>CM032328.1:20919012-21666351 GCA_019022515.1 Quercus aquifolioides | reverse complement strand
GTTCTCTTTGCCCATGACAAATAGGGTAATACCAGGCACTTTTGGGTCAGGTCAGGTCGGGTACTTGTTACCTAGTGGGTTTTGGCCATCCCTAGTTCTAGTCCCAACTTCGTGACTAGTAAGCCCCTTTTCAACATGTTAAGAAGTTGTTGAGGTGCTTTCCACAATTTGGATTTGTTGGTTAAAGTGCCTTTGATGGCATTGGAAATTTTTAATATAATATTTGGCACTTTCAACTTTCAAGTGTTTTAAACGGAAACATTTGAGGTTTAAATCTTTAAACTATTAAATTAAAAAAAAAAAAAAATCAAGAACTAGTATTTTTGGCAAAAATATGTAGCATGAGAGAACAATGAATCAAAGGTGGCATGAAACTCTAATTGATGATGGTATGGGGAGTTGAAGAGATCTATACATACTCAAATGGTTTCTTCCATTAGTTTATGGAAAACTAAACAGAGGAGGGTAGGGGTCTCTCGTTTTTGGGAGGAGGGGTATGTTTAAAACAAATAGCTATATTTTTGTTTAGTTAAAACCTTAATAAAATTAAATTAAGCCCGTACGTGTGAAAGTGCACATGTATTGTACGGAGGTAAAAACCCTTATACATTGACCAACACGGTTAGAAATTCATCACAATGACCAACAGCTTTACCCAGTGTGGTCTTTGCTTCGGCTCTTTGCTCTAGTTTGCTTAATTGTATTATAAAGCTACAATTGCAAAAAGTAAGATAATGTAAATAATGTTTAAAAACGAAATAATGTAAATAATTTCGTGCTTGATCGAGTAAAATATCTGCTTGTTTCACAATATGGGACCATATCTTTGAAGTACTGTAGCGACATGTTTCCCACTTGCTAAGACATTCCTTAATCAAGGAAAATTCATGTCAATCATAACAATTAAAGCATCTATAATATTAATTGCCCCAAAAAACCAAACTGGATAAGAATAATTATGTTGTTCCAATCCACAAATCTTTTGTCTTTTATAGAAGGCTTTTTGAAGATGTTCTATCATCTGTGCAAAAAGTAAGAATTAATAAGATTTTAAAATCTAAAATTTGGGTCTAAAACAAAAAATTCAAACTTATGGTGGGCCAAATTTCCGTTCTAGAAGCAACTGATACTTTTCTATCCAGTTTGTGGAGTTTGCCTCATCATTTAATTAGTAATAAATATTGGGCAAAAATCTTCCACAGTACTACAATTATTGTGGAGTAATTGAGTTGATAAATTCCATTAATTTTTTTTTTTTAAAGCAACAAAAGAAAATTATTTTTAGTTGAGCAAAGGACTTGCAACTTTAATAGACAACTATGTTTTTCTTTAGTATATAATTGAACAGAGAGTTTAATTTGGGTTGTAATCAGTCTAATTAGGGGATAAAGTTCACTATCATACTCGTGACATGACAAACCTATGCACACTGGTTATCTGTTAGGGCATTTGGATAAGCTTATATTTTTATTAAATTATTCTATGCTAAAGAGGTTGGGCTTTGGTATGATGACAAGCATTTTCCACTAAAAATGATAGGATGCATGTTTGAGTTTGGGAATCAACCTCTACAAAAGAATTATGAGTAGGATTGCCTACCAATTACCTCTAAGACTCCAGGGACAGAGCCAAAGTTTTGAGTTAAGGAGGGCGGATTTACTGTTGACTGTGTGTAACGATTTCAAACTTTGACTCTGCTACTACTTAATTGTTGGGATTTTTTTTTTTTTTTTTTTTGGTCAGTAAGAACAAAATTATTTTTGCTTATAATTTTTTAAATGACAAGGTTGTTTATTTTAAATAAAATTGGTTAATTGAGCTTAATTTTTTTTTTTTTTTTTTTTTTTTTTTTGGCTTGTATATTTTTGTAGGGTCCGGATTTGAGCACTTCTACTATTGAGAGAGTGGACTCAAGCCCAGTTAGTTCGGTACAATGAATTTGTAGAGAATGTGTTAAAGAACTAGGCCCTAACAGGCAGGTAACGTCCAGTCGTTCCGTTTGGCGGAGCCGAAGGCTGGTTCACCGAGATTGTGCTCCGAAGTCTGTCCTCGGCACCTGTCCTCGGAGCTTTGCGGTGGCCTTTCTCCCGGGGATCCATCCCCCCTTTTCTGCTATTTTTCCTTCTTATATATAGTCCCCTCCTTTCACCTCTCTTTTCCACCTGTTGATCATCCATGCTTCTTCCTTCTGACTGCCCGTCCTATCAGCCACTTTCCCAGCACCCCTGTGAGTTGCGGCAACCAAGGCAACCTTGTCCAGAAGTCACATCTCCATTAATGCGACTGGGGGGTTAGGTGAGCGCATTTAGTGTGGAGGTGACAGCTTATCCTAGGCGTGTTCCCTCGTCGTGCTGCTATGGCTGACGTGTTGGTCTCGGCAGGCTCGTCCTCGGCAAGGTTCCTGGCCATTAAGTCCTTCACACTCCTTCCTCGAACTGTTCTTCCTCCTCGGCATGGGCCTTGGGCCGGATATAAGATGGGCCGAGGTTGCCAGATTATCAAGCCCCACAATAGCCCCTCGAAATCCTACTGTCTGGTTCCTCGGGCGGGGAGGAGGATTTTGATGTCCTCGGGCCTTCATCATAACTCGCCCCACAGTGGCCTACGTCAGCGTGGGAGTCTTTCCGCCTGCCCAATGCATGTTTCTAGCGCCTCGATATACGGTGCGCACCAGCATTAAACGCCCGCATTAAATTCTGACGGCTCCATACTCCCCACATTCGACGGTGTGATGCTAATCGGTTGGTGGGGATTCCTTGCCTTGATGAGCGAGAAACTCTGCCCGATTATCTTTGATTGGGAGTATAAATACTTGCTTGAATCGATTTGCCTCCTTAGCTGTGTACTCGAGAACCCTAACGCGCGTACTCTGAATCCGGTCGAACTTCCACATCAACCGGCGCTCCTTTTCAGCATAAAAAGTCTGTCCGAGGAGCTTTTCCTCATTCCTGTAAGTTTTCTTTTAATAATATACTCAGTTGTTTGTTTTTAGCTCGTCAGATGGTGTTTCCTTTCATTCGTTGTACTTTGATGTTTTGCTCGATACCTTAGTTGCGTCTGGGACTTAGTCTCGTGAAGCAGTTGGCTTTCCTACAAGTTTGAGTCCAAGGGTCATGCCCACCTTGGTTCTATCTGACGCTTTTGTTCTTTTGTAAGTAGCTAGTTTCCCTGAAGGCTCGAGTCCGAGGACCATGCAAGGCCTTGGTTCGTCTAGTACCCAAGTACTCCATGCAGTGTTTAGTTTTCCCATAAGCTTGAGTCCGAGGACCATGCAAGGCCTTGGTTCAGTCTAACGCTTGTTTTCTTCTGTAAGTAGCTAGTTTCCCCATAGATTTGAGTCTTTGGACCATGCAAGACCTTGGTTCTGTCTAGTACCTAGGTACTCCTTGCTGTGGTTAGTTTTCCCAGAGGCTTGAGTCTGAGGACCATGCAAGGCCTTGGTTCAGTCTAACGCTTGTTTTCTTCTGTAAGTAGCTAGTTTCCCCATAGGTTTGAGTCCTTGGACCATGCAAGACCTTGGTTCTGTCTAGTATCCAGGTACTCCTTGCTGTGGTTAGTTTTCCCAGAGGCTTGAGTCCGAGGACCATGCAAGGCCTTGGTTCAGTCTAACGCTTGTTTTCTTCTGTAAGTAGCTAGTTTCCCCATAGGTTTGAGTCTTTGGACCATGCAAGACCTTGGTTCTGTCTAGTACCCAGGTACTCCTTGTTGTGGTTAGTTTTCCCAGAGGCTTGAGTCTGAGGACCATGCAAGCTCTTGGTTCAGTCTAACGCTTGTTTTCTTCTGTAAGTAGCTAGTTTCCTCATAGGTTTGAGTCCTTGGACCATGCAAGACCTTGGTTCTGTCTAGTATCCAGGTACTCCTTGCTGTGGTTAGTTTTCCCAGAGGCTTGAGTCCGAGGACCATGCAAGGCCTTGGTTCAGTCTAACGCTTGTTTTCTTCTGTAAGTAGCTAGTTTTCCCATAGGTTTAAGTCATTGGACCATGCAAAATCTTGGTCCTGTCTAGTACCCAGGTACTCCTTGCTGTGGTTAGTTTTCCCAGAGACTTGAGTCCGAGGACCATGCAAGGCCTTGGTTTAGTCTAACGCTTGTTTTCTTCTGTAAGTAGCTAGTTTCCCCATAGGTTTGAGTCCTTGGACCATGCAAGATGTTGGTTCTGTCTACTACCCAGGTACTCCTTGCTGTGGTTAGTTTTTCCAGAGGCTTGAGTCCGAGGACCATGCAAGGCCTTGGTTCAGTCTAACGCTTGTTTTCTTCTGTAAGTAGCTAGTTTTCCCATAGGTTTGAGTCCTTGGACCGTGCAAGACCTTGGTTCTGTCTAGTACCCAGGTACTCCTTGCTGTGGTTAGTTTTTCCTGAGGCTTGAGTCCGAGGACCATGCAAGGCCTTGGTTCAGTCTAACGCTTGTTTTCTTCTGTAAGTAGCTAGTTTCCTCATAAGTTTGAGTCCTTGGACCATGCAAGACCTTGGTTCTGTCTAGTACCCAGATACTCCTTGCTGTGGTTAGTTTTCCCAGAGGCTTGAGTCCGAGGACCATGCAAGGCCTTGGTTCAGTCTAACGCTTGTTTTCTTCTGTAAGTAACTAGTTTCGCCGCTGGTTTGGGTCCGAGGACCGCGGAAGACCCTGGCTCAGTCTAGTACCCAGGTGTTCTTCTGTAAGTAACTAGTTTCGCCGCAGATTTGGGTCCGAGGACCGCGGAAGACCCTGGCTCAGTCTAGCACCCAGGTGCTCCTTACTTAGAGTGAAGGGATTTGCCCTCATCGTCGGGGGGTTTGTTTTTTGCGTGGTGGCAGCCTTGGCCTTGCTTCACCGAGGATGGGCTATTCGTCGGACTGGATTCTTGACCCCGAGCTGCCCCGGGCAGGGGTGGCTTGGGTTTCTGTCCTCACGTGTGGCAACAACCCCTTCTTCGCTCCAACCTTCCGCCTTCTTCGATTACGAGGCGTCCTCTGACTGTTCGTGTTCTACGCTTGACGCTTCGGTGTGTAAGGCGCGCCCTCATTAATATCCTCGTGGATTAATGCAAATCCAGCAGCTGTAGGCCTCCTTGGAATTTGGCCAGGATTAATGTCGTTGATGACTCTTCCTTCGAGTTCTGGTTGGACCAATTTCCACTAGCCTTCGCCCTCTATAAAAGGTCTTCTGGGGGAATCATCCTTCCTCGCTTCACAAATCCTCCGACCAAACAGGGAACATGACTCTCCCACCCTTTAAGCCCCTTCGATGACCTCGTCGAGATTGCGACCAGAGCTTGGCGGAATGGGGCGGCCCTGTACGAGGGCGGAGGCAAGCAAGATCAGGGTCCTCCTCCCTCAGTTGAGAACCGCTGCGGTTGTGGTTCGCGTCAGGCTTTCGGCGCGGAAAGGTTTGGGTGTCATCCTGGTGGTATCGTGCCTGGCGATTAGGAAGGAGGTCTATGAAGTACATAACGTCCTTCTCCGGCGCGCGTTCATGCCTGCCCTTCAAGCTAGTGGTGCCTCGCTCCTAACTTATCTGCCGGTGGAGGCTTGCGAGATTACGTCACGCTTGGTGCCCGAGTGTTGCCGTCTCTAATGTTCAAGCATTGTGCGGCTGGGGGAGCATCGAGAGAACACCATGGGGTGGGGTCATCCAGTGCCTTTGCATCTGCTCCTCTCTTCTCCCCGGTGCCATCCAGACCGGCCCGGGGGTTGTTGGTAGTTTTGAAGCAAGCCTGCCTCAGCCCCTTCTCTTTTAGGGTTAACTCTAGGACAAGTCCGTCTGGGCCTCTGTTTGTATAGTTAGGTTTAAAACAAGCCTGTCTGAACCTCTGTTTGTATCTTGTATTTGCTTTTCGCTTAATAAAATGCTGTGACGTTTGATCTCTTTTCGTTTTCTTTGAATCTTTTGCTTTTCTGCAATTGCTTTTATTTTTGTGCAAACGCGCCATTGTTATCCTTCCACAAACTAGCCATCTAGGAACGACCGTCCATTGTGCCTGCTAGTGCACAAGTTCTTCCCACAAACGGCGCCAATTGTAGGGTTCGGATTTGAGCACTTCTGCTATTGAGTGAGTGGACTCAAGCCCAGTTAGCCCGGTACAATGAATTTGTAAAGAATGGGTTAAAGAACTAGGCCCTAACAGGCAGGCAACGTCCAGTCGTTCCGTTTGGCGGAGCCGGAGGCTGGTTCACCGAGATTGTGCTCCGAAGTCTGTCCTCAGCACCTGTCCGAGGAGCTTTGCGATGGCCTTTCTCCCGGGGATCCATCTCCCCTTTTCTGCTTTTTTTCCTTCTTATATATAGTCCCCTCCTTTCACCTCTCTCTTCCACCTATTGATCATTCATGTTTCTTCCTTCTGACTGCTCGTCCCATCAGCCACTTTCCCAGCACCCGTGTGAGTTGCGGCAACCAAGGCAACCCTATCCAGAAGTCACATCTCCATTAATGCGGCTGGGGGGTTAGGTGAGCGCATTTAGTGTGGAGGTGACAGCTTATCCTGGGCGTGTTCCCCCGTCGTGCTGCTATGGCTGACGTGTTGGTCTCGGCAGGCTCGTCCTCGGCAAGGTTCCTGGCCATTAAGTCCTTCACACTCCTTCCTCGGACTGTTCTTCCTCCTCGGCATAGGCCTTGGGCCGGATATAAGATAGGCCGGGGTTGCCAGATTATCAGGCCCCACAATTTTCTTTTAGATTTTAGATCTATGAATTTTTTTATAGTCACTAAAATGAGGAAAACACTAGTGCTACAAACTTTTTTTATAAATTATTGATGTAATAAATGGTAACTAGTAAGTAAAAAAATGATGTGAATAGTGGGTCTATATGCAAACCAATAAGAATTTGCTATCAAAACAGTTTGTAAAAATATTGTAAAAAAGTTTGTAAGTATAACATTACTCTTAAAAGAATCAATGATATTGTTTAAAGAGAAAAAATGTAATTTTATAAAATAAAATTGTTAAAATTAGTACACACACACATATATATATATAATAATTTTTTTTTTTTAATTAGGGGAGGCCATTGTCCCCCCTAGTCCAAAGCTAGCTACGTCCCTGCAAGACCCCACAAAAATTGGGAGTAATGTGCACTAGGTTCGACATTAACTATATACTACTCCTATATAATAAATATTATGTCTTATAAATTTTAATATTTTTTTATAAGTTGAATAAAATTATTGAAAATAAAAACACTTCATATTCATGATGATGAACACAAAGAGTTCAAAAAATTACAAAGCAAAACTAAGGGAGTTGTGAAACTCAAAAATAGAGGTACAATGAATAAAACCCCAAACCCGAGACCATAATTTAAACACACCATGTCTATTTCTTACTCAGCACTCTCACGGTCTCAGCATCATTATTCTCTTTCTCTCACTTTATCTCAACAATAGCAAAGCCACCTAATTAGGGATGGCAAAATGCCTCCACCTGCCTCACCTCGACCTAGTTGCTTTCCCACATGGATTTCCTCTACTCGAAAAGGGAATGGAATACCACGATTTGACCGCTACCTTACCTTGTTTTTCACCCCTAGTTTAATTAATTCTCAATTTAAGAAAGCAGAAAGTTTATCTTCTTTTTTTTTTTTTTTTTTTTGAAAAGTTGTACTTAAGAAAAGTGCGGTTTGAAAACACATTATCAAACAAGCTCTAAATCATCTATCGAGCAAATCATAGTTGTCTTTTCTATAAAGGTGTACTCGATAAGTCTTTAGGATTCCAAATAATAGCCTAGTGGTAATAGCATCATTTGTGATGTCTCATCTTTCTGATTCATACCTCACCTTCTCCTCTCCCACTATATAAAAATAAAAAATTAATTAAAATTTTTTTTTTTTTTTAAATAGAGAGAATCATATCCTTCTATCAACCCAAAAGGTAAAATATTTTGTTGTGCTCTTTAAATATTTTTTTAAAAGAAAAAAAAAAGTTATCAACTTCATTATACAAAAATGTTTAATGATATAAACTAGACAAATCAACTAGATAGAAAAGAAACTGGGAAAAAAGATTGAAAATATTCAAATGCTTCTACAAAAGAAGTTAGGTTGGCCCAGATCGGGTTGGATTGGAGTGCTTTATTTTAGATCCCAAATTTCGATATAAAATCTTATTATTATTTATATCTTACCTTTTGTTTTGAAGGGACGACAGGACATATAAGATATATTAATAAACAGACAAAGATTTGTGGGTTGGAACGACTTAGTCTTATCCAGTTTTGATTTTGGAGCATTATATATATATATATATATATATATATATGCTTCCTTTTCTTTTCTTCTTTGGCAAGGAGCATTACATGCTTTTTCTTTTTGATAATCCTATTGTACATGCTTTAATTCTTATGTTTGATTAATTTTATTGTTATGATTAAGAAATGTCTTGATTCTCCCAAAAAAAAAAAAAAAAAGATTAAGAAACACCTTAGCAATAGGGAAACATGCATGAGGCTAGACTCTAGGGCACTTCTAAGTTATATTGCCCATGCAAATTAAGCAAATTATAACTCGATCAAACACAAATTCGTTTAGTGTTTAAGTATACAGTTGATAAGTTGATATTATAATCTATATTATCTATAAACTCTTAGGGTGTATTTGGTTAGAGGGGTAGAAAAGTGGGAAGATAGAGAATGATAGAATGATAGAAAAGATTTTAATTTCCTTTCTTTTTATTTGGTTGGAAGTGAAAAAGTGGAGGTGGATGAAATGATGCACAATTAAAACCAAGGCAATTGGATGAAATTAGTGCAATAAGCAAATTTGTCATTTACTCATTTTCTCTCCCTCCCTCCTTACCAAACAACACCATTCTCCATTTTTTTTCTCTCTTAAACAACGCCCTTCTCCATTTTTTCTCTTATTTTCTCTCTAAAATTTTTCCTAAAATTTTCCATCCATCTCATTTCACCTCCAAACAAACACGCTCTAAAAGTATTCTCCTCTTTGGACTGAACTTTTATGTGATTCAAAAATATTCTTAAATCTTATGTTTAATAGGGAAAAAACTCGAGAACAACTCGGTAAAAATATATCTTCAACTCCACTTAAAATGCCTACAAAATATGACACTCTCCTATTAATCCATGTCTTCAAAACAAACTTATCCAAAAAAAAAGGAAAATTATGACACTAGACCAAAATATATATATATATATATATATCGCACTCACAAAGCACATGTGATGAAGCTAGTACAAATATAAGATCAAGCAAACTAGAGCATAAACCATACTGAATAAATTGTGGTTGTTCATTGTGATAAATTTTTTAGCGGATATAGTGCCCACTCTCTCTCTCTCTCTCTCTCTCTCTTATATGCCTTGAGCTTCATGATTTGATTTATAACAGTGTTTTATTTAAAGATAAGGATACAAGGAAGAAAAAGCCGAAGCAAACCAAGTAGAATTTAATGTTGGGGAGGAGGTCAATTTAGGTCTTAATATAAGATATAAGGACACTACTTAATTCAAAAGCCTATGGATCCAGTTATGTTAATATTAATTCCTCAACTTCTTTATTTTTTTTCTCCATGTAAAACTTTCACCCATACGTGTATATATACCCAACAATCTCTCCCTTATGCATGAGTTCTTGCCTCTAAGTAGACTACAAGACCTCCCTATGGGCTAACAAGTCCTACTAGTCACCCCCTTGCCTATAAGCTTTTCTCATTAACCACACGTCATTCATGGAAACTATGTGTTAACCCTGCATGTTCATCCATTGGCTTCTTCATACATCTATGTCCATGGGAACCTTGTGCCACATCATTTTTCTCCAATCTAGCACCATTAGCAATACGAATTGTTGGGCCTTTTTTTTTCCTTTTCCCACAATCACTCTAATAACCTTACCACCTTGTTGCACACATGTCTAACACCTTAGATAGACTCAAATTGAGATTTTAATATAACATATAAGGATATCATTTAACTCAAAAGTTTAAAATTAAGCTTGTGGGTTGAAATAAGTTATGTTATATTAATTCTCTGGCTTCGTTACTTTTTCTCAACGCAAGATTTCCACGCAAACATTTATACTCAACAATTAAATCACATCCAAAATAGTTAAGTGGTAATATGGTATGGCTTCTCCAAAGCTCCTCTCTTCCTCTCTTCAATCAAATGGAAGAGATATGATGTTCCACTTTATACTCCACCCAATTAAAATTTGTTGTGCATGTGATATTTTCTATTTTAAAATATGGCTATTTTATAGGCAAAATAATAATAATAATATTATGTAGCAATATATGATTGGTAAAGTATAAAGTGAAATATCCAGAATGGAACAATGAATTTTTTTTTTTGGAGAAAGGGAACAATGGATATTTTTATTATGGTTAGAATTACCAAATCTTCATACCACCATCCAAAAAAATAATAATAATAATAATACTGTAAATCTCAATCACAATATTTAATTAATTTTTTCTCTCATGCTTCATGTGTTTGTTTGAAATACTAGTCCAATACTGTGTGAAGACCATATTCACGGACAAGTTGGAGATGTGGCCCATTGGCCAGGATTATTAGGGCCTATACCTTCGGTTGCAGAGAAATTGTGCTTGCAAATGAGTATCGCGCCCAATAACTAGTGGCAATGATAAGGGGTTGGCCGAAAAGACAGAAAGCGATCCAGTTTAAAAGCCCAGGAATGTAAAGGGCGGAGTGCTGAATTTTGGCCCTTTTGGTTGCATAAATTCTAATCCAACAAATGGAGAAACGGTTATATCGAAAGTACATCAAATAAAGTAAGACAGTATGTTTATTTTCGTTTGGATCAACAACTTTGACCCCAAAAAATCAGGGATAATATTAACTACAATTCTTAAATTGTGCAAAATACATGGGTTCAAATTAACTCAATGGATAAATTTTCTTATTGTTAAAAAAGATATTTGAAATTCAAACCCACCTACATCATAAACCAGTTGGTAAGTTAAATTCTACCATATCTATGATTAATAAATTATATATTATGCAAATTACAACCGAATATACAAATGATAATTGAAATGGTACCCAAAAATATATAAAATCCAAGAATGTATTGGATAATGGACTGTGGTCACATTTAAGGTGCAAAACATTAATGGTCCAGCTGCAAGACATGGTTCAGAGCACCAAAGAAAAAGGTTGGTCCAAAATTGTTTGTGACCAACGTTGAAGAATTTCCATGAACTAGTGGGATTGGGCTAGAAGGGTTTCTGGGTTTCTTAACATGGGCCCAAGCAACAAGAGACCAAAAAGGAAAAAAGACTCGATAGAAAAAGATTTCGCCCACCGTGGGGCTCGAACCCACGACCACAAGGTTAAGAGCCTTGCGCTCTACCAACTGAGCTAGACGGGCTTCTGTTTGTTAACCTGCAATTACTTTATGTCACTTCTTATAGTCGTGTAAGCTTTGTAATTTAATAACAAATCATATCATAAATTATATAATAAACATTGGGTCCTAAAATCCAAGTTTGTATCATGTAGTCATATTTTCTTTACAGCAAGTGGCTATGCTTTTGTTAATTATTAAATTATCAATTATTATAGTAAGGTAAGTCATATTTTCTTTACAACAAGTGGCTATGCTCTTGTTAATTATTAAATTATCAATTATTATAGTAAGGTAAGTTTTGTAATTTATTGACAAATTATATGGTAGGAGAATGAAAGTTCAACCCACCACAACTGGGCCCAACTTGAGAATTGATAACTTGAGGCTTGGCCTAAACGAAATGAGCACCGAACTAAAATACACCAAGAGCGTTGCATCCTCGACCACTTCATTTGAGCAAACCCCATTCTTCCTGAAGAAGGAAAGTTTGCTTTAGAGGAGTTTTCTAGCCAAGCATAAGATTCAACGTCATAAACAAGTTATTAGAAAATCATTTTCAATATCAGGGTTGTGGGTCCCACTCCTGATACATGATTAGACACGTTGGAACAGTGACCTAGACCCAAAAAGTCATTCACACCTTTAGGGTGGAGGGGCCCACACACATGCAAAATATTACATCATCATGAAGGATCCACTAGAAAGAGGCTATAAGAATGAAAGAGGGGGTCAGTGTAAGGGCATCGAAACATCATTCTGGAGAGAGAAACACGAGATAAAAATGAGAAACTATAACATAGTACTTGAGAAAGGTGATCCAGCTCGGGACACCTAAAGGGGCACCTCAGATATCTGATATTATCCTTGGACAATCAAATTTCTAGAAAATAACCACCAGCCAACCGTTTCAAACCATCATTCATCATCCAGACTTCTTTTGGGATCTCCTATTGTGGGCTAGATTCAAATCAAATACAAATTAATTGGGAGTTCCAAGCCCAACGAGCCCAAAGTCATTAGGAAGACACCACCACACATATCATATACTATATAATAAAAGTTGGGTCGACGTCGTAGAAGCCAAGTTTGTGTTAAGTGGTCATCTTCTCTCTACAACAAATGGCTATACTCTCATTAATTATTAAATTATTTTATCATATATAGTTGTTATGATAGTCTAATTTAACTAAAACTCAATTCTCAAAAAAAAAAAAAAAAATTGACTAAAACCCTATTGCCTTCATTAAAAAAAAAATCTATTTTTTAAGTTTCAAGAGATTAAAAATTCTATTCCTACTAAAATTATATTTAATTTTTAGGATAGTTTAGGTAAAATTATATTATCTAAGTACCAAGAAATTTAAAATTCTAACTCCAACTTAAATTTTATTACCAAAAATAAATGTTAATATATGTTTTAATTATTTAATCATCTATATATATAAAGCCATATGTCAAAGAACATAATCTATTATTAAACATCCACCTTACGATCAGTGTTGTCCACCCACCAAGGGAAGATTGAACCCATACTTTTCTTTATTACCACATTGCGCTTTGTTCGGTATGGTAGTGAGCCCTCATTGTCCGATGGTTTTGGAACCCCTTTTGAGGTTCCCTCTATACAAGGATGAGAAGACTCATCTCTCTCTTCCCTAGGCCAATATGATGAATTTTATTCTGCATTTTTCCCTTAAAC
Organism: Quercus aquifolioides; assembly: GCA_019022515.1. Lineage (NCBI taxonomy): Eukaryota > Viridiplantae > Streptophyta > Magnoliopsida > Fagales > Fagaceae > Quercus > Quercus aquifolioides. The sequence continues at coordinate 21,653,350 of CM032328.1, read as the reverse complement.
AATCCATTTGCGTCTTATTCATACAATAACAAGAAAGAGGGACATATAACAGTGAGTCAAATATGTATTTTTGAGTGAATTAAACACTACATAAAATTATAAGTGATTGTGACATATGAGTTAATATGTTTGCATCTTATTAATTCAAAAAAGAAGACGACATCTTTACTCTTTGATATGAGATTGTATTAGATGTAATGATGACAAGTAATTCCCTTCTCACATGTAACAGTGAAATGTAAGTGTAGAATCCACACACAAGAAAGAGGGAATGTGGTTCTAGCACAAAATTAAAAATTCTTTTTGATACATTGCACTTTGCTTTTTTATTTTCTTGATTCACTAGTTAGCCAATTGCCACACATTTAATCCCCTAAGCATTGCAATACCATGTATTTTCATTTATTTGGAAATATATGCAACCATCTTGGTTGTTATATATATAGTTAGTATCAACTATCAATAGGAACTATTATTAAGTGATTTTTCCTCTCCTCTCCGTGGGAGCCTTCCTTCTCATCTTGGGTGAGCTTTTCCTTACCCTACTTTCTTGGAAGTGGGGACCATGGATTCTGATTTTATCGAAAGACTGCAAAAGATCTCGCTAACTAAAGAGGAGGAAGTGGATATAACTATCCGAGTGAACCATTGTAAACAGGTTCTTAAAGAATGTTCATTAAGCTTGCTTGGCCGTTTCCTGAGCAATAAACCACTCAACCTTCGAGCGACTAAAAACTTGTTACGCTCAGTGTGGCGACTTGGAAACGACCTGAAAATAGCGAAGGTGGGGGTCGGACTACTCCAGTTCTAGTTCTCTCTGGAAAGCCAACTGAAGTGGGTCCTTGAGAATGGCCCATAGTGCTTTGATAATCATTTGTTTGTACTAAGGTGGTGGGAGAAAGGGATGACGGCGATTAATGTCAAGTTCTCCAAGATACAACTCTAGATCCAAGTATGGGGACTGCCCTTTGATCTGATGAACAAAGAAGCAAGGAGGGAGATTGGGGGAGGTCTGGGTGAAGTTTTGGACATGGACGCCAAAGTCATTGCCTCAGAATAGGCATGATTCCTTCGGATTAGGGTTGAGCTACCTTTGGACAAACCTTTACGAAGGGGAGCTCCGGTGATCAGTCTTGAAGGCGATACGACGTGGGTGGCTTTCAAACATGAGCAAATTATGGGGCTATGCTACTCGTGTGGAAGGTTAGGTCTCGAGTTGAATACATGCTCTCACTGTAGGTTAGATAGTAGCAATTTGGAGGAAGCCAACCACCCCTATGGAGAATGGCTAAAGGCGGGTGGCCGGTGACCTGTCAACGAGCCTCGGGCTCATGAGCGCAGTCAGGCAACAGGTCAGTAAGATGTTGCTGGTGGTAAGCAACGTAGGGTTTCCTCGAATCTTGGAAACCTTAGTACGCTGACTAGGATGAACGCTACAACTAAGGCAAGTGTTGCGGACGTTGAGGAAGAGGATGGTCCAGGCAACGTAAATTCAGGGGATGTGGTGCCGCCTAAAACTAAGCCACAATTAGTGGAGATGGACTCGGTACAAAAAAATAAATATGTAGTTAATGAAAAAGATCTCTTGGAGATTGATATTAATATTCCCTTAACTTCAGGTCATAATTACGTGGAGAGTATGGACATGCATGGCATGTTGGACGTGGTTTTGGAGAAAGGTGGTAATAGTAATACAAATGTCCAAAGCCACACAAGCCACTACCTTACTCCTAGTACAAAGCATCCTACTTGGACAAGAATAGCTAGAGCATAATCCTATGTGGGGATGGATACTTTAGGCGGATAAATACAGCATGTGGACCATAAAAGGGAGTTTGCAGACAATGGAGTGACAATGGGACACGAAAAGGCAAAGGATGGGAAACGGACTAAAATTGGAGTGTTTAACGCTCAACCAGAGATTTCAACGGTGGAGGCTGCTATGCAGCCCCGCCGAGCACAATGATATTATAAGCTGGAACTGTTGGGGGCTTGAGAACTAACGTGCAGTGGAAGTACTCACTAATACGGTGAGATGTAAAGGACCCACTGTTTTTTCTTATGGAAACAAAGCAGTCTATTATAGAAATGCGTAAACTTTGTCATGATCTGGGCTTCCAATCAGTCTTAGCTGTTCTGAGCGATGGCCAGAGTGGAGGTTTGGGTTTGTTTTGGAAGGCGGATTGCGATCTTCATGTTTAGACTTTCTCTTCTAACCACATTGATGCACATATCATATCCGACAACCAACCACCTTAACGGATAACTGGCTTCTGTAGGAGACCAGAGGGGCATGGAAAACACGAATCATAGAGCTTACTTTGACACTTGCATGCCAGGGCTTCTATGTCGTGGGTTTGCATAGGTGACTTCAATGAAATCCTTCATTAGGATGAGAAGCAAGGCGGTAACCCGAAACCCTTGGCCCTAATGCTAGCTTTTAAAGAGATCTTGTTGCATTGTGGACTTGAAGACCTGGGTTACCAAGGATACCTTTTCACTTGGCGTAATGGCCGACAGGGAGACGCCTTTATTGAAGTAAGATTGGATAGGGCGTGTGTGAGCACAGAATGGTAGGGCCAATTCCCATTAGCCAAAGTCCTTCACCTGCAGCCTGCAGGTATCTTACTTTGATCACGACCCTTTTTTTTTGAACACTCACTTCTATGCTCAGCAAGGGTGAACTAGGCGTAAACACCTCTACTGATTCAAAGAAGATGGATGGCACACCAGGGCTGTGAAGAAGTGATTAGGGAAGCATGGAACTATCGCCCACCCAGTGGGAGTCCAATGTTTAGACTCTTCGAGAAGATTAAGTGGTGCCATACAAAGTTGGTGGCATGGCGCCAAGAGGTGTTTGGTAACACTAAAACACACTTGGAGAAGAAACAAGCTGCACTTAAGGATCTGACCAACCTAAGGTATGGTGACAACCTAGTACAAATCAACACACTGAGGGGAGAGATAAATAGCTTGCTCCACCAGGAAGAGGTGTTTTGGAGACAGAGATCTCGAGCTATCTGGCTCCCTATAGGCGATAAAAACACCAAGTTTTTCCATAAACGGGCAAGCCAATGACGGCGGAAAAACCATATTGATGGGTTGATGGATATGGATGGGATTTGGAAAACAAATGAGCAAATTGTGGGTGCGATAGCAGAGGACTACTTCAAGACCATTTTTGCTATGTCACAACCGAGTAATGTGGATGAGGTCTTAGGTGTGGTGGGTGGTGTAGTGACGGAGGAAATGAACCGGTCTCTAAACCAGCCTTTTGTGGGTGAGGAGGTGAAGCAAGTTTTATTTCAAATGCACCCGTCAAAGTCACCGGGTCTAGATGGTATGTCTTCCTTCTTTTTTCAGAAATACTGGCACTTAGTGGGCAAAGAGGTAATAGAGGCAGTGCTATCTGCCTTAAACTCTGGGCATGTCCTCACCAAGATGAACTTTACCCATATCTTGCTCATACCCAAACGAAAGGACCCTCAAGCTATGTCGGACTACCACCCTATCAATCTAAGTAACGTGGTAAGTAGGATAGTATCTAAGGTCTTGGCCAATAGAGTGAACCCTATCCTACTGAATATTATCTCAGACTCCCAAAGCACTTTTGTTCCAGATAGATTGATCATTGACAATATTGCGGTAGCATACGAGATGTTACATAGACTGCGAATTAGAAGGCAGGGTAAGATTGGCCACATGGTGATTAAGTTAGATATCAGTAAAGCATATGACCGTGTGGAGTGAGAGTTTTTACCGAAAATAATGTTAAAAATGGGTCTCTCGAACAGGTGGGTGAACCTAGTTATGCAATGTGTTTCGTCAGCAAGTTACACAGTATTGATTAATGGAGAACCCCGAGGTTTCATCTCCCTATCCTGAGGCATAAAGCAGGGTGATCCCTTGTCACCATGCCTATTCCTATTCTGTGTAGAAGGCCTATTTGCATTACTCCGAAAAGCTATTAAGGTGCAGCATCTTCAGGGAATTCAGTTCTGCCGAAATGGTGTTAGGATTTCACATCTTCTCTTCATCGACAGCAGTTTACTATTCTGTCCAGCCACTTAATCTGAGTGCACTCATCTTCTCAACATACTAGGTTTGTATGAACAAGCCTTGGGCTAAGCGATAAACCGGCAAAAAACAACTTTGTTTTTCAGCCCAAACACTGAGCAAGTAGTGAGAGAGGATATTCAACGTATGTGTTAGGTTCTAAAGATTTAGGAATTTATGTATTTAGAACTCTAATGTGTAATGTTGACAAACCATGATCAAAACAATATGTTTAGTCTTGTTTAGGCTTGCTCAAAGTTGTGTAATTCATGTAAAGTTGGAATCGAGTGGGAAAGATATTTATAGTGTTTATCACTTTGTCTCAATCTTGAAGTCACATGTTATTTGACTGTCGGACTTGATCCTTTTGAGAAAGGTATAAATAACCATTTCACCACTGTTCACTAGCCAATCATGAACACCTTAGTGCATATCGTAAGATTTTGTACTCGAGAAAGTATAGCACATGCACAAAAAGAACATAAGGTGTAGCCTCGGTTTAATTGCTAAATGCTTAAAATTGGTGTGTATTATTAGGCTTGATGCCAAATCACATAATTAAAATTAGTGTGTATATTATCCTGGCTTTTTAATAAGTTTCTGATTAAATTAAAATTGTTGTGTATATTATGAGGCAAAATCAAGAAACTTACATGATTGTAAGCTTTTATTCTAGGAGATGTGAGAGTTATATGATGTAACTTTTTTGGCGATAGTCTCTTTCAAATTCTATGAGATGAATTTTGTAGACTTTGTGTTTGACTTCTATTCACATATCACCTCACATGTATCTCAAGCTTTTGCTAGTTGCACACACTATACAAGTTACTCTTTGCTAAACTTGGTACATTTTATTGTGTGTGATCTTATTGTGGCCATCCAAGATTAAAAGTTTCTTGATCTTAATGCAAAATGTGTTTAAAGTTTGAGAAATTGGAAATTCTAGAGCTTGAATGTACCCGAATTGGGGATTTTGTTCAAATTGGGTTCAATTGATGCAATTGGCTTGTTGAATTGATGTAATTGATCATTATATTGTGTATTCTAGCTTGTGTAATGATCAATTGGTCAAATATTTCCTAAAAACTTAACAAGTGGTTTTAAACTCTATGCTCAAGCCAATTTTGTGAATTTAACTTATATTGAACTTAGTTTCACTGCATTAGAGCATGCATCATGACATATTTTTTCATGCATCATTTGTGTTTAGGATTCACATGCATTACATTGATTTTTGTATCCATCTTGTAGTTTTGCAGTCATATCTCTCATTGTTTTCACACATAGCATGCATACACTTTGCTAAATTGGGTACTCAACTTGATTTAAAAATTGATTGATTAATTTTTTAGTTTTGAACATTCTAGTATATGCTATTTCTTATGTGTGAACTGCAGAAAATATTTTTCTTAAGAGATATGATGGATAATCAATGTGCAAATATTTTTCTCTATTCATGCAACTGTTTATGGATCACATAGTGTCAAGTTTGCATTTATTGAAAGAGAGAATATTTTTTTCATGTGTATCATCACCTTAGTTTTTAACTTTGGTTTGTGTGTTTTTATTTTCCCCACCTCCTAAAGTTTCCCCAAAACTTTTTTTTCCAAAAACTTGTTTTGTTTTTCCTATTTTTATAGGAGGAGATTTTTTTTAAACCTTTGTTGTTCATAGGGGGGGTTGTCTCTATTTTCTATAAAGTTGAAGTGGTTTGTGTCCCCTTGATTCTCTATTTTCTCTTATCCTTTATTGCGTGTGGTGACTGTTTAGTCTTTGTATGAGTTGTCTTTGTCAATACGTGACAAAAAGAGGGAGAAATTATTGATTTATGGGAATCATGTTTGTCTTGTTTAGGGAGAGTTGAAATAATTTTTGAAATGGGAGAATATAAATAAAAACTTTTTGTTGTATCTAACTTAGGGGGAGAGTTAGTTTACTTATGTTTTTATTTCTGTTTCTTGTTCACTGCTCATTGATTTATATTTATGAGTTATTCATGATATATGTCTTTGTTTTGTGTTTTGTGAAGTCAAGAATTTATTTGTTGATTTACTGTTTTTCTGTCACACATGTGTTTATGCGTTTGTTGAGTGTTTCAAGAATATACAGGTTGATTCAATTGAGTTGCTGTCTACACTTGCAACTGATGGATAGTAATTAGGATTGAATTTGGGTTTATGAGCATTATTTTTGTAAAGGGCTTTTATTTGTAAACGTTGAGCTTTTAATTTGTGTTTTGTCACGGATTGCCAAATGGGGAGTTTGTTAGGTTCTAAAGATTTAGGAATTTATGTATTTAGAACTCTAATGTGTAATGTTGGCAAACCATGATCAAAACAATATGTTTAGTCTTATTTAGGCTTGCTCAAAGTTGTGTAATTCATGTAAAGTTGGAATCGAGTGGCTGCAGATGTATTGGTGCATTTCGGCCTGGCTCGATCGATCGAAAGTTAGACTCGATCGATCGAAAGTCGGTCAGAATGTTTTTCTGCAGAATTTCCAATTCAGCCCTTTCTCATTAAACGTTTTGGGTTTTATGTTTTTGCCCCAGGTATATAAGGCAAAACCCTAACCACGTTTTGTGAGTTGCTCTGGTTGTATTGTTGCTCATATTTTTGCTGTTTGTGTGAATCTCTTGTGAGATCCTTAAGGAGCTTTCCTTCACATAAACTTAGTGTTTTCAAGGTAGAGATATTATCAAAATCTTGATGATCAACTCAGTTGTTGCCATTGAAGTTTAAAGAAAAACAAGCGGGAGTGCTTGTATCTTGTGGAGAATCCAAGAAAGAAGGAGTCCGTGGATTCGGAGCTCGCACGTGGTCGTGTCAGTAAGTTCTACTGGTGGGTAGCATTAGGAAGTCGAGCATGGGTGCTTGTAAGTCCTTTTGTATGAACTTCGATTCTTTCATATAGTGGATTCAAGTTTACCTTGAGGATAGCTAGGTCAAATCATCCCCAGGTTTTTACCGTGTGGTTTCCTAGGTCATCATATCATTGTGTTATTTACTTTTCCGCTGCTTTATATCTTGATATGATTATTTGATTGTGTTAACCTAGATTTGCATAATTTGACTAAGTTAATCACTTGGCTAATCTGGTTGGGTTAAGGGGTCTAAAAACCGTTCAGTATGCTTAATGCCCAGGTTGTGCCAAAGTTCGAAAAATATCTGGGCTTGCCGATGGTAGAGGGCAAGAACAAAATGAGCACTTTCAAAGACCTTCAGGAGAGAATAGCTAAGCGCGTTACTGGTTGGAAGGAGAAGTTTATTTTGAAAGTAAGGAAGGAGGTTTTAATTAAAACTATAGCATAGGCCATACCGACTTACTCGATGAATTTGTTTCTGCTGCCGAAAGCTCTTTGCAGTGATATTAACTCCATCATAGCTAGATATTGGTGGGGACAAACGAGTAATGAGAAAAAAATTTACTGGATAAATTAGAAAAGGTTGTGTGATCCAAAGAAAATTGGTGGAATGGGCTTTCGTGATATTCATGCATTCAACTTGGCGATGCTAGTGAAGCAAACATGAAGGCTACTCAACCATTAAAGTTCACTGTTCTTCAGAGTTTATAAAGCTAGGTACTAACTCAGTGCTCTTTCTTGGATGCTGGTTTAGGGTGTAACTCGTTGTATGTATGGAGAAGTCTGCTAAAAGCTAGGGAAGTCATTTTAGAAGAAGCTAAATGGAAAGTGGGTAGTGGAACCACAATAGAGATCACGCGCCATTCGTGGCTGCCGTGACCACTATGTCTCCGTAGAGAGGGACCTGGACCACTGAAAGTGAGGGAATTAGTGGATGAGGATACTAGAGAGTGGAACAGAGCTAAAATAGCCTACTGGTATGAGCCTCATACTTGTGCTGATATTCTAAGAACATCCTTGACCAACTTGCAAACAAACGACGTGTTAGTTTGGAAGGAGAACAAATCCAATGTTTTCTCCGTTAAATTCGTGTACTCGGTGGCACTGCGTCTCCTTCACCCCCTCAATTAGGGACCACTCCATAACTGCAACAGATGGGAGACTATGGAAGGAAATATGGTCCATTAACACTCCCCCAAAAGTTCGTATGTTCTTGTGGCGAGCGTGCTCTAACATCCTGCCTACCCGAGCCAATCTTTACATGAAGAGAGTATAATTGAATCCATGCACAGTGTGTAACCATCAAAGTGAAACAGTCAAGCACATCCTCTGGGAATGCCTTTTTGCTCATAACGTTTGGGCAATGGTTCGTGGGAAGATCCAAAAGAGCTCAGTTGTGGCCCCTGATTTCTTCCTTTTAACTCGACGGATGATGCAGCGGCTACCTAGGCTTGAGATGGAGCAATGGGCTATGATTGCGTGGGCTATATGGAATGCTCGCAATAAGTATTGCTTTGAGGACACCCAAGCTCACCCGGAGGTTATTTTACATGGAGCAACTTCGTTTCTGCATGAATACCAAGCTTTGATGGCCAATCAACAGACATGACAGTGACTACTAAGCTTTTCTTTGTATTTTATACAATTTTTTTGCTTATGGCAATGTGTAGTATGTCCTTGTTCTGGTGCTCAAATATTGTGTAGGCCTGCATGGCTCAGGACCCTTCCTTACACCTTTTGTACTTTTGTTCATTTAAATATACCAATTCTACCTTTTTTCAATAATAAAAAAAAAAGTATCAACTATCAACAAGTTTATTATACACATTTTAGTCTCTTAATATATGACTTTATATGCCATGTGAGGTGGTAGTAGTATTGTATATGGACTCATGGTTGCATGCATACTTGAATGAAGTGAGTAAAACCTTGAACTCAAGAGAACATGATCCTCTTTGAAATGTACCAATCATAATTTTGATTAAATATTACAAATTTTAAGGTATATCGAGTGCTGCTAATAACCAATAATATTTATATACTATGGTTTCTTAGTATTGTAATTATCTCCATTTAAAAAGAAAAAAAGAAAAAAAAAAAACAAGAAAAAAAAAACAAGACAATTATCTTATTACATAAAAACTAGGAAATGTCATGGGTTACAATAGGAGAAACATCATCCTTTCTTCTAACCAAACCTAGAACTTCTCAATAAACTATACTCTCTTTGCTAATGCATGAGCTACTACATTACCATTACGCTTAACATGATTAAAGTAAACTTTTCTAAAATCCAAGGCTAAGGATTTGCAATCTTCAATCACATGACCATATTCTGCAAAACATTCTTCTTTTGTCTAAAGTAAATTGATGATGATTTGTGCATCCCCTTCAATAATGACTTCATGAAACCTAATTTCTACAATAGTATAAGCTATGGCTTGACGACATGCCATTTACCTTTTAATGTCGTGGTATCGTTTACACACTTATATTTGTGAAACATTAAATTTGCATAATGACATTTTCAACTAGTTTTGTGGTTAAAAGGATCTTGATCTAATTTTGCTTAGTTAAAAAGAGGGGGTAAAAAAGGGTCATACTAAAATGGTGCATAATAACATATAACACCTTAATAATTTATAAGTCGATAAAGAAATCATACCACTTGGAATCAATCCATAACATACTCTCTAGTCTCTTCTATTAATTTGTTAGCGTATAGAAGAGGTTAGTTATTATTATTATTTTTTAATATATTTTCAATCTTTTTATCTTCACAAAATTAATCCTATAGTGTGGGAGTTTAAGTGATAGTACTATGGGAGTTTAAGTAATAGTTCAATGGTAATGACATTTGTTAAGTTATGTTTTCTACATAACATTTATGTTTGCTGTATTTCACGACAGAAGTATTGTAATTTCATTAATTTATTTTCTTGTATTTTGTGGGATTTAATTATAATGGGTTTAGTCTTAAGTGGTGAAGATTTGCTCAAGACATTGGAATTCGCAACTAAGTTGGGCTACAACACCCATGAAGGTCACATGAGGAGCACATGCCAGAAGCTTAAAAGTCAGTGTATTTCACGAGTAACTCGTGACTTGGCTAAATCGTGAAGTGGCTCGTGAAGTGGCTCGTGAAATGCTCAGACAGCTAGAATTTGTGTGTGACTTTTCCTATCCTTCAATCACTATATATACTCTCATTACCCACAAAATTATAAATGAGCTATCAGAGAGAAAACCCTAGAGATTGAGGTTTTCATAACACCCACCTTTTAGATAGAACTACTCATCCTTAAATGAGAATTCTTTGTAGTCTCTTCTCTTCCCCTCTCCCATTGTTATACTTTGAGAGGAGTTTTTATCCAAACACAACGTGCACCTAAATTAAGTGTAGAGAGTGTTTTGGAATTTGAGAAGCATTGGATCTTTGCCAAAATAAGTCGGTGAGGCTTGGCGATGCAATCGTGCGATATTGCGAGATTTAGGAAGCTAGTGAAGACAAGGCTCGGTGAAGTCCATTGGTAGCTAAAACTTCGAGGGCTCAAGTATTTTGGGTAGATTAGACTTGGAGGGTCTTTTTGTGGTATCCTTGTATTCCAACTTATTCACTAGTGGATCATTTCAGTTTGAAGGGACGCGAAGAGGTTTTTACGTTAAGTTCTTCGGTTTTCCTCTTCAATAGCACATCGTGGTGTTATCTTGGGTTTGATATTATTTACTCTTCTGCCCTTTACATTTAAGCATTGCATTCTCGTGTTCATCCATGCAATTGTTGAATGCTTTAGTTAATTAATTGGCTAATTACATATATTCCGCTTTAATTGTGTTTAGCCTCAAATTAATCTAGCCGTAATTAAAAATTGAGGGTCTAAATTAGTTCTAGCATTTATGCTATTGAACTTTCAACATTCTTTACTGTGTCTTATATATATGGTTTGAAGCTTACCTCTTCTTCCCATTAACTCTCTCTCTCTCTTTAAAAAATATGCCAGAAGTAAAGTAAAAAATTACTCAATGCTTTTATTTTTTTTTTTAAGAATGAAAATTACTCCATGCTTCATTGGTGATGTTGAGCAACTTCATTTTTATCTTTCTCCCTTCTTCTTCTTAAAATTATTATTATTATTATTATTATTTATGAGAGCTGCTTCATCTCAGGAGAATGTAGAAGCCTAGAAGGTTGTTTGGAATATTATTGTAGTAGGGCCGTTGAGAATTCTCTACTATATGGTAATAATTAACAAAAAAAAGGTTATTTTCCTCAAAAAAATAAAAATAAAAATAAAAAAGGTTATTATTGTTGGGATTTGTGCCCTAAAATCTAATTTATTGGCATGTTATAAATAATTAGATTATTTAATTATATGAGACTATCTATAAATGAACTAATGAGACATTATTTTAGTCCATGAGATGCATAGTATGTGATTTATGTAAAAAGTCACAGAAGATATAAATCACAAGTTCTTTGAAAACTCAGAATTTTAGTTCGTAGTTGGTGATGAAATTGGACATTTCATCTTCGAAGATTATAACATATCAACTAAGATGATTTGTCTTGATCATGGAAGTGGAAACTTCTAGTTGATATGTTTTAAGAGTTAAGACATATTGAACTGAACCACTGTGAGATTTATTATTCTCCTAATGACTGTCAAATAAATAATAAATCTCATGACTTCTATTTACATCAACTCTAAATTTTGAGAGAATAATGGACCTGATCATGAGATGTATGTTGGTTTGATATATCAGGAGTGAGATTTATAGGTCACGGTCAAAACCTCAGTATGTTAGGCGGTCATATTTAGTGTTGATGGAACATATATTCTCAAGATGGAATTTATAATCTCTTAACGGAGATATAAAATATTCATTTGAGATAAGTTTAATGGGTTTAGTTATTTAGAGTGTTGAACCCAACCACTTTAGTAAGGAGTTACTAAAGTATATATTTATGAAATTGGATTTCATAAATATATGATGAATAACATAAATGATTAAACTGGGTACTCAAGGATTAAGATGTAGTAATCTTTAAAGTGGCAGTCAACATTCATGACTTTGTATTACTATGAATATTTTAATGAATGTGTTGCATGTATAATAAAATCTTGGGGTATAATTTATTAATAAGGTCTAGAGTGCAATTATATTTTTATAATGGTATTGAATATAATTAATGGTAACTTTGGACTTGTCAAGAGTTGACAGAAAAGCCCAAGGCCCATTGGAGCTAGAGTCTTATTTGTTCCATTTGGTCCCATCTCAAGCCACAAACTAAAACCCAATTGGGTAGGCCCAAAAGGCTAACCCAATTAGATAACCAGTCATTATTTAATAAGAGTTATTAAATAAATAAATAAACCAGAATAGTTTTAACGTACGTATGATGAAAAGAAAAGAAATCATTTTTTCTCCACAAGGAGAAGAAGAAGGATTTTTCTTTGGGAATCAATGTACAAAAGACTGATTGAGAGACCATACATCTTGGGCACTATGTGGAATTGAGACGAAGATTAAAGGTATTCTCAAGTCATGGTTTTGAAATTCACTGCATCAAGGTACGCATCCTATTCTTTATTCTAAAATTCGTGGTTACATGTTATCTTTCAGAATTGAAGTAAATCCGTGTTTGTTGCTTCCGTGGTGTGTTTTGTATGAGATACAAAACTAGATTTTCCAACAATTATATGTCTCAGCTAAAAAGAAAAAGGTTATATGCAATGTACCATGTACGGATATATGACAAGTCTAAGGAATTGTTGAAGGAAATCAAAGTCCACATTTAAGTCAAACAAACCCTATCCTATATGCTAATATAAGTTGGATTCAATAGTTTATTTTACATAATGCTTTGATACCTTAATTCCAATAAATTTAAAATCCTACCTGAATAAAAAATTTGATTACCAAACTTTATTACTAATAATTTATTTTACGATTAGGAAAAAAAAATTACTTTACATAAAACTCTACTAATTAAAATCCATGAAATTTAAAATTCTACCATAACTAAAATTCAATTACCAAAATTTTCATTTAATTAATTATTTAATCATATATCATATATCATAATTTTATATTTTAATTTTAAAGAAACTTATACACTCTACAAAGTAGCTCAATATATGTATACTAGCCTCATCAACACGCGCTTTGCACGTGTGATGAGTTTTTTTTTTTTGTCTAGTGTCATAATTTTCCTTTAAAAAAAAAATTGGAGAAGTATGTTTTGAAGACATGGATTAGTAGTAGAGTGTTCTATTTTGTAGGCGTTTTAATTTTTAAGTGGAGTTGGAGATATATTTTTACTGGGTTGTCCTCAAGTTTTTTTTTTTTGGTTTGGTTAAACGTAAGGTTTAGGAATATTTCTGAACCACATATAAGTCCAATCCAAAGAGGGGAATTTTCTTATATAGGAGAAATTATAAGATCCACATGGTGGACAAGTGATGTGGTCTATCATTCCACTAAAAAACTTTCACCTATTTAAAATTGTTAGTTAGAATTTTTTTTTAAACAGAAATTAATTACTAACTCAGCAATTTTAAACAAGTGAAAGTTTTTAGTGGAATGGTAGACTACATCACTTGTCCTCCAAAGGACTCTATAATTTCTCCTTATATAGAGTATAAATATATGTCATAAAATATTATGTGACTAACTAATTATTAATATAGTTTCGATTTATTTACATATAATTTTTTTTTTTTGAAGAGACATATAATTTTTAATTAAGCTACTAATTGTCAATTCATCATGCTCATATTATAAGTTTCATATCTACTCGACGAAGTTCTCTTATAAGTAAGGTTTTTTTTTTTTTTTTTGAGAGACTCCCAACCTATGGCGTCCGCTCCTAATGATAACTCTTTATCATTAAACCAAAACACTAATAGGTTTTCGGTATAAGCGGGGATTGAACTCTAGATCTCTTATTCAACCATCAGAGACTTTACCAGTTGAACTAACTGGAACACACTCTTATAAGCTTATATTTAAATTTTAACAAGGCAAAGTCCCTCTTTTATTGTTGTTAAAAAAAATTGTAATCTTCATTTGCCTTTATTATTTCTTATCTTTTTTTTTTTTTTTTTGGAGAAACTATTATTTCTTATCTTTATTTAGAAAAATATAATTATTTCTTTTTTGGTTTGGAATATACTATATATTACAAACCATAACATTAAAAATATTTTGTTATCTAGTTCATCATTAATCCTTTTTTTTATTGAGATCAGACACTTAATGCAATAATTTTTAATGACCCAGATTAAGAGTTGAAAAAAATAACTTTTTGTGTTCCCTTGGGAATAACTTATTTATTTTTTCAATTAAATTTTTTTTTTTGAAAATATACTAAAATATACTTGTATTCAAAAAAAAAAAAAAAAAAAAAAAATTTATCTTATAAATTAGTCTTAAACACACTAAAAAAGTGAAGGTGTTAAAAAGAAATTTTGAGTTTGGATAGGATAATTGCAACCAATCCTAATCCCAAATTTTTTTTAGCAAAAGGAAAAACCAGTTCAAGATCAATCCAACGTCAAATCTTCCAGATTATGACAATCAACGGTTCAGATTTCAGCTCCCCTCCCCATATTCCCTACGAAAAAAACAACGTGCGCTCAAAATTTCCGTCTCTTCTCTTCTTCCTGACTAGTTTTGTCAGAAAATCTCAAACACCAAGTCCTTTTCAGTACTTTCACATCACTTTCTTTTTCTTTCTACATGCAAAATCAAAAAAATTCCCAGAAATCCCAATCTCACCATCCACTCTCATCCCCATCAACGGCCCTAACTCTCCCACGTCATTAACTTTCACTTTTACATTTTTTCCCAAATCAACAAAACTATATATATAATCAATATCCTCTCTCTCTCTCTCTCTCTCTCTGTTTCTCTGAAAGTACAACTAGTCCTCTGTTCACTCCCTCATTCTCTCTCTCACAGTCAGTTCCGAATTTCCGATCTCGCAAAACCCTAATTTCACTGCTACAAAGCCACGATCTACTGGTTTTCGTTCGAATTCGCGGCTCAAAGGTTCCGATTTTCGCGCATTCATTGCTCGATTCTCCATTGTTTTCTTGTTTTTCTTCTTTCGGTCACAATCTAGGGATCTTTCTCTCTTCCATTGTGATTCGAAGGAGAATTGTTGTGCGAGAGAGAAAGAAAGAGAAAGTTGTTTTTTTTTTTTTTTTTTTTGAGAGGCGGAGGATGATATACGGTAGATGAACGATGCCGGTACTGCGTAGCGAAGTGCGCAAGAGCCGGGCAGCAGCAGAAGCGAAGCAGATTCAGAAACCGCAGCCGAAGCAGCCGAAAGAGCAGAGGAAGCCGCCGAAGAATCAAATCGAAGTAGGGGAGGCTATTGCGACCAGGACGCGGCGGAGGAGTGCGGCGGCCGCGGTAGCGAATACCAATACCAACAACAATAACAATAAGAAGCAGAGAGTGGGCAATGAGGACGTAGGCGCTGCGAAAGCCGCGGAGAAGAAGAAGAAGGAGGAGGAAGAGAATCGGAGTTTGGAGGAGGAGGAGGAGGAGGAGGAGGAAGAGGAGGCAGGGGAGAAGGAGATGGATGAGAATGAGAGTGGGGGGAGAAGTAATGACAAGGCACATGCCGGTGGTGATGACGAAGGAAGCGTAGCTCCTATTCCTGACAGGGTTTGTTTTTTCGGCTTTAACATTTGGAATTGCTTATAAATATGCATATACATTGTTGCTTGTTTGATTAGGTAGCAATTTTTTTTTACCTGTATAATTGCAAAGGGTGAATCTTGAAAGCTGCTTTAGAACTTGGGTGGTTCTGTTTGTTTCTTTGAGTTACAATGTAGGTTTTGGGTTCATTGGTAATGTGGTTGTTTCATTTCAAGTCCTTGAAATTAGGGTTTTTAAATGAAGAATGTGTGATTTCTTTATTTGGGTGGGAAGTATTTGAAGAGATTTTTTGGAATGCAATGTTAGCTTAAATGTATGGTATAACTTTTTCATATTGATAGGAAAAAAGTCATTGTAGCTCAATTGACACCTCTTGGTATATATATAGATTGTGATTAGTAAGTTACACATGCACCTAGTGGACCTTGAACCCATAACCTCACTCATCAGTGTGAATGCCCCTGGATTACCTGGCAATTGGTTCTAGCGGATGGGGTTATTAGCCTGTAGGTTTTACTGGCTAGAGGTGTGTCCAAATGGCTCATCTTTATGAAGGTTCCCTAAGTTATCCCAAAGAAAAAAAAACCTTGACGCGCCCCAGGTGGGGGGGGGGGGATGTGGCAATTGAGCTAGAGCTCAATGGTGCAAATCTTATAAATGTCTGGGTTATCTTTAAATATTTTTTGTTGGTGAAAAATCCTCAAAACCTCAAATCTGTTGTGTTGTTAAAGTTGATATCCAACAATTGTTCTTTAAATTCTTAAACCAATTGCACCTTTAGGAAGTGTTTGGACTGGATTGTTTTAAGTAGCCCGATGGTGACTAGCATTTCTTCTTTGGCCTTGGTACAATATCATGTGACCTTTTCCAATGTCATAAGAGACCATGGGGTTGAGAATATTTTTTTAGTTATAACTTCCTGTCAAATGTGTGTTGTTTGAAGCTTGATCTATTTCATTAGCAGAGTAATTGGTTTTTTGGATGAGTTATATGGCATTGACTTTTGTATCTTGACACTTGTTAATATGATTAATGTATAGTGTTATAATATCCAGAGTCCCTTCAATTATCTACTAATAATAACAATTAAGTGGTTACTCAAAGGTAGATTTATTTATTGATAAGTAACGAAAAAAATGTTATTAGAAAGAAAACAATCCTAGTAGTCTAGTACACCGCTGTGTACTAAGAGAGAAGTACAATCAATTCAAAGTACAATGATCAAACAAATTTTAGAGAGAAAAACAAGAGAAAAAAAAGGTAGCACTCCAATCCAACAAAGTATGAATGAAGAAGGCTTTAATTTCAAGGATATTCTGTTCACATCCCTCGAAGCTAGGTTTAAATCTAGGTTACTCAAAGCTAGATTTAATTTACATATGTGTGTGCGTGCAAACATGCGTGCATGTATGTATGGGCTTACGTAGGTCAAATTAGAGAATTTGTCCTACTGCAATTGTGGGATTTAGGCTTAGGAGAAATTGTGGATGTAGAGTTTAGAACTTGTTGAAGAAAGGATTATGGGTTATTAGGTGGATGTTATTTGGTAGAAGAAAATATGTGTGGTTTTAGGGCTTTGATATGTGAAAGAAAGGACTTATGGGTTGTAAGCAAGAGGGAAAAGAGAGGATTTTATGGTATTCAAGGGTTTTATGAACAATACCTGTTAACAGTACCACAAGAAAGAAAAAAGAAAAAAGAGAAGAAATGAATGAGAGGAACAATAAGGCCAATGTGCTTCAATACTCAAAACACTCAATATTTTGTTGATCACCTCCAAATCTTCTTTGAGTATATTGGCCTGATAGGATGTTTCTATTTTGATGTAATCTTGGAAGCCCTATTAAAATAGTGGCTCTTGCAATTGTGAAAACATTACAATTTGATTAGAAATTTTATAATTAGAGAATGTCTTTCCCTTTGTCTGGTGGTGATACCTTAGGTTTTGGGGCGAATTCTAGGTGGTGAAGTTTAGGATTTGTTCTATTTTATCTTCTTTTTCTTTTATTTCAATTTTCCTTCCCTATCCTATCTCATTTAACCATTTGAAAATATGAAATGTTTGGTGGCAGCAGTGTCAGTTGTATATTTTATTATTCATATTTTCTGTCCAGACTCAAGTTAATATGATCACCATGTTGCTTGATAATATGCATGTGTTCATTCTGATTGGTTGCATCCTTTCAGATTGCTTTCTGTAGATGGGTGTTATTTTACTGAATACGAGAGAGAATCTACAAATAATGACAATGAAATAGAATTTAACGAATCTTTTGAAGCATTTGTTCTAGAAGCTGATACTGAAGATATATGCATGTGGGAGCCCCTGTATCTGTTATTCTTAATTTGGTCCATATTGTTCATATTAGAAATGGGGTGTTGTACAAAATTACAACTGAATTATTTAATTAATTGAAGGTTAAATATATGAGGAAAATAGGCTGCACGCTATATGGAATTGCAAAGAAACTGCTGATTGTTTACAATTTGACATTTTATTGTTGTTAAAAATGCACTGCTGCACTTAAAGCCAAAAAGATCAAAGCCTTAAGATATCAACCCTTCCCTTGGTTGAAGCAAAGGTCATATAAATAGCACACCTTAGGCACGTTGTTCTGGTGCTTTTTGAACAAACACAAAGCACACCTAGGTGCATTTTTTAATTTTTTTGTTAAAAATATATGAATCATTAAAATTAATTGCTTGAACTTGAAGGAAATTACATGGACCATTGCTATATTATTAAAACACTATTCTTAAGGTGATATATTACACACGTTATTTATTTATTTTATATATCAAAGGACAAAAACCATGACATTCTACTATTCCTGTGTTTGTTGGTCTTTGCCTTTTGGATATATTTAAATCGAACCATATACTTCTTTTGATCATGGCTATCACAATTATTATTTTTATAAGCACAAGAAGATGATATAAAATGTTGTCTAAACTTTATATGACTAAATTATTATCATATTGTCCATTGATATTTCAAATTTACTATATTAAAGTTTTAAGAAATTGAAAGAACTTATGTAAAATTTGAACTTATAAGCTTTGTTCAATTGCACTATCCATTTTAGCTAATAGGCAAATTGTATTATTATTTTATTTTATTTTCTATTATATATATATATATATATTTTAAAATTATATGCTATGAATCTTTTATTAGAGGTTATTTTATATTGTTTTTGGTAAATGTGCACTTTGCTTCATATCAATTAGGCTTGTGCTTTGTGCATAGCCTACAAGAGCCCCATGTGCTTGATGCTTTTATGAACAGGCATATGACGCAGCTCATATAATTGTATTTCAGATTTGGGTATTTCAGACTTTCCTCGTTAGTAGAGTTAGCATTATAAGCTTTGGAATTTTTACTAGGTCAGTATTTTACTTACAATGGATGCTATGAGCCTTCTGATCCAAGTATTCTGGTGTTACTGAACATAACTAGCAACCAGTATTTTTTTTATACAATTTGGATGAACATGTGCATTTTCAGTGTGAGGATTTTGATTTTTTAAGTTGGGAATCCAAAAATATGACAGCCTTAGCCTAAGTATTGTGATATGGTAAAATATGTCATATCAATGGTCTACAATTGTGAGTTCCCACTGGATTGATCCCATTCATGAAAGTAGTTGTAGGAAAATGTGGATACTCGATAGATCCCTAAAAATTGATGAAATTGTAACAGATTTAGTTTTTGTAGCCAACTTGTGTTAACAGGACTTGTAGTTGATTCCTTGGTTTTGTTGGTGCAGGTTCAGGTTGGTGGTTCCCCAGTGTACAAAACAGAGAGAAAGTTGGGCAAGGGTGGGTTTGGACAAGTTTATGTTGGGCGGCGTGTTTCTGCAGTAAATACAAACGACAGAACCACTGTATCTGGAGCTGTTGAGGTATGATATTTACTTTTTGTCGTTTCCCACGCTCTCTCTTTTTTTTTCCCCCTCCAATAAACACTAAGTTGACTTTGTAAAATAGGTGGCCTTAAAATTTGAGCACAAAAGTAGCAAAGGATGTAATTATGGACCACCATCCGAGTGGCAGGTGTACACGTGAGTGTAATTATTTCATTTAATTTGTTATGGTTATGAATTTTAATAATATTTGTGAATCTAGAACTTACTCTTTTTGCTTGTAGTACTCTTGGTGGCAGTCATGGAGTACCTCGTGTACACTATAAAGGTCAACAGGGTGACTATTATGTCATGGTATGCTATTGCTTGCATTGTCTTGTTGATTCTGAATATGTAGAGCTTTAGTGTGATGCTTTTTTCAGTCCACACTGGCCTATTCTTGGAATGGTTTTTTGACAGAAAACTTTGTTGTGTGCAGGTTATGGATATGCTCGGTCCGAGCTTGTGGGATGTTTGGAATAATAACTCTCATATGTGAGTGCAATGAAATTGACTTTTAAGTTCATTAATCTTTTTTTTGAATCGTGAATTGTGTTATTAAGGCAATTTGTTAATTTCAGAATGTCCACTGAAATGGTTGCATGTATTGCCATTGAAGCAATATCCATTTTGGAGAAGATGCACTCTCGAGGGTAAGAATTCTTTTTCCTGGTATGACTAGGCTTGTGTTTTTGTTGAATGATGATCACACTCTGCTGCCCTCTGCGCCCTGGGTGATTTTTTTTTAGGGGGGGTTGCCTTTTCTGTAATTTTGTTGTGTTTGTAGCAAGTTAGAGGGTATCTATCCAGAAAAAATTTAGTCCGTTCTCCTCAGTGGTTTATTGTCTGTTATGGAGGAATGATGCAAGCATTTTTACTATCTGTTTGATAGAGGAATTGCTTGAAAAGTAACCTATCAGCTAATATTTTACAGTGTGTTAGAACTATGACAATAATTCCCCTTCTTTTCTTTTCGACAGATATGTGCATGGGGATGTAAAGCCAGAAAATTTTCTGCTTGGTACTCCTGGAACTCCTGACGAGAAAAAACTGTTCCTAGTTGATCTTGGATTAGGTACCTTTTCATTGAAGTTATTATAATTTTAAGTAATTATTGTATGTACTGTGCATTAGTCATTGTTCTATTACTTGCTTGGGCTCACAGCTTCTTGGTGGAGAGATAGTAATACTGGATTGCATGTTGACTATGACCAAAGACCAGATGTTTTCAGGTACAACCATTGATTTTATCTGGATAGCGTGCAAAATGTTTATGTAGTTGCTATAACCTGGAATTTTGCTCGATGACTCATTATTTTGTGTTTTGACAGGGGAACAGTGCGTTATGCTAGTGTACATGCTCATTTAGGGAGAACTGGTAGCAGGAGAGATGATCTAGAATCTCTTGCATATACGCTGATTTTCCTTCTCCGAGGTCGTCTGCCTTGGCAAGGGTATCAGGTTTGTCCTTTCTCTGCTTGTGAAAAGTTTTTGTTTTGTGTAGCATCTAATCCTGTAACATAATGATGTTTGCAGGGAGACAATAAAGGATTCCTTGTTTGCAAGAAGAAGATGGCAACTTCTCCAGAAGTGATGTGCGGCCTTTGTCCACAGCCTTTCAGACAATTTGTTGAACATGTGGTGAACTTGAAGTTTGATGAAGAACCGGAATATGCAAAATACATTTCGCTGTTTGATGAAATTATCTGCCCAAATTTTGAAATCCGGCCAATCAACACAGAGGGTGCACAAAAGGTAATGATGTTCTCCTATAGTGTTCGTCTTTGTCAGTACTTTACTCTTTAGCTGGAGTTTATTTATCTAATGTTTGAAGGTAATAATGGCTGTTTCTAAGGCATAATTTACTTCGTGTGAAGCTTATTGGTCATAAGAGAGCCCGTTTGGCTATGGAGGAGGAAGAAGAGGATGGTCAACCGAAGAAGAAGGTGCGTAATGGCTTGCCAGCTAAACAATGGATTAGTGTTTACAATGGGCGTGAACCTATGAAGCAAAGGTACATCTATGCTCTAGTCATGCATGATGCATCATTCTCTTATCACTATGACTTTTTGTTCATTATGTCATCCTTTTGTGATTTGTAGTCTTGCATTGTATTTCACAAGATCCATATTTGGAAAATCTTTAGAACATTTAGGATTTGGTGAGAGTTTGTGTTGTCTTGCCACTGTAGGTATCATTACAATGTGGCAGATATAAGGCTGTCCCAGCACATTGATAAAGGATATGAGGACAACTTATATGTCAGCAGTGTAGCTTCATGTCAGAACCTTTGGGCCCTAATTATGGATGCAGGCACTGGCTTTACTTCACAAGTTTATGAACTCTCACCATGTTTTCTTCACAAGGTACACTGCTAATGTTATGGATTTTTCATCAACTGTTTCACACTTTTGTGTTGTCATCACTTTGTCTATCTTAGTAAAGAATCTAATGTACTGTTTCTCTGCCTTTAGGAATGGATAATGGACCAATGGGAAAAGAACTATTATATCAGTGCAATAGCTGGAGCTACAAATGGGAGCTCCTTAGTAATAATGTCTAAGGGTTAGTCTTAAGGATGCATATATTTTAGGTTTTCTGTGCCACGTGTTATTTAGTTGTGGTCTTACTGGCCAAGTTCTAATTCTGATTTTCTTTCGACTGACTTTTAATTTATTGAACCAGGTACGCATTATTTGCAGCAGTCATACAAAGTTAGTGAATCATTTCCTTACAAGTGGATAAACAAAAAATGGAGAGAGGGCTTCTTTGTAACTACTATGGCCACCTCTGGGAACAGATGGGGAATTGTCATGTCTCGCGGTGCAGCATTTTCTCGACAGGTCATCTTGGATTCAATAACAATATATTTAAATATGTTGTGTGGAGTATAAGCATCAATAACTGACTGTTAATGCTTATTAAATTTCAGGTTGTTGAACTAGATTTCCATTACCCTAGTGAAGGTATTCACCGGCGGTGGGATTATGGATATCGAATCACAGCAACTGCGGCAACTTGCGATCAGGCTGCTTTTGTTCTTAGTATTCCTAAGAAGAGGCATTCAGAAGACGATTCAACTCAAGAAACACTTAGAACGTCTACTTTTCCTAGTACACATGTAAAGGTGAATTTTTATATATTACTTTTACATAGTAGCTTTAATTAAGTTGTTTGGTTCTGATCTTTTAAAGTCTTTCTGGATACTTACTTAATGATGTGACTTGCAGGAGAAGTGGACGAGGAATCTTTATATTGCGTCTGTTTGTTATGGACGAACAGTTTCGTGATCTGCTAATGTTGTTTAGGGCTCCAGTGGACACAGTCACAGTCACAGTCACAGATATCGCGTTGCTCTAATTGCCCACTATCCATTAGGGATATTTTGATGTTTATATGTGGCATTGTCAGGCTTAGAGAAATTTTGATTGCTATAGGCTTATTAAAATGTAATTAAATTAAACTGAACAAAAACTCTTGGTCTATGTTCGTCACTTTGCGGAAATTGGGTCTTGTTGATGTCAATGACAAGGTAAAGCGCATTTTTAAGAAAACCGTGGTTGGACAGAATTGGTTTAACTGTGAAAGGTCAAAGGAAAATCCATTTTTTTTAACTGGCAACTGCTTGAAGCGGTCTCAGACCTGCTTCAACGTTGTAAATTCTTGTAGGTCAGTCTGATATATTTGTTTGGGAAAAAGAGAGAGATGGAGAGTGAGCGTGTGTGAGAGACCTGGCATATATGCCGGGTACAAGATATAATTTTCGGTGAACGAGAGATGAGTGAAACTGAGATAACCAGAGACTGAAAAGGGTTGGGGGAACCTAGATCTGAGCTAGTACTCAAATTGTTTATAAGGAAGAATACGTCTAATAATTCGTACTAGTAAATTTGTTACTTAAATTCATTATAAGAAAAATAATAATAACTCGCATTAAATGTTAGCATTACTTAAATTCATTATTAAGGGCATGGCTTCTCTTCGGTGTTTTGTGATACTGGACTCGTTGCGATCATGACATGTATTCAATTTTAAACACGTGTCATAATCGCAGCAGGTCCAGTGCATTGGAAGCACTGCACAGAAGCTACGCCCCATTATTAAATACATCTCTCTTTGCCTCCCTTTGCTCCACTAGTGCCCCCCTTTTCTTTTTGAGAATATATTTGCTCCTTCCAGCGGAAGAGTGGCATGGTCCTCCTGGTGATATGGACCAATAAAAAGCAACCATGTGTTAAAAGAAAAGCTGAGTCAGCAACACACCAGCCGCAATACTTCAGCCTTTTAAAATAACAAAACTTGAAATACACTTTCACTTCTATAATCTTGCTTAGCCGCTTTATTAAAAATTCTAAAACCCAAAAATTTCCAAACCGCCCAGCTCTCTTCTCTCTCCCTCCTTGCATCATTGAAGAAATTGGTCCAATTGCATGAACAAGCTCTATGAGATTTTGAACTAACTTTGTTCTTGGGTCTAACTTTTTCTAGCTTGTTTCCCTCTTTTCCCCTATGACCGAAATGATTGTTGGAATCCAATGCTCACCATCGCAACTAACCATGGCTAATCAAGGTATGTTACAAAGTCTCATTTCACTCTTCAAAGTCTTATTTTCTTACTCTGTTCTATCTTTATGTAGTTTATAATACAGTGCCTTTTACATGTTTG
The DNA here is from genome assembly GCA_019022515.1 of Quercus aquifolioides. Classification (NCBI taxonomy): domain Eukaryota; kingdom Viridiplantae; phylum Streptophyta; class Magnoliopsida; order Fagales; family Fagaceae; genus Quercus; species Quercus aquifolioides. The sequence goes on along the minus strand of CM032328.1, from coordinate 21,629,187 downwards.
ACAAAAAGGCCAAGATAAAAAAGTTTTAATAGAATGAAATTTTTATTTTTATTTTCTTTCTATTTAGTTTTCTTGACTATGAGCCCTTGTTTTTAACTCTAGATTGCAGGTCTTTTATTTTAGAATGAGTCTTTAATTGAGACCTTAAGTTCAGTATTATAACGTTGCTGGGTTCCTCTCTTCTTCTTCTTTTTTTTGCATTTGATTGTTGCTGTTGCTGATGCATTTGAATGTTGTGGTGTTTTTAATCATAGATATTAGAGTCAATGAGGAAGGTGTTGAAGATATTGAAACTTTGCTTGGAATGATGGTGCATAGTGAGGATGAAGTATATAAATTGAAACTTTGCTTGTGTGGTTTTTTGGAATAGTTGTTTTGATTTGGAATTTTTAAATGCTTTAGAAGCTCTGTGGTACTTGCATTAGTTTGTTTGTCTGAGAGAGTGTGTAAGCTGTTAGTTAATGTATTTGTTTGTCTGAGGGAGTGTGTTAGCTATGATCTGTCATTGTTGGTCAATGGACAATACTCTTCTTGAATCTAGCATTGTTTTAGCTTATGTAACGATCTTATGTGCATTGAATTTGGGTAGAATGAAGCAGATTTTTGAAGTGCATTTTGGAATAATGCTTTGCGTGAGCTACTGCAGAACTGATGCAAAGTGCTGGATTGGTGTTGTTGGATACGTGACTGGTGCATTGATTGCTTTGCGCTATAACTCCCCCTCAAATTGACAAAGGGAGGAGGGTATCACTCCCAACTTGTGTCAAAGGGATGAAAAATGAGTCTTAGAGAAATTGCTTTGTAAACATACCTGCCAGTTTAGTGTTGCAAACGAACTTAGTATACCTTTTCACACGCAAAATGGTAATCAAGTTATGTTTTGCGTTAAGCATGAAATACGGGATTAGTAGATTGTGGCTGGCCATGGCTCAATACTCAGCCTTGACACTGCATCAAGCAACAGGGGTTTGTTTCTAATATGTTAGAAAGTTTTGTTATTGTAATATCAAGGTATTACTAATTGGAAGAATGTGTCGGAGTATTATTGTGCTTCTACATTTTGTTCTATAGTGTTTCATTTTTGTTTTCTGCTTGAAACTTTAATGTGTTTCTAAAAGAGGCTTTATTGTATTTGATTACTAACATTTGAAATTGTATTTAGGAGCATACAAATTGGACCAATGAGGATACACTAAATGACAATCTTGGAGATGGGACATTTGTTGTTGGTGTTATCGTTGATAGAGATGCAGAATGTCTTAGTTTGCTGCTTTGTTTGAGAGAGTATGTTATTGGGGTTCAAGCTTGAACCTTTTTGGGCTATTGTTTACTATGTGATGAAGTACAGATGTTTGTATCAGATGTGTGAACTGTCAAGATGCTGAATCAGTGAATGCATTGACAAATGGAAAAAGCTACTTTCTGAGGCAGGATTAATTTTGGTTAATATTAGGCGACTTATGTTAAACTTTGAATCAATTTCCTTTCATGTAGTGTAAAAAAACTTGTAACTATGCAGCTAGTGAGTTGTAAAATTTTCTCAGGAAAAGGAAGAGCCTTTGGTGGGAATTAGAGGAATGTTCTTTCTTTTTTATAGTCATTGTACTGAAAGATATTTCTCAATAAATCAAGTCTTTTGTTTTACAATGGTTATATTCTAATTGTCCACACTACAAGTTCACAAAAATTGCTTATAATCAGCATTTGAATTGAAAATACTTTTCATTGCTATTGGTTATATTCAATTGGATAAATAACAAGTTGAACTATACAATTTTTTACTAGAGGATGAGAAGGCATAACAAAAGAAAATATACAAAAAGGAATGTAATCTAACATTTCCTATAAATAGTCCTATTTTCATTGCATTTGAAATACAAAAATAACTACTACGGCTTTCACTCCTCTAATCATTAGTTACTTGATTAATCTTCCAACTTGAGAACTTCTCAAAAATCTTCCAAGTTGAATACTCATATGATAACTTCTGAGTCAAATCATTTTTTTCTAGGATTTAGTTGTGTAAAACCATTTGAGAAAGAATTCTACACAAATAGAGATGGACATTTTTCAGTTATTAGTAACAAGGTGATAACTATTGATACAAATAAATAAACATAACTAATGAAGAATAAAAAATAGAAACAACAAGTATTTTACCTGACTTAAATGATTCAAGAAATCGTTACTTTGAAGCATACTAGTGAAGCTAAAATTTGGAGAAGCACTGCTCCAATAGGAAAAGGGGTTCTACATTCAAATTAACTCAAGCTTAAATGTTAGATATTTTTTTAAATGAACATTCAATTACACAAATCAATTATTTATTTATTTTTATTTACTTTTACCTGATTTGGATGTTAAAAATGACTTGGACAAATGGTTGTTGGCATGGCTGGAGGAATGAATACCTATCAAATATTATAATAGATTAATATGACATCATTAAAAAAATAAATAAATAAAGAAGAGGATGCAAGGGGCTTAGATCATACTTGATTATTATAACTCTCATCCATGGGTACACTAGATGGGTGATTTGGCTGGCAAAGACCTGTACATTGTGGAGTATAGGTTGAGTTTTGTGAATTAATGACAACTGTTCTAAAGTCATATAGTTTCATAGGACAATTATTATTGATAAAGCTAGTAATATTGTTATTTTCATAGGACTTGTGTGTTGCATATGGTACATGAATGACAAATATTCCAAAGGCAATATAGATAAGGTAACATATATAAGAAAACTTGATAAATGCATACAATAAAAGGCAATAAAAAAATTTTATATTCCTGTAGCATTGCACAGTGAAGATTTACATGATAATGTGTATCATATAGTGCATCATTTATAAAGAGTAAGCACATTTTTAAATCAAAATACTTGAAAGTCCTCCATATAAAATTGTTTAGAAAAGAATCAATACCTTTAGGGGCATGGCTAGAGCTTGTTGGAAGTCCTCTTGTTGACAATTGTTCTAAAAAAAGAAGAGGAAATCATGGACATTATTCACAACAAACCAATATTTGAACCACACTACTAACATATATTTTTTTTTCAATATAAAATTTAAATAAAAGAACAAAGATTTACTTAATCTTGTAACATCTTTTAATGGCTTCTTTTTACACTTCTCCAAGTTGCTTTTGAGTCTTGCATTTGTGACTCCTTTCGGTCGCACACAAGGGGGATCTAATATTGGCAAACTATTGAGAGAGTAATTTGTCTTCTCAACATCATCAAAGACATTATTAGCAACAATCTTGTTTTCTTTTTCATCACCATCTCTAGTAACATTTAATTGCTCCATATCGTTTTCAACTAATTCTATCATCTCTCTTACTTTTCTTCTGCACATTTCAGTATGTCGAGTTGTTGCTGCACTTTTTGTGAAAATTTCATAAACTAAGCGCATTAATTCGTTACGGCATGAAGTCACCGACAACTCATTATTTGCACTTGCTGGTTTTACATGATCACATAAAACACTATCTTTCTTTGCATCTTTTGTCCATCTTTTCAAAATATACTGAACAGGTAACTCTGTGACATTTTTCACAATAAGTATTCGCAAAGCATGTCGACATAGTAACCCCAATATTTCAAACATTTTACAACTACATGTCACAATATTATTCGAGGAGTTAAATTGGCCAACACAAACCCTCTGACTACCTCCTTCGATAACTTCATAGGTAAAAGACACTCCATTAGAATACACATCTTGGTGTGTGACCCCCAATGTAGTAGAAATTTCTAACTCAAATCTTTTGAAAAATGTACGAGTATAAACAGATAATGCATGTTCCAAAAGTCCACAATTTTTAATTATTTGAGAAGATGTACCTTATTTGCAATGAAAATCTTCTTCTAACTCTTCCACCCGCATATTTTTTGAAGCTTTCTCATACTCGTGTACAAATTCTGTTAGCCTCATTGTTTTGCACGCCATATGTTGAAAAATATTATTTACACTCTCACTTCTTGATGAAGCTTTCATTCTTGCAGAGAAAATGTTATGACTAAAAACTGAACACCACCTTTCCCGATTTTCATATAAAGTGTTAAGCCACTTATTGCCCACCAAATTGTAATCTCTAAGTAAGGCATCCCAAGAAGACTCAAACTCTGATTCAGTCTCACAATTATAAAGAATCTTATTGAATCTACTCTTGAATTCAGGAATCCCATAATGCCTTGATAAATTTTCTGCAACATTTTTTGAAATATACCATAAGCACAAGCGATGACATGTATCAGGAAACACAACTATTATAATATTCTTCATTGCTTGACACTGGTCAGTAAAAATTGTCTTTGGTTTTCGATTTCCCATTGATTCTAAGAATGTTTCAAACAACCAAGTAAAAGAAACAGTTGTCTCATCCAATAAAAATGCACAACCAAAAAGTACATTCTTCCAATGATGGTTGACACCTACAAATGGGGCACATATCATATTATACTTGTTAGTCCGATATGTAGTGTCAAAACATATAACATCTCCAAAAGAGTTATAATCAATCCTTGATCTGCCATCTTTCCAAAAAAAATTTGTCATTCAATTTTCTTGATCAACTTGAATTGCATAAAAAAACATAGGATCTTCTGCTTGCTTCTGTTTAAAGTGGTTTACTAAACTTTGAGCATCTCCAGCCTCAACATTGATTAACTTCTGCTTGTTCACCACATTATAGCAATCTCGTTTTATAAATCCAACATTTTCAAACCCTCAAGCTTCCTCAACTAAATAGGAATATGCGCTTATTGTTCTTATACCCGCTTCCTTGAAAGTTTTTATAACACCTAACTGAGCATCAGTTATTTTTCGATTCGACCTTAGAAATGACCTTTCTTCTGGCTTTGCAAGCTCATGATTTTGAGTAGGATTGAAGTGAGTAACCTTCCAAAGACCATTTGTCATTGTAAACTGGATACTAGCTTTACAACTGATCCTAGTTTGTAATTTTTTGCACTTCTTATCATCCAAATTGTCACTATCTCGTGAGAATTCTTCTTTTGAACACACATAATCTCATTGTCTTACAACATTTTTTGCATATCTGATTTTTCCTTTCTGAACACTGAACCCAATTCGAATGGCATAGTCATTGTACAATTTATATGCTTCATCCTCACTATGCACCACCATTCCAAGCTAAGTTTCAATATCTTCAACACCTTCCTCATTGACTCTAATATCTATGATTAAAAGAACCACAACATTCAAATGCATCAGCAACAAAAAAAAAAAAAAAAATGAGGAACCCAGCAACGTTATAATACTAAACTTAAGGTCTCAATTAATCATTGACTCTAATATCTATGATTAAAAACACCACAACATTCAAATGCATCAGCAACAATCAAATGCAAAAAAAAAAGAAAAAAAAAAGGAGGAACCCAGCAACATTATAATACTGAACTTAAGGTCTCAATTAAAGACTTATTCTAAAATAAAAGACTTGCAATCTAGAGTTAAAAACAAGGGCTCATAGTTAGGAAAACTAAATAGAAAGAAAATAAAAATAAAAATTTCATTCTTTTAAAACTTTTTTATCTTGGCCTTTTTATCAAACATGTAGAAGGCACTGTATTATAAACTACATAGGGACAGAACAGAGCAAGAAAATAAGACTTTGAAGAGTGAAATGAGACTTTGTAACATGCCTTGATCAGCCATGGTTAGTTGCGATGGTGAGCATTGGATTCCAGCAATCACTTCAGTCATAGGGGAAAAAAGGGAAACAAGCTAGAAAAAGTTAGACCCAAGAACAAAGTTAGTTCAAAATCTCATAGAGCTTGTTCATGCAATTGGACCAATTTCTTCAATGATGCAGGGAGGGAGAGAGGAGAGAGCTGGGTGGTTGGGAAATTTTTGGGTTTTAGAATTTTTGGTGAAGCGGCTAAGTAGGATTATAGAAGTGAAAATGTATTTCAAGTTTTGTTATTTTGAAAGGCTGAAGTATTGCAGCAGGTGTGTTGCTGACTTAGCTTTTCTTTTAATACATGGCTGCTTTTTATTGGTCCTTATTAGACATGGCAAAACGGGCGGGTCGGGTCGGGTTCGGGTCGGGTCAATCGGGTTGCGGGTCAAAACGGGTCACGGGTCAAAACGGGTCATTTTTAAACGGGTCAAACGGGTTGCGGGTCAAATGGGTCGCGGGTCAAACGGGTTGCGGGTCAAACGGGTCGCGGGTCAAACGGGTCGCGGGACGGGTCGAGTTGACCCGTATTTTTCAAACAAGTTTTTTTGTTTTTTTTTTTGGAAATAGATGCAATTTGTCAATTGTTTCTAAGTTCCTTAACTGTGATTAAATTTTCATTGGTGATACTATTACCACTTACCAATTACCACTAAATACTTGATACCTAAATTTGGTGCAACTCTTATTCCAGCTTTCTAGAAGCTAATCTTGGTATAATTTTTGATATGTTTAAAGTAGGAAGAGAAAATGAAGGTGGCAAGTAAAGAATGACAAACTATAATGGAGTACATAACATATTAAGTGAAGAAGAATAAGTAAATATCTTATAAGAATTACACCTCAATCTCAATCTACTCAACGTTGGTAGACGTGGAAAAACGGGCGGGTCGGGTCGGGTTCGGGTCGGGTCAATCGGGTCGCGGGTCAAAACGGGTCACGGGTCAAAACGGGTCATTTTTAAACGGGTCAAACGGGTTACGGGTCAAACGGGTTGCAGGTCAAACGGGTTACGGGTCAAACGGGTTGCAGGTCAAACGGGTCGGGTCAAACGGGTCTGACCCGTTTTGCCATGTCTAGTCCTTATCACTAGGAGGACCACGTCACTCCTCCACCCGGGAGGAGCAATAATTTATTCTCTTTTCCTCCTCTGCCACCACAAATTCCTCTCTCTCTCTCTCTACCACCACCCTCTCCCCCTTTCCACCATTCAAAAAACAACAAAAAAGCTCCAGATTTGTTCAGACTACTCATCTTTCTCTCTTAGATCTACTCTCTTTCATCCAGATCTGATGCCAGATTTAATCTTTTTGGGTTGTGGCTTACAAATATGGATTGTGGTTATGGTTGTGGCTTTGGGTTCCAAATTTGGGTTGTGGTGGTTTTGGAGTTTAACTGACTATGCTAACAAAAACAACAACTGACATTGTTGGAAAGCTGACCTCAACATTGCAGCTTAAAAATCACCCCCAAAGTTAGTTGCGCTAAGCCATGAATACACTTTATAACACCTTGCTACCTAAAATTTATTGTGGAAATTTAATGATAGGGTCTACAACGTCAAATTACTAATTCAAAACATTCACTTGCTATCTCAAATAATATTTAAAACTGAATCATTCAAATTTCAAAGAATTGAAAGTAGAAATTACTAATTCAAAACATCCACTTGCTATCTCAAATAGTATTTAAAATTGAATCATTCAAAGAATCAGAAGGATAAGAGGTTCAAAGTTTTAAGGTTGGACCAAGATTCAACCTTGGTGATCTAATAATTATTTTAATAATTAATTAATATAAAATAAATAAATAAACAAATATGAAAAAATTAGCAAATATAAACTAAAAGAGTATTTTAAAAATGGATCATATTTATATGAAGTTATATAAATACTATCCAACTATTATTTCAACACATCCATCCATACTATATAACAAGAGAAATGCTATAACAAAGGTCACAAGTGTCTTTAGAACATTTGTTAACGAACCATTTTAGAAAAATTTGATATCACTTTTATAGGGGGGAAAAAAAAAACTATCAAAAAATCGAAAAAAAAAAATTCCATAAAACTTTCTTAAATTGGTTCACTAACAAATATGAGCATCCGTTGACTTTTCTCATATAACAATATTTCAAAAAGTTCAATTTCCTAATATAATTGAAAATTTTAATACCTTAAAATTTAAATATAAGAAAACTTCATATTTGAGAGTACATATAATGAGTTTTAGTCAACTCAACTCGTAAAGTTTCTCTCATTTAAAAAAAAAAATGGTAAAGTTTCTGATAGTTGAATGAGAGATTCTGGAGTTCAATTTCTATCTACACTAAAAATCGATTGATATCTTGATTTGATAATAAAGAGTGATATTGAAACTATATATATATATATATATAAAAAAACACATGAGAGGGCAGAGATATTTATTTAATTTAAACTATAAAAAATATCCCTATTCCCCATACCCACTCCCAATTATAGTGCTTAACCCGGTCTCTTCCACTTTTCAAAACTACAGTCTCATAAAATCTCAAGTCAAGAAGCCACTTCCATCATCATGTCGCCTTATCTTATCCGATGATGTCCAAAGCTCAACACCAAAACAGTACCTCTCATTTTCAATACGAAAACAAAAATCCCAAAACCATAGTTAAATATTCTATCTCCTTCAATGGCAGATACTGCAGAGAAGGACTTTAACACAGTGAAAAGAAGAGTGGCCTGTGTGACCAACCATCTCATTCCGCTTCATCATGATCATTTCCCTACAATTACTACTACTTGCGGTAATTCCAATGTTGAGCCATGTAACGCTGCCTCCATCAACGACAGCTACCATAGGATACACGGTGAAGTTTCCACTCACGAAGTTGTGTGGAAACTTGCCTCTGATTATGAGTCCGGCAACGAGTTTCCCTTCACCGACATTATCTACGAGAAAGCCGTTGGCGAAGGGATAGCAAAGGTCAAGCTTTTCATGGAACTGAGTTCTCAAATATGTTACTATGTCACAGTGCTTAATGGGTTCTAACTTATGCTCTTTGCTTTGTTGTAGATTACCATTAATAGGCCAGAGAGACGAAATGCGTTTCGGCCATTGACAATTAAGGAACTTAATCGAGCATTTGACGATGCAAGGGATGATAGTTCGGTGGGAGTTATCATTCTTACCGGGAAGGTATTTAACTAACTTTACGAAACTTAATTACAGTTCCTTAGATATGTTTTCTAAGTTGTCAATTAAATTCAACCAAGCTTATGCATTGTCCAATGAATCACATTGTTAAATTTAGTTGTAATGTGTAACATTTAAGAAACTGTACTTAAGTTTTATAATTCGTCTATATGTTCTCGTCTCGCCTGATTGTTTAGCATATTAAATCTTTTTAAACAAGTAATCTGTCTATTCTAGTGTCATTTTGTTAGTGAGTTTGGTTACTGTTATAATTTTATTGAGTGGTGCTATACAAACAGAACATTATTTATGGTTTTACTTCGATTTCTAGCCCTTGTGACCATTGTGATCTCCTGCATTGCTAAAAGGGTGCTTTTCTGGCCCTTCATGTCATGCTTTTGTAGTAAAGAAATAGAGAAAGATTAGTGTGTTAAGTTGCTGATTTTGATGAAACTCACTAGTAGCACCCACTGGTGGTCTTTAGTCAGTACTATCAATTTTTTAAAGAAATTAGTGAGTACTATTATAGTCATACTGCATCAGAGTCATGCACCTTGCTCATGTCTACCTTCTAGTTCTAGTTGTCTCTAATGAATGCAAGTAGTCTCAACTATTAGTCCTTGTGATTTTGCACTGACCCTACTTTCGTATTTTTTTTGTATGAGCTATGTTGTGTGTGGGATGAAAGTTGTTATACAACAGAATCTGACAGTCATCAAGTCTCTTCTTTTTCTGAAAATTAATTCAAATTTTAAGCTAACATGATGCAACCTTGATTTTTTCTTTCTTTCTCATTTGTCTGTGTGATGGGGGCTGTTCTTCAAGATGACATGTTTGATTAGATGTGTCTGCAAATTTTGGGCATGAGAAAAACTACATTGCATGTCCAATTTGAAAACTATTGATGCGTTTTTTATCCGTCAAGGAAAAGTGGAAAACAAATACTCCTTTTGACTTCTAAACAGGATTTAAAATATGACTGTCTGTGCCACTAATGTGTAAGTTATAAGTTCATTCCATACTGGGACAGACCAAGATCCACCCTACAATATGGGGTCAAAAAGCCAAAATTTTTAGCCCTTATAAAAAGAATACTGATTCTTGAACGGATTTGCATGCTCCCTGGTTAGAACCTGTCCAATTTGAAAACTATTGATGTCTTTTCTATCTGTCAAGGAAAAGTGGAAAACAAATAGCCCTTTTGCCTTCTAAGCAGATTGAAAATATGACTATGTCGGTGCCACTAATGTACAAGTTATATTGATGTTCTGTATGTCCATGGAACCTGTATTGATTTGTTGTTGTCAACAATTTAATGCTGTAGGGAACAAAGGCATTTTGTAGTGGTGGTGACCAGGCGTTGAGAACCAAGGATGGTTATGCTGATTATGAAAATTTTGGTCGTCTTAATGTTTTAGATTTGCAGGTATATGGTTTACCCTGAAATAATTTATCCTCTTGACTCTATTTAGTGCTTGCATAAGTCCCTTGAGGCCTTGCCCTCCAACCAAAACTTGGTTGAGCATGATTCTTCATGATTACCCCTAAATATTGCTTCCAGTTGTAACCTTTGAGCCTTGTAAAAGAAAAATCAAATGCTTCATGGCCAGTCTTCTAATTTTTTGTTATTTTAATCATTACCAGGTACAGATTCGTCGTCTTCCAAAGCCAGTGATAGCAATGGTATACTCTGCTTGATTCAACTTTGCATCTAGTCTTTGTCCTATCAATCTCATGGACTCTTGGTGTAACTGAGTTGTGTACCTTATGATATTTAACTTTTTAAAAAAAATCAGTGTACTTCAGGGTTACTTATTATGAGGTTAACAGTTCCTAACCATCATAGTTGCTCCTATTAATTACTTTGTTCACACCTATCCTTAAAACAGGTGGCAGGTTATGCTGTTGGAGGAGGACATGTGTTACACATGGTTTGTGATCTAACCATTGCAGCAGATAATGCTATTTTTGGTCAAACTGGTCCTAAGGTAGTTTTATCCTTTTCCCTATTGTTCTGAAATCTCAATTGTAGATTGGTGTGCTAGAATTAATCTCACAAGAGATATCTTATTTGACGCCACTCAGCTGCTTAATTTGTAACATCTTTTAAAGGATAGCATACTAGAACTTCAAACATCACAAGTTGTTTTTTTCCTCTTTTACACCACCAAATGTCACTTAATGTTTGTAAATAACTATTGTTCTAATGCTGTGCTCCTTATTTTGTCATTGGATTACTTATAATTTTGTGGATATGGCAGGTTGGAAGCTTTGATGCTGGTTATGGAAGTTCCATTATGTCTCGTTTGGTAAGACATTAAAGGTGAAGACACCTAATATTTGTATGTTACTTGCATCACAGTTCTCTCTTTGATCAGTACATGGTCACAGAGGTCTACTGGATGTGTGGTGGATTTAGTTAAGTGAGTTATTTTTATATTTTAAATTTTTATAAACTTGCGCATTAAATTTTGTTAAACAGATTGGTCCTAAAAGAGCACGTGAAATGTGGTTTTTGGCAAGGTTCTATACAGCTTCTGAAGCAGATAAAATGGGACTTGTAAACGTTGTTGTACCGGTGAGTTCATTTCCGTCTAGGAGAACCTGAAAATTGTTGAGGTACAGCATCATTACCTCAATAGTAAGATGCCTTTTCTCATGAACTATGAGTTCATGAACATGGATATCCACATGGATTTTGTTTTATAATGCATCTGGGATGCTGGAACTTTACATAAAGAAAAATCATGTAGTCATTTCAACCATTGTCAATAAACACAGTTAAGGTTCTGAATTTCAACTTTTTTTCCAGCTGGAGAGATTAGAGCAAGAAACGATTAAATGGTGTCGAGAGATCCTAAGAAACAGCCCAACTGCAATTCGGGTGCTCAAAGCAGCTCTTAATGCAGTTGATGATGGCCATGCTGGACTCCAGGTACCTTAAATATCCATTCATCGAGTTACTGTAATTTCCAGCTAACTTTTATGGCCATATTGGCAATACTATTGCTTAAGCGAGGGTTGCTATAGCCCAGAATGCTTGAGACCTGTATCCTGTGATGCTTGCGCAATTTCACTTCCCTTTTTCTTATCAAAAAATCTTATTACATACTCTCTTTTGAAATCTTGTTTTTAAAACACAATTTCAGTCCATGTGGCAATTTATGTATGGTGAGTGAATAATAAGAAATGTGTGACTATCATTGCTCTTTTTATTATTGTTGTTTTCCTTATATATTTCGGCTAATATGTTCTTCCAATGCAGGAAGTTGGTGGAAATGCTACGCTCCTATTTTATGGCACTGAGGAAGGTAATGAAGGGAAGACAGCATATATGGAACGTAGAGCCCCTGATTTCTCTAAATTTCCTCGAAGACCTTAGGTGCTGTTGTGTTGTGAAGTGGAGGTTCTTTGGTTGGAACATGACAGAAATATATATATATATATATATATATTTAAAAGCAGAGGTCTCATGTTAGAGAGCATAAGGCTGTGGCATGTGACACATTTCTTAAAATTATCTTTATTTAGGCTTCTACTTCAACAAAAATTGCATTTATATCAAAATATTTGTTCATCGAATCAAACAATAGAGTAAATGCATATGTTAATTATCTATAGTTGTGCATTAATTATTTATATTAAATAAATTTGTATGATTTTTTTTATAAACTCCATATAAGAAATAATTTTTAATTGGAATAATAACAAATTTAGAATATGACATTCTTTCTCATGTTTAGTTGCTTTGACAACAATTAACGCAAAAGCCACAAAAAAAATTAAATATTTGTGTGTGTGTGGAACTAACATTGTAGTATTTATTTTATGTAATTAGAAAGATTAAATATATTTATTATGTTATAGTAATTATTTTTAAGCATAATGAAATTTTAATGCCATTTTTCTAAGATTTAAATGAAACAATTGAATTTTTCACTATATGAGAAACAATTGATTTGAAATATGGTATTCTTGCTCACATTTAGTTATTTTTGGAACAGTTGAAACAATGTTTAACAAAAAGGATAAATAAATAAATAAATAAATATAGTAACACACAATCAAGAATGTTAAAAAAAAAAATGAAGAATATTTGCATTTTTAGTAAGCATAAAACATGTTTATCTATGTAGGGTCAATTTCTGTAGCCCAAGCCCAATAGGTTCAGATTATGAGCCCAATGAACCTTGAACAATGAATTTGTAGAGAGTGGGTGAAAGAGCTGGGCTAGTAGTGAATTAAACAGTAATGGACTGTGGTGTTTGTGAGTAAATTAACATGCAATCATGCTCGGACAAATGCAAACATGAATGTCCGAAGAGGAGTTTTATTGAATGAACGTTGGTTACAATTCTTAGAGCTACAGTAAAGATGTTTTCTTCTCTTCTCTTCTCTTTCTTTTTTTTCCGATCCCTTTTTATCAGAGGTCTCTCCTCCTTATATAGCACCCTCCCCCTTTATCGCCATCGTCCACTTGTTCATCATCCAAACATTCACTTGAGTGCATGTCCCATCATGTATCTTCTTTAGCCTTGTGTGAGTGGCGGTAGCTGAGATTGCACTGTTCAGGGGTCTTCTCCACATTAATGTGGCCAGAAAAGTAGATGCAGTGCATTTAATGTGGTGGTTGAAGTTTGTCTTCTAGATATTTCTCCGTTCCTGCTATCCTCATGCGCGCCTGAGGTTCACACTTATCATTAGAACTGTTAGGAAGATTACTTGAACCTCCCAGGTGTTTGCTTGATCAAGGTTCTCTGTGTCCGAGGAAGATGATCTCTTTGGACCAATGGTGATCTCCTCGGACTACACTCCTCGTTCGCTTCCAGGTATATTTCTTCCACGCAGACTCCTTCTCGCACATTTTCCTCTCTTCGGACGTACAGTAGTCTTCAAGTAGGGGCCCAGGCCCATTACATTAGGTCGGGCTTTCACCCCCCACAATAGCCCCTCAAAATGTTAGTTTTTCCCTCGCATCCGAGGAGAAAAAATAGGATTTTGACTTGTCACGAAATGGAAGTTTGAAACAACAAAAATATCTGAACTTACACGCGTGTGGGCATAGATGCAGGCACTTCATTAATGCTGCTGTCGTTTCAGTCTCCCTAAGGCACTATCAATTACTCCAGGCGGCGCTTTGTCTTTGGCATCCAACGGTGGGCTACTGATCCAACGGACGTGATTTTTTCCTCAGAATTCGGGCGGGATGGCCCCTGACCCTTTGCTTGTTCCCATATAAAGCCTCAAAGGAGGTTATTCCTCTTTCATTTCGCAAACTCTCAGAGCGCCCAGCAAACTCCAGCACTCGAATCTTTCAAATTCTCCCTACCACCAGTCATAGCCTTCCTCAGAATCCATAAGAATTTCTCAACGAGTTCGAGGATCAGTCTCCAGTTTAGTTCGAGTAAGTTCTTCTCCACTAAAACACTCTGTTCTCTCTTCGGCCAGCCTCCTTGGCTTTTAAATAGTCACCTTTGAGTCACCACGTTTAGTGCTTCCTTCTTCCTAGTTAGCAAAGATGGGTAAATTTGAATATCTGATAGATAGCCCCGCCCAAATAGAGGAGTTTAGGAGAACATACCGCATACCTCAAAATGTGGGTTTGAGGTATTGTCCTCTAGAGAGAATACTAATAGATCGAAAGACGGGCGAAGTTGTAATCCCCATCATCGCTTTTTTAGAAGGTGGGATGACTATCCCTATGGGTCCTATCACTAGTAATTACCTCCGAAATCATAGGCTTAGTCCCGACCAATGTGCGCCCAACGTCTTTAGAATTTTAGGAGCCATTGACGATCTGAACCGTCTTCTCGGATTAGGGCTCACCTGGCGTGACGTGGTACACATGTATGAGTGTCATAACCAGCAAGGGGCGGGGTATTATCTTAAATCCCGATCCGATGTCGTTAGGCTCTTCTCCTGCCTTCCCAAGTCTAACAAAGGGATGAAAGACGACTACGTGATCGTCTCGGGCGCGTGGCATGATGGTCCTCATTGCCGAACCAAGCCAGGAGAGCCAAGTGGGATATGTTAGACTTAGATTTACTAACAGTGGGCTTAGGATCTCCTTGTTCTAACAAATTTGTTTTTTCTTTTGTATCATTATTTTCAAGTTTCTGACTACGTTTTGTTGTGATGTTTAACAGATAGAGAACACGTTTCTCCTCGGCTCAGCCTTACAAACACTGCTGCGCTCAATTACTTACTAAGATCAGAGATCTTTGTAAGTGAGGACGGGCAGCTTCGGTCGGTTCCCCTTATTCTCGGTTATAAGGCACACAAGAAGGATTTTCAGCCGGTCAGCAACGCGATAAGACAGGGAGATTATTGTCTCAGCCGTATAGACGTAGCTCAGAAAGGCTTTTTAGCTCCATACGATCTTCTGCCCGTGCCACATCCCAATCCACAGGGTGTACCCCAGCTCCTTCAGCCAATTCAGCAGGTTCCTCTCGGGACAGCGGCAGCAGGAGAAGGAGTTGCCTCTTCAACCTCTTCACTTGAGGAGCAGATAGATAAATTCAAGTTTGAAGGAGAGGCTTCAAGAGAGGTTGAGGTGATACCAGTGCCTGACGCCGAAGAGGAAATTGACGGGCAGTCTAGTGCTCGTCCTATTTTAATAACTGCTCTACCAGGAGACTCTTCGGAAGAGGAAGACATGGCTGATTTAAGGAGTTTGATGAGGAGTAGGGGCAAAAAAGTTGAGCCCAAAGGGACCAGTACGTCCTAACCGCCTGTGAGCCTTCCTCCAGCACCTCCTCAGGCTCCTGATCTCGGCTTGAAGCCTCTGCCGGATCTAAAAAAGAAGAGACCCCACGTCCCTACGGACGAAGAGAAAGAGGTAGCACCTCCGAGGGGGACCAAGCAACAGAAAGTGGTGAAAGACCACCGGAACAAGAGGGCCTCGTCTACTGAGAGCCGAGATGAGGTCATCGTGGCTGATGTCCGCCGAGGAGGACCTCGCGTCTGGTCTCCAAGGTTGGAGTTGGATGACACTTCAATCCCTTGGGACACCTCCCTTAGGAATTATGATGGGGTAAGGGCAGGTTATGTTGCTGAGGCCTTGAAGCAGCCACTCCTCCTCCCACATGACATGGAGTCCTACAGGCGTTTTAACCAACAAGAGCTCTTCCTATCCCTTAAGAGGGATATAGCCATGGTAAGTGAACTTAGTCTGCTTAGTTAAATCGCTGAGCCTTTTTCCCTTTTTCCTGTGCTTTACATTCGAAATTTCCATTATGTAGGTTACCCAGCAAATCTTTGTGGCCGAGGAGTGGAATAAAAAGTCCTACCTCAAGGCCTAAGCGACGACCTACTATCAGACCAAGGCGAAAAAATCTCTGGGCCAGCTGAAGGAGGAATATGCTTATTTATCCGAGTAATTCAAAGACATGACCAACCAGAAGAATAGCCTCGATGCTGGTCTTAAAAATGCTGAAAGACAGGCCGAAGAGCAACGCAAGCTGCTAAATATGACTGAGATCAACTTGGAAACTGAGAAAGAAAGCACTTGTGGGGCAACTTCGAGCTGAACTCCAGAAGGCCAAGGAGATTGCCAAGCTAGCTCAGAAGGGTGCTCAGCTGGCCAAGGAGGCTGTAGAGGCTGAAAGGAAAGCAGCTTATTAGCTGGGGGTGGAAGAGACCCAACTCAACCTCACTAAGCAGTTTGCCTCGCTCAGCCGGGATTACTGTGACGTAACCTAGGGGAAGGCGTTGGATGCTGCTGGGGTCCCTGCAGACTCAGACCTGAGACTGCCTGGGAGCATATACTACGATCCTGAGATCCGAGAACTCCCAGGGTCTGATCCTCCTCCTACACAGCTCCCAGAGGCCTCGGAGCAACCCCTGGCTAGCCAAGTCCCTCCTGCCAACCTTGAGGCCCCCAAGGAGTCTGATCAGCCTGGTGATCAGAGTAAGCCAGTTGAAGCTCCCAAGGTATCTGGTCAGCCCAGTGAGCAGAACAAACTAGCTGAGGCTCCCAAGGACAAGGGCAAGGGCTTAGGAAAAAAGAAATCACTTCCAGAGTCTAAGGACCAAGCCACAAAAGCTGCTGCAGCTCAGTCTAATAAGGCTGCTGACCCTTTGGTCCCTCAACCGAAGACTTAGACATAGGGGCTTTTGTTTTGTATTTGCATTAATTTTGTTTTTATATAAGGAATTGTAAACCATTTTCTTTCGATCAATGAAACAGTTTCTCTTTTGATTCTAGTGTCTTCGTTACATGTCTTATGACTTATCATTGCTGCATATAACTGTACTTTGTAATTACAATAATGCGAATAAACTTTACCACTATATCATACTGATGATATGAATAATCGAAATTGGTACTGAAAAGAACAATTTGTATAAGAGTTATTAATAAACAATGAATGCAGCGAGTAATTATGGAAGTTTCACATGTCTTTCTAAATATATAAAGAGAGTGTTATTACCCCTCGGCTTTGAATTAAACATAACTAAGGAAGTCAATCATAAGTTAGAGTCAATTTAAACGCAATCAAGAATTTCGAGCGTGACTCATTTTAACGCTAAGCCCCAGTGATAATAGTTGTGTGGGGGTGTTGACTAACCTGTGTCATTTGGTTCGAGGACTACAGGAATGAACGTATTTGAGTTTAAACACCTAAGAGAGCCATATTATCTAGTCCGAAGGCTGCAGGCGTGATTGGATTTAAGTTTAAACACTTGAGAAACCGGAGCGGAGTGTTAACTAACCCAAATCATCTGGTCCGAGGACTACAGGCATGATTGGATTTAAGTTTAAACACTTGAGAAAGCAGTGAATGAGTGTTAACTAACCCAAATCATCTGGTCCGAGGACTACAGGTATGATCGGATTTAAGTTTAAACACTTGAGAGAACACTTCACGTAGCGAATTGGCATATCGGCTGAAGAAAAGATTCGATTAATAAAAGTACCTCTTGAGGTCATTTACATTCCAAGGACGTGGTATTACATGACCATCTAGGTCTTCTAAGAAATACGCCCCAATGCCAGCTCCTGAAGTGATATGATATGGCCTTTCCCAATTGGGTCCTAATTTTCCCCAAGATGGGTTCTTTGCAGTGCCCACAACTTTTCTCAGCACCAGATCACCAGGTTCTAGAGGCCTTAGCTTTACGTTAGCATCGTAGCCCTGCCTGAGCTTTTGTTGGTAATGTGCCAGCCGAACCATTGCACTTTCCCTCCTTTCCTCAATCAGATCCAAACTCTTCTCTAGCTGCTCATTGTTGCCGGTTGGATTGAACGAGCCAGTTTTTAATATTGGGAACCCAGTTTCCAAAGGTATGACAGCTTCAGCCCCATAGGTCATTGAGAAGGGGGTCTCTCCAGTAGATCTGCGAGGCATAGTTCTGTAAGCCCAAAGTACATGTGGCAATTCCTCCACCCATTTTCCCTTCGCATCGTCTAGCCTCTTCTTTAAGCCATTTACTATGACCTTGTTGATAGCTTCTACTTGCCCATTTCCCTAGGGATAAGCGGGGGTGGAGTATCTGTTTTTGATTCCCAGCTCACTATAATAACTCCTGAATGCTTTGCTATCGAACTGTAGGCCATTGTCCGAGATGAGAGTGTGAGGAACACCAAACCGAGTGACAATATTCTTCCACACAAACTTTTGAACATCTACGTCTCTAATATTGGCTAGAGGCTCAGCTTCGACCCACTTGGTGAAATAGTCTGTGCCGACCAGAAGGTATTTCTTGTTTCCTGCAGCTTTAGGGAATAGTCCCACGATATCCAAGCCCCATTGGGCTAAAGGTCATGGGCTAGATAGCGGATTAAGAGTTCCCCCTGGCTGATGAATGTTTGGAGCGAATTGCTGACATTGATCACACTTTTTAACATACTCGTGGGCTTCTTTTTGCATGTTCGGCCACCAATAGCCTTGAGTGAGGGCTCGGTGAGCCAAGGATCTGCCTCCAGTGTGGCTCCCACAAATTCCTTCGTGTAGCTCTTCTAGTAATAGCTCAAACGCTTCAGGATGCATGCATAACAAGTATGGTCCCGAATAGGAGCGTCTATATAATTTCTAGTCCTCGGATAGCCAGAATCTGGTCGCCTTCCTCCGAATTTTGTCAGCTTCCCCCCTTTCTTCTGGCAATATATCTTCTTTTAGGAATTTAATTATAGGATCCATCCAACAGAGCCCGGTCCCGACTTGGTGAACCTGGATTACCTCTCTTTTTGCCTCTGTAGGCCCATGCAAGTCCTCAACGAGGATGATTCTCGGCAAATTTTGCGCCGAGGAGGTAGCAAGCGTGGCCAAAGAATCAACATGTGAGTTACCACTTCTGGGGATATGTAGCAAACTGAAAGAGTCGAACTCCGATCGCAGACATTTAACTCGGCTCAAGTACCCCTGCATTCTTTCATCCTTCGCCTCAAACTCGCCTTGTAATTGACCTACGACTAACCTTGAGTCCGAGAACAACTCCACAGACTTTCCTCCAATTCTTCTGACCATAGCCATTCCCATCAGTAGGGCCTCATATTCTGCCTCATTATTTGTTGCCGAGAAGTCTAGCCTTAACGACTTTTCGATAATGATTCTTTCAGGGGATATCAACATTAGCCCAATTCCAGAACCTCTTTGGTTTGCTGCGCCATCAACGTACACTTCCCAATGGGAGGGACTCTGTTGGGAGATCATGCCAACTGATTTTTCATCCATGTCCGACGTAGGCGTTGCTTCTTCTAGTTGGGGCTCCGTGAACTCAGCCACCAAATCCGTAAGGACCTGGCCCTTGACCGATGTGCGGGGCATATATTTTATATCGAAAGCCCCTAAGATCGTACCCCATTTAGCAATCCGCCCAGTGTAGTCAGCGCTTCTGAGTATAGCCTTGAGTGGGAGTTAAGTGAGGAAATGACTGTATGGGCCTGGAAATAGTGAGGTAGCTTTCGTGTACCGAGCACCACTGCTAGGATAGCCTTCTCCAGAGGCAAATAACGGATCTCGGCCTCATGCAGCGACTTACTTACGTAATAAACCGGTCTTTGCACACCATAGTCTGATCGTATCAACACCAGGCTCACCGCATAGGGAGCTACAGCAATGTAGGCAAACAATACTTCGTCTGGCTCAGAACTGGACATGATTGGTGGCCAAGCTAGATAATCTTTAAGCTGTTGAAAGGCCAGAGCACATTCTTCAGTCCACTCGAATCCCTTCCACTTGTTGAGCAAAGAGAAGAAAGGCCGACACTTGTCTACTGATTAAGAGATAAATCGATTCAGGGCAGCAGTCATTCCGGTCAGTTTCTGAACCTCCTTGGGATTCCGAGGAGCTCGTAAATCGTTGATGGCCTTTATTTGGCCGGGGTTAACCTTAATTCCTCTGTGAGTCACCATGTATCCCAAAAACTTACCGGACCCCACCCTAAACGAGCACTTGGAAGCATTTAGGCACAGCTTGTACTTTCTTAGAACCTCGAAGGTACTTTCAAGGTCCTTCACATGCTCAACAACAACCTTGCTTTTTACCACCATGTCATCTATGTAGACCTCGATATTTTTGCCCAGCTGTGGCTCGAACATCCTCGTCATCATCCTCTGGTAGGTAGCACTCGCGTTCTTCAAGCCAAATGGCATCACCTTATAGTGGTAGTTACCAATAGGGGTGACAAAAGCGGTCTTCTCCTGATCATCCAAGGCTAGTGGTATCTGGTGGTAGCCTTGGAAGGCATCCAGGAAGCTCATCCGAGGATGGCCGACAGTGGCATCCACTAGCTGATCAATTTTCGACATAGGGAATGGATCTTTGGGGCAAGCCCTATTCAAATCAGTGAAGACCATGCACACTCGCCATTTCCCACTCTTTTTCTTTACCACCACAGTATTTGCCAACCACTCAGGATAAAAAACCTCCTTAATAGCTCCAGCTTGTTTGAGCTTTGCTACTTCTTCTCTTACCGCATCAGCATGCTCCTTAGAGGGGCGCCGAGGAGGCTGCTTCTTAGGGGTGATCAGTGGATTTACCTTTAAGTGGTGACATATGAATTCCGGGTCTACCCTTGGGGCTTCGTGAGCACTCCAGGCAAATACATCAAGATTTCGCTTGAGGAACTCTATTAGCTCTTCCCTCTCTTGAAGAGGTAGCTGAGATCCAACTTGGAAGAACTTTTCGGGATTATCTTCAATAACAACTTTCACTAAATCTTCGCACCGAGTGCGTTCGTCTAGACCTTCGACGGGCAATTCCTGAGACTTTAACTGCTATAAACCCCGTTCGACCCTGGACGAGGACTCGGCTTCGGGCTCATGCTGGATGGCAGCCACTGAGCACTGTCTGGCTGCGGATTGATCTCCTCGGATCTCACAAATCTGCCCTTCAGATGGGTACTTAACCTTCTGATGCAAAGTAGAGGAAACAGCCCCAAGTGTATGAAGCCAAGGTCTGGCCACAAGTGCCGTATAGGGTGAATACACGTCTACGACTATGAAATCCACCTCTACCACCTCCGAGCCGGTCTACACAGGTAATTGTATCTGTCCTTTCGGGGTGACAACCCTTCCTTCAAAACTCACGAGGAGGGAATTGTATGATGTTAGGTCTTGGGGTTTTAGGCCTAGCCCCTTGTAGAGATCAGGGTACATTATCTCCACGGCACTACCCTGGTCCACCATCACCCTCTTCACATTGTACCCTCCAATTCTGAGGGTGATGACTAATGCATCATCATGGGGTTGGATGGTGCCGATCATGTATTCGTTCGAGAACCCTATAACCAGTGGAGCACCAGACTTAACTCTCTTCGGACCGCAGCCTAAATCCCTTGCTGGTGATCGGACTACCGACATAACTTTCAATGGCCAGGATCCTGTTCTTCCCGGTGCGGCGAAGACAACATTAATAGTTCCTAATGGCGGCTTTGAAGGGTCATCTCTTCATGGCCCAGAGCCCATTTGCCCTCCTCGGCCGCTGGAGGGGTGTAAGAGGTGTCTTAATTTACCATCACGAACCAATTGATCCAAGTGATCCCATAGGCTCCTGCAATCCTCTGTGGTATGCCCGTGATCTTGATGGTACTGGCAGTAGAGATTATGATTGCGCCTCTCTGGGTTTCCCACCATCTTATTTGGCCACCTGAAGAATGGTTCATTCTTGATTTTTTCCAACACTTGGTGTACTGGTTCTTTGAATACAGTGTTGACTGCTTGAGGATTTGTTGATCCTGATTGTCCAGCAAAATCTCTCCGCGGTTTACTGTAGTTATAACGGTCCGACCTGAAATCCCTCCTCTCTTGGGGGATAACCTTGTCCTTTCCCTTCCCCTGCTGCTGGTCTTCTTCAACTCTTTTGTACTTTTCTATGCGGTCCATAAGTTGACGCATGTTAGTAACTAGTTTACCAGATAGGAACGTCCTCAAACCATGGTCAGTAGGGAGGCCGAGCTTGAATGTGCTGAGGGCCATTGCATCAGAGTTGCCCTACATATCATTGAACATCTCCCAGTATCTATCTGAATATGCCTTCAAGGTCTCACCCTCCTGCATGTTCAAGGATAGCAATGAAGACAAGGGTCTGGCCACTCTTCGGCATGTGACAAAACGGGAGCCGAATGCTTGAGTGAGCTCTTTAAAAGAGTTGATGGAGTCTGCTTTCAGACTGTCAAACCACCTCATTGCAACTGGCCCAAGACTGGAAGGGAAAACCTTACACATCAGAGCTTCATCTCTGGAGTAGACAGCCATCCTTTGGTTAAAATGACTCACGTGCTCCACGGGGTCTGTTTTACCGTTGTAGATGGTGAACGTTGGTTGGTTAAAACGCCAAGGGAGTCTCGCCTCCTCAATCCTGTGCGTAAAAGGTGACCTAGAAATCTGATTCAGATCCCTGCTCATGGCATCGTTCCCTACGTCTCCACGTGATGGGCTTCTGTGTTGCCTCTTGCGATGAGACTCTTCTTCATAAGTATAGGATTCACTGGCTGGTGTCCAAGATTTCTGCTGATAAGTGACATCCTGCTCGTCATCAGGGTCCTCATCAGAATACGAGGAAATTTGTTTCCTCTTTGCATGGCGCAACTCCCTTTTTAGTTTTTCTACCTCCAGTTGCAAATCCCAGTTCTTTTCTGCATGGGACACATGACTTCCACCATGTGACTGGCTGTGACTAGTATGCGTAGTGTGCGCACTATCCTCATGATCTTGTCTCCTCTCTAAGTTAAGAAAAGGGTCCACGTGTTGGGATGCCCTAGATTCTGCTTGTTGTTGACCTCGTCCTGCCATCATCAACTGTTGTTTTCACCCTTGCACAAGCTCTTCCCACAGACGGCGCCAATTGTAGGGTCAATTTCTGTAGCCCAAGCCCAATAGGTTCAGATTATGAGCCCAATGAACCCTGAACAATGAATTTGTAGAGAGTGGGTGAAAGAGCTGGGCTAGTAGTGAATTAAACAGTAATGGACTGTGGTGTTTGTGAGTAAATTAACATGCAATCATGCTCGGACAAATGCAAACATGAATGTCCGAAGAGGAGTTTTTATTGAATGAACGTTGGTTACAATTCTTAGAGCTAAAGTAAAGATATTTTCTTCTCTTCTCTTTCTTTTTTCTGATCCCTTTTTATCAGAGGTCTCTCCTCCTTATATAGCACCCTCCCCCTTCATCTCCATCGTCCACTTGTTCATCATCTAAACATTCACTTGAGTGCATGTCCCATCATGTATCTTCTTTAGCCTTGTGTGAGTGGCGGTAGCTGAGATTGCACTGTTCAGGGGTCTTCTCCACATTAATGCGGCCAGAAAAGTAGATGCAGTGCATTTAATGTGGTGGTTGAAGTTTGTCTTCTAGATATTTCTCCGTTCTTGCTATCCTCATGCGCGCCTGAGGTTCACACTTATCATTAGAACTGTTAGGAAGATTACTTGAACCTCCCAGGTGTTTGCTTGATCAAGGTTCTCTGTGTCCGAGGAAGATGATCTCTTCGGACCAATGGTGATCTCCTCGGACTACACTCCTCATTCGCTTCCAGGTATATTTCTTCCACGCAGACTTCTTCTCGCACATTTTCCTCTCTTCGGACGTACAGTAGTCTTCAAGTAAGGGCCCAGGCCCATTACATTAGGTCGGGCTTTCACCCCCCACAATCTATATTAGTCACTATATCATGCAATTTTTAATTTGTAAACACACACACACACACACATATATATATATAGTATGATCAAATCACTATACATTATTCGCAGTGTCTTTCTATTTTGTCTTTAAAATAACTATAGATAACAATTTCTTACAAGAAAATTTATTGAAATATTTTCTTTTATACATCAATAATTGAGGTAGGGATATTTAAACCTTAGGTTTCTCTATTGAAAACACTATGAGGTGCATACTAGCTAAGCTACAAGATTCTTTCCAAAATTTATTGAAATATTTGAGAAAACTAATAATAAGTTGCATCGCACATCAAACTCAACTAGTTTGATATAATGCTTTGTCCCCTCTGTTATTTTATGCTTTGACTATTCCTGATTTTTCTTAGGAAGCTCCTTTCATATAAAAATCTTAAAACCATGGAAATTAATTTATGATAGTTATTGAAACTATTTATATTTAAAAGTCCTTTTCATCATCTAATTCATTCAAATTGTGCAAAAATGGCATTGGATTTCTCTGATTAATAGTTTGAAAGATTTATTATTGAGGAGCCATAACAATTTGGCCTTTTAAAGTAGCCAAAAAAATTATCGAAATGAGTTCAAATGGAAGAAAAATATTTGTTGATAAATAAATACCAATTTACTGACCGTTACTTATCAAATCTTGCTCTATAATTTGGTTTGATTTGAAGTACAAAAAGGTGCGGAATAGGTTTGTCCATGGTCATGAATTGGGCATTCTGACAACATACAATGAGCTTCCTAAATATTTGCATGTAAGGGAGTGTAAAGATTCTATTTCCTCTTATGACCAACTTATTGATGTATTCACCAACTCAAGGGGATTTGGCCCACTATCCTATAATTTGTACTATAGATTATTTGCCCTACACTCCTATTACTTTATACTCCTATAAAATGACAATCTCCTGTTTGGTGTGGTTTGTCATAGTGATTGGAAATTCAAATATTTTATACAAATCATGGTCAATTTTTTTTTTCTTTTTTTTTTCCTGGATAATTAATGGTTGCATAGAAAGAATTTTAATTCTGAACATTTCTGTTGGAAACTCTAGAAGGTACCAATTGAACTATAAATCTCTTTAACACCATGACCAATTTATTGAATATGATAAATTTGGTTAAATATAAAAAATGTAAGGTGTTTCAAGATGTTAATACTAAATTATAATCCAACAAAAGAAATACTAAAATGATAATTCATAAGACTCTATTAATTATTGCATGGGGCAGAATACACAAATTTTACACGCACACAAAAAATAAAATCGTTCTGACAAAAAAAGAGAAAAACAAAAACAAAAGATATCAATTTCACTTTTTAGACTAAAATTAGCATTAAAAAATGTGCCCAGTATGTATTAGTGACCAAGCATATATGCTCTTCATCTAAGTGCTTTAATGTTGAAATTTTCATTTTGTTTGAACTACTGCAGGAATTGGAAGAAAATGCACTTTTAAAGCTTACTACAAGCTAAAGAGCAAATATTTTTGTTCGATAATTTAATGGAGCAGTTCCCAAAATAAAATCATATGAAAACTATTAAATATACTTTAAAAATTTTACAATTTATTCTTTCTAAAATTTTCTAATTATCTTACCCCCAATATGTAATTAATCATCAATAAGCCACACCAAAATTGACTACAAATTTCACATTTGTTTGAGGGGGTAAGTTATTAATAGTAGATAATAAAATTGTGTCAATAATAAAACCATATGAAAATTGTAGGGGCTCAAATTGGAAAGGCCCCAAACAATACATTTTTAGAGAGTGGGTTGAAGAACTTGGCCCTTACAGACGAACGAAACCCAATGGTGGAACCAAGTTTTCCTTTAAGGTTGTTCCTCGGCATTGATCCAAGGAGCCTCACGTTTACCCCCTTTTTCTCTTTTGTTTTTCTTTTCTTTTTCCCCCCTCTTCAACTGCTCTGTTGGTTTCTCTTATATAGTCATCTTCCTCCCATCTCTTTCTTCCACCTGTTGATCATCCATGTGCTTTCCCTCTGACCGTCCATCCCATCAGTTGCCTTATCAGTACTTAAGTGATTTGCAATGACCAACGTTGCTCTGTCCAGGGGTCACATCTCCATTAGTGTGGTCAGAGGGTTAGGTGAGCGCATTTAGTGTGGATGTGACATCCTGTCCTGGGCCTATTCCCCCATCTGGAGTTAGTCTTGCTCCACCGAGGACAGGGTCATCCTCGGTGAGGATTTCAAAAGTTTAGGCCCTCATACGTCGTCCTCGGACGATCTTTCTTCCTCGGCATGGGCCCTGGGCCGGATGTAAAGTGGGCCGAGGTCACCAGGCCCTCAGGCCCTACAATAGCCCCTCAAAATCCTGCTGCCCGTATCCTCGGACGGGGAGGAGGGTTTTGATATCCCCGGGCCCTCCACATGATTCACCTAACCTCGGTCCACGTCAGCGTTGGAGTCTTTTCGCCTGCCCGATGTACGTTTCTGGCGCTTCGAGACTCAGTGCGCGCTCGCATTAAATTTTTGCGGCTCCACGTTTTCCGTTTCCAACGGTGTGATGGTAATCACCTGGCAGAGATTTCCTGCTTTGATGGGCGGGAAGTTACGCTTGGTTAACTTTAATTGGGGATATAAATATTTGTTTGAACCGCTTGGCCTCCTCATTTGCGCACTCACGAACTTCGGTGTATATACTCTGAATTTGGTCCAATTTCCACACTGACAAGCGCCCCTTTCCAGCGTAAAAAGCTTGCCCGAGGAGAATCTCCCCATTTCTGTAAGTCTTCTTTTCTCTGCAACACAAAATTTTCTCTAGTTCTTCCTTCTCCTTCCCTCTAACGGGTCCTTTAGTCATTGCTAGGAATGGGTAAATTTAAGAAGTTAGTTAAGTCTGAAGAGATGATGGAGAAGTTCATTGTTGATTATGGGATACCCCGTAATGTGGGCTTGAGGTATTGCGAGGAGGGAGAATGGTATATTAAGAGGAACGAGGGTGAAGTTGTGATTCCCATAGTCGCCTTCATAGAGGGAGGCATGAGAATCCCTATGGGACCAGTGACAAGCGGTTACCTTAGGCATTTTCGGCTGGCTCCTACCCAGTGCACCGTAAATGTATTTAGGATATTAGGGTGCGTAGACGCCTTGAATGAGAAAATGGGGTTGAGGTTAACCCACCACGATGTAAATTGGCGTTACAACCTTCATCGCCTGAAGGGTAAGTCGTATTATATGAAGACGAGAGATGATAGGATCCGGCTTATCCAGTGCCTCCCCGATTCCAATAAGGGGTTGGCTCAAGATTTTCTCATTGTGTCGGGGGAATGGCATGATGGCCTCCACTGCCCGACGGTAGAGGGAGAGCCAGGTAGGATATCCGAAGTGAGAGGCCGTCCAGATCCCTTTATATTTTCTTTGTCGTATATCTTCTTTGGTTGATTGATCATAGGGGTTTTGTTTCTCTTTCTGCAGATTCGCACGCCTTCGCGCATCATTTTTATCTGGTCAATAAGGAGGATTTGGAAACCGTTCTTAGGGCGGAGCTTTTTCTGAACGAGACCGATAACCAGGTTAGAGCCGCCCATAAGATCCTCGGATGCGATCCGGCCCAGAAGTCGTTCCCGGTCCCTAAGCATGTTATTAGGGCTTGTGATCCTCGGCTTAAGCAAATCACTGTGGTAGAGGACGGTTTCACGTTTTCCAACGAATCCTCTACTCCCGAAGGCATTCCGTTGGCAGGTTCCTCCTCGTCCCATAAAGCGGCAAAGGCCGAGGAAGAGAGCTCGGAGAGAGGGGAAGAAGTGGTTGAACTAAGATCGTCTGAGGACGAATCTGAGGATCCCTCTGGTGATCTAGGGGACCCCCACCTATCCGAAGCCGATCTCCAGCCCTAGAAGGTTGGTACCCAAGCTGAGATGGGTCTTAAGAAACAGCCCCAAACTAGCCTTCTTGATTTGCTTGAGGGCAAGTCTGGGAAGGGTGTGCCGAGGGAGTCACAGCCCAAGCACCCTCTACCCGGATCTAAGTCTTCGCCTTCGCGGACCAGGTCTTCCTCCATCCCCACAATCTCGGACCCTCGGCTTAAGTCCTCCGATCCAAAAAGGAAGAGGCCTTCTAAGGGCAAAGACCTAGTGGATGGGAGCAAGTCTCACCCTTCTCCAGAGGAAGACGAAGCCAGACGACCTTCAAAACAACTGAAGCTGGGTGGTCAGCGAAAAGGGAAAGAAATCATTCAACAGTTCGAGCCCCAGGCTTGGCTGCCCGCTGCTATGCTCCACGGAGAACCTTTGATGGATGATGCTACTATCCGAGATTTCCGAGGAGGCGAAAGGGCTCGCGTAGCCGACGCCCTGGAGAGGTCTCTTCTCCTCCCCGTTGACATGGCTGAGCTTGGGAGCATGAGGGGACCAGAGGTTGCCGGCAACCTCAAGAGATACCTAGGCATGGTAGGACCTGCGGTACTTGTCTATTTTAATTGAATTTTATTGCTTAGCACCTCCACTCCCCTTTACGGCGTATTGGTTTTGGTTGGCAGGCTATCCAGGCTGTTTTCAGGCTGGATGAGGAGGTCGACGGCCAGAGTAATGCTTTGGCGCAGGAGCGCAACAAGTTCTTGAAGGCTGCAAGTACCCTTAAGAGATCTGAGGCAGATCTCAAGAAGGCGACTGAAAACCTGGAGGAGATGACAAAGGCTAGAGATAGTGCGGCCTGTGACCTAGCGGCGGCCACGAAGCAGGCCGAGGATCAGACAAAACGCTTGCAGGATGTCGAGGGCCAACTGCTGGCTGCCAGAGAGAACATCGCCGACTTGAAGAAGAAGTTGGCCGAGGAGGTCAGGGCGAAGAGTATTGCCGAGTATGCTAGGGACGAGGCCGTGAGGGCCAAAGAATTGGCTGTGTTTGCGAAAATAGACGCTGAGCGTTCTGTAGAACAGGCGGAGGAGGAGGCCTTTGTTGAGGGGGTGGCTAAGACTGAAGCTACCTTCAAGGCTCAAGTCCCTGAAGTGTGCAGGCGTTTTTGTTCCCAGACCTGGAATGAAGCCCTCAACCAAGCGGGAGTTGATGCCTCGTCTAACCTTAGGAAGGCAGTGAGAGTATATTATCCCCCCGCAATTCGCGAGGTTATCCCCATTACTTCCGAGGAGGAGTCTGTATTACCAGCGGCAGGTGAAAGTCAGACAAAAACTGCCGAGGACGCATCTTCAGTTGACAGACCTTTAGAGGAGGCTGAGCCCCGTGGGACGCTGGAGGGGGTTGGAACTGACAGTCAAGAAGCGCCCCATTATGTAGTGAGGCTCCCTGCTGACTCCCAAGCCATACTTGCTGTTCCTCAGATCCCTCTCATCGTGGGAGGGTCCTCTGAAGTAGCCCCTCCGAGTCAGGGTCCCCAGGAGTTAGTCGAAGCCCTTCAACAGGCTCCTCAAGACAAGCTGCCCACCGAGTTGGGGGAGTAAGCCATCTCGTTGGACCACCCCATTTCGATGGCGTGGGACAATCTTATTTGTTTTCTTTTTCATTTCATTTTGCTTTTTGCTTTGGCGATATTGTAACGAAATTACATACTTTCTATTTAAAATATATTCAATAGTTTGCCTTTGGTTCCTTGATTGATGCTTCCTCTTACTTGTTGTATTTTAATGTTTTGCTCAATACCTTGCTTCTGTTCTGGAATTAGTCTCATGAGGCAGTCAGCTGTCCTTCAAGCTTACATCCGAGGAACGTACCACAACTCGGTTCCATCTAACGCTTTTATTCTTCTGCAAATAGCTACCATTCCCATAGGTTTGGTTCCGAGGACCATGCAAGACCTTGGTTCTGTCTAACACTTCTGTTCTTCTGTAAGTAGCTAGTTTCCCCATAGGTTTGGGTCCGAGGACCATGCAAAACCTTGGTTCTATCTAGTACCCAGGTATATTTGAGTGGTTAGTTTACCCATAGGTTTGAGTCCGAGGACCATGCAAGACCTTGGTTCTGTCTAACACTTCTGTT
Organism: Quercus aquifolioides; assembly: GCA_019022515.1. NCBI lineage: Eukaryota > Viridiplantae > Streptophyta > Magnoliopsida > Fagales > Fagaceae > Quercus > Quercus aquifolioides. The sequence goes on along the minus strand of CM032328.1, from coordinate 21,599,209 downwards.
CTTCTGTAAGTAGCTAGTTTCCCCATAGGTTTGGGTCCGAGGACCATGCAAGACCTTGGCTCTATCTAGTACCCAGATATATTTGAGTGGTTAGTTTCCCCATAGGTTTGAGTCCGAGGACCATGCAAGACCTTGGTTCTGTCTAACACTTCTGTTCTTCTGTAAGTAGCTAGTTTCCCCATAGGTTTGGGTCCGAGGACCATGCAAGACCTTGGTTCTGTCTAGTACCCAGGTATATTTGAGTGGTTAGTTTCCCCATAGGTTTGAGTCCGAGGACCATGCAAGACCTTGGTTCTGTCTAACACTTCTGTTCTTCTGTAAGTAGTTAGTTTCCCCATAGGTTTGGGTCCGAGGACCATGCAAGACCTTGGTTCTGTCTAGTACCCAGGTATATTTGAGTGGTTAGTTTCCCCATAGGTTTGAGTCCGAGGACCATGCAAGACCTTGGTTCTGTCTAACACTTCTGTTCTTCTGTAAGTAGCTAGTTTCCCCATAGGTTTGGGTCCGAGGACCATGCAAGACCTTGGTTTTGTTTAGTACCCAGGTATATTTGAGTGGTTAGTTTCCCCATAGGTTTGAGTCCGAGGACCATGCAAGACCTTGGTTCTGTCTAACACTTCTGTTCTTCTGTAAGTAGCTAGTTTCCCCATAGGTTTGGGTCCGAGGACCATGCAAGACCTTGGTTCTATCTAGTACCCAGATATATTTGAGTGGTTAGTTTCCCCATAGGTTTGAGTCCGAGGACCATGCAAGACCTTGGTTCTGTCTAACACTTCTGTTCTTCTGTAAGTAGCTAGTTTCCCCATAGGTTTGGGTCCGAGGACCATGCAAGACCTTGGTTCTGTCTAGTACCCAGGTATATTTGAGTGGTTAGTTTCCTCATAGGTTTGAGTCCGAGGACCATGCAAGACCTTGGTTCTGTCTAACACTTCTGTTCTTCTGTAAGTAGCTAGTTTCCCCATAGGTTTGGGTCCGAGGACCATGCAAGACCTTGGTTCTGTCTAGTACTCAGGTATATTTGAGTGGTTAGTTTCCCCATAGGTTTGAGTCCGAGGACCATGCAAGACCTTGGTTCTGTCTAACACTTCTGTTCTTCTGTAAGTAGGGATAAGGTAGTTTGTCCTCGGCGCTGGGAATATTGTTTTTGGCGCGATGATGGCCTCGGACCTGCTTCGTCGGAAGTGGGCCATCCTGTGGGCCGAACCCTTAACCCCGCAATGCCCTGGGCAAGGGTAGTTTGAAATTCTAACCCTTCGCGTGGCAGTAACCCCGCCTTCAGTTCAAATTTCTACCCTCTTCAGTTACGAGGCGTCTCCTGACTGCTCGCATTCCGCGCTTGACGTTTCGACACGCGAGGCGTGCTCTCATTAATATCCTCGTGGATTGATGCAGATCCAACGGTAGATAGCCGCCTTGAAATTTGGTCAGATTAATGTCACCGATAATCCTTCTTTCGAATTCTGCGTGGATTAGTTCCCATCAATCTCCAGCCTCTATATAAAGCTATATGGGGGGAAATGTCCTTCTACACTCCACGAACCCTCTAACAAAACAGGAAACATGTCCCATCAACTTTCAAAGCCCCCTTAATAACCTTGCCAGAATTGTGATAAGAGTTTGGAGAAATGGGACGGCCTTGGATGGGAGTAAGGACACACAGGCCAAAGGTCCTCCTCCCTCGACCGAGAGCCATAGTGGCTAGAACCCGCATTAGATCTCCGGCGCGGCAAAGTTTGAGCGTCATCCTGTTGGTGCCGTGCATAGCGGCCAAGAGGAAGGTCCTCGAAGCACATAACGCCCTTCTCCGGGATGCACCCCTGTCGATGGAGGTGTGCAAGATTACGTCATGTCTGGTGCCCGAGTGTTGCCGTCTCCAACGGTCAACCATCATGTGGCTGGAAGAGAATCAAGGGAACATCATGGGGAAGGGCCGTCAGGCACCCTTGCATCTGCTCCTCTCTTCGTGCCAGCACCACCGCTCCGGTGCGGGAGTTGTTGGTAGCCTTGAAACAGGCCTGCCTCAACCCCCTCCCCTTTAGTTAGCTTTAAAACAGGCCCATCTGGGCCTCTGTTTGTAGAATTGGCTTTAAAACAAGCCTGTCTGAGCCTCTATTTGTACCTTGTACTTTCTTTTCATTTAATAAAATACTGCAATGTTTTCTCCTCTTTTCCTTTGAATCTTCTACTTTTCTGCAATTTTTTTTTTTTTTTTTTTTTTGCAAAACCTTTGTTATTAATCTTCCTTAAACTAGCTACTTAGGAACGATGGACCGTTGCGCCTGTTAGTGCACAAATTCTCCCCACAGACGGCGCCAATTGTAAGGACTCAAATTGGAAAGGCCCCAAACAATACATTTTTAGAGAGTGGGTTGAAGAACTTGGCCCTTACAGACGAACGAAGCCCAATGGTGGAACCAAGTTTTCCTTTAAGGTTGTTCCTCGGCATTGATCCGAGGAGCCTCACGTTTACCCCCTTTTTCTCTTTTGTTTTTCTTTTCTTTTTCCCCCCTCTTCAACTGCTCTGTTGGTTTCTCTTATATAGTCCTCTTCCTCCCATCTCTTTCTTCCACCTGTTGATCATCCATGCGCTTTCCCTCTGACCGTCCATCCCATCAGTTGCCTTATCAGTACTTAAGTGATTTGCAATGACCAACATTGCTCTGTCCAGGGGTCACATCTCCATTAGTGTGGTCAGAGGGTTAGGTGAGCGCATTTAGTGTGGATGTGACATCCTGTACTGGGCCTGTTCCCCCATCTGGAGTTAGTCTTGCTCCACCGAGGACGGGGTCATCCTCGGCGAGGATTTCAAAAGTTTAGGCCCTCATTCGTTGTCCTCGGACGATCTTTCTTCCTCGGCATGGGCCCTGAGCCGGGTGTAAAGTGGGCCGAGGTCACCAGGCCCTCAGGCCCCACAAAAATCTATATCTATATTTTATAATACTAAAAGCTGAAGCGTAGCGATTAATGTTGCTACGCTCACGTTGAGTCACATCAGCAGCTATGTCATTTCAATCATATTTTCTAAATTTATCCTATAGTTTTAAAATAGTTTTTTATCAATTTTAAAATACTAATAAATCTAAAATAATTCCTAGCCCTATCTCTTTCATAAAGCCCACTTCTTACATATTTAATTTCACCATAAAGCACAAATCCAAAGCCTTTTCAATCAAAACCTTTGTGAAACCTTTTGTTTTCTTCCTTTCCTTTTGTTGCAAGCACGTCACTTTTTAAAAAAAAATATTTATTGATTGTGATGCAAACGTTTGAGTTTCACCGTCTACTAACCATTTGGCACAGGATATATACTAAAAATTTAAAAAAAAAAATGCTAGAGAAAGAGATATAATTGACAAACATTTGAGTTTCACTGTCTGCTAAATGTTTTTTTTTATTTTTATAAAGTTTGCTAAATATTTGGCACAGGATATATATTAATTAAAAAAAAAACTGCCAGAGAAAGAGATAAACGAACATATATCTGCTAGAGAAAGAGATATAATCGACAAATGTTTGAGTTTCACTGTCTGCTAAACGTTTTTTTTTTTTTTATAAAGTTTGCTAAACGTTTGGCACAAGATATATATTAAAAAGAAACTGCCAGAGAAAGAGATAAACGAACATATATCTGCTAGAGAAAGAGATATAATCGACAAACGTTTAAGTTTCACTGCCTGCTAAACGTTTTTTATTTTTTATTATATATATATATATATATATAAAGTCTGCTAAACGTTTGGCATAGGATATATATTAAAAAAAAAAAAACTGCCAGAGAAAGAGTTAAATGAACGTTTAGCTATAGAGATTAGCGAGCATCCGTGAGTCACAAAGAGAGAAATCTGATATGATGCAGAGAGAGTTGGAGAGAGATCTGAGGGAGGCCTCTTCACTACTGTCAGTCCAGTCTCCCTCCATCTTCCAGTTCCACATAGTTGTCAGTAAGTTTTAATTTCTTGAAAACTTGAGGATGGTGCTAGGGTACGACCATGGGTGCAACTTTTTCAACCTCCAACCCAGGCTCGATATCAGAACATTTTTCTCGGTTATTTTCAACTAATCTCTCATCCTATTGTCTTCAACTAATCGCTTATCCTATTGTCTTCATATAGGTTTGCTAGCAATATAGGGATTTATTGAAATCAGGGAAACAACCTAAATGATCAAATTCTACCTGAATTGTTATTTGAATTTTTTTCAGTTTCTGGGTTTTGTTCCTTTGCTTTCATGAGTTTCAGTTTCAGTTTCATGTTCTTTTTCTTTTTTTAACTTTTCTGGTTTGTTATTTGGGTTATTAGAAAAGAAGAGAGAGAAGGCAGTGGAGCAAACATAGGCCAAGAAGGGATAAGATTTTCAAATCCACAATGATTACAAGGTTGCCCACGACTCATTCCCCAAGAGGTATTTCCCAAAAATAAAAAATTTTGCTTGTATTTTCATGCTATGAGAAGTCCTTGCTTTTACAAATACAGGTACATGATGTTTAGTGCTTCCTCTAACTTTATAGAGCTCACATATAAGTCACATAGGATATCACCATTCAGCAACTGAACTCTTCTCTTAACTTGTGTCAAATCCACATGTTAAGGGCTTGAGTGAGTTTGGTTGATAGTTGATACCATGATGTTATATTAATCTACAATAGATTTGAAACAATAACCTTGATTTTGACACTGAGAAGAAATGCAAGCCTTTTGTTGTAAAATTAGCCTCTGTCACATTCCAAAGTTGGTAATGATAAATACTTATAAGCCATTACTTTTAGTTGCAGAGAAATTATGAATCTATCAACTATCGAACTATTTGACTAAGGCAAATAACATTTGATCTGATAATGGATTTTTCTTTGCATGTTTCCCTCATTAGGCACATCTCTTAGGCCTGTTTAGTTGCCCATGAATCAAAACCATTCATATTTTGTATAATACTACATTCAAAAATTGTCACTATATTGGATAGAATGACTTATTTGTGCAAATTCATGAAATGCCACTCCAAATTTTTTTCATTGAAATAAGTTATATGGTTTCATGTTTGGGCTATGTTTTATGCTAGATCATTTGTTGTTTGAAATGAGTTAACGGTTTTGAGTTTTACTATAATGTGGATTTTAGCAAAAGATCTTTATTTTATTTTTGAGAAAATTGGTTTGAATTCAAAATGGCTTGAGAGTGAGGTTCTGATTAGTTCAAAAACCCTTTTATGATTGTCCTGCCCTGTATGCATATAAGCATGCAAGGTTGTGTGTGTATTTTTCTCATTGGGAATAATTAATTTCATTAAACCTCTTTCTTATATTTGGAGGGTATTTTTTTAATTTGTAGGTTTGGAGAATTGACGGGTTTGGAAAATAATTTGGATTCCATTCTTTTTTGGCAAAATCTTTTTGTTGAGAACAATATACTCCTATGAAACTAAAGCTCCAATTATTTCCAATTGATGATGGCCACTCGGAAAAGGGCGAGATTAAAAAAAAAAAAAAATTTGATAAGTGAGATTTAAAATAAATAAAACCCTTAAGAGTGTAGTCCGAGATTTTAGTAGCATAATAGTTTTCAATACATAAAATTAAATTTATTTCTTTCCATATGTTCCACTTTTCACAGCATAATTAAGCATAATCCTCATATGAAGCTTCTTTTTTTTGGTTTGTGTATATTGTTAATTTTTAATTGTCTTGGTTATTTGTTGTTCTTTTGGGCACTAATATATATTTGTCTCAATTTCGTGATACTTTGACGAGCATTTTCTTTCATTGTTGCTTTTAATTATTTTTTTATAGGTTCGGGAAGAATTTTAGACTTGCATTTTCTTTTTCTTTTTCTTTTTTTCTGATAAAAGTAATTGCCTCTTTGCAGTAAAAAAATTTCAGCTAAGGTTTTGGTTTTTCTTTCATCAAGCTAGAGCAATCGTGGTAACTCTTGCTGCTATTATTGGCTAGCAAGAAGTAATGGGAGGACATGCATTGTTATAGCAGTGATTTATCTAGAGAGTTTAGTTTGATTTGCATCCTGGTTATTAAAATGTTCCCTCAAACATCACTATGTTAGCTTTTGAAGTTACTATTGCTATATAAATTTTTTTTTTCTTTCAATGGCCTATTGTAGTAATTGTGGAAATTGTTATCAGATGAATAAAAGTATTCGAGGTGTGCAACGATTTGCTATACAAGATCTGGTGATCAGTAAGTATTTGGTTCCAAGAATACTAAAGCCAAGAGTGTGAAGTAGTTGCATATTTTTCTGGGGTTGTTTGCTTTTGTGGCCAAATGTCAATTGGGCATGAGCTTTTTATGGGATGTTATGCATCTAAGTATGCATCAAAAATGTGTTTGGCATGGTAGCAATATGAAATTGAGACAACTGATAATGAAATTGAAAATTGGGAAATGATTTGTTTGTGCTTTAGAAGCAAGTTAAATGTGATACAAACGTTAACTAGTGTAAAATTTCATTTTGGTAAACTTTGTTGACCGTAACCCCTCTCTGATTGGCCATTGAAATAAAAGTGCGTAAATATTAACCTTAAACACACTCAATCCAGAGAAACTCCACTCTTAAGAACTTTTCACAGTTGGTTTTACACATACTCTTTTAGACCCAAACACATTATACCATTAAAAAAAAGTTTAAAATGATATTAAACTATAGATTTACAACTCAAAATGATGTTATACCTCTTTTCTTCTTTTTAATCTTTAATTTTATTTTTTTTTTTTTTTTTTTTTTCAATAGAATGTAATCAGCTACCCAACGATTACTCTTTATAGAATAAAAGAAATATTAAATCTATTTTTTAATAGCATTTTCATGTATCGCACGAATTAGCGACTAGTTAATAATAATACACAAACTCAACCGACGTGAAATTCGTGTGAAATTCATTGTAAAAACTGTTATGTATGATAGCATTTCTAAATCAATCATTCCAGACAGCACAATCCACAGGATCTCCGCTTGCTGTTTCTTTCATAGATCCACCTGACACCTGCCACAATCTCATTGGCATCTTTCATAATATGTTGGATGGGCCCATCATGTAGTTTGAGTCCAACCATATTTCCACTTCATTGCTCTTTCCATATTCATACATTTACACGGCCTATTTGCAAGTGGAGGCCCAAATTAAGTTATAAATAGAAGTAGGTTAATTGGGCAATCCTTATTCCTGGTCTAATAGAAGAGAAGGCTTAGAGCATTCACAATGTGCCTGCGATATGACAAATGTAAGAAAATTTTAGCATGTGAGGCCCAAAGTATCTCAACAATTTGACATGCACTACAAAAAACGTGAGCTTTAGCTACTTTTTTTAAGCGGCGTTTACAAAAACGCGGTTATAAACTGGCTTTGAGTTACGTTTGGCAAAAACGCAGCTACACTAGCCGCGTTTATGGAAACATGTAAAAATGCAATTTTTTTTGCCATAGTGCTATAGTATCGTCCTAAAGGTAGGACGGCACAGTAGCACAATCGTATAATAAAATATTGTTTTTTAATTTTTGGTTCTTCTGTCTCCTCTCTCATTATTTCATTACCTTTCTCTCTCTTCCTTTTCTCTCTTTCTTTATGCTTTCTCTTCTTCAAATCCGAAAACTCTGCCTTCCTCTCTCTCAGATCGGCATGGAGGCAACGGCGTTCGAGGCTCGATCAGCTTCTGTGGTGGAGGCGTGGAGGTCGTGAGTTGTGGTAGAGCCGTGGTGGAACTGTGGAGATCGTGGCTAGGTAACTGAGGTGGTGGTGTTGGGTTCCGATGATGGGTAACGGTGGCCACCACCAACACAGGCCACCATCGCATGCAAGCCTTTCTCTCATCCTCTCGCTCCATAAAAACCAAAAAGAAAATGCTTGAATCAACAACATCAGCAAAGTTCTAGCTAGAATCACTCACCAACTTACCTACATCATTTTTTTAATTTAAATGTCCTTTTGAAATCCGCTTATTTTGTTAAAATTGAAAACTTTTTACTGAAAGTACTATAGATAAAGGTAAAAGTTAGCTAAAATAGTACAGTAAGACCAATAAATAGTACTAAACAACGTAAAAAAATTATATTTATAAAGTATAAATATATTTCCTGATTACTGGGTGTAGCATAATACTAACTTGTTTTATATTGTATATAAATTTACCATAATTATATCAAAAGTTTGATAAGTTTATACTTTATAACAAACAACTGTAAAAAAAATTAGCTTCTTATAGGATAAGGATCGCCCTACCCCTAAGGAAATCCTTACCTAAAGGACCTAATCCTTTTTTAATGAATCAGAAAGAAATTTTCATTCAACCACATTGTACACAAAAGAGGCAAAAAATGAATGAGCATATAGCATAGAGTAGACTCAGCAGCACAAGGAACAGGAGCTTTAGCTGCTACAGACAATTACAACACACAGCCGTCACCCATCTTCAACACCTAGACACTTTAGCCTAGCACATTGCAAAACAAAAGAAAAACTCAATCCCTTCCAATTGAATACAACATTTTACCCCATGTAAATAACCATGACAGATTACCCAATTACCAGCAAAGGCAATCCAAATTACAGTGGGACGCAGCCTCCACAACTCAACAGAACACGCCAAAAACTGATGGTCAATACCCTGGAATCAAACCTCGTAATAGTAAAACTAAATAAAATCTGAAGCATAAAAACTTTTTACTTGCATATTATTATCGAATTCCAAGTAGGTACATACTTATGTTATCTTAATATAATTTTGTTAAATGTAATTAAAATTCAACCAATTAAGCATTTAATATTATATTTATTCTAATTATGTTTTCGAGTAAAATATATAATAATTAAGGAAGGAGATAATGTTTTATATATTCCTTCATTCACCATAAAAAAAAACAAGAAGAAAGTATTTATTATCCTCTATTTTTATTATTTTAAATCGAATATCCTTACACACATATTATATATTGTTAAAGGGCAGTGCTGAATTCTTCTCTATTGGGCTTGATACTAAGTCCAAACAACAAAAATCCATTATTCCTGTGGACTGGGAGAAGCCACCAAGGGGTTAGTTGAAATTAAATACTGATGGTTCAGTTATGAAGTGTCCGGAAAGAGCAGGTGGAGGGGGGTTGATCCGAGATCACGATGGGTCTTGGCTGAAAGGTTTTGCAAGAAGGCTTGGATTCACTAATAGTGCCTTGGCTGAGTTATGGGCACTTAGAGATGGATTGATGTTAGCCAAGGAAATGGGAATTCAGCACCTAACAATTGAACTGGATGCTTTGAGTGTTGTTATTCTAATGAACAATGAATCTGAAAACCTTTTAATGGAGCCTCTCTTAACTGATTGCAGGAATCTTTTGAAGGAGTTTCCAAACAAGCGCGTGATCCATGCTTATCGAAAAGCAAACCAATGCGCTGATGCATTGGCTAAATTAGGAGCGCAGTCTATGTATAGTTTTGCTACTTTTTGTAACCCACCGCCTGTGGTGGAGGCTATATTAGCCGCTGATAAGGCTAATTTGCATTGTAATAGACTTGTGAATTCTTAAGTTTATGTTATCTCTTGGTTTACCGAAAAAAAAAAATATAATAGCCAAGTTGGTACTTAGGTCAATTATGCAAATCTAGGTTAAATAATAATAAACCATATCATAAACAGCGGAAAAGTAAAGAATACAATGATATGATGACCTAGAAAAACCAATAAAACAATCCAGTTTCAAAGTAAAAAATTTAGGGAGGATTTAACCTAAACAATTCACAAGTCAACAATTCACTAATAAAATAAAAGTTTTTACAATAGATTTAATCCTAAATCTACTGCTACCTCATGTAGTACCTACTCACATGACTACACATAACTCCAAATCCATGGACTCTTCTATTATGAATATGTTGCACACAAACACTCTAGTGTGTGACTTTGAGGTCTCCACTCAAAGGTTTAGATCATCAACTGTGGTTGATCTAATTGCAAGAACTTATCTCCAGTACTAGTACTAGTAATTTGAATCTTATCTCCAACAAATGCTTGTTGAGTAATTAGAAGGTTACAAAACCTCTCAGATCTCACAGGAGTAACTCACAAGACTTGAAAAATGTGTATTAGAGTTTCCCTTTTATACTTAGCAGTGTTGGACTCAAACCCTAAACGTTTTGTGGGCTTTTGGGCCTAATTTAAAATCTACAAAATCCATGTCTCGATCGGTCAAAGCTTTCTCTCAATCGGTCGAGCTTAGCAGTTTCTGAATTCTTCTTTCTACAGCTTGTATGTTCTCAAGTCTTGACTTGTATCCTCTTTAGCAATATCTAAACCTTTTTAAAGACACTAAGATCTTATGCTAGACTAGTTCTTGTACTCGGTTTCCCAACATACAAAAAATTTAGTTCCTAAACTATAATCTTAAATATTTAGAACCTAACATATATGGTGGTAAAATCTCTCTTTTTTTTTTTTTGGTTGAGATGGATTGATAAAGGGGAAGAAGTGGTGAGATCTTAACCACGGAATATAATACTAAAATATGGAATTAAAAAGATTGATTTTGATCATTTTATTGTAATATATAATGATACACATGAACAAAATTTACAATTTTACTGTCAATAAAAGTATTAAAATTAAGTCAAATTAAAATATTTTTGTACAAATATATAATACGAGAAACTCAAGTGTGTTGGCATAGACTGAAAGATTAATGAATTAGCGCTAAAAAATTCTTGAGTCTTGACAAATGGTGGCTTGAGCCTGCGATTGCGGTTAGTGGTTGGTAAGAGACATGGCCAATGCAATGGTGGTGGTGTCAGTGAGTCCGCGACTATGGCTATAACGATGGTTGGTTATGGGTTGGGAGAGGTGTAGGGGCAGAGCCAGAAATTTTTGTTTGGAGGGGCCAAGTTGCGGCGGCACTAATATATTTATCAAGACAACCCCACATACATATATATATATATACACACACGCATATACACACTTTTTTATTTAATAAGTTATATATATACACACACCCACCAAAAAAAAATAGAGCTTAGTATTTTCAATAAAAATTATGTTTGATGGCGATCTTTCATAAAATAAAATCCATTTTTTCTATTTTCATAGTGAAATTCTTAGAAAATTTCATTTTAAAAACAAATTATCAAATTTTATACTAAACTAAGTAAAAAATCTTTCAATTGAACTAATGAAATTTTCAAAAATATGAATGATCCAAAATTTGAAGGAATAAATTAGTCTCCAAACATATTTGAAACTATCTTGCTCTAACCTATTATGTGGCAACTAAAAACACATTTCATGTATAGTTTTAATGACAAGATTTTTTTAATAAGTCAATGAGTACTTGTTAATCGCCACATAACGGATTAAAAAAGATAGATTCAAACATGCTTGATGCCAAACTTTATCAAATATTTAACAGATATAAGAGCATATTTTACAATAAAAATAAAGTTATATCTTTATTACTATTAGACCAATTTTTTTTTTAGAGCATCATTGGACTAATTCAAATATTTGGGAGGGCTAACTCTTATTTTTATACACTAAATTTTGAAAACATTAAAATAATTATATGTATATATATTTAAAAAAAATTTCAAAATATGCCCCCCCCCCCCACCCTTCAATACAGCTCCGCCCCTGGAGAGGTGGTGGTGGTGGTGGTGGTGGCCATTAGAGGAGTTGATTCTTGAGAATGTTTGTGAGGTATGGGAGGAAGATAGAAAGAATTAGAGAAGAAGAGAAAGGAGGAGAAAGTGATTTGACTGATTTCCTTCTAAATTTTGACTCTCTTTGTCATTTTTAATTATCTTTTAGTGTATTATCACTAACATACATCTTTTGTTGAACAATACAAATAGCATAAGCTTATTTGTGCAAGTGCACTAACTAGTATCATATATAGGTGTGAGTGCTCAAACTTAATTGAATTTACCTTGGACTTTATATCATGGATTAGGTTAGGCTAGTGTGCTTCGACTGAGGGTGTGGGGCTGAAATTGTGTGGGCCCACAATTAGCACATGAAGCAATGCTTGGGAAAAGAGTTTTCAAGAGACAGTCTAATGAGACCACCCTCTCATAGTATGTGGAACCCATAGGTATTGTGAAAGAAAAGTCTCATAAAAACATCTCATAAGATAACTTTTTCTAATATGGGAAGGAGGTAAGCAATAGGTCTCAATTTGTTTAATCAATGGGTTACCACTTTTCTTTTATTAATGAAAGTGGGTTAAGATGTTGACAAAAGAGAAGTGAAGTTTTTAGTTTTTAGTTTTTATTTTATTTTATTTTATTTTTTATAAAATACTTTGTAAATTTTTATGGTTATTATTTTTTTGTATTTTTAATCTTTTTAAAATTATTTTTTCCCCATAAGTTAGTTAATATTGTAGATTGTGAAAGGAAAGTCTCATAAAAATATCTCATAAAATAACTTTTTCTAATATGGGAAGGAGCAGGTAAGCAATAGTTCTCAATTTGTTTAATCAATGGGTTACCACTTTTCTTTTATTAATGAAAGTGGTCTAAGTTGTTGACAAAAGAGAAGTTTTTAGTTTTTAGTTTTTATTTTATTTTATTTTTCATAAAATACTTAGTAAATTTTTATGGTTATTATTTTTTTTGTATTTTTAATCTTTTTAAAATTATTTTTTCCCCAGAAGTTAGTTAATATTGTAGATTGTGAAAGGAAAGTCTCATAAAATAACTTTTTATAATATGGGAAGGAGGTAAGCAATAGGTCTCAATTTGTTTAATCAATGGGTTACCACTTTTCTTTTATTAATGAAAGTGGTTTAAGATGTTGACAAAAGAGAAGTTTTTAGTTTTTATTTTATTTTATTTTTTATAAAATACTTTGTAAATTTTTATGGTTATTATTTTTTTATATTTTTAATCTTTTTAAAATTATTTTTTCCCCATACGTTAGTTAATATTGCTAGTTCTAATTAACTTAACTAATAAAAGTTTTTTCGCCATTGAATAACAAATCTAGGGTTTGAACTTTGTCTACACCATAAATAATAAATAAATAAATTATTATTATTGAATGTATATCATAGATTGAACTTCTATTTTATCTATAAAAAAAAAGAAAAAAAAAATTGATGGTATGGAGGATGGCATATAGGGGCTTGAATGGCAACTAAACTAGAGATTATTGACTTGAAAGATTTGGTTCAAACCCCCACCTACACCATAAATTGATTGGTGTTTTATTTTGATGATAAAAAAAATTATCATAAAGTGAACGTCATAGATTGAATTTCTATCATATTTACCAAAAAAAAAAAATTAGCTAGTATGGAGGACGATATATGGGGTATGGATGTCTCATCCTACATCATAAACTGATTGATGTCTTAGCCTGATGATAGAAAACAACATAATGAAGTATTGATAAAAGTGTTCGTCGTTGAATAACAAATCTAGGGTTTGAACTTTGCCTTCACTTTAAACTTATTGATATCTTAGTCTAATAATTAAAATTACAATTATTATAGAATGTTCGTCATAGATTAAACTTCTATTATATCTGTAAAAAAAATGATGGTATGGAGGATGACATATATAGGGCTTGAATGGCAACTGAACTAGAGATTATTGACTTGAAAGATTTGGTTCAAACCCCACCTATACTATAAACTGATTGATATCTAAGTCTGATAATAAAAAACAATTATCATAAAGTGAACATCATAGATTGAATTTCTATCATATTTATCAAAAAAAAAAAATAGCTAATATGGAGGATGATATATGGGGCCTAGATGTCTCATCATACACCATAAACCGATTGATGTCTTAGCCTGATGACGGAAAACAATTATAATGAAATGAACGCCATAGATTGAACTTCTATCATATCTACCCAAAAAAAAAAAAAAAAAAGTTAGCAGGTATGGAGGATGATATATAGGGCCCGGATGTATAAGGGCCTGAATGACAACTGACATTAGAGACTGTTGGCTTAAAGGTTTTGGTTAAGATATTTCTAGCTTGTTTACTCTTAAATAAACATATATTTACTTTTATATAATAAGATATTTCTAGCTAGTTATTTAATAATCATATAATAAATTTAATATTTTGACAATCTCATTATTAGAAATACTATTGTAATAAGTAATAACTAACAAATTTAAATCTGTCATTTTTTTACTTTTGTGGAAACTTGCTTCAAAAAGGTTCAAACTTTCTTATTATAGGCTTCTTGTCATAACCAACTTTATGAACCTCTATGTTTCTCTTATGGATGATATATTTCCTCGTGATTAACTTGAGCTTATGGTTGTAGGGAAGAGAAAGACCATTTGAAGCAGTCTTTTTCTTTCATTTCAACCCTACAAAAGCAGTTAGATACCTTTATATGGCTAGGGTAGCCACACCCGTGAATGTGCAAGTCGTTTTCTTTTACAGGCACATATATTTACGAAAGGGAAAGGAGATTTCAAACCAAAAAAAAGAAAAGAAAAAGACACTGTGTTTATATTAGAAACACTCGAATGTTAGAAGGTGTTAGTTGAGTTGTAAGAATTTTTAGAGAACCATTTAATATTTGGTCTAAAAAATGCTAAAAATACTACCAATTATACTATATAACCTCTATAAATAACATTTCTTTTTTTCTTTTTTCTTTTAAATTCCTACATTATCAGTGGATTATGTACCCCTCCTGTTTAAGAGCAAGAGTAGTTGATCTCTAGTACAATTATACTAGCAGGTCATTGATGAACCAACTGCATTAAAGCAAAGCCATGCACGGTACGGCTATGGAGAGCCACACCCGTCTTGTTATTATCATCCAATAAAATTAAAGTGAAGATGCAAAATATCTAAACACATTCATGGAATCACAACCAGAAGTGGTCAGTTCCAAACTTATATGCATAGTTATTTCAAACTTAAAAGAAGCAGAACAACTTGCTTTTCACGAAAAATCGAGCATATTCACCACTTTTCACGCTTACGTTGATAATTGACATGTGAGTTTCCAAGATCCACATAAATTCACTGTTTAGGTTCTAGAAAAAGAGGAGTAGAACTAATATAAATAAGAGTAGTGCTGTAATTTCCTTCTTCCATCTTGAGATAAGTGTTCAAAGTTATACCACTCATCAAAGTCATTTCAATTGCTCTTATTGTGTGATCTCTTTGTTCCTTTAAGAAAGTTATCGTATTGTTTATCATGGCACCACATGGAGAGGCTATTGCTAGCTCTTACACTAGGAGCAACAACTTCTCCAAGCCACCAAGACTCTCATCCGATGGCCTTAAAAGAACAGTTTCAGACATTTCATTCGAGCTTAGCAAAGAAGGGATTGATTTAACAGCACTCCCACCAATATCCGAGGTTGAAAATGCAAGGTGCGAGTGCTGTGGCATGTGCGAGGAGTGCACGCCGGAGTACATTGAGAAGGTGCGAAACAAGTTCTCCGGGAAGTGGATATGTGGGCTGTGTACTGAAGCAGTGAAGGAAGAGATGGAGAAGAATGGAGGGAAGAGAGAGGAGGCTTTGAGTGCACATATGAGTGCATGTGTTAGGTTTAATAAGTTTGGTAGGGCTTATCCAGTTTTGTTCCAAGCTGAGGCCATGAGGCAAATGTTGAAGAAGAGCAAATTGGAAGGGGGAGGTGTGAGGGCTAAGTCTATTAGTCCTAGAGACAAAGGAGGGCAAAAGAAGGGTGGGATTGCTCGAAGTTCAAGTTGTATTCCAGCGATCACAAGGGAGATCAGTGATCTCACAATGGCCAATTGAGCCTTGCATTCCTATCTATCTTCGGAGGGACATGATTCTATATATTTATGAACATGTTCCTTCTCTATTCTAACTAGTATATATATTTCTCCATTTAAACCCTTTTTAAAGTCCTATACTTGGATTTTGCTAATTCAGCAATGAAAATCCAGATGTCCCTCCTTATGCTTGGATACTCTTTCACCATCTATTTTGTGGACCAACCATTTAGTTCCCTTACCAGGTTTTTTTGAGTTAGTCCTAAGTTTTAGTGTATCTTTCTTTTATGGGGCTTTTTGACAATTCCTCGCATGATTTGGTTCAGACTTTCCCATCTCTTGTACCTTCTAGGGTTATGTTGTAAACGAGGTTCAAAACCTTAATCTCGATCACCCCTCCAAGGTTTTTATGGGTTGGACCAAATGCTCATTTACAAGCCTTTTACCCTACTTTTTTACCTTCCCTTTTTTTGGGTTATGGGCACTCTGTTAGTCTTTCTTATTCCCTTGCTAGTTCATGCATTCAGACTATAAATATGGTCATCCAACAATTATGTATATGCCAAATTAACGTCAGTGATTGTGTTACATTAAACTTACAATCTGTGAGTAACAAAGGCTTTAGTTGTTAGATGTTGTGAAGAGCTGCCACTATATGTTCCTCACTTTTACTCTAACTTCAGGGTCAGTATTTGTAACCAGGCATATCCAGTTTGTGAGTGCTAGAATATTAATCATGTATCTCTAGATTCTCTTCAATAAAGTACTTTCATTATACTTGTATTTGTGAAATTATAGTTTTTCCTTTTTCTCATTTATATATACTCCCTTTATGTTTATTTTGTTGGATGTAATAATCAAACTCCGACTCAAAAAAAAATTATGTATAAATAAAGAGTAATGCTAGGTTCACAATATTTTTAAAACAATTTTACAATGAATTTTATGTGGTAGACTATTATTTGTAAGTAAAAAAAAAAAGTGATATTAATAATGGGTTCAGATTAAAACCAAAAATAACATATTACCTATGATTTATTGTAAAAATATTGTAGACGCAACATTAGTCATAATTCATAAATAAACCAAAACTCGTTATATTAGCAGACTTGCCATGTTTTGGTTCATCACTTGTGTATGAATGACTTTCTAAAACTGCCCGCTATTAGAAGAAAAAATAAACCTATAATTATTAATTTGTTACATTCAATTCATAGTTGTAACTAATAAAAAAATTGGGAAAAAAAACTAACATCACATTGTCTGAGTACATCATCAGTATAGAAGAGGCAGTTCAAGACTCTTAACCATATTTTATAAGATTAGAAAGAAAGGCATCTAAAAAATCAATAATAAATATTGTCCATATGGTATTCTTCTAGATGGAAATACAATATATCAATTGTTAGAAAAATGTACTACTCTAAAAGAGTTACACTATGTGTAGCTTGAATATATATTCAATTAAATCAATACCTTGAGTATTAAAATTTTCATTTTAACCCACTAAGTTTGAATCTTTTTTTCAAAATGATCCTTTAATCCATATCCGGCCGTACGTAACCAATCTAGCCATTACGCGAGTGGAAATTTTTTCTTTTTGCAGAGACTTCAATCATAAACTTTTAGCATGTCACTTCATTATTATTTGTAGTTAATCATGAGCATGTTAGAAATAACATTAGTGATATGGAATTAATAATATACACGTGTTGCATTTCCAATTAAATCAAGGATAGTTTTGAGTAACAAGGAATAGAATAATTGAATCATTCTTTATAAATAGGGGCTTTGCTAATTGATCTTCATATTCAACAAAAAAATGAAGAAAGTTAAAGGTATGATCAGAAACCTTATGTTCACATATTTGTCTTTGCTACAATGTTTAGACCTGTTATTTTAAGGAAAATATTAAGTTATTATTACTATTTTCTCTATAGTAAGCATACAAAGTGAAATGACAATGAATGTACATAATATTGTCAAGAACTTTGTAACTCAATTGATTGACAATTTTTAGTGTTTTCAAAGGAGACATCCATGATTCAAATCATCTTCCTCCAACTATCGAATTATAGTGAATGTAATTTTATATCAATAACATAATAAATAGGTTGCTAAATTTTATTTTTGTTGTGTTTAAAATCTAAAATAGCAATTTGTAAGTTTTAGAGAATAAAATTTGAAGTAGCTCTCTTTTTTCTTGATTTCCAGAATGGATGCATGGGAAAAAATCGAAAACAGGAGGTGGTGATACTCAAGCTACACAAGCGAGTGCCTCTAAATCAAAGAATGGAAATGCATCTCAACAAGCTCCTCAGACTAAAGAAGCACCTCAACAGCAACAGCAACAAATGGAAATGGTGACACAAGTACCATCAAAGGCATCAAATTCTCAGCAAGAGCCAAAATCAAATCAATTATGAGCCTTTTAATTACTACATTTATGAGCCTTATAGACATGAAAGTTACCAAATAAATGAAAATTGACATCTTAATATCTTATAATATATATTCTTATTAATCGGTTGGATCCAGGTTGATCATATCAGGTTTCTCAACCAAAAAAAAAAAAAGGGGGGGGGGGTTTATCATATCAGCCATCCAACCCTTTTGTGCACTCATCACGTGAAAATTAATAGTGGGATATTCTTTTGAGCGCCTTTGGCAGTTTGATTTGCAGATGGTCCTCAAATAAAACGACACCTTTTCTTCCGCACAAATGGCGGAAAGTGATAAGATAACTGCTTGTATCTGTTTAGCATTAACTTATTTATGTGTGTTTAGTTGTGAATTCAAATTAGAACTAATAACAACTTACCACGTATGATTTGTTATGTAAGTATTGTGAAAATATCTTGGACGTAACACGTCTTTAAACAAAATAGACTAAAAATAAGAAAAATTTTAAAGTTGCTACTAATTTTACGACCAAAAACTTATGGCAATAAATATTGTTAACGTCACTTCAACTCATGCTAAAATTAAAATTTATAGTATCATGATTCCATATTTCATGGCATCATTCTTAATCGTGTCCACCTAAATGATGACCATGCAGTCAACTAGATCAGATTTAAAAAAAAAAAAAAACCAACATAATACACTTAATATGTCATTAATTCATGACTATTCCAAACAGTCACTTGTCCAAATGACCCTGCGACCATAACAACTAGTATAATAAATGTAGTCCAATTATGAAATGAGACATATCATTCTCATCATAACTATCTACACCCAAACTCATTTACCTAAATAGATGAGTATGAATATGCAGTTAACTAAACCAGAAAAGACAAGTGTACCAACATAATACATTTAATATGTCATTAATTCATGACTGTTCTAAATAGTCACTTATGCCAATGACCCTAAGACCGTAACAACAAATATAATAATTGTATTCCAATTATGAAATGAGACATATCACCCTTGCCATAACTATCTATACTTAGACTACTCGTCCACCTAAATGAATGACTATACAATCAACTGAACTAGAAAAAGAAAGCGTAACTAGCGAAATACATTTAATTTGCCATTAATTCATTATTGTTTTGAACTATTATGTATCCCAACAATCTTGCGGCCCTTACAATTAGTGTATTAATTGCATTCCATTTATGTAATGGGACCCTTGTAAAGGCAACCGTCACTCAAGTTGCCTTAAGGCAACACCAGCCCATTTGCAAAGGGTTTGAGAATAGCTCCCACTCATTCTATAATCTTATATTTCTACCCAAATTCTAAGGTATCAAAGTATCAATGACACTTAGGTCGGTACCATACCGGTTCCCACCTCTATGATTTTCTTCTTGTAGGTCTTTCAATGTTGTGTTTGGACACGAGGCTCACTGAATATTTCTGCACATCAACACTCATCATTATGCACAAGTCAATTCAAGAACAGTTACGGTAACCACACCATGAATTCAAGAACAATTCATTATGCATTTCGTTAATTTTTTACAAATAATTCAACCCTATTAAGTATGCATTCGTCATCATGGCCATAACTTTGTTAGATAGTAACGATCAAAATGTGGCTTGAACCTAAAATTTGAACATAAATACTCAAATTTAAAAGGGCAATACATCGGCTATCAAAGTACATGTCACACGTTCAAATCTTCTCACCCAACCCAAGTGCCACCCCTTCGTTGCAGCCGGGCCACACCGCAACTATTCATGTCCCATTACTCCATTATTTAAAACTTGCTTACAAAATTCAACAAAACATATAAACCATCAGCATTTCAACGAAGTCCTTGTACCGATATGCAACTGACCAGGGAGATGAAAATAAAATGTACATTTTATTATTATTATTATTATACTATGAATAAGATTCAATTATACTGTTGCTACTTAAACTTCAAAAATTATTTTTTCACTGCAGTGTCTTAAATTTGGATTTCTCATTCCCACCAAGTTTTAATCTGTATTAAAAACAACCCTTTTATTAATATCTGTAACTAATCTAGCGATTACGCGAGGGGCAAAAAAGCCATTTTATTGGCACTTAGTGATAACAATGATTCATTCGGAAGATAGATAGGAGTATAGGACCATTTTCAAAGCAAAATCAAACTGCGTGGACCTACTAGTTAGTTGCATGTACGGAAAATCAACCACAGACCCAGGACCGGGAGTTAGTTACATGTTCGGAAAATCAACCACGTACCCGGATCCCAGATCTAAACCTCCTTGTTCAAGTTATGGATTGAGAGCTTGAAGACAAACCAGCACTGTTAGCATCAATAAACTGATTAAAAGCATGACATACCAAGGTACATGTATTAGTTTAAGTTTACAATTACAACAAAAGGAAGGCTAACACATAAGGTCTTAATTCAGAAACAAGGTTTTGCAACAAAAAGACTAACAAGCCAATATAACACAAGGGGTTTTCTGGAGTTCTATAATGCATTTGATCTCTCACTGATCCGATTTCATACAAAAGACCAGTTCACAAACATAAAGCAGATGCAATGAGCATTCTCTTCTTCATTCAGAACCTTCCAAGCCACTGCTCTCTCATACGAGACTGGTCGGCCCATGCTTGAGAGACAGATACCACCCTGGAGACAAGCAAAGCCCTACCAAAACGATAGTAATAAATAAAAACAATGTTAAAAATCTATCAAAATCAAATCCTGATTGTTAAATAACAATTTACTACCAGCCTTTACAAAATTCTTAAAGCCAAAGGCCAAACAAAAGCTATCCAGCATCTAAGTAGTTTCTCAGGCAGAACTAAAAGGACCTGATATTATAACTTATTGACCCAAATGGGTCTATATACTTCAACATGTACAAGAAACTATGGACTACATAAAAGCACAGGTCGTACTCTTATTAAATGGTATTGGCAAGGAGTTTTGTATTTTGGAATGACTTCAAAGATGGCCTATGCTAGCTCTACATGAGCAAATTTACTTTTGGTTTCAATTACTAAGAACACGAAATTAAAAGATACTGATTTTAGAGAATTTTTGCCATACCTGCTGCATTATTTGTGGGAACTCTGAGCAGAGAGTTTTTCGGCCATGATCATCAAATATCTTTTCCAGAGTTATGTCTTGCAGCGCAACCAAGGTGGTCTCTAGCATGTCAAGCCCTGCCTGGTTTGCAAATGTGAAAACTGGTAATGCCTGCATAAATTGAATGTCAGATTCACTTGCTTAAAGACTAAGGATTGAACTCTAGGCTCTATGGATTGAAAATCATTTTTACATACAAAAATTATGAAGACAGCAATACAAATTGAACAAATTTTGAATTGTGAATCATCTTTCTATCTCACATTCTAGGCATGGGAAATTGACATTTAATTTGGCATGGTGGTCAAGAAATGATCTCTAAATTGTTTGATGCACTTATCCAGGAAAAAAGCACAATAATACTTTGACAGATAAAGCTATTAGAAGAGGTACCTCATTAAAATTTTTGTCTCATAACTTAAATAATTCATGCCAATGCAAAGACTTTTTCTAGTATCTCACTTGTCAGTACTGGAGAGTTTCAAAAGTCAGAATTATCCATAGTAATATGGTGCCAGATTAATAGCATGATCCCCAGTTTGAGTAGTCATATTGTTTACTACAGGGCGTGTGTGTGTGAGAGAGAGAGAGAAAAAAAAAAACAATTTGGGAGAGGGTTTGTTAGCAAAGAAACTTTCATGCACACCTTCAAAGAGCAACACATTATTGCATCTGAGTGATGCCAGAGGGTTTTGAGGATGGATTCACTCCCTTCATTGCCAGATTTGAGTAGCTCTACACTCATGTAGCATCTGCATAATTAGAAAGAGTCAGCCAACTTATCCGACCATGGAATAAAATATATATATATATATAACAGTTTTTTTTTTTTTTTTTTAGTTCCCAAATAAAGCCACTCAGCCCAGAAGGGTTAAAAAAATCCCATTAAATTCACACCACTCCCTAACAACTTATTACATTCTGGTGTTGTATTAGTGAAAAATGCAAAAGATAAATTGAGCCCGCGGGCCCTTTAGCATGCAAGAAACCATATCCAGTACCAATATTACTCGACTGACAACAATCTCTTTCTACAACTTTGAATTTAATTGCATAGGCAGCACCAATTATCTAACTACATACTTGTCAGTGTCAGTCAAGTACACTTGGTAAAACACATCAATGTCCGCTTCATCAATGCCTGTCACTCACTAACAGTAAGACAGAATCTCGTACTACCATTTTGCTATTGATTTCCAAAACGAAATAAGAACATCATCCTTTAGGGTGTTCTCAAGGGCGGAAAACAAATTGATGATATTCAACATATTACATTTCACGAGAAGCAAAGCATGGAAGGTAACACCCTGCAATCCCCAACCTCCTGGCAGGGGGATGCTCTGATTATGTTCATGAATAAAGGTTAAAAAATAATAACTGACACACCTGTAACTCTGGCAGATCCAACGAGCAAGTGTCTGAGCTTCAGGAGTACCCAGTGGTGTCCGAAGACCAGCATGTGAACTTAAATGAGAAGGAGATAGTGCTAATGCCACCCTCTGAACTGATGATATAATACTTCGGACATATTGCCGAGCCATGGATGCTACATGTTCTTGCATGTGGCTCTCAAAAGCAAACTCAAATGCTATTGTCATCACAGATCTCACACAGCCAGAATTAGCAGAATAATCATTAGACGCTTTATTACCAGCTGGCCCAATCTCAAGAGCAGACGCAAGGTCCAGTGTGCGGTTTGGACTAGAGGCTTCCTGCAATATTTTAGACTGCATTAACTAAGAATTCCAAGGATGAGGTATTCAAGAAACAACAGTACTTGGCATTTGCAATTTAGAAGCTAACCTTCCCAGAGTCAAGAGGAATTATGCGAAAACCAGAAGGCAGAAGAGGTGCATCATCAGCAAAAGAAGCATCAATTGGAGCAAAGATAAGTTCCGCACAAGTTCCAACAGCATTCTCATCCATTCCACTACAGAGCTAAAGAGACAGTACAAGCAAGCAAAGTAAGAAAGATGCCCGGAACAAAAGCAGTTAAAGAATCAACCAAATCCATTGGCAGAAACAACAGGAAATTGGTCTACTAATACTAGAGCTGTAAGATGTTTATTTCCATTTTCACTTCTTGGCTTATTTATGCAAATTGCCTTTCCTTGTGTATATAGGAACCACTGGTTTTATAATAACCACAGGTTTTTATATCCATATTCTTCAATTAACATCTTACAGCTATTGAAAATAACATATAACCACATTTCAAGTGGAATACCAAGAAAATTTGAATAGAAATCTAGGAGAAAAACCAGGGACCCAAATATATTATTCTCTTTCATTCAACCAAAGTCAGTTGCATTATCCATTCCTTCATCACAAACTTAGATCCTTTTATATTTCCAGCTTCAGCTCTATTGTCCACAACAAACCATTCAATTCCAAACGACAATCCAAACACTTTGAAATTTCATAAAATAAAACATAAAGCAGACCAAATTGAGCAAAAATTCTGGACAACCTATGATGGTACAATCCAATTGGACTAAATATTAGAGCTCATCTTGGATGGCAGCTAGGCCCCCCAGCTGGATCTAGGGATAACAAGGGCACAGTTAACTAATATGACCACCATCCTTACATGGTGGAGCAAAAGACAAGCAATAAAGAAAGACAATACTTACTTGCAACAGAAACATTTCTCTAGGCATTATTGCATCTTCAGGAGAATGGCCCACACCTTCCAATTTAATGACTTCCAAGAACTAAAATGTACAAAGAACTAAGTATCACATGCATGAATAATAATTATAATAACAATAAAGAACTCACTCATGCTTCACACTATTGGATTAAAATACAATATAATGTAATAAGACCTTAATAGTTTTCTAGAATTATTGCTTACCTCTTCATGCTCCATAGTGTGAGCCAGTGGAAGTATAACTTGACCCCCAAAACTTCCAACTCGTGACCCTGGTAAGCTACAGGGACCAATTTTAACAGCTGCAGCTGAGTAAGCATCAATATTGTTATCTGCCCATTCTGACCTGTGCTCCCTAAGGAATCTGAGAAGAATTGCAGGAGGGACATTCTGAAAAGGCAACAATCAGTTCCAAGTACCAAATTAAAACAGGAAGAATCATTTGCAAGTTGCAATTACAAATGTTTTTTCTAACTCTCCTTTCAACACTTCTGAGGGCCAGTTTGCATAGTTTTTTAAATAAAAAAGAAAACACTAAAGATTATTTTAAATACATTAGAGATACTACACAATGATTATTGGTGTTGACCTAAAACATTATAGATCATACAATTATAATTGTGAAACTATGATTGAATGTAACAGGAATCTTCCCTTATAGTTACAGATCAGGATTCTGGACAGGAAAGGAATAAAGACGAGAAGAAAGCTACTGATGGTTCAAAGACACGAAAATATGTATCTGTGTACCCCAAACAGTTGAGGTTGATACTTGAGAGTATCCAGCCCAGGAACTAAAAATAAGATTTATTTATTTATTTTAAGAATCTCGTGTACTACCCCATAGCCTATGGCAGCAAGAAAATACCCATAAAGGATGAGGAAGGGGGGATGGGGAGAGGGTAACCTAATTCTTTTCCCTAGTTGCTGCATGAAATAAAAAAGCAAGAGATATTGCCAAATGTTTTCCATAACAATAGGACAGTGCTTGTAAATTTGAAAAGTGACTCACCTAAAAAACCAGTGTAATTAATAACATACTTAACTTAGAAATTCCTATAAAATATTTTGACAGCCAATTTGGAATGTAAAGTTACAAGCATCCTTACCTGTAATAGCATTGATGCTTTTGCACATAAGACAGCATTGCTGACAGCTGGAAATCCAGTGGCAAAAGGAAGATTTAAACCCATTAGCTTGTCAGGAGAAGAGTTCACGAGAATAGTAACATCATCCATGCCATCATTTCCCATCATTGACCACCCCTCATCAGTAAAGCCATTAAGTGCCTCATTAAAACCCCTGCAGAAAACATTCGTCATATTCTGAACAGCAGAGGACATTAACAAAATCAAGACATCATGTCAAATTAGAACAGAGCATGTTAACCTGCTCAGCCTCTGGCTCAGTGCTCGAAGAGCTGCAGGTCGTCTGCCCCAGCCTGTCACGGTTGACTGAGAAACCTCATGAGCTATCTGCCTCAGCTGGCGTAGAGCCTGGATGAGGATAACACACACAATTTGGAATATGAAATCCAACCACCTTTTATATTTTACAATTGCAAATTTCTCAAGTAAATAACAAAACTTCCATAATGATTCTATACATCCCAGACAGTGGTAAAAGAATCATAACTTGCAACATAACTAAAAGTAGAAAGCTAATCTTACCGTCATAGTCGTCTTTTGTGCAAGAACAGTTGATGATTCATACAGTGGGCGTAATACTTCTGGCACGCTCCATGGCTAGTTAATCAAACAAGCAAGCAAAAGTCATAATTCCTCTAGCCAGTACTCCAGAAACAAAAAACATAACCAAAGATTATCAAATTATACAAGACATGCAGACTTTATACCTCCAAATCCATATGATCAACAATGTGTATGATTGAACCACCCCCCTCGCAGGGCCGTATGAGATACCCACTAGGCAGCATTTCTGCTCTCACAAAATGCTGCACTGGTGGCATGCTTGGACCATTTTGAGTATTTTTAAGTGACCTCTCACAGACCTGAGCACCAAGTTAAATTATGAGAATGACTTGATTTATACTCAACCTAGAAAGAGGAAAACAAAACACATGCATGTGCATGTGTACATGTGTACATGTGTTTGTGTCTACAAATCCGTTGAATTGACTATGAATCATAAGTCCAAATACTTTGGAACCACATACCACAAGGCTGCCATCTTCTAAAAGAGAAGTGTAGCGCAACAACCAAAAGTCGCGAGCAGGCGCCAATGTAGTCGGAGCATAGAGCTATATCATCACCAAATAAAGAGATCAATAAACAATTTAGTATAAAAGGCTCTGACAAACACTATATATAAATCACAATTAGTATTTACCTGCATGTAAAGCAGCTCGATGGTTCCACCGTTTGCAGTGGGCAGCACATTCAGAACATCCACAGCTCGGCAATCGCGGAACCACGAAGGCCGATCTTTGAGGATCTCTGCAACCTGTAAGACATATGGTGAACAATAAGATCTCATAAGCTCAGACTAGAAGAATAACATACGAAGGAACAAATTAGAAACCCAAAGCACTTACCCTTGTAGGTTCTAGACCCACTAGGCCACAGGCTCGTGCTGCCACTCCAGTGCAACCATGAGAAATAGCAACGATTCCAATGGAATCCGGACCAGGCTGTGCATGTCATAAAGAGATGATAAGGAAGAAAGATTAGAACTCTTTGTTCAACCAAACAATACGTAGTGACCATTTTCTAAAAACACAACATTAAACAACTGCAACAAATTTAGGTTATACTGTTTCTCCAGTTAACCAGGAAAAAATGCAATTACAGGTTTACTACAGAGGAGTGCAACAGATACCCAGGTTTGTAATTTGATAATAAAAAATTATTATAGCTTAACTTTTTCACTGTTCCATCATTTAAGCTTTCAACACTTAATCATTGAGTTAAATAATTATTTGAAGGAAAAAAAATTGAAAAGAGATACCTTCATTCCAGGCATTTGGACCCACTCCACGGCAGTTCCAGTGGCCTTTGAAAGAAACTCTGCTAAAGTCTCTTCTGCAATGGACAAAAGCCTGGAAAAAATACAAGCATGAATTCATCAGCCACTGGCACAAAGAACAATGTGTGACCACAAAGCACAATGGCAGAAATGGACCCAACAACTGTATCCCCACTAACCCTGCAGGACTTGCATCCCTTGGCGGATGCTGAGGTGTCAAATGGTGTTGACCACTTGTCACCACCGATTCACAACTTGTGTCTTTGGTTGCAAGAGTTGTCTGTAAGAAAAATAACCCTCAATCACAATTCACACACAGTACGGAAATAATGACGACAATAGTAATAATTAACTTTGGTTGCTGACAAATTCTAGGGAAAGAAAAAAAAAATGCAATCTTGCAATGTAATTATCATGTTTGAACAAGCAATTTTAATATTCCAAGTTTTCTGCTCTTTTCCTATGATTTTTCCTGCAACCATACTGTGATGAAAGAGTGCATAATTTACATTCTGGGTATGCTGGCGGAAGTAACCATTCTCATACACCAGCTGTGATACTTGCTTCTGCAACCTATCATTCTCCTCCATCAAAAGTTTGTTCATGGCTGTCAGCTTCCTATTCACAGCTTGAAGCCGCGAAGCCTCTTTCCTCTGTTTTTCTCTGCATCTGCAAAAGCAAAACACAGATTGCATGAAATTGTTACCAGATGCACAGCAAGACAATCAATTGGTAGCTTAAAAAGAACGAAGGGGAAAAAAAAGAAACTAAATCTAATACTAATTTCTCATTGTTTGGGAAACTAGGCCTAATACATCACTGAACTAAGTAGAGAGAAATTTCTCATCAAAATCTAAAATTTATAATCAATATAGACAACAAGGAAAACCCATCTCAAATAAGAACCAAATGATTGCATTATGCTCCAGTAAGGAAAACTCTACCATTAATGACACAAAATTCAGTTTCTTTGCACCTTTACTAATTCAACAGACAGAGAGAGAAAGAAAAAAAAAATATATATATATATATATATATATATATAATTATAAACTTTTGGCTATGGAACCAAACCAACCAACATTACCTTCTGTTCTGGAACCAGACCTTGATCTGTTTCGGCTCGATGTTGGAGAGAATTGGACACTCACGAATAAGCTGCTGACGCCGAATCGAACTCGGCTTTGGGCACTCATGATAGAGCCTCTCAAGGGCTTCAACCTGCTCAGGTGTGTATCGGACATACTTGCCATTGTCAATCGCACTCTGTTTACCATCCTTGCAGGACATTGCCATCTCTAATCACTTCAAGCTCAACTTCCTCAATGAAAACTAAACCAACCCAATTAGATTCTCTTCCAAGAGCACAATCTCAAACACCTTCTAGAGCTTCAAACCCACCAACACAGCCACAAACTAAAAATTCAAGTACCCCACAAAAAACTAAATAAAACCCAAGTAGCTTTACTTCCTGCACTACAATCCCAAGCACTTGGCCACAACTAAAAGCTATACAAAATACAAGTAGCTTCTCTTTGCTAAGTGACAAACTCTAAACACTTACTAGAGCTTCAGAGACCAACAAAAAGGGACATAAATTGAAGTCTTAAGCAAAGTAATGCACTTTCAAATCTTGTGTCCGGGTCTTCAAACTATATACATATAAATATATGTAATTTTGCTTAGAATACAGAGATTGAGAAATGCAAGGATATAGATAAAACCGAGACACCAATATCCTTAACAAGAACGTGGTAGTTTATCCTTGTTTTCTCAATAAGAGACAGCCCCAAACACAAGACAACATGAAATCTATCGAGATCAGAGCTTAAAAACCCCACAGAACTCTCAGGAAAACATTCGAAGCAACTAGTCCCTTTACCAAACTTTGTTTCCAAAAACACCTAAAACAAAAACAAAAACAAAGACCCAGAAAGGAAAAAAAAAAAAAAAAAAAAGAAGAAGAAGATATATTTATACGTTGGCCTTGATTCAAAGCTCGCAGTTTTACCGATCCAACTCAGCTAAATCCTTGAAACGAGTCACAAAAGCACCAACTCGGAATCTCTCTCTCTCTCTCTCTCTCTAAGCTCCACCTCAGAAAAAGATCCAAGCTTTTACTCTGAAACTGAAAATATTCCTTTTGCCGATCTCACACTCTACGGCTTAAGAACCAGCCAAAACGACACGGTTTCAGCAATCCTCATGGTCCAAGAAGATTCCTCTGCTAACAGCTGAAACATTTCGATGATATAGGTTTCACCAAAACCAAACCAAACAAAACAAACAAACAAACAAAGCAAAAGACACGAGCTCAAATCAAACCCATTTGTACCCTCTTTTTATTTTTGATCTTGGAAGCAAAAAAAAGAGAGAAATGGGAAATGGGAAATGGGAATTTGGAAAGTATATTTTAGAAAAGGAGGAAAACCCTAGGCGAGGAGGAAGACAGAAGAGGAAAGTAGTTTGCTTTTGGTTTTCATTGTGTTGTTGTTTGTTGTTGTTGTTGTTGATGTTGTTGCGTTTGCTCTGAGGGTTTTCATTGGTTCGTCACTTTCGGCTCAGAGGTCTTCGCACTCCACTGTGTGTGTAGGGAAATGGAGCATTTCTATTTTCTTTTACCTTTTTTTTTCAAAAGTGGTGGCACTTCGTAATGACCCTTTTGCCCATTTTCGCAGTTTGAGATTGGAGTTTCCCGCAAAGCTACAGAAGTCAGAGAATTACTCAATTACCCTTAACTGCTCTAGAATTTAAACCTATGTTAGTTAGTATGTCATGTGATGAGACACCAAATGATTTTTGATATAAAAGATATTCAAATTTCAGATCTTTTATTTGATAACAAGACGTGACAGCAATAAGAGAAAGCAAAATATGTTTAAAGGCCCACTTGATCATATGCATTACACTACTCTTAAACACATGTTACTTTCTTTTTACTGCCACATAACGCATTATGCAGTAAAACATTTTCTAATAAAGTAAGCTTTTATTCTCTAAAAAAATTACATTAGAATTAGGTTACCAAATCAAGTGGCAAACATTTTAGCCTCGCATCAAAATCAGCAATACAAATTGCTCTTTTGGCAAGGACATGAGCTAGGCCATTGCCCTCATGTTTGTCATGTTTAAAACAATACCAAATCAGACCTGAAATGCTACTTCTTTGGTCTCAAAGATTAAATTTTCATATGTTGTAAAAACCATAGAATTAAGGTCTGTAATAATTAGTTGCAAATCACCATCGAATTCCAAGTTGTGAATTCTCACCTCAATAGAAAAGGTTCCGGCTCTTCTTGCTAGTTCCACCAAATGTGGAAGTCTTATTACATTATTATTAGCAAATATTATCAATCGAAACAAACTAGAACTAGGAAGGAACCCACTACTAGCATATTATTGCTAATGTTTGGCTGTAGAGCCGCTGCGGAGGTTAAATTTGTCAAATGCATGAATGATGAGAAGAGACGCAAAGTTCATGGGGAGTAAAAAAGTGAATGGTAAGGAAGTAAATTGGTGCAAGTAGGGGTGCAAGTAGAGAAGATAATGCGCGAATCAGAAGCTTAAAAAATACAAAAGGCATGGGGGAGAGGTTTGCGTGGGACACAGAGGACACCATGATGAGGTTTTTGCATGCGTCTCGATTTTAAAGCTTTTAAAATTTAAAAACAAATATAAAAAAAATATATAATAAAAAAATATTAAAATTTTTTTGAGAAATTTTTTTTTTTTTATTTTACCATATGAGAGGCTACGTCATCATAGCACTGGCTATCCGCATTTAAAGAGGCACATATAACATACCCACATACATGACATGACAATTGACATGACATGTGACATAAAAAAAATAAAAAATAAAAGAAATGTGGTGATAGGATGGTGGGTGTGTGATGTAATATGTAGCCTTGTAGTTGTAGGGACATGAAAGGGGGTTAGCAGGCCTTATCGTCTCCATGTGTGTCTGCTTGGGTATCAGAAAAAGTCAAAAATATCAGGTGGAAAATTTTATTCAAGGATAATCCTTTTTGTTCATGGTGATTGGTACTGTTTTTATTTATTTATTTATTATTATTATTATTTTCTCACATTGTACTAGATGATGATGATGATATAGTAGTATCTTATTAAAAGT
The DNA here is from genome assembly GCA_019022515.1 of Quercus aquifolioides. Lineage (NCBI taxonomy): Eukaryota > Viridiplantae > Streptophyta > Magnoliopsida > Fagales > Fagaceae > Quercus > Quercus aquifolioides. The sequence goes on along the minus strand of CM032328.1, from coordinate 21,568,182 downwards.
ACAAATACACATATACATGTACAGCAAACTAGATATTACAGGGATGGTAACAATACCTATGACTGTTTTGCAGAGTTCTGCAGGTTGCACTTTGTGGTTGAAAGTTGAAACAGCATTTTCCCTCTTTTTTTTTTTTTTTCTTTTTTTTTTTTTGTGGGCTGAGTGATGGGGATTTGGCTGTATCTTTCATTTGTTTTATACGTAACTGTTGAAATCACAGTCAATGTTTGTGGGTCTTGAGACTGCAATATTGTGTGGACTGGATCACAAAAATGATACTTCTTGGGTTGGGGTACAAAACACCACAAAATTTTTTTATGGGTGTGGCAATTTCAAGTTTTGAACTCAATGGCTTTCATACAATTGAGTTTTAATTTCTTCTCTTGTCGGTTTTCAACATCGATCAGATGTTGATCAAATACCAGTGAATGTGATTTCTTTTTTCGATACAGTAGAAGTAGAATTTGAATTTAAGCTAAAACCATATAAAATTACACAAATTTTACCACAACTAGCCACGTGATGAATTGTGAATGGTAGAGGTGTGTCCTCACATCACATGGACTCACCATCACACATCTACCACTCACAATTCGTGCACGTGACTAATTGTGATAAAAGTTGTGCGACTTTATGTGGTCCTAACATTACTCGTTAGATTTAATACATTTCAAAACTGACCAACTTGGTTTCTAATTACCAATTTACCATGAAAGAATGAGGAGAAAATAGAGTAAGAATTTAGGGACCAAGTTAGGTTTGAGAACTTTTTTTTTATTTTATTTTATAAAAAAACCGTAACTTTCATTAAAAATAAAATAAATTCAATACATCTTAAGTTAAAGAGACTTCAATCATATTATAAATTATCTCTATTCAAGTTACATAAGAAACAATGTTCTTGACATATCGATCCAAGACATGTGCAAGCTGATTAGTTTAGAAACCAATTTAATTAGTTTTGAAATGGTTTAGTTCAAAAGATTTCTTCTTAGCATAGAAGGAATTCAATCAAAAATTTCTTATTTAATGATAGTAAAATTACCTTTATTTAACACGAACCCAACTATATCCTGTTTTGAGTGTATGCTTTCTCCCACTCACAGCCGGTGAGTCCCACCAACTACGAGTGGGAGAAAACATACACCTGAAATAGGATATATTTTCTCAACTGTCTAACACAAGGAAAATTAGTCATATAAAATAATATGTGCCACTATTACCATTTCGGCCCAAGGTATATTTGTGTTGGCCTTTCTTTTTCTTTTTTTTCTTTTTTTTTCTGTAATTTTGATTCAAGCAAAAATTAACAGCTTTCCCTTGCTATATTTTTGTAAATCTTCTTATCTTAATGATATGGAGTTTTAGTTATGTGATGATATTTCATAAATAAAAATATATATATATATATATATATTTTGCTGAATGATATTTTATAAATATTTAATGATAATGTTAATATTTATTAGTATTTTATTTTTAAAGGAATGTGTATGTACCTATTATATAATATAACTAGGAAATGTTGTTTTGTTTTTATAAATGTACAAACTCCATGTATTAAATTGTAAATTGCACCCTCTAAACTTAAGGCCATTTTGATTTTGTCTCTTAATATTTGAAAATTTAGATTATCATCCCTAATTTTATATAGTGTTTTGATTCAAACCCTTCTATCAAAGATCGTTGATGAGGTAATTTTGTTTAGTTTCCACAATACAAAAGGATTGCATGAAAATTGAAGAGATTCGTCTCTATTTGTAACTATTTGTAACGTCCTAAAATATTTTCCAATATAAATTTTATTCAGTTTAAAATGTTTTGGGAGAAAAAATTTTCATTTTCGGTGTTTGCTTTGAAAAACATTTTTTAGGTGCATGGTAAAATGTAAAATTTTAAAAAATAATAATAATTAAATATCCTTCATAGAAACACAATTGAAATTCGGAAGCCCACACTCAAATTCCGCAACAATCCAAATTCAAATTCTCAAATTTCAATCAGAAACCCAAACAAAAATTTCTTAATAACCGTGCACAACAAAATTGCATATGAAATTCATTTTAAAAAATTCCACATCCTACAAAGATCGTTGCGATAGAACTCCTCCCATCCAAATTTGTGAAGAGTGTTCTTACAAGATGAGTATTCTTATGACAAAATAAACACTGAAATGTACATTTCATTGTTTATTTTCACATGTGATGGGTCTTCAAGAGCGTCACAATGGGCTTATAAAAGTGTCACTATGGAGCTCCTCCCACCCAAATTTGCAATGACTCTTAAAGGTAATGACAATGGGTGGATCTCATGCCAACATGCCGACCACCGCAAACCCCAAACAACCACCTCTATGTGCAATAAAGATAGAAGAGGGGGTGGGGGATTTGCAAGAAGAGGGAATAGTGGAGTTTCACACATGGTTTGGAATGAAAAATAGTTTACAATAAAATAAAATTCAATATACCATTTTACAAGTTTTTAAGATATGTTTTCCGGTCAACAAACACCATAAAATGCTGAAAATAATTTTCATAATATATTTTACAGTAAAAGAAACAGAGTCTCAATTCGCATTAACCCAACCATCCCTTCCCCAAATTGCAAGCCCCACATGGTCCTCAAAACCTTAACCGAGGGTCAAACCAACAAATCTTGTGCCCTAAACACCCATTTACTCTTTTTGAACTATGCTAAGGACAGTTGCAAAATCTACACTAATAACAATTGTTATCACTGGCCCAATAGCCAAAAACCTCTTTGCACCCCTAAGCTAATAGCATTCGAATTGGATTCCAAATCAACACACACAAACTAGTGGCGACTCTAAGATTTTTTTCTAGGGAGATTAATAAAAAGATGAATTTTGTGATCTACATGATTTTATTACAAATTTGTCCATAGTACTAAGAAGATAATAAAAAATAAACTATAAGTTTATTCGGTATATTATTTCTTCATATAATGAACATACTAATTATGATTGATAAAATAAAAATCTTGGAAATAATCTATTTTTTACAAATATAATGCAACTGTGCACCATTGGCGTAATGGTCATTTTACAAATACAAGTTCTTATGAGGTGGGGGGCCAAAGGGCCGGGGTTCAAGTTTCTTGGAGGGAGTTTCACACACATATATATAGATTAGACAAGAGTAAGATTTCTATCTCAAATTAAAAAAAACAATAAACATATTAATTGTTGTTGTTAAGTGAACTTTATTTATTATTGCTTAGAATATTTTTATCAATTAGTTTATGTCTTTACTCTATACAATTATTTTATTTAATAATTCAACTCAACTTTGACAACGATAAGTCTTTGTACTAATTGGCTGACTGGCCCATGCCTCAATTCCCACTTAACAAATAACAAATTAAAAACACATTCAAATTCAGCCACTCCACTTGCAGATACAATCAAAAGTATAAATTAATTGTAACTTTATTTAACAAACTCAACTTTGACGGCTATTGGTCTTTGTAATTCTATTAAGAAAATTTTTGTTGTGTTAATATTTGTTTTTGTCTTCACTCAATCACTCCTCTATCCCATGGCCCTTGTCTAATTTTTTTTTTTTTTTAAAAAAATCGCCCATTGTCTAATTATTTAATTGTTTTTTAGTGTTAAAATTTACTAACTACTGGTTGACAGGCCCATGCCCCAATTTCCACTTAACAAATACTCCAACAAATTAAAAACACATTCAAATTCAACCACTTCACTTGCAAATGTGATCAAAAGTATAAATTAATTGTAACTTTATTTGTAAGAATAGATTGTTAAGTCCATATTCAAGTTTATTTCAGTTTAACTTAAAAAATATTTAAAGTTAGGAACTCAAGATGTTCAAATTTTTATTTTCAGAGGATAAATTTTTATATATATATATATATATATTTCTTTTTTCTTTTTTCTGCAACTCAAGGGGTTCATAACCACCTGACCAAAGCTAACGTCGCCCCTGACACAAACGGCACTTGGGCACCATTGCTTAATTGCCAACCACCCTCTCCACACCATAAAATCAAGACCCTATCGCCAACTTGTTAGTAGTAAAAGCATTGTCATAACAATTTTCCATTGCCACCTCTTTGAACCATAATTACTTGGTACTTACAGTGCTAGCACGAAAAATCGTCAGCAACTTTCTCAATCATCGCATAGAGCGAGGGCAATGTAGGATGTAGCCAACTCCTCTGTGAAGTGGGTTATAGTGCCAAAGAAGAAACAATTTAACGATGGAGATTGGAGAGAGAGAGAAGCAAGTAAAGGAGAATAGGGAAATAAATTAAAATAAAAGGAGAAGAATTAAAAACTAATGATATTGACTTGTAAAAATTAAAAGGGATGTTGAGGTGGCTTAAATAAGCTTTTAACGTTTTTGTTAATGAATGCTAATTAAGTTATATTTGTGTGAGTTTCAGTTAACTCAACTGGTAAAGTCTCTGATGGTTGTATAAGAGATCTGGGCTCAATTTCCGCCTACACCAAAAACTGATTAGTGTCTTGGTATGATGATTAAGAACTATCATCTGGAGCGGACACCATAGGTTGAAACTTTTTTTTTTTTTTTTTAAAGTTATATTTTTATATTTTATTAAATAATATTTCAACACATTTTTTATTTTATAAAAACAAGTCAAACTGTACAGAAATATCTAAAAAATCATACATATATAATCACAATAAATTTGTGCATGTAAACCAATAAATTATTAATAAGTATATTTTAAAATTTGAAAAACGTGCATTATAGCTCATAATTGTGTATTTATTCATTATTAACTTGTGTCTTTAGTAGGGGTGTCAATGTTCGACCCAACCTGCAACCACGACACGAACCCGACACGAGTTTTTTCGGGTTAGGGTTGGGCCTTAATGGGTTTGGGTCATAAACGGGTCGACCCGAAAGCGACACGATAAGAAACATGTCATAAGTGGGTCAACCTGCGTAACCCACAATAGACACGTTTGACACGCCAATTTATTTGGGTCAAACCCGAAATGACCCGCTTAACACAACTCGTTTAACTCGTATAACAAATAAATATTTATTTTATTTTAGATTTGTCAAATACCTTTTATAGCCAACATATATTTTAAATTTAAAAAGAAAAGTGAGTAATTACAAAAATTTACAAGGGATATAATTGAAAATTGAAACTTTACAAATCCTAAATTTCTAAACCCTACAAACCCTAAACCTCTATGGATGATAATCGTGGTCATAGTCAGGAGTAGTCTACTGTTTGCTCAAATTCTTTCAATATTGATACTTAGCATTTGGCAAGTTCTAAGGATATTATATTTTTGTTGAACTATGTTATTTTATTTTTGTTAAACTATGTTATTTTGAATTTGGGTTGAAGTGTTGCACTTCTTTTGGAGTGTAAATAACTTATTTCTAGATGAATGTTATATTTTTGTTGAACTATATTATTTTGAATGTGGTTTGAAGACTTGAAGTGCATGCACTGCTTTTTGGGATGTAAAAAATTATTTCTAGATAGATGTTATATTTAATATTATGCAGGTTGAAATGGGTTGGGTTACATTCGTGTCAACCCAACACGACTCGTTTATTAAGCGTGTCAAATGGGTTGGGTCAGGTCAACCCGCCTTATTAACAGGTCGGGTTAGGGTTGAAGGATCCTGACACGATTATTAAATGAGTCGGGTTAGGGTTGAGTCATTTAGTCGAATACCCCTACCTCGACACGACACAAACCCGACACGCTAACCCGAATTGACACCTCTAGTCTTTAGGGCATTTATTAATAAGGTCTAAAATTTAAGACGATATAATTTTTTTGAGCTTATGCTACATTTAATATTCACTTCATCAATGGATATGGATATAAAGGTTATAATAAATGCTATATAAAGTTATTTAGTAATTTATAATTGTTTTAAACATAAGAGCACAAATCAAAATAATTATTTAGTAGCTTGCAACTATTTTTAAACCTAAGAGGACATATATTTAGTAATCTGTACTTATTAAAGTAATTAACAAGTGATCATTGAAACTAAATATATAGTTTATTTCAACATAATTTAGGTTGAAATATTGCATGGCAAAAGATTGCATATGAAAAATATGTTGGTCATTTGTCGTGATAATTTTGTTTAAAACAAATCAATCTTTGTTAATTATTTATTTTTTCCACTGAACTTTGCTGATTATCTTTTATTTGTTTATTAATATATATCTATGTGTAATATTTTGAGTATCGTTTTTTAAGCTTATTTTGGTTTGTCTATTGGAACGAAATATTTCGTTTTGGACCTTGTATATATTTGCACTAATATTATACCATATCAATTATTAATTCAAAAGCAAATAATGTACATTCTCAATATCATCATTACATATATAATATAAATATATAACATGACTTATAGAAGCAAAGAGAAATATATATATATATTAATGATGAAAAAATCCATAGCATATGTGAGTAAAGTAAAGAAGAAAAACATATTATTAAAAGAAAATAATATTAAAATGCATGTGTGAGTAAAGTAGTAAAAAAAAAGGTTTAGGAATAATAATAATAATTCCTTTGCATATTGGCTGAAAATCACCAAATTTGTTGAAATTTAGGTTGCGTTTGGCATTGGCTTTAAAAGTCAACTTTTTTATTATTTAGCTTATTTTTACTAATATTCAGCTTATTTTTGCTACTATTCATGGGTCTCATTTCACTTTTTGATACTATTTATTAGTCTCACGGTACTATTCATCACTTTTTGGTACTATTCATTAATTTCACTATACTATTTTAGCTATTTTTTTAACTTTATATACAGTACTTTTAGTAAAAAAAAAATTAGTTTTAACTAAATAAGCTATTTCTAAAAAGACTCTTAATATAATGGACCGATTGAAGTAGATGAAATAGAACCGAATGGAGGCCGAAATTTAAAACAAGAATGAATAGACGGATTGTTTGTACCTTTTAAGAGCATCTACATCAGTTGGTGGATACTCTTCTATAATACAAAAACTCATTCATTTTACACATTTTGGCCAAAAAAACACCCACATCAGTGGGTGTAAAATTATGCCAATCAGCCTCTCCGATCCAACAATCCGTTTGGAAACGGAGACAGTGACGGAGAATTGATCGGACATGGAGGGCAAAGCTCGGACACAGAGAATTGATCGAATTTACTGTTTGGATTTTTTGTGGGGTTTGGAATTTTTGTTTGGATTTTATGTGGGGTGATGGTGGTTGATGATTGTGGGTTTGATGGTGGTGGCTAGGTGGCTGGTGGTTGGGTGTGGGTGATTTTGGGTTTGTGTTGGGTCTGTGAGGGGGTTCCGGAGAGGAGGAGAAGGAATGAAATAATAAAAAATGTAAAAAGAATGAATATTTTATTAAATAAATGTGTAGAATAGATAAAACGATGTAGATGTTTTGTAAAAGTAGATATGCAAAATAAAAAAAAAAAGTAGATTTTTTTTTTACAAAATAGACAAAAAAAATTGCACGAACAGGTATAGTTGCTCTAATTAAATGAAAATGGAAACCGAATGAAATTCATAATAAAGGAATAATTTTAATTTTGAAATTATATATATATATATATATATATATATTGGCTAAAAATACAAGCCTAGTCCAGATTTTGTAGGTAAGTATTTATGTACACAGTCCGTCAAGCTGACAGCTTATAATCATCATTATCATCCCCTATTGGCTATTCCCTACACGCCTCCACCCCTCCTACTCTACTACAGTACAGTCTACAGACTACAGTCAACACATCAATGGTCATTACTCAACAACATATACACTCTCACTTCACAATTCAAAATAGCTCACGTACACCATGATGTATGCATGTATGTGTGTATGTTGTATGTTACTTTATGTATGCCAGTGTATACTAAAAAATAAATAAAAATGCCCATATTATAAATTAATGCACGTGACATACGTTTTTTGGTATTGGGCGCTGAGAGAGAGAGAGAAGGGGCAAGCATGACCCGACAGCTGACTGGTGGTGTCTACAAGACAAGACATAGAGAAGCGAGTCTTGCTGATCTGGATTATGACGTGGCAATAATGTTATGATGCTTGGGCTGGGGCTGGGCTCGGTGAATTTCTTTTTGTTTCTTCGGGGGGCGGGGCGGTGTCGCCAATTAAATTTCCCACTCATGTAGCGTGTTTTTGAAGGACGCACCTCAACCCTTTTCTCTTTTTTATTTAGAGGATAAGAATTTCATTTATAAAATTCACTACATGATTACTTTTTATCCCTCGACACTTAAGAATTAATTAATTTTTTATTTAGGAACTCTAGATCTCTTATTCCAAGAGACTTTTTGGTATCTTTAATCACGTATTTAACCATATATGCCTCATGTTCAAAATGATTTTCATTATTTGAAATGTTTGATTTTGGTCCTTATGTGTTTAAGTTTATATAAAAAGATCACTATCATTACCTCTTCCTTTATTTCCTCTATTTGTAAATAGATATAAAAGAAACAAATAAAGTATTTGAGTAACGGATCTTGTTAGAAACAAAGACTACATAAATGAATTTAAACAATTAGTTTTTCGACATACCTCTCTTGGCTTAAGCCAACAATCACACAAGAGTTTCGATATTGTTCTATGTTGTAATGGCTTAAACAGTTACTTACCCCATTATTACACTCAATATTAATGGAGTAGTATGTATATAAACACCATGAGTGGTACCCACTATACAAAGAATGAATTCCGTATTTCTCGTAGTGTTTATAGAGTGTTGTGAGATTCTTAAATTGTGGGTTATATTTGCATTACTTTAGTAGTGTGCAACACCTCCATAAAACGTTTTGTTCGTGGGTTACACAAACTGAAATTCATAATGAGTTTGAATCGTTGGTTTGCTTGGAGGCTAGCTTTGGACAACGTAGAACAATCTTTAAACTCCTTGATTGTCGATTTAGGTAATGAGAGGTATGCTAATCACTTACCTCATTTATAGTTATCAAAATCCTCAAGATTAAGTTGAACAATCTCAATTCAAAATCAAAGTAAGAATTAATGGTAAAGACCATTTTAACACAAACTAAGTATAAAAACTAAAATGAAACATTTTAAATGGTTATGAGTCATTTTAAAACATAGGGTAAATGTTGAGGACTACATATGCAATTAAATATTTATTTTTTTAGTGGAGAGTTTTTGAAGATATAAGTTGAAAACGACACAAAAATTTGTATGATATATTTCATAATTATCAAGATAGTATGTTGTGATTGATGCTAATAAAAATTGTGTTAGCGATGAGCTCATATAAAAAAAATGTTATTCTAATTACAATTGACTACGTTAAAAGTTATGAAAAAAATCATGAATTAATATATTACCTAAAATTGAATTAATCACCTTCCTTCCTTCCTTCCAACCTCCTTCTTTATTGAGATTTCGTTTCAAGTTCTTCTTCTGTTTGAACATTCCAAGTTTTATTTTTTATTTTTAATATTTAATAACAAAAAATTTGTGAACTATTAAGAAATCTAAAAGTTATAACCAAAATTATAGTAAAAATTTTTCATATAGAGGAATTAGAATATAGTACGAAAACATAATTTTTTTGGATAAATAGTGTGAAAACACGATTAAACATATATATACACACAATCCTATATATATACATACAAGTATATGTATGTGTTTGCTTAAAAAAATATAAATGACACCTTTTATACCTTTTGAGATTTAGAAAAATCGATATGCTAGGGAGGATTGGGGGTCCTCATTACTCATTAGAGAGGATGAAGGGAAGGTCTTAGCAAAGGAAGTGCCAAATTCTGTGAATTTTGCTTGTGACTTGGGCTTTCAATGAGTGGTGATTAAGAGATACTCTGTCTTGTTGTTCTCTACTCTAAACAATAGTGAGGAATGAGAATTGCTTATCCTCCTTTGGAATATTAGTGAATGAAATTTGAGAGACTGTGAAAGCTTTTGAGGGGTGTATGCTTTACTTGTGTAAGTTCTGTTTATAATAACACTGCCATTGTGTTAGCTAGACAGGCTTGTGTCAAATTAGAAGAGTGTCCTTACTTCCTCTTGCCTTTTGTACAAAGTTTGTGATTGAATAATATTCAGCAATCGTTTTACTTCCAAAAAAAAAAGGATGGAAAATGACTAATGTACAACATCACTAAGTAGGATTGTACAAAAAAGCACTTATTATACACGAAAAGAGACCTGGCCCAACCCATTTAGAAAAGTTTTCAAAATTCACATGTTGATTTGGTTGGGATTGGATATTAAATCCTCAGTCTATTCATACTTCATGCTGATTAGAATTCATACCACTGAACTTGTTATGATCGACTACTATATGTGGTCATTAAATATTGAAGTGTATTACATATATCCACTTTCTATCACCCAGGTACATATATCTAAATATTAGATATATGATAAATTTTCTCGTTAAATGTATGTCTATCAACGATTTACCATTGTGGGGGGCATTTTTGTGTGTTGGGCTGGGCTGCCTACCGCGGTAGTAGGCCCGAGTATTCTGAGTAAGGAAGTTGAGACCGGTCCAACTGGAACTCAACTTGGGCCGGCTTATGCCCAAACGTTGAGTCCAAGTCCAAGGGAAGATGCTGCGAAGTGGGCTTATCCCCTGTTTCTGCCGCAAGAACTTTTCTCCAGTTTCTGCCGCAGGATTGACTTTTCTGCTATGCAGCAAGTCTGTCTGTCGTGCTTTAAAACTTCCTGCCGTGCTTTAAAGCTGTCGGCCGTGCTTTAAAACTTCCTGCAGTGCTTTAAAGCTTCCTGCCTGCCGTGTTTTAAAGCTTCCTGCCTGCCGTGTTTTAAAGCTGTCTGTCGTGCTTTAAAGTTTCATGCCGTGCTTTAAAGCTTCCTGCCGTAAAGCCTCGTGTAATAGAGCTGTCTGCCGTGCTTTAAAGTTGTCTGCCGTAAAGCTTCCTACCGTAAAGCCTTTTGCTGTGCAACAAAACTTCCTGCTGTGCATCAAAGCTCTCTACTGTAAGGCCTTCTGCCTTGCAATGAAAGTTTCTGCTATGCAGTGAAGCTGTCTGCCATGCTTTAAAGCTGTCTGCCGTGCAGTAAAGCCTTCGACAATGTGAATGACTACCATTTTTACTGCAGAAACACTTTTCTACTTCCTGCGCATAAACAAATCTAAAAAACCCAAAGAAAATACCCATCAAACAAGTGTTAGTTTAAATGGGTTAGCATATTCTCAAATATATACATACATATATGAGTATATATACTTATACGTATTCACATATACATATATAAAATATATTTTTCCAGAACATGAGAAACAGGGTGTATGTATATATATACTTACGGCAGGATAATGGTTAGTTTGTGTCAAAAGCAAAATACGTAATAACAAATAAAGGATAAAACTTCGGCAGGAAATGATTAACACGGTAAATATAATAAAAAGGTGCTACGGCAGAATAACAGGTACAGAAAGTAAAGGCACCGCAGCAGGACAACTGATGCGGCAAACGTAATAAAAACGTGTTGCGGCAGGATGACTAAATACGGCAGATATAAGTTATAAAATCAAGTATATTTGCAATCAAAATTAAATATTAAATCTGCCCATGGAATGAGTAAACCAAGAAGGAACCTAAACTCCAACTTCAACAACCTTATCATGGGCTCCTGCCATAAAAGTTGTTCATTTTGGAGAATAGGCCTAAATGGCTACTAGCTATTACTTTTGGAGATTTCAAAGAGTGGGTTTGCTAAGAAGGAGGGAAAAGATGGTCTATTGATGCATGCCCCTATTCCTACCGCATTTTCTCTCTTCTTTTTCTTTCTTTCTTTCTTTCCCCTCTGGGTGTTTTTCTTCTTCCCCTGTTTTTTACTCTTTCCCCTGTTTTTTCCTCTACCTCGGTCCCCACTTTTCTGCCGTGGCTTCCTCTCTTTTATAGTGAGCTAATTCAATGGGATTTCTCCCTTTTACCCCTAGGGTTTCACCAACTGTTTTTGGTTTGTTGTGGGCATCCTTTCAAGATTACCCATCCACCCATTGGTTGCTCCTGTCATTGCCATCTGCTCAGAACATATTTGCTGCATGACAAAATTCTTTTTTGTTTATTCCTGCCGTATACTTCTACCTCACTACCTAGCTCTATGGCATGCATCAGTGATCCCAACCATTTATTACTTCTTTTGGGTAAGATATCATCCTAGTAGGATATGTTCCCAAAAGGCGTTATGGCAGGAAACCAAATATAGACCCCCTTTTCTCCCCACCACCAAACCACGCCCTCTGAATCTCTTTGACCATGGGTCCACCTCCCTTGTATTGGCTGGGTACAGGTTGGTGATGCCTTGGCCCTTCTGTGCTTGCTCTACTGTCTTCTATGTTTGTCTCCCACGCCGTTCCTGCCGCAGCAGATTAGTTCTGTTTTGTCTTGCTGCAAGTCTTTGTCTAATTTCTTCACGTGTTTCTTGTTGCATTTGTCATTTCCTTTAGTTTGACTCTTCCTTCAAGCAATTCCTGCTGCTAACACTTCCTGCTGCTCCTTGTTTCCTTTTATCGTTCTTCTTCATATAAGTTTTCATGCCTATCTCTTTTTTTTTTTTATACAAAAGGATTTGGACCTTTGTGGGCCAAATAATGTTAACTGGATCAAAAGGGCGTTGGACCCAATTTATCTTCATCTGCCGAAGCCATCCTGCCAAAGAACTGTATCCTGCGGCAGACTTGTATCCTGCGGCAGGCTTATATTCTGCGGCAGACTTGTATTTTGCGGCAGATGGCTTTCACTTGCACTTCTTTCTTTGGACCCTTCTTGTTCTTTGGTCTTCTTGGTGGGCCTTTGGGCCTTGCTCTTCATTGGGCTTTCTTCCTCATAAGCATTGAGCATATGGATTGAGCATATGGACTGCGGCAGACTGGTACATATTTGCAAAAATGGGCATCAACAACCATCAATCTTGTTTCCACTTGCCGATGAGGCGACGACCTCACTCATCAACTCACCATCTTTTAGAAAATCCTTCTAAACATGGAGTTTAAGCCGATTATGGTCGAACCTGTCCATCGCTAGTAGTAGTTTCTTTTGTTAATGAGCCAATTAATGTCAATCACTCTTGTGCTAGTTTTCTAAACCCAACAATTAGGTATCTGCTGTAACTCTAACCATATCATACGGAAGGTCATTGAAACAATTTCTCTTTCAGACTCTTTTTAAAAACATTTTTTCATAGTTTTGCTCAATAAAAATTAAGTACTTTAAGATCTTGATTTTTAGTAAGATATAGTCAAGATCTAGATTTTTATAATAAAAATGAATGTAAATTTGGACACATTTATTGTCATACATATAGTTTTATTATCGTTTTACTAGATCATTTTTATTTTATTGAATGTTATATTCTCTTAAATATTTGGAAAAAAAAGAAATCTAATCATTTTGTTTTTAAAGGGGGAACTTGTAATTATGATATCAAAGCATCAAAAATCAGAATTTTTTATTATATAATAATTATATAAAGAGAACAAAAAAAAATTTCAAGCTCCTTTACCTAGTTTCGCCCCTTGTCTTAATAGACCTATATATATTTTTTTGAAGAATGTGAATAGTTAGATACAAAGAAATCTAGATATTTTTGTTTGTCAAAAAGAAAAACGTTAATATTATTGACTTTAAGAAAAGAACCCAATCATGGGTTAGAGAAAGTTAACATGAAATTCTATTGTCCAAGTATGGTTTTAATGACTTTGAATCTACCATCATTTTCAAAAACATTCAGTCTACTCTACTCTAACCAAATTTATTCTACACCCCTCTATCAAAACTGGCCATTATAGTTGGATTACAGTTGGATTCTACCATTGTTTTAATACAGATAGATCATTACAAGGAAATCTAGGACATTTGGATGCTAGTGGCCTAATTAGAAATAGCATGGTTTTTTGGATTGGAGGTTTCTCCAGAAACATTGGATACTCAAATAATTTGATGGTGAAACCTTGGAGGCTTTGGGAGACTGAGATGGATTGAATCTTACTAGTTACTACCGATTTAGCAATCCAAAAAACCGTTGTTAAAGTAGATGCAAAGTCAGTTGTGAATATACTTACACCTTCTTAGAATCCTATTGACATGTCTCAACTGGAGTAGTGTTCTAATTCTAAATTTATAATTACATATCTCACTATTTTACCTTTTTGATGACGGGGTCCAGATGTTTTTTTCCTGGGTCCACCAAAAAATTTTCTCTCCAAAATGGAGAGAAAACTGAGTGAAGGGAGTTTGATAGGTAAATGACGAAGATGCCGTACTTTTTTTCCCCCCCCTAATCTGGACGTTGTTTCTTCCTTCTTTTCCTTTATAATTTTTTTTATTCTCTTTTCCTTGGACGTTGCCTCTTCTTCTTCTTCTTCTTCTTCTTTTTTTTTTTTTTGTTGTTGTTGTTGTTGTTGTTTAGACGTGATTTTTATTTTGTAATAAATTTGGGTGATTGCTTTTTATTTTTGTCACTTTTTTGTTTGTTTTAATTGGACATCATTTTTTAACAAGACTATTTGAGTAAATTTATACAAACTTACTTTTTTCATCTTTCCACATTCCACCCCTCCAACAAAACAAAAAAGAGGAAAATTAAAATCTCTTCTATCTTCTCACTTTTCCACCCTCTCACTATTTTCTATCCTAAGTTTTTTCTTTTTAAAAAAATAATAAAGAAATTATGGGCCTAATTAATTTAGGTAGTAATAAAACCACAAACTATTTCACAATATTTTTACAATGGTAAATTTTTACTTGTTCTCATATGGACCCACTATGTACATCACTTTTGACCTACTAATAACCACTCACAACAATGGTTTTAAAAACTAAGCCAACTTGTTCAATCAGGAACCGAACCCTAACTTGGTTTGGCAAAAACTAGGAATTGGAGTAATGGACTATTTTTCGGTTCTTTGACCGTTCTAGTATTTAAAATCATGCTCACCATATCAACAATTTATAAAAAAATTTGTAACTCTAGAATTTTCCTGATTTAGTTCCATATATCCATAAAGATGTATTCAAGTTCATAAGTGAAAGAAACTACCAGCTTACAGTGTTTTTGTCCTTGGAGGAGAGGAGGTGGGTGGGAGAGGGTATCTCATGACTGATGAGACCGCCTCTTCTTTTAGTAGCTAGAAAGTTTTTTTTTTTTGTTTTTTTTTGACTGGTGGTAAATTGTTATTCAAAGTTGAATAGGTCCTGTAAGCTAGGCAGGGTAATAATAATCTGATCTGAGACTCTCAGGGCCTGTTAAGCATAGCTGGCCCAGCAAAAGTTGTCCATGCTTTTACTTGTAGGTATGGGGGGAGAACCATGGGCGCTCCAAATCCAATCAATTATGATAAAATTCTTACTCCCTAATCATAATGGGTTGAATTTTGGGCATCAAAGGCAAAGGGGTAACAAACATGAGACTCGTGATTGAAAATCGGTGGATACCCAAACATGCCACAAAATCAACGCGGGCCAGGCCAACCTCGGTGGTTTTTAAATGAAACTTTTAGATAAGAACCATGTTTTATGAAGTTGTATTATTATTTTTTTTGACAGTTTTGTAACTAAGATCTTATTACTAGTCAAGAGAGAGAGAGAGAATAAAAACAACAACCATCATTATTGTTGTGTACCATTATCATTTCCTAAGACAAAGGGCACCTAGCTGTACTTATTGTAGAGCCACTGAGTCTTTTTTTTTCCTTCAATTAAGCCTAGAGGATCGAGTTTTTCACGGAATGATTCACAGTGTCTTTGTATTTTGTGTTATAATGAACCCCATTAAGATGGGTTGGAGAAAAAATATGTTAATTTTTCTGTAAAAAATCGGTGTCTAATATATATAAATTATATCCTTTAACATCCATCATCCTATCATGCAAAAAGAAATCCATAATATTTCATTATGGAAAATGCTAACGAGTGTCCTTAACTCATTGGTTAACAATCCATTTTAGGAAAGTTTTGACATCACTTTTATAGAAAATGAAAAAATTATCAAAATGTTTTTTTTTTTTTTTTTCCCCATAAAAACTTTCTTTAATTGATTATTAACCAATACTTTTAGGGCACTCGTTAGCATGACTCTTCCGTTATATCAACTATCAGACAGAAGGACATCTCACTCTCACCACACATCAGAGAACATCTCTAGCATCATAACATTTCATTATGTCCACCATCAGATAAAATGGCATCTCACTCTCACCACTTAGAGAACATCTCCAACATTATAAATAGAAGGAGAAGCTCTAAAGACAGTTGGACCAAATTGTAGAGCAAATTTTTAAACAAGAAAAACACAGAGTTTTCTTTAATTGGATTATTAACCAATGCCCTTAGGGCATTCGTTAGCACAACCCTTCCGTTATATCAACTATCAGATAGAAGGACATCTCACTCTCACCACACATCAGAGAACATCTCTAGCATCATAACATTTCATTATGTCCACTATCAAATAAAATGACATCTCACTCTCACCACTTAGAGAACATCTCCAACATTATAAATAGAAGGGGAAGCTCTTAAGACGGTTGGACCAAATTGTAGAGCAAATTTTTAAACAAGAAAAACCCAAAGATTTCTTCCATAAACTTGTATCATTTCCAAATTACGTTTCTAAAACCTATCTAATCCCATAATATGTGTTTTAGTTATAAGTTTTCATTTCAAGTATTTCATTACAGGCATTTCAAGTGTAACCAGTCTACTACATTTGTAAGCACTTTCAACTTCTTCAAATAAAATTTTTTAGTTCAATCAAATATATTTGCATTTCACTTTAACTTTACATGCTTTCACGTACGGTTTACTTTAATACTTCATATTCTTCTTAAATATTTCTATCATGTTATACTTCGCTTCCCCTTTTGGGATGGTGTTTCTCAGTGAAAATAGAGAATCACTGAGAATTGAGTTAGAGTGGAAATAATTTAAACTGACCACTTCAATCAATTTGACAAATTTTGATCATTGTTTATTTGCAGAGATAGACCAAATATCAACAACAATCAATATTATGTTACACTATCCTTACTTCCTTAGACAAAGGTCACCTTTTCATCCATTTTTTTTAAAAAGCTAATGTACTAGTTATTGTTGAATCAAGATAACCATTGGCATTCGAGTAATTAAGTAGAAAATGGGAGTTTTTTTTTTTTATTATTAATTTTTTATGAGGGAAGAGAAAATGGGAGGTATTTAACTCTACCAATTGACAACTTTGTGAAATATAGTAAATTGAGTCTAGTTAATAGGCGCCCTTAGGATATTTGTTAATGAATCATTTTAGGAAAATTTCGATACGACTTTGATGTGAAATATAAAAAATTGTCAAAAAATCAATTATTTTTTTCCTTTCTCATAAAAAGTTTCTTAAAGTATTTCTTAAACAAATGCTCTTGGGGCATATGTCAACAAAATTCTTGTAAATTTAAATTGTTTTGGTTTAACTAAAAGCATTTGTTTTTAAACTTATGGACACGTTTATTTTTTAAGCCAATATATGTATATATTTTTGAAACATGAGTTTTTTGGGGGTACAATTTCACTTTTATTCTATTATTTTTTAAGTTAATTAAGGAAATAATTTTTTTTTAGTAATACTGTAGAATTTCACCCTATGGTATTTGGGTCCTATAATTATCTTTTATCATTATAACATGACACTAATTAGTTAATTTTGTCAATTGAAATAATTAAAACCCACTTTTAAGGCAATAAATTTGGGAAAAAGAGGAGACAAAGGTTTAGAAATTTTGATAAGGGTGAGGCCAGCAAACCAAAAGTAACAGTTCAAATCTCCAATCATTTTCCTAGTCCATCTTGTATAAGCCCAAACCTTCCTACCCAAGCCGATGCCATGTCTTATTAAGAAGGGCACAAGCTACTGACCAGTGAGTATCAATTCATGGGCTTTAAAAATGGTTTGGTTACAAATACAAGATGAACTGAGTAATGTAAAATGAGCTACACAACAATTGTGGCACCGGTTGGCAAAAAAACAAAGTAATATTTGTGTTGAGTTCAGAATTCAGAATGTGTAACAATGCCACCTCTATTCATAATTCAGGTGATTCTCAAATCAAAAAAAAAAAAAAAAAATCAGAATCTGTAACAATGCCACCTAGAATTTATTTTAAAATTATTATAAAAATGTTGTAGAAGAAGCATTTCTCATGTAAAATTGTAAGAAAAATGCTAGAATTACAATTTTTTTTTAAAACAAATTTTGTTATAAATTGCTATGTGTTGAGTGGTTATTGATAAGTGAAAAATTGATATAAGTGTGTTACAAATCTATGGGTAGAACTCACCTTTGAAAACTGGCTTGCAAGGAGAGGGTAGCCCTTTACTCTTTTTGGCGGCTCTACTCACATATAAGTTATTTTAATCTAGCATCTAGCTCGCCCCTTCCAAGATTCGACCACAAAGTTGTAACTCATTTGATCTCATACTCAATGAATCTAATTACTCGACGTGGTGATTGGTTCTGGTACCAATGTTACAAACTTATAGGCAGAACTCACTCTTGAAAACCAGCTTACAAGGAGAGAGTATCCAAAAGTTTATATACACACGTTTAAGCTTACATTTGAGCATAATGGGCCCATTGAATATAGGTAAAAATTTGTTATATCAACGCTTTATAAAAATGTTGTAAAATAATTTGTTCACGTAGCATTTACTCAAATAGTAATACTTGAGTTGGCTTAAAAAAAAGTTTACTTGGCATTCTAAAATGACATGTCTTATTTTGATTGGGCCACCTCTATTAAAACACACTGGCGTTTCGTTTCGTCCCACATTGAGAATTGAAGAAACTGAAACAGGCCTCTCCTTTCTTCCTTCCTTCCTTTCTACTCATTTTCACAGCAGCAAAGAAACAAGCAAATTCGCTCTGATCGTTTCTTTTCCCAACAGGTCTGCTTCTCTTTTCTCATTTCTCATCAATCAAAAACACCTATCTCTTTTTATATATATGTCGTTATATCACGTTATATATATATATATATATGTTTTTCTGGGTTCTATCAGATCGATCAATGGTATGAAACTCATGTGTCTATGCTCGAAATTTAGTTTGTTATTTTTTTAAAATTTTTGCGAAATTAGATCGAGTTTGCTTCGTTATATCTGATCCCAATTCAGTAATCTGAGATCTAAGACAAAGTGTTCAAATCTCTTTTACTATCAGATCTGAATTCATGAGCTTTTTGAACAAATTCTATTCCCATCTGGTAGCTGAGAAAAAGGTAGTAATAGAAGAGAAACTGAAACTTTGAGATCATATTTCTATTATTTGTTAGCTTAGAAATAATGGGTAGCTCATGGAATTTATTTAATTTTCGGGTTTTTTAAGATTTGAGGAAAGGCCTAGAATTTTGAGGTTTTTATTGAGTTTGTTTATCATGTTCTTGCGCTTTCTTAGCAAACAAATGGTGGGTTATGTTTAAAATTTTAGATGATTTCACTTTTTGAAGGATTGGAATTTATGTGCAAAAAAATCAATTGGAGGATGAATCTGTTGTAATTTAGGTTTACTTCTTTTGTTCTGAGCAGTGGATTGAAGTGTGTTAAACGGTAGAAAATGCCTTCGCAAAAGATTGAAACTGGTCACCAAGATGTGGTCCATGATGTGGCGATGGATTACTATGGTAAGCGTGTTGCCACAGCCTCATCAGACCACTCCATTAAGATAATTGGGGTGAGCAATGCAGCATCACAGCATCTCGCGACGTTAACTGGTCACCAAGGACCTGTTTGGCAGGTGGTATGGGCTCACCCAAAATTCGGGTCTTTACTTGCTTCGTGTTCTTATGATGGGCAAGTGGTAATATGGAAGGAGGGTAATCCGAATGAGTGGGCTCAAGCTCATGTCTTCAACGACCACAAGTCATCCGTCAATTCCATTGCTTGGGCTCCTCATGAAGTGGGACTTTGTTTGGCATGTGGTTCCTCTGATGGGAATATCTCAGTATTCACTGCAAGATCAGATGGTGGTTGGGACACTGCAAGGATCGACCAGGCTCACCCAGTTGGTGTCACTTCTGTGTCATGGGCTCCCTCAACAGCACCTGGGGCTCTTGTTGGTTCTGGCTTGCTTGATCCTGTTCAGAAGCTCTGCTCAGGTGGTTGTGATAATACTGTGAAGGTGTGGAAGCTGTATAATGGGACCTGGAAGATGGACTGCTTTCCAGCTCTTCAGATGCATACAGATTGGGTTCGTGATGTTGCCTGGGCACCTAACTTGGGACTTCCGAAATCTACAATTGCAAGTGCCTCACAGGATGGAAAAGTCATCATATGGATTGTGGCCAAGGAGGGTGATCAATGGGAAGGCAAGGTTTTGAATGATTTCAAGACTCCTGTTTGGAGGGTCTCCTGGTCGCTGACAGGAAACATATTGGCTGTTGCTGATGGAAACGACAATGTTACATTGTGGAAGGAGGCTGTAGATGGGGAGTGGCAACAGGTGACTACGGTTGAGCCTTAGAATCCTATTCTTTTTGTCTGTTAAACGGTTAGCTCCTAAAAGTACTGATTCCTTTCTGAATCTTTTTCATTTACATGTATTAGGACTTACTGTTTGTTTACATTTTCTTGTATCTTAGTACCTTGCTTAATATTGTGAAAGATTCAAAATTGGGAGATTATACCAAATGCCTAAACTTGCCAGATACGATTGCTGATTGTAGTTTGTGGGAATTCTCTAGAAATTTTTGATGTTTGGTCATGGACTTCTAATATCGGTTCTGAAATTTTGTCATTCAGTTATTTTTCTGCTAATCTACCATTTATGATTGGAACCGTTTGCTGATTAATTAAAATAAATACATGTCTTTATATGATTCCACCTAGAATCCACCCAAATGTTATTCCATCCTTTTTCGTTGAGCTGAAGTGTGTGGTTTTTTTTTGGGAGATTGTGGGGGGCGCTTTGGGGGGTTCAAATTATATGATGAGTTAAGAGTTCCTTTTTTTTTTTTTTTTTGGATATCTACAGAATGTTTGGTTTTATTTAGGGTTTTTCCTGTGGTTAGATTTGTTGACTGGTGTCCCTTTACCCTTAAAAGAGACTAAAGTCATTGTAGCATCTGTCAGTAACCATTCATTTCAATGCACTTGATTACTGTCATGCATGTGTAACATATAGCACATGCCTCTGAATAGCTTGAGCATTGCTGTGATCTGTGAAGCAAGCTGATTCTTTGTATACAAATGAAATGGATTTGAAATAAATAATAGGAAATTTGATCCTCAAAATGGTGGAAAAATGTCTGCCTTTCAAGTTGTACATTGTAAAGGACTATAAAAGTATTGAAGCCTCTTACAGGGCAGAAGCAACTGAAGCTTTTGCCCTCTTTTGCCAAGGAGGGGAAAGGTATTGATGCTTATGCAGTCAGTGGGAATATCTGAGTTGGACTGTGTGTTTCTCAATTATTGAGACTCAGAAATTGTGCACTTCTTGCTAGCCCAAGGAATTTATGGCAATCCAATTTTGTTGGAGTCTTGTTTGATTTGCTGGCATTTCTTTTATGTATACAAAACTGTCAAAAACATTACCAATGCAAGTGTTGACTGGGGGACTACTACTGTTTCAAACGGAGATATTCAAGGTTTAAATCCTCTTTTCTTACTTTTGTATTTTTAGTTAAGGAAAAGGTTATGATTGGGGATTAGACAAGCTACATTAAAAAAAAAGATCTTAGAATGTTGATGTTAAATGGATTACCGGATGCCCATACAGGGAGTAGAATTTGTGGTTTGTTTTGTAACAATATGATGATGATGCACAAAGGTGATTTGGAGCAGCACTTAACTGTCTTTTAAGTTCATCTTGTTAGCAACATTTCTTCATTCGTGAAAGGTAGTCAAACCTTACCACGATACAATCATCTCCTTTGATGATACACCCGTTCATGTTGAGATTACATATGAGCATGAAAGTTGCTTCCCCCAAATATTAGTATTGATAGGATAACGACATGATCGATATCCCTCATTTCTTATCAAAAAAGGAATTCCCTCTCTTTGAGTGCTAATGTGCTCGGACTCAGGAAGTGGTCAACTTAGTGATGTATTGTGCATTGCTTTAGGTGTTAATAGATGTTTATATCATTATACTACTTGTAGAACTATGATGTTGCAAAAATGGTTGGTTTGTTTTTATTTTTGTTTTGTTTTGTTTATTTTTTGGTTTTTCCAAGTAGAAAACGAGTTAAGACGCGCTTCCTAAAGATCAGCACCTTAAAGTATATATGTTAGTAATCTGATGGTGTTTTTTGTAGCAGTCCAAGGGGTAGGTTTACTTGGACATGGTGATCCAAAGACAAGAGTAAAAAGATTCAAAAAATCGTTATATGCAGATATATGCTAATGTAACACTCAAAAGGGCTGTAGCTTGTAGAGAGCTACTATTAAAAGACATGATGAATCCATATGAGGATAAAAAAAAAAAAATTGACAGGGTGCAATTTTTTTTTGACAGGGTTGCAATTTCCTTTCAAAAATCGTTATTTAAACAACATAAGACGTATTTCAACAACACTTTTTCACCTATACGTATTCTCATAATACTTAAACAACGTTATTAGAACAACATTACCAAATGAATCATATATGTTAGAAGCTAGATTTTGGGATTTGGTTTCAATAAACCAGGAACCTGAAAGGCTGAAACATTTGTCAGATTCATTAGCAAAAAAAATTGTCAGATTCCAGAGACATGGTCTGAGCACAGCTATTGTTCACTAATAGATACCCACCTATTGATATGAAACTCATAAATTTTAGATTTTTTTTTTAGATTAAAATTTTTATTGTCTTTTTACTTATTTATTTATTTTTATCACAAATGAGGAGGGAGATTTTAAACCAGGAAAACCCAAAAAAATGTCACCTTACTCAAAATACTCTGATAGCAAAATCAATTAGGTTCACTGTCGTTCGGCTGGGAGTTGGGTGAGAGGACCTATCAATGCTTGGGTCAAAACATTAGTCAGATAACATGTAGACATGCCAATTATTTGGACAACATTATATATTAACAAAAAAATGGGAAAGGATCCCCTCCAAGTTTAAGCCAGATGTGCGACATGTAACATTTATTTAATTTTTAAATATTACATGTCTTACATTTAAATAAAAATGAGAGGAAATTGAAGGATTCAATTGGAAGAGATTTTATCCTAAAATATATATTTTAAACAAATTAGACTGCTTTCAACCTCTGGAATGTTTGGGGTTAGCGAACTCAAACTCTCTAGTGAAGTCCATAGCTTAAGTGGCCTTTAATGGAGCCAAAGAAAAAATCTCCTACAATATCTAATCATATTTTCCGGTAAGTCATGTTTTCTAAGACTGCATAGAAGTAATATTTAGGAGTATATTATTTAGGCTTTCTATAATTTTCCATTCTGAATGTAAAAAATGGAAGTTGTGGCTCAATGGAGTAATTTCATCGCAGTAATTTTTAAGTTGATGTTCCATATTTTCGGTTCAAATTTTGAAACGCACTTAAACTTAAAACTCCTTTGTTTTTATTACATATATAAAATAAAAAACTTGGCTTTGTTGCCCTTATATTTTGATACATAAACTACTGCGACTTAAATAATGCTCCAAAGTGCAGGATTGTCGCGAAATAATAACTCGGTAAGTCCGAGGTCGAATCCACATAGAAAAGGGAATTGATTAGCAAACTACAAGAGAATAAAACTAAAATAATAAAGTTTAATTGAAGAAATTTTTGATGGTTTAGTAAAGGTAATTTAAATTGAGAGAAAATAACAATATATTAAGGCGCTAAGGTTTAGGGATCCACACACAACACATCTATTGGTAGTCTTAACAATATTTATTTTATTACTCAACTAAAATTCATACGAAGGATGATCTTAGTAGGATGATTTAACAATAAAAACTTGAGAATTAATTGTTGTTGATGCCCATTTTTGCAAATCTATACCCAAAGGCCCATAAGGAAGAAAGCCCAATGAGAAACAAGGCCCAAAGACCCACCAAGAAGACCGAAGAGCAAAGAAAGAAGTGCAAGTGAAAACGCAAATCTGCAGCAAAATACAAATCTGCCGTAGAATACAAGTCTGCCGTAGAATACATCTTTACCGTAGAATACAGTTCTCTGGCAGGATGGCTTTGGCGGATGAAGATAAATTGGGTCCAATGCCCTTTTGATCCAGTCAACATTATTTGGCCCACAAAGGCCCAAATCCTTTTGTATAAGAAAGATAGGCATGAAAACTGATATGAAGAAGAACAATGAAAAGAAACAAGGAGCAGCAGGAAGTGTCAGCAACAGGAAAGCGTGAAGGAAAGAAAAGCCAAACAAAAAGAAACGGTAAACGCAGCAAGAAATGCGTGAAGAAATAAGACAAAAACACGCAGCAGACGAAACAGAACTAATCTACTACGGCAGAAACGGCGTGGGAGACAAAAAACAAAAGACAATGGAGCAAGCACAGAAGGGTCGGGGCACCACCAACTTGTACCCAGCCAATACAAGGGAGGTGGGCCCACGGTCAAAGAGATTCAGAGGGCGTGGTTTGGTGGTGGGGGGAAAAGGGGGTCTATATTTGGTTTCTTGCCATAACTTCTTTTGGGAATATATCCTGCTGGGATGGTATCTTACCCAAAAGAAGTAATAAATGGTTGGGACCATTTGATGCATGCCATAGAGCTAGGTAGTGAGGTAGCCCAATCCTGATCTTTGAACCTAGAGGTAGAGGTATACAGCAGGAACAAACAAAAGAGGATTTTGTCGTGCAGCAAACATGTTCTGAGCAGATAGCAGTGGTCGGGGCAACTAATGGGTGAGTGGGTAATCTTGAAAGGATGCCCACAACAAACCAAAAACAGTTGGTGAAGCCCTAGGGGTAAAAGGGAGAAATCTCATTGAATCAGTTTGCTATAAAAGGAAGGTAATCACGGCAGAAAAAAGGGGACCGAGGTAGAGGAAAAAACAGGGGAAAGAGTGAAGAATAGGGGAAGAAGAAAAACACCTAAGGGGAGGGGGGAAAAACACCTAAGGAAGGAAACCCATGATAAGAGAGTAGTAAATACCCAGAGGGAGGAACCCAAAAAAAGGAAAAAGACCCAAGTGAGAAAAACAACTTACGGCAAGATAGTAGTTAGAAACTAAAAGTAAAAAAAGAACACAGAGAAAGAAAAAGAAGAGAGAAAATATGGCAGGAATAGGGGCATGCATCAATAGACCATCTTTTCCCTCCCTCTTAGCAAACCCACTCTTTGAAGTCTCCAAAAGTAATAGCTAGTATCCATTTAGGCCTATTCTCCAAAATGCACAACTTTTATGGCAGGAGCCTATGACAAGGTTGTTCAAGTTGGAGTTTGGGTTCCTTCTTAGTTTACTTATCCTATGGGAAGATTCAATATTTAATTTTGATTGCAAATATATTTGATTTCTCTCATTATAACTTATATCTGCCGTATTTAGTCATCCTGCTGTAGCACGTTTTTATCACATCTGCCGCATCATTTGTCCTGCTGTGGTGTCTTTACTTGTTGTACTAGTTATTCTGCCGTAGTACCTTTTTATTATATTTACCGTGTTAATTATTATACAAGCTAAACCTTTCCTGCCGAAACTTTCCTCTTTATTTGTTATTACGTATTTTACTGTTGACACAAACTAATCATTATCCTGCCATAAGTATATATATACATATATCTTTATTTATGAATATGTGTACATATTTGAAAACATACTAACCCATTTAAACTAACATTTGTTTGATGGGTATTTTCTTTGGGTTTTAGATTCGTTTATGTGCAGGAAGTGGAAAAGTATTTCTGCAGTAAAAATGAAGAGTAGTCATTCACACGGCAGACAGCTTTAAAGCACAGCAGAAAGCTTTAATGCACAACAGACAGCTCTATTGCACAACAGAAGGCTTTACGTCAGGAAGCTTTAAAGCACAGCAGAAAGCTTTAATGCACAGCAGAAAGCTTTAATGCACAGCAGAAAGCTTTAATGCACAGCAGACAGCTCTATTGCACAGCAGAAGGCGTTACGGCAGGAAGCTTTACTGCATAACAGAAAGCTTCATTGCACAACAGACAGTCTTACTACGCAGCAGACAGTCTTACTACGCGGCAGACAGTTTTGCTGCATAGTAGAAAAGTCAGACCTGTGGCAGAAACCGGAGAAAAGTTCCTTTTGCGGCAGAAACATCAATCCTGCGGCAGAAACTGGCAGCGGCAGAAACAGAAAAGTCAGTCCTGCGGCAGAAACTGGAGAAAAGTCTTCTGCGACAGAAACAGAGGATAAGCCCACTTTGCTGCGTCTTCTCTTGGACTTGGACTCAACGTTTGCGCACAAGCCGGACCAAATTGAGTTGCAGTTGGACCGGTCTCAACTCACTTACTCAGAATACTTGGGCCTACTACCGCGGGAGGCGGCCCAGCCCAACGCACAACGAAAAGGCCCCTACAATTGTCTAAGGTAGTTTCATGAAATTGATTGATTTTAGGCAAAATAAAACTAGTGAATTAGTTCGCAGGGAATACTAAGCATTTAACGTGCCCGGAGTCTACGATAAATCAAAGAATTATACAGAACTAAACACTTTTCTAGATGAGTAAAACAATAAAAAATATAAAAACATAAGCATTAAAACTAATAAATAATTGTTAAGAATATACCAATAAACGGTTGAGTTTCACCCCTTGACTTAGCAAGGCTTCTAGCAAGCCATAACACAAATAAAATTCTAAAAACTGTAAAGAAACTTTAAGAAAACCTAAATTATGTTCTACGGCAGCTCTCTCTTGAATTTTGCCCTAAAGAGCTTTTAAATAGGTCAAGGAATCCTATTACAAATTAAGTTCCCGTTCGGAGAAAATCTCAAGTTTTTAAACTTCACTTAATTGACGTTTTGGCCCATTTAACTTCAGAATTCTGACTTTTGGTAAACTACAAAGTTGTAGCCCTTTAAGTCAGTTTTCCATTCCAACTTGAATCATCTCAATTGGACATCTGAGCCAAAAGTTATGCTCCAAATACTAACTGGTGTGCAGGCTGAATCCTAATCATAATTGGACTTGGATTCGATGCAAATTTCCTTTGATTTCTTGCTCCAATTGGACTTAAATTTAATTGGGTTGGCCTTCTTTGACTTCATCATGGCCCTTGTAAAAGTAAAATCCATTAGTTTTCTTCTTTACACAAATCCACTTATTTAATTTCATTATCCTACAAAAGACAAATTTACGCATTAAAATTCAATTAAGCACAAAATTGATTATTCAACATTATTCCAAAACCAATTATAAGATGCATGAATTAACTCAAAATAAATATGATAATGCTTTCTAATAATGATATAAATATGCAAAATTAAGCTATTATCAGACACCATTGGTGGAACATGAATGATTTAGTAAACTTAAACATAGATCAAAACGATAATAAAACTTGCAAGGCAATTAAAAACAAAAATAATAATAAAATATAAAGTTGAGATTTATGAGGAGGCTTACAACATTGTTAAAAATGGTTTTCAAGTAGGGCTTATAATTCTCAAGATTCTTCAATTGATTTATCAACGAGAGAGTGTTGATAACATGTAGGGTTATAGACTACATCTATTGATCCCTTTGTTGCCATTAGTGTCTTTCACCCAAAAAAAAAAAAACTATAACCTTTTCACCAACTGCGGGGAGTAAAAAAAATAACCGTTTTGCGTGTATGAGTAAGTCAGTACAGTAAATCACACGTGAAGTTACAAATTATGAATTTTTAAAGTGAATTTGAGCCCAATAAAACTGGCTTTGAGTCATAGGTAATTTCAAGTTACAATTATGAGGATCGGATGATGAGTTTAAAGTGATAAGATATGAATGATGAGATATAAGAATTGAGATATCTCCGATCCAAACAAGCTCTAATATTTGCATAGTATATCACACAAATTCCCAAACTCAAACTTATGGAATTGAATAATGTTATAATGATAGATATTTTCAAGTGAAAGACTATGGTGAGAGTTTGAGACTTCCTATAATAATTGAAAGAAAAATAAAAAAAAGAGGTGGAGAGACGTAGAAGGCAAGAGGCAAGTGAGGTGCGTGCCATCCACGTGACACACTTGCACGTGCTATCATGTTAGCGGGTGTAGACATGAGAAGCACGAGGCACGTGTGGGAGAGGGAGGGGAGCACCGTCCGGAAGGAAAGAAGGAAGGATGGTGGGTGAGTAACGGTGAATAGATTCTAGCCACGTGGAATTTGACCAGACCAATGGGTTGGCTTTTGAACACCCCCGACCTTAAAGACCTCTCACATGTTTGCTGACACTACTCCAACTTTCTCACGTGCTCCTCGGACCCCACCCCACCCTTATTTAAAAGTTTAAGCAAAGTAAAAGAACCAAAGAGTTATAAAATAATAAACAAATTTATTTACTGTATAAAATAAAATAAAAAGGTAAACATTAGATATAGTTAGTTAAAAATGTAAGTATTATTATGTTGACATTTAACTGTAACCGAAACCGGACTTTATCCATTTACCATATATATTTTTTTAAGATGGTCCATTTACCAATGTTAATGGGGATTGGTGTAGAATTACTCGGGCCATCTGACTCAGTTTGTGGCCTAAAAGTGCCACACAGAGACACTTATACCCCGAAAAAAAAAGTCCACATACATTGAATTTTTCTTTTCTTTTAGTTACCAAATTTAAGAAATGATTGTGAAGAGTTATAATTTGATCGCATTGTTTGCTTTATTTTTTTATATTTTTATTTTTGGAATTGTTGCCATTAATGAATTATGAAAAGAAAAAAAAATTACATGCCATCATTACTTTGATATGTGTGTTGTGAAAAATTATTAAATATTTATCGAAAACAACCACCGTTGTACCATTTCCTCTAGTGTGAAATTAGAATTTAGGTGAAAAGTACATTTTCGTCCCTATATTTTTACGCGATTTTTATTTTGGTCCCTAACTTTTTTTTTCACCACTTTTAGTCCCTATCTTGGAAAACGCCTCTCGTTTTAGTCCCTGCCGTTACATCAGAGACGGAAAATGCACACGTGGCAAACGAATGGTACTGTTGGCTGACGTGGCCATTAAAATAATAATAAAAAATATTATTTGGCATTAAAAAATTTAAAAAATTAATTTATTAATTTTAACTGAATAAAAAATTAAAAACAAAAATAAAAACAAAAATTTATATGAATTAAGATCTAAAAGTATCTTCAACAAGAACACCAACTCAAACTTAAAATCTCAAAATTGAAAACCAAAAATCACAAACCCAGAAAATAACCCCACCACCGCATGCACCCCAGCAACCACCAACAACAACAACAAAAAAACGAGACCCAAACACCAATCCGGCCACCAAAACATCAACCCACAGCCACCCAAACACCAAACCATCATTGATCCGGCCACCCAAACACAGATCCGGCCAACCCAAACACCAACCCGGCCACCAAAACATCAACCCACAGCCACCCAAACACCAAACCACCATTGATCCGGCCACCCAAACACAGATCCGGCCAACCCAAACACCAACCCACAGCCACCCAAACACCAAACCACCATTTTCGGCCACCCAAACACAGATCCGACCAACCCAAATACTACCAACCCAAACACGGCCAACACAATGACAGATCCGGACATCCTATGACGGATCCGGCTGCTTTCGTCAACACTGAGAGCCGGCTCGGCTGCGGCTGAAAGTCGGCGCGCCGCCGCTGTTGGTAGGAGGAGGGTCGAATCAAGGCCGCCAGGGCTCGCTTCACAAGATCGCCTTCCACACTGCCGATTCGGACAAGGGAGTTGGTCATCGCCGATCTACGAGCGTTGAGTCTGTTCGACGGAGCCGAGTGTGAGTGCGAGTGGGAACCGAATGAAGGTGCTTTCATGGTGGAGATCGTGGGTCTTGGGTTTTGGGTCTTTGGTCACGGAAATCGTTTTGTAGATCGGTGGGTTTGGGTCATGGTGGTTGTGGGGGTGAATGAGGGTGGTGGATGATTGGCGTGGTGGTGGGTCTGCCTTTCTCTCCTCTCTCCAGCTCTCTCAACTCTCACCATGTCTCACCCTCTCTTTTGCTTTGATTTCTGAATCTCAGCTCTATTGGGTTTGATATTTTGTTGCTTTTGCCAAGGGTTTATGTGTTGTTCTAAATGCTTAGATCCCTATTAATAGTTCAGAAAATATTGTTTTGAGCTTGGAATATTGATCTTGTTCTTATTTAATTTCTTGTTCATGTTTATTCTGATGTGGATCTTATATTTAATTTTGTGATCTTATTTTTTGAGTTATTTGTGATTTTTAGTTTTCAATTTTGAGATTTTAAGTTTGAGTTGGTGTTCTTAGTGTTCTTGTTAAAGATACTTTTAGATCTTAATTCATATAAATTTTTGTTTTTAATTTTTTATTTAGTTAAAATTAATAAATTAATTTTTTAAATTTTTTAATGCCAAATAATATTTTTTTTATTATTATTTTAATGGCCACGTCAGCCAACAGTACCATCCGTTTGCCACGTGTGCATTTTCCGTCTCTGATGTAACGGCAGGGACTAAAACGAGAGGCGTTTTCCAGGATAGGGACTAAAAGCGGTGAAAAAAAAAAGTTAGGGACCAAAATGGGAATCGCGTGAAAATGTAGGGACGAAAATGTGCTTTTCGCCTAGAATTTAGGGATATAAGTTATTTGATATTAACCAAACAAACAAAAATGGGGGGAAAAAAAAAATCCTATAATGACTATTAGTATATTAGAGAAGCTCATCATTCAATTATTGGTTTATTTATTTATTTATTATTCTCAAGTGCAATGAGGAAGGGGATTTGAACATTGATTTTTATAGTAAAGAGAAAATTATGACACCGAATTACAAAAACCTTAACAATAATTTGTTTTTTAATTGATGAAGACGATGAATTCTAATGAAACATGCATTAATAATTGCAATAAAAGTTCATCAATGCATATGCTTAATACTTAAAGGGAAATGCTAACGAGTGCCCTTAGGGTATTGGTTAATACTTCCTCCGTCCCACTTTGTTTATCCTCTATTCCATTTTGAGATGTCCCAATATATTGTCCTGTTTCTAAAAATAAAAGTCATTAATTTACTAATGTTCCTATTATACCTCTATTAATTTACTAGTTCAATTTTTTGATAAATTTATTTAAGGGTAGTTTTGGAAACTTATACATTTTTAAAAGGTAAACAAAACAATAAATGATGTTCCCTTAAAAAGTTTGACTTTTCAAACAGGACAAACAAAGTGGAACGGAGGGAGTAATTCATTTAAAGAAAATTTTTATGGGAAATGAAAAAAAAGTAATTAATATTTTGACAACTTTTTTCATTTTCCATAAAAGTGGTATCAAAACTTTCTTAAAACGAATTATTAACGAGTGCCCTAAGGGCACTCGTTAGCATGACCCATATTTAAACTATTTGCATTGGAAAATACGTGCCATTATTCTTGAGCTCAATTTGAATTTGGTTTTTATAAAAATTGTGCCATTATTCTAATATTAATGAATTGAATTAAGAACCCATTTAAATTTATAATTTAATAGAGAAAAAGAACGATTCATTCGATTTATATTCTTAAGAAAATTACACCTTTAAAATTGGAGTAAAAATGTGTTTCCAAATCGCAACTTGTGTGGTGTTCTTTAAATCCTTAAAAAATTTTGTTACTCATGGACGTCTTTATGAGTTGAAAGGCGGAAAATTCGATAGTTGGGAAAGGAGATATGAATCCAAAATGTTTGTATTGGAAATATCATGAGCTACCCTTTGAGCTAAACAATTGTTTTAATTTTTACCATGCACTTAATTGCATTTTTTAAAATTATGCTTTCAAAATATATCCTTTAAAATCAATATTTCTTCAAAACACACTTAAAAAAAAAAAAAAACAACTGAGCCATTTAGACACCTTATACAAATTCATAATTTATAATTTATAATTGTAGGGTCAATTTTTGTAGCCCAAGCCCAAAAGGTATGGATTGTGAGCCCAATGAACCCAAGACAATGAATTTGTAGAGTGTGGGTGAAAGAACTGGGCTGGATGTAAATTAAACAAGAGCTGATTATGGTATTTATGAACGATCTAACATGCAATCATGCTCGGACAAGGGCAGATGTGAAAATCCGAAGAGACATCTTATTGAATGAACGTTTGTTACAGTTCTTAGAGCTACAGTAATGGTGTTTACTTCTTTCTTTCTTTCTTTTTTCCCTCTCCTTTTATCAGAGGCCTCTCCCCCTTATATAGTACCCTCTCCCTTCATCTTCATCGTCCACTTGTTCATCATCTAGACGCCCACTTGAGTGCATGTTCCATCATGTATCCTTTTTAGCCTTGTGTGAGTGGCGGTAGCTGAGAGTGCACTGTTCAGGGGTCTTCTCCACATTAATGCGGCCAGAGAAGTGGGTGCAGTGCATTTAATGTGGTGGTTGAAGTCTGTCTTCTAGATATTTCTCCGTTCCTGCTATCTTCATGCGCGCCTGAGGTTCATCTCTATCATTACACTTGTCAGGAGGATCACTTGAACTTCCCAGACGTCTGTTTGACCACGCTTCTTCGGATCCGAGGATAATGGCGTCTTCGGACAATTGAATATCTCCTCGGACTATGCCCCACACTCATCCCCAGACATGTTTCTTTTACATGGGCTTCTTCTCAAGTACTTTCATCTCTTCGGACAAACAGTAGTCCTCAAATAGGGTCTTGGGCCCAATACGTTAGGTTGGGCTTTTCACCCCCCACAATAATATATATAAAACATAAGACATTAGACTTTTTGTCGACATTTTAATAATTTTGCCATGTAAGCTTTTAAAGTTTCACAAGTTTACGCATCATAATTATCACACACACACACACACACACATATATATAATTAAATTTA
Organism: Quercus aquifolioides; assembly: GCA_019022515.1. Classification (NCBI taxonomy): domain Eukaryota; kingdom Viridiplantae; phylum Streptophyta; class Magnoliopsida; order Fagales; family Fagaceae; genus Quercus; species Quercus aquifolioides. The sequence continues at coordinate 21,535,192 of CM032328.1, read as the reverse complement.
AATTTTATTATATATTTAAACCCTCCACTAAAATCTTGGAATAATATATTTTCTTTTCAGTGTTAAAATATATAGTTTTATATACGAGCACTATCATACTAAATGCCTAATGTATAAATACATATTTTCATATGCAAATACAATTATAATAAATACTTATTAATAATTACTAAATAAAATAATTATCAAAATTTATGTTTAAATATCATATTATAGATTTTGTTTTGTGCATTGTACATGTTTTTTTTTTTTTTTTTTTTATACAAGTTAGAATTTCTACTATAATATAATTTAAGTATATATGTTTGTGAAACTCCCTTTTGAAAACTTGAATTTCAGCCTTTGTCCCTCACACTTCACAAGCATTGTATATGTTACCTACTAGTAATTTTGAATTTGAACTCAAGAACTTTAATATTCAGTTAATCTTTACTTAACTAGAAACTTTGATTGAGAATCTTACTTAATTACCTATGACCCATGCTTTACCTAACATGAAGTAATTACTTATAAAAAAAAGAAAAGATAATTAGGAAAGAGGGGTTTACATTGGCTTTTTATCTTATGTGGCAGGTAAGAATCAAAGTGAAAAATTATGCAAAGTAGCCACGTGGATAACATCATGACCGTTGTTTTTGGTTAAGTTGAGCTGTAACCATCGTGCTGAAACGTGGGTAGGCAATATAATAACAAGTAATGATAGGGCAATAGGGGTTAGAAAGTACAGTTAATTTAGACTTAAACTAATGAAAAACTCAGAGGGAAGAGATTTTAAAATAAAGGAAGGAAAAAAAAAAACAAAGAGCACAAAACCCAAGAAAAAATTATTAGCGGCAGAGGAATCCGGCTGTAAACTTGGACATTATTGGAAGCGTCACTGCGACAAAACCTGCAAGAGATTGATTCTTAAGGATTTTAATTTTCAACATTCATGGTTTTTGCTTTCCTTAATTTTAATTATTTAATCACCTCATTAATTGACAAGTAATGTGATAGTATTAATTTGGTTGGCCTTTTGTTTAGTTTAAAATGTTTTCACCCTCTAAAGTCTAAACAGCCTTCCCCAATAAAGAGCCCTGAAATGTGCCTGTGGCTTTGCTGCTATCTTTTTAGGTGGCTGTGTGTGTGCGCTCATTAAACTTGGTTTGTGTGAATTATTTATTCCTCAAAAAAAAAAAAAAAAAAAAAAAAAGTTGGTTAGTGTGACTTGTTGTATGATGGTTAATGAGAAAGTTTAAGTACATCATTTTGATTTGGCCGACAGTGAATGGTATAAAAAAAAAGTAGTAGGTTTAAGCAAAAGTAATTATCATTTATTACTTATAGTTTACCACTTTAACAAGTTATGAGAAATAATAACAAATTATGTAATTTTAGAAGAATAAGACTTAATTTAATGAGTCATACGCATATTATTACGACAAATGATTGTTGGTTTCTTTTTTGGAAAATGCAAGAGTTACAAATTATTTTACAATTTAAAAAAAAAATTGTTGATGTAATGAGTGGTTATTAGTAAATGAAAAAAAAAAAGTGATGTTAGTGTGAGCGCATATGATATGATAACTAGTAAAAGTTTGTCATAACAAAAAATTGTAAAAATATTGTCAAATAGTTTGTAACTGTAACATTACTCGTCAACGCAGTAGTAGTATTTGATGCATTATGATAAATGCTTTTGGTTTCGATATTTTATATTATAGATTTGAACCTATGATATTCGTTTTATAATAATTACTTTTTATTTTTTATTTTTTGATAAGAAAATACTATATAATTGCTCTTTACTATTAGGTTAAAATACCAATAACTTTGTTATAAATGAGGTTGGATTTTTTAAATTTTTTTCTTAATTTTTATGGAAAGTGAGGTTGGAATTTAGGTCTACTATTCAATAATAAATGTTTTTACTAATTGAGCTAATTAAATTTTTTTTAAAAATACATAATTAATACATATATATTTTTTCATTTTGTAATTTTATCCCTTTTTTTATGTGAAGAGAAAAGTCTTTTGAGAGATGTTATGTCTACAATATTTTTATAATATTTTTACAACAAATCACAAGTGGTTAGTTATTATTGGTTCAAATTTGAACCTAATACTAAGATTACTTTTTTGCCCCAACAATAACAACCAGTAACAACCTGCCACTTAGGATTTGTTGTAAAAATGTTGTAAATATATCATTTCTCAAGTCTTTTAGGTGATATCAAGTTTGTCTGGCCAAAAATTAGGCAAATAAACTTGGTAATTCCCACCAAACTTGGCTAATTGAGACTAAATTAGTAACTTATTAAACTTAAACAAGCATTAAGATTTCCCCTAGATTTTGGTATCTTTAATCACTTACTTTCATTAAAAGAGAATACCGTTACTAATTCCCACTTTAAAAAAACACACAAAATAAATTGAAAGAGTAAAGAGTACGAAAACATCCTAAAAGAAATACTAAAAAAATGTAAAAGTATAACTGTATTGTAATTTAAATAATTTAATAGCTAAAAAAAAGAAAAAAAGAAAAAAGAGAGAGTATATATATTTTTTGTTTTATTTTTATTTTTTTATAAAAAAAGGTTAGAAAGTGAGTATAGATTGAGAGAAATGATATGTTTACAATAAATTTTAAGTGGTAAGTTGTTATTGTTGGGGGGTTTTGGGGTAAAAAAGTAATCTTAGTGTTAGTTTTAAATTTGAACCAATAACAACTAAATTCCTATAATTTGTTATAAAAATATTATAAACGTAACATTTTTTATAGTATAATAATAAAATAATAATAATTGTAGTAGTAATAACTTTACAGAACTTGCAAGTCACTTCCTATTATTTAATTCGTACATCTCTGCATGTAGAAAGATGCTCCAATTACGTTCAAATTACATTTATGCCCCTCCCCTTTACTCCTCAAAACCCCACCCCTCCTCTCCCACTCTCACTCTCTGTCTCTCTCTCTCTCTCTCAGACACGCACTCAGCTCTCACTCACTCTCTCTCTCTCTAAAAAAGCACAACTCTCTTTCTCTCATACATATATAATGGAAGTGCCGGAGATATATATGGGAGGCTACTTTGGCGGCGCCGGAGGAGCTGGCCAGTACTCGCCGGAGAAGCAGAAGACTACCGAGCACTTCACCGTCGACGACCTTTTGGACTTTTCTAACGAGGACGCTGTCATGGCCGACGGTTTCTTAGACAATGTGACCGCCAATTCCACAGACTCCTCCACCGTCACCGCTGTCGACAGCTGCAATTCCGGCTCCGGACCTCATTTCTCCGCCTGCATTGGCTCCCGCAGCTTCGCCGACTCTCAGTTCTCCGGCGACCTCTGCGTTCCGGTAATTCCTCAAAATTTTTGACTTTTTTTAAAACTTCAAAGTTTCAATTTCCGTTTTCGAAATTCGGAGCCAAAAAATATTTAAAATTTGAAAAGTAGTTTGAATTAAACAATTATCGTTATTAATTAATTAATTAATTAATATATTTGGGTTTTGATACAGTACGACGACTTGGCTGAGCTGGAATGGCTGTCAAATTTTGTGGACGACTCGTTCTCGGCCCAACAAGACTTTCAGGCCTTGAACTATCTCGCTGGGCCCACCACCGCCACAACCACAGCCACAACCGTTTCGAAAACCCAAGCCTCCGAATCGTCATCCTCATCCGAAACGCTTCTCCCGTCACGAAACGCACCGTTTTTCAAGCCCGAAACGCCCCTCCCAGGCAAGGCTCGTAGCAAGCGCTCACGCGCCGCTCCCTGCGACTGGTCCACGCGCCTCGTCCACCTCGCAGCAGCAACAACTCCAGAAGACCAAAAACAACAGCAACAGCAACCGATACTGACGACGAAAACGACGGCGTCGAAGAAAAAAGAGTCCATTGTCATGGACTCCACTTCCTCCTCCTCCTCTTCGGGGAGGAAGTGTCTCCACTGTGGCTCCGAAAAGACGCCACAGTGGAGGACTGGGCCCATGGGCCCAAAGACGCTTTGCAACGCTTGCGGAGTTCGGTTCAAGTCGGGTCGGCTCGTGCCCGAGTACCGACCCGCTTCGAGCCCGACTTTTGTGTCCGCGAAGCATTCTAATTCGCACAGGAAGGTTTTGGAGCTGAGGCGGCAGAAGGAGATGCAAAGAGCTCAGCATCAACAGTTTCTTAATCAAGCTTCGATTTTCGGTGTAGCTAACGGTGGCGGTGGCGGCGGCGATGATTACTTGATTCATCACCACCATCATCATCAACGTAGTGGGCCTGACTTTCGGCATTTGCTTTAGTCGGTGCTAGTGTTGACTTTGTTTTTTTTTTTCTTTTTTTTACTTGTGCTAATTTTTGTTACTTTTGAATTTGTAGGCTCTTTTAAATTTTAATTCTATTTTTTTGGTTAAGCAAAGAAAGAAAGAAAAAAAAAAGAAAGGGAAAATGAGGTTGTTTTTGTTTTTGGTATTAGACTCAAAAATGTACTTTTGATTTGGCTTAATTGGCCAAATTTGGCAAATTTAGAATCAAGCAATTTTTCTCTAAGAGATGTTTGCTTTGTTAGAACTTATATTTTGGGAGCTTAATTCAAAACCCATTAATTCTATTTCATAGAAGAATTACTCAGCATTGTGTTAAGGCTTTCAACTGCTTAAACTTAATTTAGAAGGTAATTAAAAGGATTTGACAATGTGGTAAAGAGAGATTAAGTTATAAAGAAATGACCATTGGGAGTAATTTTGGAATAATCTCAGCCAAGCAAAGTGCACCACTTTTATTTATGGGACCATTGGGCCACGGATGGTATGGTGAGAGACAGTCGATGCCTCGAATGTGAAGCATTACATGTGAAGAAACTTATTGGTTCAATGGACAATGATATAAGTGGGTTTTCAAAAAAAAAAAAATCAAATCAAATCAAATAATGAATACTGAAGGATGCTTCTATGATCTTCCAATTATGTATATTTTTTAGATTCTTGGCTTTTGATTCGAATTGAATTTGATTTGTGGCTACCAAGATTTGTGAAATTCATTAAATTTTATAAGCACCCTTTTTTTTTTTCGAGACAAAGGTAAGCGAAATATTATTAAGAAAAACCAAAACGAAAAACAAACAGCACAAGTTCAAGGCAAATCCAAATGGAAAACATCTTCCACATCCTCAGGTAGAAATTCTACACAGACATCAGTATCTGCAGATAAAACTGTTTTTTTAACTAAACAATGAGCTAACCTATTCCTCTCACGCCGAACATGCTGAAACAAACAGCTCCACAACGTTCCTCCAATTCGCTTAGATTCATCAATAATGTGACCAAATAAAGTACGGCAGCGACCAAAGCCCTTCAAGGCATCAATAACCCGACTACAATCACCTTCAATAAATTTGTAAGCACCCTTTGTTATACATATGAATCAGAATCCATTTATAATTATTTTTATGCTCCATTTGGAACCCTTTTCATTTTACTAGGTTCCATTTAGAAATGATCTCTTCATGATCCATCCAAATAATAATAGTTTATATATGATAATTAATTTAGAAATTCATAGGAAATTATTGGTACTAAGCAATGTTGGGGAGATAAAAACATTGGGGAGCTTCCTTGAGTAATTAATATAACATATAAAGACACACTTTAACCCAAAAGGCCTAAGCCCAATGGGTACGTGCTCAATTATGTTATATTAATTACTCATTCTTCTCATCTTTATTCAATGTAGGACTTCACTCACACGTGTAACCCAACAATCTCCCCCTCACGTGTGAGTCTACCTTCCTATGGGCTTCAAGACCTCTCTGTGGGTCATGAACAAGTCCACTCACTCCCCCTTAACTAATAGGCTTTTCACTTCATCAACGCGTCATCCATGGGTCTCTCGTACGCCAACCATGGGAACCACGTGTCAACTCCGCACGTACATCCATGGGAACCTTACATCACACCATTATTTAGCACCATTAGCAATATTCCAGGATCTTTGTGTGCGGGCCATTTAGGCTTTCTCTGTCCCTGCTAGATAGGGATCTTGAACACTTTACCACCTTCGCCGCACACCGCAGGGTAGGGACCATGAACACCTCATCACCTTCGCCGCACACCACCATGGGTTCTGATACCACTTGTTAGGGGAGAAACACATTAGGGAGTTTACTTGAATAATTAATATAACATATAGAGACACACTTTAACCCAAAAGGCCTAAGCCCAATCGGTATGTGCTCAATTATGTTATATTAACTACTCATTCTTCTTATCTTTATTCACTGTAGGACTTCACTCACACGTGTAACCCAACAAGCAATTATTTGATATTAAACTTTATTATTAAATAGACTACTTAGGAATTAATTCGCCCTCTGCTATTATATTTCAAAGCTCTGCCTCTTTGGTCACACACAATACTTCAATAGTACTGTCCTTATACACAAATTATCATTATTATTTTGTTGGGATTAATAGAACCTCTTTTCTTTAAATTCTCCAACTTTCTACAGTGAAATTCACTCTTAATTTAAAACTATTTTCATGATAATTAAATGGAAAAAAAAAAAAAAAGGAAAGAAATTTTACCGGCAAGGTTATCTCAATATCATGAGTATGCTTATATTTTATGAAAATCGAGGACCCAAATGCCGGGTATTAGTGAAATACAAAGGAGATTTTGAAGCAGAAGAGAAGAGAAGAGAATGCATGGGTTTCAGTGATATAAGTTTATCAAATTGGGATTTGTATACTTTCCAGTAACCAATTATACATCGTCTTCTGTACGCACCATCTACATGAAAGTGCGTTAAACAATTATGACACCAATGTGGGAAAGAGGTATGATCAAGAAAGAAAGAGAAACCCATTAATTTTTTTTTTTTTTTTTTAAATTTTAGAGAATTTAAAAGCTGCTTGGCTTGCAAAATGGTGCAGCAAAGTCATGTGGGGAGGGAGTGATAAATAAACAAAGAATTAGGTGTACGTTGTGGGGTGACATTACTGTCCACCCGATCCTAGACATTTGCTCTTCCATGGGCTCCACTCTTATTACATAACTAATAGTATTAATTACATAGTCAATTCTATAGTATTTTTCTTCTTCCAAGTTTTTGATTAAACCAGGGCCTCATAGTCAAAATTTTATGCTACATTTTAGTATCACATATATATAGGCCATATAGCAAATTTCTTATATGAAATGGAAAGGGCAGAGTTGTATTGGAATATTGGAATGGCTAAAAAATGAAATAAACTGAATAGATAAGATGTTGAAGACTATGATAGGGAAAAATAATTAAAAATAAAATAAAAGGGAAGGAGACGAGGGGCTGGGCTGCTACTAATGAAAAGATGGCCGTAAAGGATGTGTTAATTAGGATTTTGGTTAAATGATTAAATTTACTTTTTTATTATTAATTTAAAATTTTAAGACAATTGATAATTTATCATTGAATCAAAATATTAGAATTTAGAACAAAAATATGGCTCATTCTTGTGTGCTTGCGTTAGACCCATGTTTTTCACACTTAAGACAATAAATTTTGACACTTTAAATTAATAAAGATTACTCTCATTATCAATTTGGATTTCGATATTATTTTATTAAAATATTAAATTCTCATTTAAAAATCATTAATTAAACGAAATTCTAACTTTTTCTCATTTAATTATTACTTGACCAATTCATTTAGTCATTTTAGAATTAAAATGATCACAAACATCAACTTTTGTACTATGATATATAGAACTTAGACTAGCTAGCTAGATAGAAGTCTAGAACATGGCTCTATGATGTGGAAATTTTCAAATTTTGTTGAGTGTACTTGCTCGATGAAGCAAGATTAATTAAGTTGAGTGTATATTGGCCTTTCGCTTGAGAAAAAAACTAATGTATAACCTGAAGACATTGATTTAGGAAATAATTTTAGAGAATTTTTTATAAGAAAAAAAGTAACTAATTTATTTAACAGCCTTTTATATTTTTCATAAGAATGATATTAAAACTTTTTTAAAGTTGTCCATTAACATATACCTTAAAAGCATCCTGTTAATTGGATTCTTTTCTCAAAATTGAGATATAACTCATGCTTTTTCAGAAGTGTGATGTAGAAAATTAGGCCAAAGTCGCTCTTTGAGCAGTTTGTTTTTTGAAATATTAAATTCGGAAAAATCATTTTTCCCCATATGATACCAAGAAATTTCGCAATTGTACCACATCCATTCATGTTCATGATAGATTTTCTTAATTAATTATTTTTATTTTTTGGTAATTTGATACATATATTGGAAATTGGAAGTATGATACTGTGGGACCTTTTTCTTTGTGTGCAAAAGATGATACTGTGGGACTTTGATCTTATCCATGCATGCATACTTGCTACTATTCAAGCTACTAAGACTTTAAGCCAAGGGTACTCAGTAGTACAATGTATATATATATATATTTGTACATTTAAAGTGTCGATATTTTATTATACCTACACGTACGAGAGAGTATAGAGTTTATATATATAGTACTCTTAATAATTAATTAAAAAAATATGTGGTACGAGAGCGCAAGAATAGAAATGCATGTGGATGATGGAACCTAGCACATGCAGTACGTGACGTGCATGACTGTTTCTGATGATATATCCAATTTTAATTTTCTCTCAATTGTCTTTGCTGCTAATTGTGTAGGGATCTTTTCATGTTATTTGTAAAGAAGATGACATGGCTTTTGTCCCCTCCCACAGTACCCTTTTGCCCACCATATATGACTTTCTCTGTGTTCTAAATTATTGCAAATTCTAACTTATTTATGGTACCCAATTATTATGCTACTCTTTTCTTCTTCCTTTTTTGAGAAACTATTTATTATTATGGTTCTTGGAAGTGCAAATTCAAGGTAAAAGTTGAAATTGTGGGATATGGTCTAGGAGAAGTTATCTCATGCGTCGGTCGTGTACGATTTTTGTTTTATTGACGGGTGAGTTTACACCTATAAAGCTCATTTGTCAGTAGTCTCATGTGCCTGACGCATACAAAACTTTTGCATGTCTAAGAAAAAAGAAGACATTTTTGTAATTAGTATGTTATGGGGGGTCCTCCTGGTGGGTCAGTACTGGTAGGTAATGACTAAACCTATAGCTTCGTTAAAAAGTTGGGTGGTGGTCTTTCTACTATTTAATGATTTTGCTCCAACCAATTTATGAGAAATATGTGAATGTGAGTGAAATATTCTAGGTAGTTAGATCATTTTTTATTTTTATTTATTGGTTTTTTTTTATGGTTCTAGTAGAATTTAAATGTACAGTGTCAACTTTATGATGATTATGACTAAAACATTAATTTTTGGTATAAGCGAGTTAGAATACCAGATATTTTATTCAACGACAAATTTTTTTATCAATTGAGCTAATTGGAATCTATAATTATTATTTTTTATTATTACAAAGAGAAGTCATGTCATATTTGAGATGTCCAAATTTGAGGAGGGAATTGTCTCCCCCAACTCTCGATTCCCTAGCTCCATCATTAATCATGCCTATTTAAAATATCTCAAACTCATTTATTAGGGTCATGTTAAGAAACTCATTAAACCCTACCCAACTTGCTATTGTCCTTATTTTAAGTGTATTCAGAATAACATTATTGATATATTTTGTTACAGTAGTATAAAAATGTTTAAAAAAAAAAAAAAATTGTTAGAACAAGTGGGAAATGGGGAGTTCGAAGTTTGAAACATAACAGTTCTCCTTATCATGATAGGGAAACATTTGGTACTTAAATTACATTTTGTTTTTCTTTTCCTAGAAAACCATTAATTCACTCAAATCAGTCGGAAATGGATATCTCCATACCTTTTTAGCTAGGAATCCCAGCCTCAGCATATTATGATATGATTTTTCTAGTACTCCAGCCTCTACATATTAGGTTGGAGTTTGGACACATCAAGCTAAAAAAAATCTTCTTATGCAAAGGCTTTATCGGCATATTAATATACCAGCAAAACTATATCTGTAGTCAATTTCTTCTTCTGGTTCTGATTTACAGCGAAACAAACAGAATGGAAATGTTATGTCACAATTGTTTCATCCTCAAGCATTAGAATTGCACAAAAATATAATCACACCCCACCTTTAAAAATACACTACTTTCACCATATATATGGGTCTACATACAAGTTCCACAATTGAAGAAGCTCCCATAAAGGATTTAGACAACACAGAGTCATAAGGCTGAACACAAAAAAAAAGAAAAAGGAAAGGCCTGGTCTGACTCAAAGAAGTTAAAACTTAGAAAGAACCCCACACCACACATGACTATTAAATGGTAATGGAGCAAATATGGACTCAATGTCCGATGCTTCTTTCTTTTTCAAAAGAGAGAGGAATAGTTATTAGGAGATACATTAAATAAAATAACTAAGAAAAAGTCACAGTCCCATTCTGTGTGACCTTCCCTTCACGTGGCCTAATTAAAAGGTTAATTGTTTGATAGCATTAGGTTCTTTTGGAGTGGGTGAATTTGGCAATTTGCCATCTGCCAGAGTTAATATACTTTACAGGATAATTGTAAGAATATAAAAAAACAAAGGGTAGCCCTAGAAATAATTAAGTTCTATTTTATAGATAAGAGTGTCAAATTTGTGAGTTTTGAATGAGAATTTGAGATAGGAATAATGACATTTGGTTTAATTTAAGCTTGTGAGTGTGGTTTGTGAACATAATTTATACGAGTTGGTGATAATTTAAAAGAGGGCGGCTACTAAAAATTGGTTGAGTGTTTGTAATTTATAATGTGAGTTTTTGGTTGGAAACCATAATAGAGATGTAATTAAGCTTGACCAGACCATGTTAAAATTTTGTTATTTTATGTGGTTAATTATTTTATTATTGTTCTTGCAGATATGCCTCCCTTCCAAAATTTTAACTAATGAGTATTAAAACTTCGGTTCACAAAGGGTTGAGATAATTTTTTTCTATGGAAAAAGATTGAGGTGAACAGCTCTGCAACAGCTTATGAATCACTTAAACAAAGAGCAAGAAGGTTAAAAAGAGTGAGATTGGCTAACCACTCACTTAGAATGACGACATTAACATAAACAAAACACACTAAAGGAGAGCGTAATTAACTGTGCTCTTGAACCACCCACCATTAAACTTTATAGGCACATGGTCACAGAAAGGCTAGTTAGGCTATCAATTCACAGGATCCAGTTCATATATTTGTCTATTCTGAGTTTGGTTTTTTTTTTCTCTCTGATAAATAGGATATAATTTCAAGTAATGATATCCGTTTTATAATGATTATCTTTTTATTATTAGGCTAAAATACTAATTGGTTTGATATAGGCGAGGTTTGAATTTGAAAACTCTTATTTAATAATAAGAGACTTTACAATTGAACTAACCAGAAACTACTTATTTATTCCTCTTGAACAAAAGTTTTTTGACTACCATGAATTGGTCAATATTTTTTTTGATTTCCCTCCCAAAAGCTGACTACTCAATGATAATTTTGGACAACATAACATCTCAAGCTTTGCTGTTCTGGTCATAACAAAATATTTTATCAGTTCTAATAAAATTGGTTTTGGTTATACAAGTACACAACACCAACCTCTTGATTCTTACTCATTCTCATCAAGTATTTTAGATGGTCCACATAATAAACATAAGAGTAGGGAAAAAATTCTTCAGAAAGTCCATGTTTTCTTCAAAATGCCTTCTGAAAATATTAGAGTATACACAGAAATAAGACATTAATTAACTTATCAAGAAGTGTGCATAGCTAAATTCTTTTATCTCATCTTAGAAGCACTACATGTTTCATATAAGAATACATTAAGCCAACATGCTGCTGAGAGTGACCTGAGACATGCATTGTTTTTAGTTACAAAGAAGGATGATGTGCTGTACTCAAACTAGTCTGAAAATTGTATAACATTCTTATTTTCTTGCTGTGGATTCATTTGTACCATCTATTTAGAAGTATTCAATACCACAGAAAATAATCATATTTTAAAGCAAGTTCACCATCTATTTAGAAGTATTCCATGCCACAGAAAATAATCATATTTTAAAGCAAGTTCATCCATGGTAATTGACAATTGATTCACTGCCATGTGAACTGAAGGAGAGTATTCTAGCTAAGCCTATGAAAATATGCCAGACTGGGCCTTATAGGGTGCCATTTCAAAGTTTCAGCCTGGTCAAACATTAACCACTAGTCTTATTCATATTGATAGACTTATTTTATTTATTAAGCGAATATCAAACTTAATTATCTACACTTTTATGTCCATGCACGGGTATCTGGATTTAAGGGTTGGATATCATATCTACAATTAGGTCTATATATTGTTTTAAATCAAAAAATTTCCCCTCCGACTTATCTTATCTTATATGATCATGTACAATTTTTTGTTATAACCTCAATTATTTAATAATGTATTATTGTATTTTTGACCTTGGTAACATGTAAGAGCAACCACATCAGTTTGTGCAAATTTTTTATCTATTTTGCAAGAAAAAACTTACTTTTATTTTTTTATTTTACACATCCACTTTTACAAAACACTCACATCAGTTTATCTATTTTACACATTTATTCAATAAAATATTCATTCTTTTTACATTTTTTATTATTTACTTTCCTCTGGAACAAACTCACAAACTCGTCTTCTCTGTCGAGCCACACCCACACCCACACCCAGCCAGCCACTGTCTTCTCCGTCGAGCTACAGACCCAACACAAACCCAAAATCACCCACACCCAGCCACCATCAACGATCAAATAGAACAAACCCGTCGGAATCACCAGCATTCATTGAGTCAAGGCCTTGGATCGCCGGATCATGGTCCCCCGAGAAAGCCGGTCATTTTCATGTGATCGAAGATGAGAGAGGCTGATTGAAATCATGGTCCGTCGTTTTCATGATTCATCGGAATCACCGTTGTATTTGATCGGAGAGGCTGATCGGATTATTGGATTGAAGAGGCTGATCGGCTTTAAGAGAGAGTTGATCGGTGAGAGTGAGGTGAGAAAGGAAATGAGAAAAAGAGAGTGAGGTGAGTCAAAGGTAGAAAGAGGAGAGAGAAAAAAAGAATAAAAAAGTCATTTACACGGTGAACAGTAACCGTGCATATATGCATGGTTACTGTTCATTTACACGGCCATGGTGTATATTTGAGCATTTTTACAAAGACTAATGTGGGTGTTTTTTGGATTAGAATGTGTAAAATTGGTACTTTTTAATTTTTTTATTTTAGAAAATTGTAGATGAGCTGATGTGGCTGCTCTAAAATGGTTGGGTGTTTCATTTTGGTTTGTTTATCTTTAAAAAATATATAATATATATAGAAAATGCGTCATTTTTCTATCTTCTTTGGAAGGGTGACACACGGGAGATCCTTATTGATTTGTGGTCCATGATTGCAAAGTTGAACATCAAAATTTATTAATTTTCAAACAAATTGATTTTAGAGTTAATCGTTAGGATCTTTCAATTTATATATGAGGATCTTAATTGGACCAATGATTGTCGATGATCCTAAAACTCACAAATAAAAAATGAAGTTAGACAAAAAGATTTTATGATTCACTCTTTTTCTGAAGATGCAAAATAATTAAAATGTTAAACTCCTTTTTGTTGTTATAATGTCAAAAAAAAAAAAAAAAAAAATATATATATATAATTATAATGAGTTAAATATAGGAATCCATATGTGCATGCCAATGAACTTTGGTTCAAATGGCACCTCTTCATCCATGGGCCGAGTATTTAGTTTAGGTTTATTTCATTTCTGACCATTGGTGTCAGCTTATTTAAAAGTTTTTCCTTATTTTAGAAAAAATTCTAGTTTAGCTAACTAATTTTTCTTTTTACCCAAATCAAATTTTTTATTCTAAACCCAATTTTATTTTAATATTATTTCTTCATTCATTTATTTTATTTTCCTCACTTCATTTTTAAAAAACGCATTTTACTTTATCACAGTTACTAAGATACAAAAACAATAAACAAATATTTACGGAATGAGTAGTGTTCTGCTCCCTGAAGATAGGGAGCAACTATAGCAAAACCCCATTTTGCGGTAGAAATTGGTACTTTGATGTGGGTAGGTTTGTGGGTGTTTATTGGTTTTGGTTATCTGTATTCACCTCTTACACTATTTTAAATAACTTGCAATTAATACTCAAAACCAACATATGTGTAATCCGATTCCAACATGTGTAAAACCCATCATTTTACCTAGAAAACCATAGCTTAGATAATTGTATTACATTTTATTTACTGTAATTGAAAATCATCCTCAGTGCATTTTTATTTTGGTTGGTTGGGATAGATTTAAAGGCAGAAACTTTTAAAAAATCTACCACAAATAACATTGTTCAAGATCGAATATAGATTAAAAACCTTAAAAAGAATCTCCTTCAAAAAAAGAAAAGAAAAAAAAAAAAAAAAAACCTTAAAAGGAATCTATCACAATGTTGCCCGCTGGCCCTTTCTTGTAAAGCTGTTGGGCCAATATTTCCATCTCTTCCATCCCGTCCTCTGTGTTGGTATGTGGGCTGTGGGGAGAGAGATGGGCTTGACCTATTAAAATCTTTTGGGTAATAAGTTTCCTTTTTATCCAGCCAGGAAAAGAAAAAAGAAAAACAAAAAAGAAAACACGGAGTAGTATGAAGACTATGGGTACTTTGTTACTGTTGTTTAAATAATAATTTTTAGTATTTAAACAATATTACACGTATTTTTATATATTTTTTCACTTATATGTATTTTTGAAAAATACAAATAACACTACTAGAAATTTCTTACCAAACGGGCTCTATGTATTATTGAATTTTGTGTAATGCTATTATTATTGAATTTTGATAAAAAAATGTTTCATTATACATTTCCCCAACATTTTTTTTTTCAATATGAATACTAGGGCTGTCCACGGGTCGGGTCGGATCGGGTTTGTGCCTGATCCGAAACCGACCCGATTGGATCGGGTTACTAAAATTGTAACCCGAAACCGACCCAATATATGAGTCAAACCCGGCGGGTCGGGTCATCGGTTAAACGGGTCGGATTAGTCGGTTAGACGGGTTTGGGCTTCGAATTGGGCTGAATTTGTGATTTTGCCAAAATTTTTTCTTAACTCAATTTTTGACAGCACTTTTGGGCCCAAATTAATGGGCTTAGTTTTAACAAATTAATGGGCTCTTTTCACATCTTTTATTTCAAATTGGGCCTTCAAGCTCAGCTTGTATAATGACATTAATTGGGCCTCCGAGCCTTATGAGTACAAATTTAATGTTTCTACCTAGTCTCAACAAATACTTTAAATAACACTCAAAAACCTGGGCAATTAGCAAGCACATAAAAACATAATATCTCATCCACCTGTTAAGACTAGGGGTGTCCAGCGGGTAAAAGACCCGACCAACCCGCCCGGATCCGACCGACCCGAGGCCCAGCGGGTGGACCCGAAGTCCATGGTGGGTCGGATTCGGTTTCCCCTCTAATAAAACCCGAATAATCGGTTCGGGTGACGGGTTAATGGGGTAAAAACCCGTAGAACCCGACCCGACCGATGATTTAAGATAAAAAAAAAAAAAAACAAAATATGGGTGTTATCACTGCAGATCACGTGAAGTCTGAGAGGAGCACTACTGATTTGACTAAAGGCTGAATTGTTTAGTGCAACACGCAAGAGAGATGGGACTAAAAGCTGAAATTTCACACCTTCCACGCAAAAGGAAATCAGATTTAGAACTCCTCCCTTAGTTCAATTCAGTCTTCACTTGAATCACTTCACTCACTCTCTCTCTCTCTCTCTCTCTACCCGCCCCAACTAGTCGGCTACCCTTCAAATCAAACTCAGATTTTCCCTTGCCCATGGCTCTAGACCTGGTCATGAATCATGGTTTAGGTTTAGGGTTTCAAGACACTACTTGGTTACCCTTTTCAAAATCAAAATCAGATCTCCCATACCCCTACTTACTCGGCTCAGACTCAAAACCCTCATATCTCTCTCTTATAAATTGGTCTTTCCTTGAGTCTTCTCCGTTCTCTCTGTTCTCTAGTCTCTCTAGTGATTTAGAAACCTCTCCTTTTTATTTTGAAACAAATACTCCTTTTCCTTTACATCAAAATCTTTTAAGTTTCTTCACTTCACCGGGTTGCTACTTGCTGTTGCCGCTGCCTCACAGCCCACCTGACGCGGCCATCTTCACTCCATGGGTCTTCTCAATCTCTCAGTCTCGGCTTCTTAGTTTCAGACCAGGTAAAAAAAATTTCCCTTTTCATCCCTCTTTTTTTGTATTTTATGTTTGTGATGTGGGTTTATCATTTTGTTCAAATGATTTATTTTTTGATATGTAATAAGAATCATATGAAAAGCAACTTAAGGGATCTTGTTCAAATGATTTAAAACTTAAAGATTAGGGACCAAAATGGAACAATAGATTGGATTCAAAGATGAAACCCTAAATTTTTTTTATTTGATTTGTTGGTCAAAGACTTGATTTATCAATTTTCAAAGATGGAACCCCTAATATGAGTGTGTCTGTTTGTGTTATCATTATATTTAGTTTGATTCATTATTTTAGTGTGCTTTGACTCTGAGTGTGATTTGTATCTGCCCTGTTTTATTCCTTGTTTTGTTTTTGTTTTTATTTTTTATTTATGATCAATATACTTGTATGATGTATCTACAATGTAAAAGAAGAATATGAATCCTTGTTTTAAAAAGATAAAATCTAAACGCATTTTTATTTTCTTATCTGCCTATTTTATTCTTTTTTTTTTTACTATGATTAATATACTTGTATCTTCACTGTAAAAAAAAAAAAAGAAAAAGAAAAAAAAAGAAAGATGAATCCCTATTTTAAAAAAGATGAAATCCAAACACATTCTTATTTTCTTATCTGATTTATTTTACTGCTCATTTGTTTGATTCATTTTGCTTTTCTAACTTATAAATTTGAATCCTAATTTTATACAGCATTGAAAGTTGTTCAAGTAGGCTTTTTACTTCTGTTGCAAGGTTGAATCCCTAACAGCTAAGAGTTCTCTGAGGTATTATTTCTCTTCTGTTGTATCACTTTTAACTTCTTGTTATTGTTTGTGTTACTTTTGAGTTCTGTCGATGTTTGAGGAATATCTGACTGCAATAATTGTGTTTACAAATTGATGATGATATGTCTTTGTAATTTCTTTTTGAGTCTTTTATTTTCTCTTTCTCATCAGAGCTGTTAGGCCACCCAATCTATGTATTATTTATTTACATGTAAAATGTTATATCAATCCATTGCTTCATGTCTTGATCAAAGTTATCATACTAAATAGGATTGGGTTATCTTCTCATCAACTGAGAGTTTAGAAGTCCTACTTTTTTCCTCTTAAATTATAGAAAAGGTCATTCTTAATTGTAAGTTTGATACTCATATGAATTCTTTGACAATTAGATAGAGATTCAGATATGATGCACCCTTTCACTAGACTTGATAATTTGATGTATTCTTGCACATTGTCTTTTAAATTTTTTGGTCAATCTTGTTAGTTGATTGAGCATACATTCCAATCAGTACTTGTGAAGTCAATTCTTATGCATAAATATAATGATATTTTTTATTCTACAAAGCCCCAGTGTATGTGACTTTGCCCTTTAAGAGGTCAACTACAATGATCTTTCTTAGGATCAGTTTTTTTATGGTTATTTGCTGATGTCTTTAGGTTATGGAACTGTCTAGTGATGCACCCCCTTCCCAACCAACACCTACTGCCCAAACTGAACCTGTTGCCCACGCTGTATCTGCTGCCACTCTAAATAATGCTGAGGTTCCTCCACTTCCACCTAAAGGTAAAGGCAAGGTGTGTAATAATAGGAAAAAGTCTAGTGCATGGGACCATTTTGAAAAAGTAGATATTGGTGAGGGTCATTTTAAGGCTGTTTGCAATTACTGTCAAAAAACTTATCTAGCTGATACTAAGGGGCATGGTACTACTAATTTGTTGAATCATACACCAGTTTGTGTTAAGAACCCTAATAGAGATACACTTAAAGGGCAACAAACCTTAGCATTTGAACCCAAAATGGATGGGGAGGAAGGGTTTCAGCTTGTACCAACAACCTTTACTGTTGAGGCTTCTAGAAAGGCACTTGCTGAAATGGTTATAATAGATGAGTTGCCTTTTAGGTTTGTAGAAGGGTATGGGTTTCAAAGATATGCAACAACCTTACAACCTAAGTTGCGAATTAGGGATATCCCATCTCGTCAAACTGTGGCTAGGGATGTGATTGGCATTTATGGTGTTGAGAGAGAGAAACTAAGGGGGGCCTTGAAGGGTCGTAGGGTGTGTCTTACTACGGACACATGGACTAGTATTCAAAATCTGTGTTATATGTCCCTTACCGGTCATTTTATTGATGATGAGTGGAAGTTGCATAAGAGAATTTTGAATTTTTGTCAAGTTGAAGACCATAAGGGGGAGACTATAGGTAGAAAGATTGAGATGTGTTTGCGTGAGTGGGGTATTAATGGCATATTCACTTTAACAGTGGACAATGCAAGCTCAAATGGTGCCACCATTAAGTTTTTAGAAAATGTAACCAAAGATTGGGAGGGGACTGTTTTAGAACATGAGTTCTTACATATGAGGTGTTGTGCACATATCCTAAATCTGATTGTGGGGGACGGTATGAGAGAAATTGATGCATCCATTGCTAAGGTGCGTGAAGCTGTGAGGTATGTGAAGTCCTCACCAAATAGGAATCAAACTTTTGTGGGTTTTGTGGAGAGATTAGGTATTGAGTCTAAGTCTCTTCTTTGTCTAGATGTACCAACTAGGTGGAACTCTACCTACCTAATGTTAGAAACTGCACAAAAATTTGAGAAAGTGTTCATACGAATGGACTTTGAGGATGATAGTTATTCTTCATTCTTTATGAACAAGGAGAATAGTGGTGGTATGGGATCTCCTAGTGGTATTGATTTCCAAAATTGTAGGACATTTGTGGGTTTTTTGAAGCTTTTTTACAATGCAACGAAAAAGTTTTCAGGTTCTTTGTATGTTACTGCAAACACCTTTTTTGATGAGATGTTTGTCATTCAAGAGAATATTTCCCATTTAAGTAAATCTCAAAACCACCTCTTGAAAAACATGGCAACTAAAATGGAATCTAAGTTTGATAAGTATTGGGGGAAAGGGGATAAAATGAACCATCTTTTGTATGTGGCTGTGATTCTTGATCCAAGAAAGAAGTTGAGGTTTTTGAAGTTTTGTTTTTCTGAAATTTATGGGAATGAAGTGGCTGATGTGATGGTTGAATTGGTGAGGGGTTCCTTGGTCAAGTTGTATGATTTTTACTCTTGTGTTGATACACCAAATGTACAAGTACCTAGTGGGAGTGAGAGGACACACATAGAAGGTGAGTCAATTGGTTGTAGCGATCCATATGCGATGGTTAATTCTAGGTTTGACCGTTTCTTGGAGGCTGAGCAGTCCATAGGGTGTAGCAATGAGATTGACAAATATTTGGATGAAAATTGTGAAAGTAGAAGGGGGGATGTGAAATTTGAGATATTGGGGTGGTGGAAGGCCAATTCAAATAGGTATCAAGTGCTGTCCAAATTGGCTAGGGATGTGCTAGCTGTACCTGTTTCTACTGTTGCTTCTGAGTCAGCGTTTAGTACCGGAGGACGGATACTTGATCCATTTCGGAGTTCACTTTCTCCACTCATGGTTCAAAATCTTGTTTGTGCACAAGATTGGCTTCAAGCCTTGGTTCCAATTTCTTTTCGCAAATCAAAGGATGAGGTAGAGGCCTTGGAAGATGAATTTCATGATTTAGGTAATATGTTAACTTTCAAACTTTTTGTCTATTAAGTGCTATTAAATGTGTCTTATGCAAATGAAATTTAATCTAATAGCCTTCATTTATTTCTCTTTTCTAGTTATACGTCAAGCAGCAGCAGCAGGTGGTGGAAGTTCAAGTTCAAGCTCAAGCAAAGGTATCCCAATTAGTCTTGATGACTAATCACTAACTGGGTAAGTTTCTGCCCTTACTGTTGTTTTTAGTTATTACTATTATGTATTTTTTGTTCTTGTGCTTATATTTTTATTGATAAATATGTTCTTAATTTTCTTGTAGGAGGAAGGACACATTTTGTAGATGAGGCAGATTTTTGGATGCATATTGGAAGTTTTTTTGGACAGTGCTTTTCTATTTTGTTAACTCTTGCTTATAGGAAAGAAATCTTATTAAGCTTATAGGTTTTCTTTTCTATAAGTCATGGACTAAACTATAGAGTAGTTGCTCTTTAATGCTTTAGAAAAGCTATATTTTGGAAATACTTAGGTATTTCATAATTGTAACTAATTATAACTAGCTTCTTCCTTGGTTGTTTACTGCCTTAATACTTGCAGTAACTACCTTTCTGCCTTCTCTGGCTTTATGGAAATATTGCAAGATGCTCTTGTTATCTTTTTTTTGCCATACTTGTGGTGTGGTTGTGATTGTGATTGAATTATTTGTTAGAATTTGTTTGCGGGTTTGTGTAAGTTGTGTTACATGTATGGAATGGTTGGCACAACTTGGCAGGTTTAATAGGTTGAGATGTGCTTTTGTGCTTATTAGACTTTCTTGATTTGTTTTTGGATTTTTAAAGTACTGCCCAGGTGTTAATGTTAAGGGCCTTTTGAAAAAAATTTCTTTCTTGTATTGTGTGGTCTTAACAGGTGGATGAGATATTATGTTTTTATGTGCTTGCTAATTGCCCAGGTTTTTGAGTGTTATTTAAAGTATTTGTTGAGACTAGGTAGAAACATTAAATTTGTACTCATAAGGCTCGGAGGCCCAATTAATGTCATTATACAAGCTGAGCTTGAAGGCCCAATTTGAAATAAAAGATGTGAAAAGAGCCCATTAATTTGTTAAAACTAAGCCCATTAATTTGGGCCCAAAAGTGCTGTCAAAAATTGAGTTAAGAAAAAATTTTGGCAAAATCACAAATTCAGCCCAATTCGAAGCCCAAACCCGTCTAACCGACTAATCCGACCCGTTTAACCGATGACCCGACCCGCCGGGTTTGACTCATATATTGGGTCGGTTTCGGGTTACAATTTTAGTAACCCGATCCAATCGGGTCGGTTTCGGATCAGGCACAAACCCGATCCGACCCGACCCGTGGACAGCCCTAGTTAAGACCACACAATACAAGAAAGAAATTTTTTTCAAAAGGCCCTTAACATTAACACCTGGGCAGTACTTTAAAAATCCAAAAACAAATCAAGAAAGTCTAATAAGCACAAAAGCACATCTCAACCTATTAAACCTGCCAAGTTGTGCCAACCATTCCATACATGTAACACAACTTACACAAACCCGCAAACAAATTCTAACAAATAATTCAATCACAATCACAACCACACCACAAGTATGGCAAAAAAAAGATAACAAGAGCATCTTGCAATATTTCCATAAAGCCAGAGAAGGCAGAAAGGTAGTTACTGCAAGTATTAAGGCAGTAAACAACCAAGGAAGAAGCTAGTTATAATTAGTTACAATTATGAAATACCTAAGTATTTCCAAAATATAGCTTTTCTAAAGCATTAAAGAGCAACTACTCTATAGTTTAGTCCATGACTTATAGAAAAGAAAACCTATAAGCTTAATAAGATTTCTTTCCTATAAGCAAGAGTTAACAAAATAGAAAAGCACTGTCCAAAAAAACTTCCAATATGCATCCAAAAATCTGCCTCATCTACAAAATGTGTCCTTCCTCCTACAAGAAAATTAAGAACATATTTATCAATAAAAATATAAGCACAAGAACAAAAAATACATAATAGTAATAACTAAAAACAACAGTAAGGGCAGAAACTTACCCAGTTAGTGATTAGTCATCAAGACTAATTGGGATACCTTTGCTTGAGCTTGAACTTGAACTTCCACCACCTGCTGCTGCTGCTTGACGTATAACTAGAAAAGAGAAATAAATGAAGGCTATTAGATTAAATTTCATTTGCATAAGACACATTTAATAGCACTTAATAGACAAAAAGTTTGAAAGTTAACATATTACCTAAATCATGAAATTCATCTTCCAAGGCCTCTACCTCATCCTTTGATTTGCGAAAAGAAATTGGAACCAAGGCTTGAAGCCAATCTTGTGCACAAACAAGATTTTGAACCATGAGTGGAGAAAGTGAACTCCGAAATGGATCAAGTATCCGTCCTCCGGTACTAAACGCTGACTCAGAAGCAACAGTAGAAACAGGTACAGCTAGCACATCCCTAGCCAATTTGGACAGCACTTGATACCTATTTGAATTGGCCTTCCACCACCCCAATATCTCAAATTTCACATCCCCCCTTCTACTTTCACAATTTTCATCCAAATATTTGTCAATCTCATTGCTACACCCTATGGACTGCTCAGCCTCCAAGAAACGGTCAAACCTAGAATTAACCATCGCATATGGATCGCTACAACCAATTGACTCACCTTCTATGTGTGTCCTCTCACTCCCACTAGGTACTTGTACATTTGGTGTATCAACACAAGAGTAAAAATCATACAACTTGACCAAGGAACCCCTCACCAATTCAACCATCACATCAGCCACTTCATTCCCATAAATTTCAGAAAAACAAAACTTCAAAAACCTCAACTTCTTTCTTGGATCAAGAATCACAGCCACATACAAAAGATGGTTCATTTTATCCCCTTTCCCCCAATACTTATCAAACTTAGATTCCATTTTAGTTGCCATGTTTTTCAAGAGGTGGTTTTGAGATTTACTTAAATGGGAAATATTCTCTTGAATGACAAACATCTCATCAAAAAAGGTGTTTGCAGTAACATACAAAGAACCTGAAAACTTTTTCGTTGCATTGTAAAAAAGCTTCAAAAAACCCACAAATGTCCTACAATTTTGGAAATCAATACCACTAGGAGATCCCATACCACCACTATTCTCCTTGTTCATAAAGAATGAAGAATAACTATCATCCTCAAAGTCCATTCGTATGAACACTTTCTCAAATTTTTGTGCAGTTTCTAACATTAGGTAGGTAGAGTTCCACCTAGTTGGTACATCTAGACAAAGAAGAGACTTAGACTCAATACCTAATCTCTCCACAAAACCCACAAAAGTTTGATTCCTATTTGGTGAGGACTTCACATACCTCACAGCTTCACGCACCTTAGCAATGGATGCATCAATTTCTCTCATACCGTCCCCCACAATCAGATTTAGGATATGTGCACAACACCTCATATGTAAGAACTCATGTTCTAAAACAGTCCCCTCCCAATCTTTGGTTACATTTTCTAAAAACTTAATGGTGGCACCATTTGAGCTTGCATTGTCCACTGTTAAAGTGAATATGCCATTAATACCCCACTCACGCAAACACATCTCAATCTTTCTACCTATAGTCTCCCCCTTATGGTCTTCAACTTGACAAAAATTCAAAATTCTCTTATGCAACTTCCACTCATCATCAATAAAATGACCGGTAAGGGACATATAACACAGATTTTGAATACTAGTCCATGTGTCCGTAGTAAGACACACCCTACGACCCTTCAAGGCCCCCCTTAGTTTCTCTCTCTCAACACCATAAATGCCAATCACATCCCTAGCCACAGTTTGACGAGATGGGATATCCCTAATTCGCAACTTAGGTTGTAAGGTTGTTGCATATCTTTGAAACCCATACCCTTCTACAAACCTAAAAGGCAACTCATCTATTATAACCATTTCAGCAAGTGCCTTTCTAGAAGCCTCAACAGTAAAGGTTGTTGGTACAAGCTGAAACCCTTCCTCCCCATCCATTTTGGGTTCAAATGCTAAGGTTTGTTGCCCTTTAAGTGTATCTCTATTAGGGTTCTTAACACAAACTGGTGTATGATTCAACAAATTAGTAGTACCATGCCCCTTAGTATCAGCTAGATAAGTTTTTTGACAGTAATTGCAAACAGCCTTAAAATGACCCTCACCAATATCTACTTTTTCAAAATGGTCCCATGCACTAGACTTTTTCCTATTATTACACACCTTGCCTTTACCTTTAGGTGGAAGTGGAGGAACCTCAGCATTATTTAGAGTGGCAGCAGATACAGCGTGGGCAACAGGTTCAGTTTGGGCAGTAGGTGTTGGTTGGGAAGGGGGTGCATCACTAGACAGTTCCATAACCTAAAGACATCAGCAAATAACCATAAAAAAACTGATCCTAAGAAAGATCATTGTAGTTGACCTCTTAAAGGGCAAAGTCACATACACTGGGGCTTTGTAGAATAAAAAATATCATTATATTTATGCATAAGAATTGACTTCACAAGTACTGATTGGAATGTATGCTCAATCAACTAACAAGATTGACCAAAAAATTTAAAAGACAATGTGCAAGAATACATCAAATTATCAAGTCTAGTGAAAGGGTGCATCATATCTGAATCTCTATCTAATTGTCAAAGAATTCATATGAGTATCAAACTTACAATTAAGAATGACCTTTTCTATAATTTAAGAGGAAAAAAGTAGGACTTCTAAACTCTCAGTTGATGAGAAGATAACCCAATCCTATTTAGTATGATAACTTTGATCAAGACATGAAGCAATGGATTGATATAACATTTTACATGTAAATAAATAATACATAGATTGGGTGGCCTAACAGCTCTGATGAGAAAGAGAAAATAAAAGACTCAAAAAGAAATTACAAAGACATATCATCATCAATTTGTAAACACAATTATTGCAGTCAGATATTCCTCAAACATCGACAGAACTCAAAAGTAACACAAACAATAACAAGAAGTTAAAAGTGATACAACAGAAGAGAAATAATACCTCAGAGAACTCTTAGCTGTTAGGGATTCAACCTTGCAACAGAAGTAAAAAGCCTACTTCAACAACTTTCAATGCTGTATAAAATTAGGATTTCAAATTTATAAGTTAGAAAAGCAAAATGAATCAAACAAATGAGCAGTAAAATAAATCAGATAAGAAAATAAGAATGTGTTTGGATTTCATCTTTTTTAAAATAGGGATTCATCTTTCTTTTTTTTTCTTTTTCTTTTTTTTTTTTTACAGTGAAGATACAAGTATATTAATCATAGTAAAAAAAAAAAGAATAAAATAGGCAGATAAGAAAATAAAAATGCGTTTAGATTTTATCTTTTTAAAACAAGGATTCATATTCTTCTTTTACATTGTAGATACATCATACAAGTATATTGATCATAAATAAAAAATAAAAACAAAAACAAAACAAGGAATAAAACAGGGCAGATACAAATCACACTCAGAGTCAAAGCACACTAAAATAATGAATCAAACTAAATATAATGATAACACAAACAGACACACTCATATTAGGGGTTCCATCTTTGAAAATTGATAAATCAAGTCTTTGACCAACAAATCAAATAAAAAAAATTTAGGGTTTCATCTTTGAATCCAATCTATTGTTCCATTTTGGTCCCTAATCTTTAAGTTTTAAATCATTTGAACAAGATCCCTTAAGTTGCTTTTCATATGATTCTTATTACATATCAAAAAATAAATCATTTGAACAAAATGATAAACCCACATCACAAACATAAAATACAAAAAAAGAGGGATGAAAAGGGAAATTTTTTTTACCTGGTCTGAAACTAAGAAGCCGAGACTGAGAGATTGAGAAGACCCATGGAGTGAAGATGGCCGCGTCAGGTGGGCTGTGAGGCAGCGGCAACAGCAAGTAGCAACCCGGTGAAGTGAAGAAACTTAAAAGATTTTGATGTAAAGGAAAAGGAGTATTTGTTTCAAAATAAAAAGGAGAGGTTTCTAAATCACTAGAGAGACTAGAGAACAGAGAGAACGGAGAAGACTCAAGGAAAGACCAATTTATAAGAGAGAGATATGAGGGTTTTGAGTCTGAGCCGAGTAAGTAGGGGTATGGGAGATCTGATTTTGATTTTGAAAAGGGTAACCAAGTAGTGTCTTGAAACCCTAAACCTAAACCATGATTCATGACCAGGTCTAGAGCCATGGGCAAGGGAAAATCTGAGTTTGATTTGAAGGGTAGCCGACTAGTTGGGGCGGGTAGAGAGAGAGAGAGAGAGAGTGAGTGAAGTGATTCAAGTGAAGACTGAATTGAACTAAGGGAGGAGTTCTAAATCTGATTTCCTTTTGCGTGGAAGGTGTGAAATTTCAGCTTTTAGTCCCATCTCTCTTGCGTGTTGCACTAAACAATTCAGCCTTTAGTCAAATCAGTAGTGCTCCTCTCAGACTTCACGTGATCTGCAGTGATAACACCCATATTTTGTTTTTTTTTTTTTTTATCTTAAATCATCGGTCGGGTCGGGTTCTACGGGTTTTTACCCCATTAACCCGTCACCCGAACCGATTATTCGGGTTTTATTAGAGGGGAAACCGAATCCGACCCACCATGGACTTCGGGTCCACCCGCTGGGCCTCGGGTCGGTCGGATCCGGGCGGGTTGGTCGGGTCTTTTACCCGCTGGACACCCCTAATGAATACTATGCCATTAATGTCTTTTCAAGGCTATGGACCTATGGTGCCGGCATTGACTTTTGAGTAATTTCCACAACCTTTGCTTAGCAGTTAACACATCCACAACTAATGGTGTTAAGGGCTGAGATTGGCACAACACAAGGTCCTCATTTTTTGGCTCTCTTTTCTTTTTGGTCTCAATCTTTCCAGTCAAATCACATAAATTCGAATAGTATTTGTGTAAGACCATAAATATTGATTCAGTCAGCAATTTTTTTTTTATAACTATTGGACTGTAAACCATCAAGACAGTTGTTTCATAAATTCACAGCTAATTTCAACCAATAATCCTGCGCACGGGACCAAATTATATCATACAAATGCAATTTGAACCTTGAAAAAGATTGAGCAACCAATTGAAAGACTAGGGATGATTGTTGACCCCGTGAAGATATGTCTTGTGCATCAAGAATTTAAAGTTAGAAGTGACAATGAAAGTTGTGCACGAGAGAGGCACGGGATGTGAATGAGAGGGAGAGTTTTCTTTGCTCTGTAACCTCAAATTTCTACAATCAAAATCAAGTGAATCCGTGAGTCTAATAAAGTATGATTGACATTTTTTAGCTATATATAAGACTAGTCTATGAATGAAGGCAGTGACTTATTACCATTGTTGGTTGTTATGGGGCAGCAATTGCTATCTATTTTGTGTGCTCAAGAGATTTGGACTTCTATGCTCTAGATGGCTAACAACTGTTGCTCCATTGAAACAGAGCCTAAGACCCTGAATGAAGGACAACTTAACCGTGCCAGGGTAAATTACCTTACTTTCTCTCATTTGTTATTGAACCATTTATTGCATCTTAGTTTTTTATGCTTAGAAAGGGTAGTTATATGCATTACCTTAGCAATTGATTGCACGAGTAATTCTCATTTGGAATGCTGCTTTATTCACTTCATGCTTATAGGAAGATGATTTGTTTTAAGTTGAGCTTAATGACTTCATTACCTTAGTCTAAAAGATAACCACTGATCAAATGGTGGGAAGAAGTCTATGAAAATTATTCAATATTTCAAGAGTAATATTCTCTCATTTTGCATGAATGGTAAATTCTACCATAAATTTAAACGTGTAGCTTCTCTCTAGTGGTTTTGAGCATTGGAAGGGACACACTATTGACAAATGTCTTAAAATGAACACGTGTCACTCTCGTGTCCTGTTCTAGACTCATGTCCACAAGAAGGAAGCCTTATCTTAAATTTAATTAGTGGGATTTACCACTATGTAAGGGTGAATTACAAAATAATTAGTTAGAGTCTACAACCCTCGACCTAATTATAAGCTAAGAGGGGAAAAAAGTCACATCTATCCATGGCTTTATTGCATTAGAAAATCTAATGGCACAAGTGAGAAAAATGAGAATATACACTAGAAAATTCTTAAGATTATTTGTTTCATCAAACAATCATCTTGTTTTCACGCTAGTCTTTTTTAAGTCTTAACATTTTCTGATGCAGGAAGTGGCTGCAGATGTTGTTCAAAAGATGGAACCAAATGAAGCGTCAGCTATATTCAATGAGGTATGTGCTTCAATAACATACATATCTGAAGTTTGAATAAACTACTTTACAATAAGAATTCTAGTTTTCTGACCATTCTAACATGCTGCTTCTAAAAATTCTATGCAGAAATTAATACTAAGCCCTCAAATAAAGGATCAAGAGCGAGAAAAGGAGGAAAAAGAACTTCACGAGCCTGTTGAGAAGGGTGACATTATTGAAAGACCTTGCCAATGCTTGTGCCCTACTGCCATTTTAGAATCCCCAGATCAAATGAGTCTTAAGGAACCCCTCTCAGCCCCATTTTGAAACCATCTTATTGATGAGATGGTCTTGTAGAAATATGTGGTCTCTGGTTGTCATAATTCTTATGTATAAATTATAATCATATTATTGTAAGATAAAGTAGTTATAATTTGAAATAAAACTGTATCTTTATGGGGTGTGAGAATTTTTCTTGGAGATCTACATTGGGCACCTTACCAATGAATAAACCAGACCTCTAAGGGAGCTTGGATATCCCCTGGGCAATTAATACTGATATAAAGGTGATGCAAACAAATCCTTTTTTTTTTTTTTTTAAGGTTGCGTTTGGCTTGGCCTTTTATGAAAAAGACAATTTTTTGTTACTATTTAGCTTATTTTTGCTACTATTCATGGATCTTATTGAACTTTTTGATACTATTCATGTGTCTCACTGTACTATTTCAACTAACTTTTAGTTTTATCTACAGTATCTTAAACAAAAAGTTTTTAATTTTAACTAAATAATTTATTCCCAAATGTACTCTAAGTGACATGCATGAATTTTGTGAAGGCAAGACCCTTCGAATCCATCACAGTCCAATAAGAGCACATCTTACTCACACATCAACTAAAAGCAACAATCCCTTACCATATGTTAAATATATTATGGCTCAAGAGGGTTAGTATTATAGCAAATACGATCACTTAATAGTTAATAGCAAGCAGACTAGTCCATGTTAATTTAGTGCTTTATAGTATATAAACTTGGTAAAAGTTAACGGATGCCCAAGGAAACTTGTTTATAAAACATTTTTAGAAACTTTTGAAAAGAAAAAACAATTAATTTTTTTAATGGCTTTTTATTGCAAGTCTGTTTTTTGCATGTTATCCAACGTTAAATTACCTCAAAAGTAGGAACAAGCAGCACCAACGATAATAATGCACCAAAAAAAATAGTCAATAAATCCAACTTTGCCTTCTTCTTCTTTATTTTTAATTTTTTAACTTCCTCGTAAAACAAAATAAGATAACATATAAACTTATAAGGGTCTAGTTATCGGGTGTCCTTAGGGCATTTAATAATGAGACATTTTAAGAAAGTTTTGATACCACTTTTATGGAAAATTAAAAAAAAAACTAAAAAAAAAAAAATTTGCTTTTGTATTTTCTTATAAAAAACTTTTGAAAATATTTCTTAAACTAATGCTAACAAGAACCAAGGCCTAAACCCATAGGTCCATGAGGTCATGAAACTTTACTATATTATACTTTAGCCCACAACTTCACATATTTAATATCTTGCCCACATATTATCACAAAATTACAATTTAGACTCATAATTTAACATAATTAAAACTTTATCCACATTCTTTCATGAAATTACACATTACATATTAAAAATTTTACTCCCGTGCTTTCACAAAATTTCACTTTAGACCTACAATTTTCACATATTCAAAATTTTATCCTCATACTTTCACAAAATTACTCCTTAGGCCCCTACAATATTTACAATTTTACCACATTTTTAATGAAATTACTCTTTAAACCCTAAGATTTCATATATTTACAGTCTTGCCAGCACTTTTTTTTTAATTTTTTATAATTACACTTTCGGCCTCATGTAGATTCATAATTACACTTAGCCCCCTCCAATTTGACATAATTACACTTTGATTCTTCCAAAAATTACCAGATTGTCTTAGACCTCACCCAAATGACTATAATACCCCTAAGACCATTACGTATACCTTCTAAGCACTAGCATCCGATGATGCAAAAAAAAAAAAAAAAACTTATTTTGCATCCTCAAATACTACTTTATCTATTTTATCAACTCATTTTACATCCCAGTTTTTATTTTTATATACAACCCAATAAAATAATATAAACTTCCTAATAAAATAATAAAAAGTATTCTTATCTCTCTCTTTCCTCCCATTATTTTTTTCTCTTCACACACAACCACAAGACTAAATATATATATATATATATATTTATTTTTTTACAACTTATGAATAGTAAGGTTGCATATATGCAATCTTACTATTCGGTATAACAATTTCATTCGTAACGCCTAGTAATTTTCTAGTAATATTGGTCAAGAGGTGTTTAAGCCACTCATTAAGAAGGCTTTAAAGAGATTAAACCTACATTGAAAAATAGTAAAGAGTTTAAAGTTGAAAGTCTCTCTATAAAAGTAGCTCGACTGCATTATTAAATTCTACCTTAACGAGTGTCCTTCGATACACCTTAACATGATCTTATTTCTAGTTAGTTTTTGTTAAGGCGCCTCATGGTAATTTGCTTTCTCTCATGGTACTTTAGTCTTAAGTTCTTGTGATTTTTAGGTGTAAGTTTATTGGTAATTTTTATTATTGAAACCTTGACACCTTGTAATTGTATCTTTATAATTGTAAAGGCAAAAGCAGCGTGAGTGAGTGATGGCAAAGCAGCTGACCAAAACAGGGCAAAATTTGCCAAATATTAGATTTTTACAAATTTTTTTGCAAAAACGCATGTGGTTGAAACATTTTAGTAAGTTAGATTGTTTTCAAAAAAAAAAAAGTGAAAATCGAGTTTCCTATACTCGAGTTCCAGATTATACACAAGGAACTCGAGTTTAAGAAACTCGAGTTCTGTTCAAATGGAACTCGAGTTTCTTAAACTCGATTTCCACTTTTTTTTTTTTTTTTTTGTCCTTGTCAGATTTCACGCAATTTGAATGGGTTGGAAATCGAGTTTGTTAAACTCGATTTTCAAAAACAGTCTAACTTACTAAAATGTTTCACCCGCATGCGTTTTTGCAAAATTTTTTGTAAAAATCTAATATTTGGCAAATTTTGCCCCAAAACAGAGTAGGAAGAGGGTGTTTTGGTCATTTCCGCCAAATCTCTTTCCAAGATCAAATTTGAATTTGGAAATAGGTTTTAGGGTTTCAAAATCAAAAAGTTCCTTTCTTTCATTTTTTTAAAAAACACATCGTTTTCGTTTTTGCTTCCATTTGGTGCTACAACTACAACTACATGCTCTGAGCTCAGCTCTGCTTTTTGGGAGGGAAAATTAGCTCAGCAAAAAAGAAAAAGAAAAAACCCCAATAACAAACCAACCCATTTCACCAAAACCCTAATCTCTCTCTCGCCAGGTACGCGCTCTCTCTCTCTCTCTCTCTCTATCTATCTATCTATCGTTTTTGTTTGGTTGCAGAGAAAAACGAAGGAAAAGAAAAGAAAATTGAGTTTTGATTTTGTCGGGTCACGATTTTTGAGTTTTCTGAAGTTCCACTGTTTGGCTTAGTGAAGAAATTGGTTAGGAGGAAAAAAAAAGCTGTGAGAGTGTTAACTTAGGTACTCAATAGTTCGTAGGTTCTAGATGGTTCTCTTTCTTTTCTTCTTCTTTTTTCTCGCAAACCAAACGAGAGGGGATTGCTTTGAAGGTTTATTTATTTATTTGTGCGATTGGTTTGTATTTTGTTTGCTATGGTTGCTGAGAGAATTAAGAAAAATGTAAATTGTATGTGGATTGCTGCTTAGGGTTTTTGGTTGATTTGAATACTGTGGTTAGTATTTCTAGTAGATATCAATGAATGAATTTTAGCTTCCTAATCTGGATTAACTTTTCTGCTTCTTCACCTTTTAAAAAAAAAAAGCGTGTAGTCCTTGTTCAGTTGATTATATATTGTGTTGCTGAGAAATATAAATGGCTGACCCTAAATAATCTATTGAGGATCCATAGCTGACCCCAAGATTTTGAGACTCAAGCTTGGTTGTTGTTGTCGTACGTTGCTGAGAAAGAAATGAAAAGGAATGCTAAATTTAAATCATTGAATGAAGTAGTATTCATTTGTGAGCTCAGGAATAAATGGATTTTTTGTTTTGGTTTTTTGGGTTGTACTGTGCCCTGTGGAATGACCATACTCTAACTTGAGACTAGAACCTTTAATTTGGTCTACTTGTTATTTTCGTAGAAACTAAATGGAGGGGTAATTAGTTTTGTGCTGGTTTGCAGAGGCTGCATTTCATTCTAAAAATATTGTAAGATGAGCACCACAGTACAGAGAACTCCCAGGTCTGGGAGGCAGTCGTTGTTTTTTCAAGATTTGGCATCTCCTGTTTCTGCCCGGAGAGGGAAGTTTTCAAGTCCAGGTCAGGCAGCAGCAGTATCTGCTCTGTGGCGTGAGAATTTTGCAGGGTCGGATCTTCCACCTCCTCCTGTTTTCACCTTGGAAGACCGGTCAGATTTTTCTCCTGAATCTGGGATTCCAGATTACCCATTATCTCCAGAAGCCAAATCAGACCCTAGAACTCCTGTCCAGAGTTCTGGTCGGGACATCTCAACTCCAGGGAAAAACAAATCAGAGGCAAGCACTTCTCATGCCCTGATGGGCGCACTGCAAAACCAACAGGGTTCAGCGGGTTTGAATTGGTGGTCACCTGCAAAGAGTGGCAGTGAGCAAGAAGATAAAGGTAAGAGTTCGCCTGTTGAGGGTGTGGTTCAGCCTGGTGCTTTGATCACACTTCCACCCCCAAGGGAAGTTGCAAGACCAGAGGTACAGAGGAATTGCTTGCCCACAAGTGACCTCAATGAGGAAGAATGGGTTACTGTCTATGGGTATTGTTTTATCCTTTCTTTTGTTTCATACCTGTGTTACTTTTAATCTCTTTGCATATTTTATGTTATTCAAAGCTCTGCAAACATTTCATATCAAGTGAAATCTTTAGAAAATGATGCTTTCCAGAAAGAAAGTCTACAAATTGTCATTGTAGCCAACAACATAATTTACGCTGATTGCCTCAATAATTAAAAGGTTGATGGAGTTGGGGCCTTGAAAATAATTTTATATTTGAGTCTGACATGCTAGAAACACTTTTTAGTTATATGGGTTACATAAGATTTCTGTCTTAAAAAAGAACTATACAGATTGGTTACTAGTCCATATATATTTTTAACAGAGCACCATTACATGAAATTTCCATTAATCTTTGAAACTGTCGAATTTTATTTGCTTATGGCAGTCTCTGCTTAATCTTATACACTTTTTTGTATGCTAAACCTTTTGTATAATTCATCTTTTATTGGTAAGTTTACACATGCAACCCACAAGCTTCCACTTCACCCTTTATTATAGGAGGAGGAGGGTGCTGTCTGAGCTAGAGCTCATTAGCTATACAATTTATCTCTTCAAGGGTTAAAAACACATATTTAGCTCTTTGGGTCTTACAACACATCGTTCTCATGGTTAAAGTAGAGCGAAAATACCATTTTGGCGTCATTGTCAATTTGGTCCCTATATTTTGGTAGCAGTCAATTTGGTCCCTATCATCAATTCACTAACGGAAATTGACTGCAAGTTGAAAATAACAAATACCAAATTGACAGGTACCAAATTGATAGTGATCCCAAAATGTAAGGACAAAAATGGTATTTTTTCCTTAAAGTAATAACTACAATGATATAAAGCGATACTATAGTGATCTTATATTATTCTTGTTTGGTACATTGGCTTTGTACTTCCTTTATGTTTAACAATATAAGAGAACAACAAGGACTTTAATGTTACTGGTTGTCCAGTGGGAAAATGAACACTTCTGTTGTGGATTTGTTGAAAACAGAACATGAGTTACTTTTTTATCAAATACAACAGACTAAATCGCCCACTTGATTTGATTCAATGATTTATAATACTAAAAATGTTGTTGATTGGTCTCTGGTTGAATTTTTTCCTGATTCTCTAATATTTTCACAATTCCTACAAGGTGGCAGAAATTTGTAGAGAGCATTTTTAAATGAAATAGCTATGCAATTTATATTTATGTTTTTAGAGCTGGTTCCAGCTATAGACTTTGTAAAAAGCCCTCATCTTAAAGTCATGGTGTTAATTATATTTAAAATTGAATTGAGATAAAGGATGCAAACTCTATGAAGTTAAGGGTGAAGTAAAAGAAAATCAAGCATGGGGGGATTTATATTATGTAGCTTGAAGTTGAATAGGGTGGCTTAGGGGAATAGGCCATAGGGGTTCTTGGAATTTTAATCATGGTAGATCCAAAGAGAAAACTGTAATGAATGAGGGAAGAGAATGAGAAGTAGTTGTGGTAACAAAATGAGGCTAGAAAAGAAAAAAAAAGCATATAACATTATTAATTGGATGTTGATCAATGAAAATTGGATTGGAATTGACCCTTTAGTGTGTGTGTTTCGATGAGCTCATTGCATTGGCTTATGTTACAAAAAATAAGTTGGATAGAAGTCCAGAGGCACCTAGAAAAAGTGAGGCTTGAAGAAGTTATACATAAGCTGGTACTGAAAATAGACTGGATTTTAAGTTAAAGGGGGGTTCAGTAGAAATTGGCAAGAACAAAATGAACAAGTCATCTAGGAAATATTGCTATATATTAATTTATAGCTGGTTATACGGGAGAATTGAAGCATCTTTAAGGCTTCTACTTTGTTTCTACATGATAGACAAGAGACTCAAGGTTGAGCATGTCTCAAGGTGTTTTCCACCTCTCAAATGTGAAGTTCTACTGTTTGAAGCTTCTAGGTCTGCATCTAAGCGTCTTACTTGAGGCTTAAGCCCTTTAAAGCAATGTCTGTGGTATTTCCTTAGTTATCAATTCTTTAATTATATAAAATGTGCTCATATAAACATTTATTTATTTTTTATTAGTCTTTTATAAACACTTATTACATTGTGGGCCTATAATACTGTTCTTTTTTTATTTCCAGGTTTTCCCCATCTGATACGAATTTAGTTTTGAGGGAGTTTGAAAAGTGTGGTGTGATTTTGAAACATGTTCCAGGTCCAAGAGAAGCTAACTGGATGCACATTCTATATCAGGTTCTCTTTAACTGTTTCAAGTTTGATAAATTGGGTTTTCTTTCATATGACATCAACAATCTCTTCTTTCTGCCTTTTCTTTGGGCCTTTGATGTTGCTATCACTTTGTCAAGTGAAAAGCACATTTTTTCAAGTTTTGTAATAAGAATTGTATGACAAATGGGAAAATAAAATAACTCAGAAGGTGATAGAAATAATAATAATAAATTTTTTTGATAAGTAGTAATAATTATAAAATTGCTGGCTGAGCATAACTAATTTTAGTAATTGTTTTCTGTTGACCCTAACCTTACAAAGGTGTCATCCGTTGTAAACTTTTCCTTTGCTTTGATTTGCTAAATCTGGAAAAACCGCTATCCATTCTTGTTGTGTTCAAAGCTGGCTTCTTGTTGGCTGGATGCTCCAGTGGTTTATGCATGTGCCACAAGTGTATAATATTGATCCTTCCATTTTATATGCTCTTAACTCTAGGGTAGAAAGTAGAAACTCTTGACCTGATCTAGCACTTCAATGGCATGCAATCTTAAGCAGGATCATGTATGTTATGTTAATGTGATGATAAAAAATGGTTTCGTGGATTCATGATTTGCATATAAACTATTTCTTAACTGTTCATGTCACTGTATGAAAAACAATTCTTGTAAATACATGAAGTCAATAATCTTATTCATGTAGTTAATTAGGAAAACTGTGTCTATGTTTTTTACATAAAAAAGTCTTAATTACATCTACAGTGTGCATACACTATCAAGATGAAATTGCATATCTATATCTACCTTCTGATATTGGCTTGAGGACATCTGTTGCACTTGAGGTATTATAATATGTGAAACATGATATGGAAACCTGTGTAGTGTTCGATTAGAATTTTGAAGTACTTCTATTGGTAACACAAGCAAAATTTGCCTTCAAAAGCGGTCCAAGCAAAATTTATATATGATGTCATCTCTAACCATTATCTTGCCCCTTTGTTGGTCTTGTGGTTCAGTAATGCTTTCTAATCTGCTGTAGGGGTTATAATATCCACTCTTGTTTCTGGCCTCCTCCGACCCCCTCCCTCTCCTCAGGTTTGGAGTTTGGAAAAGTGTTACTGATTTGGTTGCTTTTTTGTTGGTGCAGAATCGATTTGATGCTCAGAAGGCTCTCAGCAAGAATGGCATGCAAATCAATGGGGTACTAATTGTAGGTGTTAAGCCATTGGATCCAATGCAACGCCAGGCTTTGAGTGAAAGGGTCAACAATCAGGGATTCATGACTTTACCTCCTCAACCGTCCTCAAAATCCTCAGAACTGAACACATTGAAAGCCCCCTCTCGCCCCTATTATCTTCAAAATGGCAGTACCAATACTCGGCAGTCAGGAGGTGCCATTGCTTCCCCAACAAAATCTTTGGTGTCTAAAATCATGGATCTGATGTTTGGAGTTTAGGCTGGTCAACTGGTTTTATGCCATCTTGGTTATAAGCCAATATGCAACTTCCAAGGCAATTTACTATACATATGAGATTTCAGCACTTGTAAGCTTGAATCAGGTTTTTCTTTTGCTATTTTTCTCCTGGTGGGAAATGCTTGATTTTTTCTTTATTGAAATTGTACAAGACTGTAAGTACCATTCACCCTGAATAGTTCATTTGTGAAAGTATTTAAAGAGAAGAATTTGAGTTTCCATGTTTAGTTGTTTTTTAATGTGTTTTAATAAGAATTTCCATGTTTAGTTTAAATGGCCAGGATATAAAAGTAGAAATTTTCTAATCCATGAAATTCATGGATGGATTAAAACACTATTAATGTGGATTTGAAATTATCAAAGTGTAACATGTTATACGATATAAATTATAAAGTATTTCATTTGGATTAAGTTCGAAAGTTCAAATACATCATGGTTTTAAATGCTAAATGCAGCCCAAAACTCAAATCCATCGTACTGGCTCGATAAGCATGATGTTTGTCAGGCTAGCGATTTTCACACATTGAATCATATCTCTCTCTCTCTCTCTCTCTCTCTCTGATGCAGAGAATGTGATGGGCTGTTTGTGTATGGTTTAGAAACAATAAAAGGGCTGAATTACTTAGAACATATTGATAGGTGGATAAGTACCTCTCTAAGAACACACACAAAGGCTAACAATTCAATCAATTACTAAAACTGATTTATCAAGAGCTTACATTCTCCTACTTATACCAGTTGTTTGGCATTGGCAACCTCTAGATGGTTGACAAGTTACATTCTCCTACTTATACCAGTTGTTTGGCATTGTCAACCTCTAGATGGTTGACAAGTGTCTAAATCCTATAAGCTAATGCTTAAGAAATCGTCTAACTAACTAACTGATTAATTACAAGTGGATTAGGATATAGACATATATAGTTACTTGAAATGCCCTGCATCACTCTCTCTCTATACATGCATATATATATATATATATACACACACACAAACACAAATGCATATACATATATATCCTTCGAATAGGTGTTTTGGATCTTGCACTGAACGTCCTGGTCTATTTTTTGTTTTTCTCTAGCCTCGTGTGGCTGCCTTGAAGGATGCCTTTGGATGGTTTCCTTCTTGGTATTTCATGACACATATTAGATGTAATTTTGGTTGCTTTTATTCTTTCCCAATGAAGAAAAAGAAAAAAGAGAAAAAAGAAGAAGAAAAGCATCCCTGAAGCTGCAAGAAATATTGTCTTAACGATCAATTTGTTTAGTTTATGCATAAAAGACAACTTGAGATGACAATGTGAGTTTGAAAATAATAGACTATATTAAACTCCATCTATGTAAGAATGATTACCCAGGCCCTTTCTTGCAATCAAGCTTTGGTATTGTCTTGAGCTTCCGCTTTCACAGCAAATTGGTATAAGAGCTTTAACACGTGAATAAAGACATGTTATAACTTATACATTTTGCTCATTGGAAATTAAATCCTGACTATGCCACTGTAGCTGGTTGGTGTGGTTAATCAGAAGACACACATGGACACGACAATTTTTCGCGGGTTAGCATTTAGCGTACATGAGTTTGTGTCAAACGAGTCGACACACTTTAATATGTTTAATAAATGAGTCAATTCTATGTTAACTTAACTCACAAACAACTCGAAATGACACGATTCATATAAATAAATGTCTTTTATCTAAAAAAATTTGAATAATAAATATGATTGGGGAAATGGAAGAATTTTGATGGTTATATTGATAAATTCTTTATTGCAACTCTAAGGTTTCGTCTGGAAGTTCATAAGAGAATGAAATGGAATGATCATAAGGGAATGAAATAGAAAGGAATGTAATGTAATGTATTTAAGCAAGGAAAATGAATGAAAAAGAATGGAATGAAATTAACTATTTTTTTTTTGAGTAAATAGAAATACTTATTAGAACACATTTGAAAATAGTAATATTAGTATTTTAAATCGGGTTTATAATACATTACATAACCAGAGTACAACTACAAAATGGTCTAACCTTTGTAGTTGTAGATTGGGGTTGGAATTAAGTAAACTTGACTGGATGTTTTAAAATAAAGGAATGGAAATGAATGAAATGTAAGTAATCTTGTTTGAGAGTAATATAGAGGGAATGAAATAGGTTCATTTTATGACAATATTACTATTAGATCCACATTTTAAAATAAATGGTTGAATATATCGGGCTATTTTGGGAGTTTTAGTAAAAAAATCATTAAATCTAATTTCATTCCCTCCCATTCCTACCAATTTTGGAGGGAATGAAAATTTAAGTTTTAAGGGAATAGAGAAGAACGAGTGTTCACTCCTGCCCATTCCATTCCTTCTCACTTGAACTCCCAAACAAGAGAATGATCTTTCCATTCTTTCCATTAAAACTCCCAAACAAGGGAAGGAATGAATATTCTAAAATTATTTTTTTCATTCCTTTCTCTTTCATTCTATTCCCTCCTCACAAATGAGGGCTAAAGCTCCTAACCCTTTTACCCAAAACAAAGAGAGAGAGAGAGAGAGAGAGAGAGAGAGAAAAAAACTCTTTTTACTTTATTTTCTTAGACTATGTCTTAAATGGATTGAAATGGATCATGTTGTGTCAATTCACTTAATAACCAAATTGTGTTATAGTTGAGGGGCTTTAACACGACTATTAAATGGATCAAATTTAGGTTGTGCTAAGTATTTGAATACTCTTGCCTCAATATGACACAAACATGACCTGCTAACAAGAATTGTCACTCCACAATTAGTAATGGATAGAACATATCGTATCTTACTTCTAGTTAGGGTTGTTTTGGTATAATTTAATTTTATTGACTTATTTTGGAGGCGTGGGCAACGTAAAGTAACCTTAATGGTTTTTTCTTGAGGTAATCCGAAACCCAATTTGGTTTCCACTTGCATATGTATCTTTATAATTTATATGTATGATCTCCTTTGGTTGTGATAAGGGTATTTTCGTCCAGCAAAAGCATCTACACAGTCTGGCCCGTTAGGGTGGACGTCCCCTCCAATGGGACCCATGGATCAAAGACCCATCGGGTTGAGTTCTCGACATCCTGACGAGTCAATTGTCCATTCTTCCCAAAGGTCCTGTCAGACAACTACTTATGTGATCGACGGGCACATTTGTACTTCCTCATTCGCATACCGACGGGTGGAGGTAGACGCATATAGACGATTGAACTAATTGTGTCCCACAAGCCTTAATGTATCCTCCACTCATAAGTCCCTACATGGAAATAACTTGCACACCAAGTCCATATCTTATCTATATGGGAGGAAAAGCCCTAAAATCTCGGGGCCTTAACTCCAGATCTCTACAAGGAAAGCTTCTACATTCAAGGGATTTTGGTCAGCTCTACATTACTATATAAGCACTAAGCTTCATCTTCCTTAAGGTTCATGAAAATTCCTAGCTCTCATACTATTGAGTTCCTAGAGATTCTATTGTCACTGACTTAACTCTCGGAGGGTCTTTAGCCGGCATCCCACCAGTGCTCTTTGTTGGTTCTTTGTTCTCTTGTTCTTCAGGCACCCTAATTGGTGCACATGTAGACAGTCAACTCACTGATGATTTTTGCACATCATCAAGTTGCTTTATTTTATTTTATTATTTTTAAAGTATAGCGAATTGGCTAAAAAGAAGAAGAAGAAGGAAATCCATTAATTCAGAATAGAAATTGTCTATGGACCATGTTAGATAGATTGCCAAGGTGGTGAAAGTTCCGATTATGAAGCATTCAAGCTCGATTAAATAATTTAAGGTAAATTACAGTTGTCACCCTTGAGGTTTGAACTAATACCAAGTAGGTCAAAAATATTTAAAAAATAACCAATTTGGTTCCTAAACCATATGCTCTTAGAAATGAAAATGTTGTATTTAACATATAAATCAAAGACCAAATCTGTTAGTTTTGAAATTTTTTGGACTTGTTTGGATTTATCCCAAACCTTAAGGGTGCTAATTGTAATTTACCCAATAATTTATAACCAAAATGGCAAAACCCAACATTGGGTATTTGGGTTGCAGTTCACGGTTCACCAGTTCACCTAAAAATCAAGTGCTACATCTTGTTTCATTATATATATATATATATATATAGTTTGTAATTTTAGCATTTTCCTATAACGATAATTTAGATAGGGCTTATCACTAATTATGTTAGAAGAGGGAACTGATTTCACTAAATAGATTTCAGGTTGAGTAAAACGTGTGATGTAATGACAGGGAAACATAAATTTTACAATATAAAGAGTTTATAAGTTAATAACTAAAACATAATTTAAAAGGTAAGATTCTATTTTGGTTTTTAAACTTTACCAAAAATTCGTTTTTCATCGTTAAACTTTAAGAAGTTCATTTTTTGTCCCTAAACTATTGAAAATGTTTTATTTATGTTCTTAAACTTTACTAAAAGTTTGTTTTTCATTCCTAAATTATTGAAAATATTATTATTTTTATCTTTATTTTTGTCTCTAAACTATTAAAAAAACTTTTTCCAAAGTTTAAGGATATAAAAAAAACTGTTTAAAATTTAGGGATGAAAAACAATTTTTTGTTAAAGTTTAGGAAGCAAAATAATATTTTATCCTAATTTAAATATTTATTTTTCTTCAATAAGAAGATTTCATTCAAAGAACAAAGGAGTAAAGGACACCAAACACAACAAACAATTCACGGGAGGTTGCGGGGGCAATAAAATTCTCACTAAATTAAGATAGAAGACAAGCCTTTATATTATCCTTGATTAAATTGGCTATTTCATACTGAACTTCACCTTGACTAGCCTCAACAGCTGTTTTGTCCGTGCAAAAGATAATTGAGATCGATAACGATTTAAAGTTAATAAAAAGGGAAACGGATGTGTAAACAATAAGGACAAACACTTCTTTTGATTGCTGTAAATTTTAGTGTTGACATGAAGTGGAACCTAACAATTTATAAAATGTAAATTATACAACATGTATGATTTTTTTTTTTTTTTGCTTGTGCAAAGGTTAATTAAACACATTTTTTGTTTGCTTGTTTGGTTGTTACACAAAGGTGTTGACAATATTAGTGTTTCTCTTTTAGAAAAAGTGCAAAAAACTTTGGTTTAACTTTCAAATATGGAACTTAATTTTAAAATTTTGAATGTAACACTTAACGTCCACATGATATTATTTTAAGAATTAAATTAAACGTCCTTTAAAAATAAACAACATTTGCTAATGTGATTGTCTATATACATAAAAAAAGAAGAAGTTGCTTATGTGATTGCATGTACCACATAAATCAATATCACAAGGGAGTTTTGTGTTTGAAATGGAGGAAGAGGAGAGGGTAACTCCATCCAAACATAGGGGAAGTCATTTGGGCACTAGTGCAGAGCAAGTAAATTCCTAGATAAATGTATAGGAACTAAACTAAGTGTGTGTTTGGTTCCAAATTGAAAAGTTAGCTTATTTTAGGTACTATTCATGGGTTCCACTGCATTTTTTGGTACTATTCATGGGTCTTACTGTACTATTTGAGCTAACTTTTATTTTTATCTACAGTACTTTTAGTAAAAAGTTTTTAATTTCAACAAAATAAGTGGATCCCAAACAGACATTAAACCAAACAAAGCAATTCCATTTTCATTGCATTGTTAATTCAGGGGCTTTGTCCCGGTTATCTCCACATATCTCCTCTTGTTTGGGTAGTCAACTAGGTAAGTAAGTGACAAAGAGTAGTTCTTTTTTTTTTTTTTTTGACTGAAATGATAGAACTACGAGGAGTTCTAGTCCTATATAAATTGCAATGATTTTTGTCACAATTATTTTATATGTCAGACTTTAATTAACTTTTGGTCACTTTTACATGAATTCACAACTTTT
This sequence comes from Quercus aquifolioides, assembly GCA_019022515.1. Lineage (NCBI taxonomy): Eukaryota > Viridiplantae > Streptophyta > Magnoliopsida > Fagales > Fagaceae > Quercus > Quercus aquifolioides. The sequence goes on along the minus strand of CM032328.1, from coordinate 21,492,760 downwards.
TTTTTTCCACCATTTACAATTTGTCATGCAGACAGTTTTGATACAAGTTATGCCATTTTATGTGATGTTAGAGCATCCACAGCCGATAATTCCATCCTATCCTATTTTAACATCCCAAAAAGCTACTTTATCAATTATACAATACCATTTTACAATTCACCCAACAACCCAACTTTTATATTTCTATTCAATACATTAAAATAATATATCTACACAATAAAATATATATATTTGCAATAATAATCTCTCTCTTTCTTCTCATTTCTGTCTCTCTCTCTCTGTCTCAACCTCTCTCTCACCGCCGTGAACAAACCCAAAACCCCAAACAACCACCATCAAAACCCCACAACCCCACCACTGCTGCACCCACTCAACCTCTCTCTTTTATATTTTTTTTCTCAAAAACTCAGGCACAGAGAGAGAGAGAGAAATATAGAAATGGAATCAACAATCTTTCATAGAAACCATGAAAACCCAACTTTTCTGCCATCCCCAAACAGCCACAGCTCAAACAGTAGCACCAGTAGCAGTGGCAATGGACTCCAACAACAACAACAACAACAGCAACAGCAACCACACCACCTCCAACTCCACCATCATTTCCACACCAAGCAATAAAACCCATCACCAGATTTGAATCCACCAACCCTTACCTGACTACCTTTGTCCAAGCAGACAGTTCCTCCTTCAAACAAGTAGTCCAAATGCTCACCGGATCCTCCGAGAATGCAACTCCCACGCAACCCACCCACGGCAAACCCACACAACCCACGGCAAACCCAAAAAAAACCCAAACAAGATGCTACTGTAGAGATGCCACGGCAACCCCAGGCCATGGTGTGGTGGCTATGGGGAACCCACACAACCCACGGCAAACCCAAAAAAAACCCAAACAAGATGCTACTGTAGAGATGCCACGGCAACCCCAGGCCATGGTGTGGTGGCTATGGGGTTTTGAGTCTGAAGAGAGGAGAGGATCCGAATCCAGCAAAATGAGAGAGAGAAGGAAGATAGAGAAAAGAAAAGAAATAATGAGAGAGAGAGAGAGGAGAGAGAACGTTGGTCGGATAAAAAGGATGAGAGAGACAATTAAAAAATGATTTTTAGAAATACAATTGTGCTACAGTAGCATCTTATTAATAAGGTGCTACTGTAGCACAATTGTAAAACTTTTTACAATTCTGAATGTTTACAAGTTCCAGTGCTGGGTGATTTTAGGCTCCAAATGGTAAGAATTTTTAGGTATCCACGCCCTCCATAGGCTCCATTTGTTGGTACATGAATTCATCATTTTAGCCTTTCCATTGTTATCTTATTAGCGGTAGAAACATCATGCATTGGATTATTAATTATTATTTAATTGTTGAATATTCTATATTATTTACGACACTAATTCTTTGCTCCTCTTTAATAAAATAACATTTTTTTTAAGTATAAACAGTCATAATATAGCTAACTGATTCATAATTAAAAAAAAAAAAAAAAAAACAGTTAGTATTGTAGTAAGAGCACCCACAGTAGATGTGAGATATGTGCCAAATGCTAAATATTTAGCACATATCCCACACCAAACACCAAAAACTCACTTCATCAGATGTGGCAAATCTCAAAAATTTTGCCACATGTGAACAGTACTGTTGCAAATTTGCAACGATACGGACGAAATGTGGTATAATTTTTATTGTTTTTTATTCTATTTTCTCTCTCCTCTCTCTTTAGTTTATTTTTATTGGGTTAGATATATTATTTTATTGTGTTGTTTATATTATTTTAATGTGTAATAAATATTATTTTAATGTATAGAATTGAATGATAAAACATCTGATAAATGGGATGTTGTAAAATGATGTGATAAAATAATAAAGTAGGTCTTTGATGTGGTAAAATGATATTTTTTTTGCAACATCTAATATGGATGCTCTAAGTCCATGTAATTAAGATTAATTATATGGATCCGAGTCCCGACAATAGTAAATTTGTGCATGGGACTTGAACTGAACACATCACGTGAATTAAAATTAAATTATACTTATTATGTGCTGTCACTGCTGTGTTTATTATCTCATCTCACGTCCGGATTATAAAAGAATTGGACCGGAGCCAAACCCTTAAATGAGGGTTGCAAAATTTCTTTTTTCATTTCAAGACAATATATAAATTTAGTATTATATATATTTGAAATCGAATTTTTTTTATATATAATATTAATAAGTTACACACACGTTAATTAGATGGGTGGAAGTGTACGGAACTCATCTACCATCTATTCTTTTTTAAATTAGAGGGCATATATTTATAGATGTTTATAAAAAATCCACCTTAACATAAATATGTATTTTAGTAAAAAATAATTTATTTACTAATAAGCTCATGTCCTTACTCACTCTTTAATAATTTGGAAAAAAGAAAAGAAGAAGAAGCAAAAATAAGGACACAATTTTTTTTTACAACTTGTTAAAGTGAAAACTTTTAGTTACAATAATATCGCTTTTATTTGGGTTTATTATTAACACTATTTTTTATGTATCAATTATAATAAATCATATTAATAATTATAAAAAGAACGTGTTATTACATTTCTTAGGAAAAAAAAAACACAAATTAATTGAAGTAGTAGTCTAGTAGATGTAAAGTAGAATAAAAGTGGAATTTCATTAGGAACTCATGGGTAAATATCAAAATAGAAACCGAGAAATTGCCTAATTAAAATAGAAAATTGTTTCAACCCCAAATTTCAATTTTATGGTTAAGTCAATTTTATGTCACCCTAACAATTAGACTCAAATGTAAGTAATTAGCCAATTGAACTATACATGGATGATAAGCATTGCATGGATAAGCATAATAAGCAAATTAAATGAGTAATAAACAGAAGCAAACCCAAGATAACACCGAATGTGTTATTGAAGAGGAAAACCTGAGAATTGAGTTGAAAACCTCTCCACAACTAGCCATCAAAACAATCCACTAAGAATAAAAAGTTGCAGTGCAAATTGACCCACACAATAATCAAGTAGTGCTGTTATCTTGTACTCGAGCTCTCTAAGTTCTTGCTTGTAACTAACAATTTGCTGAGTCCTTTCTCTGTCTTAATTACCAGATCTACAACCAAGCACTGGTTACATCTTCAAGTCACCATAGTTTAAATTGGCAAGCTCTAATGGTTCCCAAAACACCAATTCACTCACAACACTCAAGCTAGTGATGATTGTGTTTGGGATAATAATCTCTTAAAGATATGACTATGGTGAGAGGGAGATTTGAGAGAATAGATGGTGTTTGGCTCTCACAATAATGGGTACAGTTCTCTCAACTCTTAGGTGGGTTCTTAGGGTTGAATTTGTGGGAAATATATATTGAGCATTTGAAGTGGGAAAGGGTTGGTATAACATGTGATCTAAATAACATAATTTCTCTAGTTCTGGCTAATTCGTGGGTGTGAAAGTCTTGCAAATTTGATCCTCAATTGATTTTTGAAATGCGAAAACGTGTCTTCAGCAGCACTAACTTAGACTCGCATTCCCAACACAAATACAAAAGTACCTGCAAATACAAAGTGGTTAAGCTTGAATTAAAATCAAATTGACACAATAAAATTAACACAAAATACAACTTAAAAAAAAAAACCTAATAGATATAATCAAGTATATCACACACACACACATACATACATATATATATATATATATATTTATATATATATATTGTAAGCGGGCGAAAATCAATTTCAAATCAAGTTAGATGGAGAGTTAATATAGGACGGCCCAATACAATTAATTTGTAAAGAATGGGTTTCCGAGGTCAACCTTAGTATGCCTATATGGTTTGGTTATTTTAGTTAATGGAAAAATATAAAGTAGCTCATAAGGGAGAAGTAGATTTTTATATTAACTCTTCCTCGGGTTAGTTTGGGGAGCGCTAGTTCATATAATGTTCAAATCTCAGTTACAGGGTAGTGTTACACAGAGAGTGTGTGGGTGTGTGTGTGTGTGTGTGTGTGTTTTTTTTTTTTTTTTATAATTTTATTCCTGTCCCCCCAATTTGGAGGTGTTCTCTTTTTTTATATGGATATCTGAATTGCATCCTAGCCCTTTGTTGACGCTTGGCCTCGATCGGGGCGAAAAATCGCCGTCGTTGGGCCTTCGTTCGACCACCCGCCGTGGCGACACTCCCACGCGTGCGGGGCCTGTTAGAGGCCCCTCTTGATTGGTTGTGTGTGCTTGGTGTGGTTTGCACGGAGCTTCGGGTGCTCTCTCTCTCTCGATGGAGGAAGGTATTTGTCTACCTTTGGTAGTGTGGCAAGAATCTTGGCCAAATTTTAAGGGAATTACCAAAGGTAAGTGAAGTTGCCACCAATCATTGGGTTTTTCTAAGGTGTGATTAGTCACCTGTTTTTAGTTGATTTTATTACCGATCCTAGGTTAAGAAAAAAAAAAGTTTTTTTTCCTAATCTAATGTGGATGTTAAAAAATCTTGATTCTTGAGTCCGGAAGTTTGGTTATGTGTGGGGAAAGTGTTAGGCACCCCACAATGCCTGTCCAAGGACAGTCCTTTGTTTTGACGAAATATAGGCGTAGGAAAGTAAACAGGGGTTGCCATACTCTAGAGATGAGGATGAATGGTACACGACATGATATACTTAATACAACCCATCTAAGAGAGAAATGAGGGAGGAAGGAAGGGGGTTTAAAAGAGTACATAACTAAATGGGAGAGGCTAGACCACTAAAACTACTGAACATTGCCGCTTTGCTTATGTCTACATGCTTGCGTGTTCGCCCCTTTTGCTTGCGCCTGGGAGACCGTGCCTTAGCTCTATGTGTCTTCGCTCCATATGTGTACATGCAAAGGCAAAGACAAGAAACCAGCAGACAAGCAATGGAAGGAAAAGATACAAAGAGCATATGAAAGAGGCATAAAGCAGATAAACATGGTAGACAAGGCAAGCAAAGAAACAAGAAAGCAAGCAAACAAATGAGAAGACAAATAAGTAAGAAAGCAAATAAAATGTGGTGTCTGCGAGGGACAAATGTAGGTTTGGATCAAATGTCCATAACTTCATTGTGTTGAAGCATGGATGACACACTCGCAAGCAAGAATTATGTATGAACATGTAAGCAAGCGTGCAAAGACGCATAGAAAGCCAACGGGTGGCACAAACAAGCATGGCAAGCATATCATCGGACATAGCGGAAAAGGGGAAAGGTATGCACAAAGCAACCAGCATCATGGCGATGCATCCCAAATGGTTACATACAAACAAAGCCTCACGGGTGTCAAGTGTAACCACATAGCCACAAACCCGCTAAGGGCATCAAGCGTGGCAAAGCCTAGAACTAGAGAGGCTAACACAAGCATAAAGCATATAAGCAAGCAAGCACAGACATGCAAATAGGGGTGATCCAAACTCTTTGATATGGGCCAAGGTGTATGGACGATGACAAAGACTATAGGGTCTAGATCGGGTCCGAACCAATAGGCCAAAACGCAAGAAAGAGAGACAAAAGGGCTACAATAGCATATGTCATAACAAACATAGCCTAGGTCTAGGCACACAAATATGACATGGAGCACACAAGCACATGGGAGATAGCATAAAGCATATAGAGAACATAGATCTAAGCACATAGGCATGTGAAAACATAGATCTAGACATATAGGCGTAGAAACATGCATGTAAACATGTAGAAGCCTAGCACATAGACATTGAAGAACATGGATCCAAGCATATAAGCATGTGAAGACAAGGATCTAACCATATAGCATGGAAATAAACACATAGATACATAGATCCAAGCAAGGCATGGCCAACAACATCATACAAGCATGTGAGCATGTAACCCTAACATCATCCTAGAACAAAAAGAGGAACAAAGCATAGGAAAACATGGCATATAACATAAAGCATGTAGATCTAAACATATAAGCATGTAAGGATGTAGATCTAAGCATGAAACATGGCATAAGGCATAAAAAGTAAGGAGATTTAGGCTAGAAGCACCAATAAAGCAAGCAACATACTAAAAAAAGCAATAAATCATGTGATTCAAGAACAAGATAAATGCTAGAAAAAGATTTAGAAGGTTAGGGGTGTGGATAGTAGCTAAAAAGCTACATCCACACCCCTAAACCCCAAATCCAAGATGTAGAACTCAAGAGAGGAAGATGGAGGGTGTGAACACTACCTTGTATTTTTGGTGAAGAGAGAAGAATCAAGAGGTTTTGATGTGTGTTTTTTTGTGTGTGTGTTTTTTGTGTTTGAGAGAGAGGAAAAAATCTTAGGATTCATCCAGGCAGAGAGTAGGACCCAGGGAGACTTTTGATTTTTTTATTGGTTTGGAGGGTGCTTAGGGCCTTTTATAGCCCAGACAAGCTTTTTGAGGCGTTGGCCCTTCAAGGCCGCCACCTTCAAATGGCCACAGATCAGGATGATCTTGACACCACTGAAAAGATCTTGACTTCCTGTTTCTGAAAATGTATGGAACTTGAAAATCCAACGGTCAGATCAAAAGTTATGGCTCTCGAAAGTTAGTAGTGCATCGATCAGTGCGTTATCCTAGTTTTTGTGATATCTCGGCCATTCTAACTTTGATTTCGACCTATGAATAGTCATTGGACTGAAAATTTGATAATCTTTGTAATGACATTGGTTTCAACCTGTTCTGATGGCCGAATCAAAATTAGGGTTTTTGGGGACCATTCGGGGTTAGCTTCGAGTCAAACTAGGTCAAAGTTGCCAAAAATCTCAGAGAAGCTCGGGTTTGATGTAAAACTATGAAAAGTGTCGTTTTGTGTGGGTTTTGACCTCGTTTGACATTTGGTCAACCCTAAGTTGGCCAGGGGCATTTTGGTCATTTTTGCTAAAAGAGGCATTTTGAGTGCTCTGGTGTTCGAATGGGTTGCACCACGTCATTCTAGATGTCCTCGTGGCCCCATGAACAGAAAATAATACTTTTGGATTTTTTGAGGTCCACCATGCAAATCGAGGGCGGACAAAATACGGTATCAACACCCTCCACTTGTACAACTACTGATCTTCCTTTGGATGCTTGTCGCATCAGGGTTTTGCTGGAGGTGGTAGAATGTGCTACAAGCTGTGAGGGCATTGTTCGGGGGTCATTCTGCCATTAATGCAGTTAGTTGAGTTGGTGTAGTGCATTAAATGAAGTGATGGATATTTTATCTGGATATTTTCCTTTTTCTTTGCTTACACGACTTTACCGCCGTCCTCGATATTTTGTCTTTTGGTCCATGTGACTTGCTCAATTCCTCTTGAGAAACGCTCGCTCTTCGAACTCCTCAGGCAATCGGCCTCTATTCTCGCTCTCTCATCTGTGTATTGGGTCAGAACTAACGAGGGAATGACCCCTTCCACCTCCTCGGGTTGGGCCCACAGAGCTCTATTCTGTACTTGGATCTCACCCTCCCCCCCACACACACATATATAATTTACGTGAAATTAAATATGATTAATATCACAATAACATAAAAATAAATTTCATAAGCCTTTGGGTTGTAAGGCCTCTATTTACTCAAATTTGTTGTAGGCTTGTAGCTGTATCACTGTGTTTTTTTTTTTTTGATACAAGATAGAATTCTATTCTAGCATAATCTAAGTGTATATGTGTGTGAAGCTCCCCTCCTGGAGACTTGAACCCCGGCCCTTGCCCCCCACACTCCACAAGCACTTATACTTATGGAGTGACCATCGCACCAAGGGTGTGCGGTGGTTGTATCACTGTGTTTGAAATGAAAAAGATATTAAAATTTAATTGACGAATTTAATACGATAATAAATGTGATAATGTCATTTTAATAAAATAATAAATGAGTATTTAAATTATAGTATATTTTTTAGTTTTGAGTGTGGGGGACAAGAGTTAGGATTCAAGTTTTCAGTAGAAGTTTCATACACTTATACATTTAGTTTAGGCTAGAATACTATTTCTATAATATATAAAAAAAAAATTGAAAAATTTATATTGTATTAAAATTTACATTGTCATTGGGTTGGAAATAATTAATACAAGCCATAGAAAACTGAAAAAGACAAAAAGTGACTTGATGGAGCCGAACTTTCACACACAGCTCTTTAAAACCAGTAAAAACCCTCACACGCTGCTTGACCTCTAACAAAATATTTTTGGTTTTTACTTTTTACTCTGAGAGAGAGAGAGAGAGAGAGAGAGTGTGTCTGTGTTAAGTTAAGTAAAGAAAATGGTGAGTGAGCGGAGGACAGGGGAGGCGGAGAGGGCGGAGGCAAAGGTTGGAGCGGCGGAGATGGAGAGTGGTGGCACAATGAGTGGTCCTCTGGTGGGGATGATGATCACGAGCTCGAGGCCACTTGATCATCATGATCTTTATCAAAATCAAACTAATATTAATATTAATAGCAGTAAGAGAAAGTGTGGCTCGGACGTGGGTCACGTGGTGTTGAGGCTGTTGTGCATGCTCACCTCTCTCGCAGCTCTCTCTTTCATGGTCACAGCTAGCCAGTCTAACTCTATCTCCATCTATGGCTTCCAGTTTCCTATTCACTCCAAGTGGTCTTTCTCTCACTCTTTCGAGTAAGCCTCTCTCTCCATTCCTCAACTCTCACTTTACCCATATGCCCTTCTGTTCTGGTCTCTTTGCTATTGTTTGGTAGCCGAGAAACGTGAGGAAAATGAGGGAACAATGGATTCTTGGTGGTGGACTACTTGAGCTTTTTCTTTTTACTATTTTTTTTTGGTGGGTCCCCAAGTATGCATTTATTTTGAATTTTGCTATATTTTCTTTTCCTCTTTTTCAAAAGTTAAGAAAAGAAAGGAAAGTTTTAGATTGGTTTTTGAATTTGATGCAAAAGCAACATTTCATTTTTGCGCTGTTTCAGATTTCAGAATAATGCATAGAGTGATTGGTTTGGTGGTGGGTTTGTAATGTTTTCTTTTATTGGGTCCAAAATGATGAGAATCTATTCTCGAAAATTTTGAATTCATTTTCTTTTCCTTCATTTTCTTACCAGCCAAACGGAGCATTAGCAAGGTTCATGTTAATTACTAGTTCACTAGTGTTTTTTTTTTTTTTTTACTTTTTACCAAAAACCCGACCGGAGTAAGCGGGTCATTGTCTTGGTTGGTTTGTCGGGTTGTAAGAATTCGGTTGAAAACCATGTTGACGTAATTGCCCTTGGGTTTGGCGCTTCTTATGTAACAACAAATTTTGGGAATTCTCTCTTTTCAGCTTCATTGCATCTGACTGAATAGAATCATACCCGTGAATCATTTTTTTTTTCTTTTTATTTTTTATGTTTTTATTTTTGTCTCTTGTAGACCTTTGAACAAAATGATAACACTTTAGGAACGTAGTTTGAAATGAAATTTTGTCCTCTGTTGTAGGAGAAGGTAATCTGTGCACTGGCGTGCACATCATCTCTCTCATAACATGTTGGTCTTACAAAGTGTGGGGTCTATATATTCTGATATTCGTGAATGTATATGGCATATGAATGAGATAATTATTGTTGCTTTAGAATTTAGATCATTTTCCGTGCCTAATGGAGTGGAAGTATTGGTTCTCATCATTTACTAGTTTAGGAATACAAATCCTCTGTATCACTTTTTGTATTTCACTAATTATAGTTTGTTATGTGTTTATTTTTTTATTTTATTTTAAACTTTGACTATTTTATAAGGAAAGTTAAATAAATATATGACAAGCTATGATTAGTGGAACAGAGAATATTTGTATTCCTAGTTCAGTGGTTCTATGATTTATCTTTATGTGGTCCTGATGTATGGTAGATATAGTAGATGAACCAATGATTTCTGTACTGGAATTTACTTTATAGCTGGGTTTTAAAAATGAATAGCATTTAAATGGTACTATTTGAGGCTGGCATGTATAAAACTATAAATTGAATCTTGTTCTCCTCTAGGTATTGAGTTAGGTACGGTTCAACTAATAATTATGTCTCAATTATAGCTGTGCAGTTTTAAATTGATATTGGTTTGAAGGCATAATGAGTTTAGAAGTGTAATGTGTATGATCAAAAGTTGATAAACTCTATGGCTCTGTGCTGGGCAGGTTTCTAGTTGGGATTTCAGCTGCAGTAGCTGCTCACTCCTTGCTACAACTACTCATCAGCGCATCTCGGCTGCTGAGGAATTCTCCAGTTATTCCCTCAAGAAATCATGCATGGCTTATTTTTGCTGGGGATCAGGTAAATTTATTATCTTTATAGCAGTCTCTCATGAACTAGCAGTTAAAATAAGAGCAAAATGCACTTTTTTCCCCTGGTGTAGAAAATGACACATTACTATAATGAGCATAATTAGCTATTTTATCAATTATTCTTGGTAATACTATTTAGTTATCCTCATCTTACTATAGTTGTACATGTTTAATATTGTAGAAAAACTAATATAATAGACATGCACTCTTTTCTGTTATATATATTGTTTAAACACCTGTGGATTAGAGTTATATTTATGAAAGATAGTTATATCCCATGGATTCTAGAAAAATGGGTTGAAGAGGTCCAGAAAAACTCAAACGAAGAGCCATCATCATCTTTCTTTATGTTATAGCAGTGATTAAATACTTTGATTTATTGATGTTTTTATTAGTTCTCTGATACTTTCAACTGCATATTAACTGCTTTTGGTAAATGACCTTGAAATAAATTTCTTCTTGTTCCAACTTCCAAGATATATGAATCATGCATGCACAGGACTTGATCTATGTTATTGTAATAGGCAGGATCATGAATGTTTTTTGTTGCCAGGCTGGTGAATTTGTATGCATTATGATATCTAGAAAATTTACAAGCCTATTTCTGACAGAGCAGCATGGCTGAAAAGTAACATTAAATCATTAATTTTGATATACAGATTCTTAAATTTTTTACTGAAAATACCAAACCGTGATTGTTACCTGGTAGCTAAAACAGCACCATTGTTATTTAATGTCATAATTTCCTATTTAAGAATATGAAACATTAGATAGTTAGGCTTTGTTTGGAATGGAAGGAGATGGGGGAGAGAGGATTGGAGAGGAGTTAAATGCCAAAATTTGATTGGTACAATGTGTGATGTATTTACCCATGTACAAGATAGACATACTTGAAAGTTAAAATAAGTGTATTCTGTCAAAATACAGTACTTAGACAAAACTTCAGAGCATATGATTAAATACATCATACACGTAAACATTTATAATGCTAGTGAAAATTAAATAATGGTATACTAGTTATCCTACTTCATATAGCTGCAGAAAACTGTGTCATAGGTAAATTCTTGAGCTTGTTTAGTGACAAGCATACTTTTATTAATTTTATTCATGGTTTTGTTGTATTCTAACAGTATTAAAATGCACCTCATTTCATGTTTACTACTGCTTAAGGGCCTGATTGTTTTAATTTGCAGGTCTTTGCCTATGCCATGATTAGTGCAGGGTCCGCTGCATCTGGGGTCACTAACTTGAATCGCACAGGGATTCGACATACAGCTCTACCCAATTTTTGCAAGTATTTACATAGCTTCTGTGATCATGTTGCCATCTCAATAGCCTTCACTTTTTTCAGCTGCATCTTGCTTGCCATGTCTGCTGTCCAGGATGTAATATGGCTTTCCAAGAACTGAATCACCTTGCTTTCCCACAAACTAGTTATGCCATCCTCTATGAAAATGACTTACAGGACATTATCTGCATCGTCCTTTCATTACAAATGATCAATAGTTGGTGTTCTCTCTTTGTAATTCAGGTCACTTATTGCTCTTTTGTAAGAAACGAGATGGTTTTTGTCAATTGTAATGGGAATGCGCTACTGTTGATTGTTTTATAGCGCCAGCTTGGGATGACTCTTGTTTCTAGAAGCTCTAATAATATGTCAATGTTTAGGTGTGCAATGTGAGATAATCAAACATCATGCTCAGCCAGTTAAGTTTTGAGTTTTGACTATTCTTAACCAAATTATCTTGTACTGTCCTTTCATTTCTTCTGGCCGAAGAAAATGTGAAAAAGAAAAACAAGTTAACCGAATTAGCATCTTAGCACATATATAGTAACAATCATTCTACTTCACATAAAATTATCACTGATTGCTATGCATCATGAAATTCTAGGACATGTCCTGCAATAGAATTCTTAGTTCTTTGTTAATATCTGAGGCATTTATGCTTTTATAAATAAGGGGTTTAATATTATTAAAAAAGAAAAAGGGTTTAGGGTAATTAAGTTTGGTACAGTAATTTGAAAGTGGTTCTTTGAAAATGTTGTGGTGTCTAACTCACCATTTTATTTTTTTGGAGAAACCGGCCTGGGAGCCCAGGCTGGACTTTTATTCCAACTAAAAAAACATTAAACAGAGTCAGCAAAAGCCAAGGAAGTGATTTCCCTGGGAAAGTCTTCTAACCAAACTTGGGACACTGGACCTACTCTAGCCTTCTTAGCAAGGAAGTCTGCTACCTTATTACAAGTATGGGGAACATGACTGAATTCACAAAAAAGAAACTGGGATGTTTGTTGCGTAACATCATCAAGGATATGTCCATACATGGACTGATCTGCTTGGCCATGTTTGAGGGCCTGAACAATGATCGCGGAGTCACCTTCGAATACTACCTCGCTGATGCCAATCTCCCTGGCCAGTTGCACAGCTTGACGGCATGCGAGAGCTTCCACTTCCTCCACCGTTTGCGGCAGTGGTATGCGTCTTGAGAGGACACCAATAACTGCAGCAGTAGAGTCTCGAAGCACCACTCCAATTCCAGCCGCTTTGATGTTGTTGAAAACAGCTCCATCGTAATTAGCTTTAAACCATGAGTGATCTGGAGGTCGCCATTGATGCGTTGTGAGCAGTTGGTTAGGTGTGGGCAGATTTGGCTACGCATTGATGTATTCCTGAAGCAAACCGCCTACCACCGAGAGTATCTGATCCAGCGGGTGTGTTGGGTGATTCATACGTACTGCATTCCTTCGATTCCACAGAGACCAGGCAGCAAGAATGAATATTTCAGCTCTGTAATCCTCAGTAACCTGCAAAAAACTAGCAAACAAGTTAGAAAAAGTGCTCGGCTGGGCATGCATCGAGGGGTTTGTCCAACTTAGAGTCTGCCAGACCCCTTCCACTGCCTTGCAACTCCACACCACATGAACAACGTCTTCTGGGACAGAATTATAGTTGCTGCACAATTCCGAACTCACCACCTGTCGACGAGCAAGATTAACCATTGTGGGAAGGGCCTCATTACAAGCTCTCCAAGCAAAATGCTTCACTTTGGCAGGAACGCGTAGCTTCCATAGACCTCTCCAAAAAGACTTTTGGGGGCCCGGATTTGAGCTACTTGGATTATTGGCCGAAGCATTAGATGCCAACAATCTGTAAGCACTTCTGGTAGTAAATTTACCAGAAGGATTTATGGACCAAATCAGTTGGTCGGGGGGTAGTCTGATGCTCAATGGTATGCTCAATATTTTTGCAGCTTCTTGAGGCACAAACACCTGCTTGATCAAGTCAGCTTTCCATTCTCGAGTGTTTGTATCAATGAGGCAGCTCACCTTCGAATCAGGTGGGATAGAAAGAAGAGGAGAGGTGACCTTCCTGTAGCATTGATCTGGTAGCCATTTGTCTTCTCTAATACCCACTGAATTTCCATCACCAATACGCCATACTGTCCCATTCTTCACCACTTCTCTAGCACTAAGTATGCTTTTACATGCATAGGAACCAGCTATGGACTCATTTGCTTCCAAAATCGAACAATTTGGAAAAAATCTAGCCTTAAAAACTTTAGAGCACAAAGAATCAGGATTTTTCATCATACGCCACACTTGTTTAGCCAACAAAGCTTCATTGACCTTCTCAATCTCCTTGAACCCCAGACCTCCATCCTCCTTAGGACTACACAGTTTCTCCCACTTAACCCAATGGATTTTCCTCGTATCACTGCTGTATCCCCACCAAAATTTTTGAATCATCACTTCAATATCCTTAATCAGACCTTTGGGAAGTTTAAAACAGCTCATAGAGTAAGTTGGGATTGCTTGGATGACAGCTTTTATAAGTACCTCTCGGCCTGCCTGAGATAATATCTTCTCTTTCCATCCCTGTAGTTTTTTCCATACACGTTCCCTGATGTATATAAAGCTTTGTTTCTTTGCTCGCCCCACAAATGCAGGAAGACCCAGATATTTTTCATAATGTCTTATTGAAGGCACACCCAAAATCTGTTGAATGCTCGCTTGAATGTCAGGTTGAGTATTGGAGCTAAAGAAAATGTTGGTTTTGTCTCGATTAATCTTCTGACCTGACCCCTTCTCATAAACAGATAGTATGTCAAGGATTACCTGGCACTCTGATTCTTTAGCTCTACAGAAGAGGACACTATTGTCAGCAAAAAATAAGTGAGAAACACGCGGCCCCGATCTACAAATTGAGACCCCCCTGATGAGACCTTCACTTTCAGCTTTTTGTAACAGTCCCTGTAACCCCATAGCACACACCAGAAACAAATATGGGGAAAGTGGATCACCCTATCTAAGCCCTCTGCTAGGCTTTATATTACCAACGGGCTCCCCATTAAGGAGAATAACAAATCTGTCAGCAAAACCCAAGTGTAGCATAGCTCTCTTTAGAAACTCCCACTCAACTCTGTCATAAGTTTTGCTCATATCCAGTTTAAGTGCCATAAAGCCCAACTTACCCTGTGTTTTCCGCTTCAAATAATGCAAAGTTTCAAATGCTACCAAAACGTTTTTAGTTATAAGTCTCCCTGATAAGAAAGCACTTTGAGAATCAGACACAACATAAGGCAAGATCATTTTCAGACGGTTAACCAACACTTTAGCAATAAGTTTATAGACCACATTGCACATACTAATAGGGCGGAAATCAGAAACCTTTTTTGGGTCCTTGATTTTTGGAATAAGAGCAATAAAAGTGTGATTTAAAGATTCAGGTACAAACCTAGAATTTAATGCAGTTAAGACAGCATTTGTAACATCACCTCCCACAATGTGCCAAAAAGATTTATAGAAAATAGGTGACATACCATCTGGGCCTGGGGTAGTGAGTTGAGCCATCTGATTGAGAGCTTTATGAACTTCCTCAGCTGTGTAGGGTTGTAGTAATCCTGCATTCATTTCTGGAGTGACTGTTGGGAGCATGCCATTGAGCACATCATCAAACCCAGATGGATTCGAAGAGGTGAAAATATTAGTGAAGTAATCCTTAACCAGCCCACCCATGCGGCTTTCATCCTCAGTCCAAAGGCATTATCATCCTCAAACCCCAAAATATAATTATGCTTGTTCCGCTGATTTGCCCTGCAATGGAAATAACTAGTATTTCGGTCACCTTCCCTCAACCAATTCACACGGGATCGCTGTTTCCACATTATTTCTTCCTTGACCTTAAGCCCTTGAATTTCATCTCTCAATTTTTTTATAAGATTCGGATTGGTACTGTACATGCCAGCCTCCTCAGCCCAATTCAATTCCTTCAATTTCTTCCCTAATGAAATCCGAATATGTCCAAAAGTCTCACGGTTCCAAATTCTGAAGTTGTCTTGACAGGTGGAAGTTTTTGTTTGACAGAACTCCAACCAGATTTGGGTCATGCACCTCTGCCCAGAAATTTTCAACCACCTCCTCACAAGTGTTATCTTGTAACCACATAGCTTCAAATCTAAAAGGCCTCCCCTTCTTGTAAAACCTTTTTTTGCTCAGAATCTAATATGAGGATAATAGGTCTGTGATTCGAATGGAAAGCTTCCAAGTGATAAATTCGAGCAGTGGAAAAACGAAGGATCTAGTCTACTGTGGCCACCCCACAGTCAAGTCTCACCCAAACATTCTGATCGACCGGTCTCCTGTTACACCATGTAAAAGGGTAACCTGTGAAACCAAGATCCTTTAACCCACAATAATCTAAAGCATCCCGAAAGCCTTGCATTTGCCTCTCAGGCCTATCCAGCCACCCCTGTTTCTCACCTGCAAAAAGAATTTCATTAAAGTGCCCCACACAAACCCATGGGAGGGACATACCATGGCTCAAAGATCTAAGTAAGGACCAGGAATTTTCCCGGCTGGCGGTGTCAGGGTCTCCATAGAAACCTGTAAACCGCCAGGCGTCATTCATTCCATGGTCAATAACAACATCAATAAAACGATCGGAGCAATTACAAACAGTTACATTCATGTCATTTTTCCATAAAAAAGCAAGACCACCACCCCTAGTAAGCCGGGGTACCACAAAGAAATTAAAATTCTGCAGCTTACGACATATGCGAGCAATACCATCTCTATCCACTTTCGTTTCCATAAAAAAAACCAGTTTGGGATCTTTTTTGCCAATTAAGGCAACAAGTTTGCCTTCTGTTTGTGGGTTCCCAAGCCCACGACAGTTCCAGCTTAAGCAATTCATTGAGAGTGGTGGTGCTGTGTACCAACAACCACCTGAAAATTTTCCTTCTCATCACAACCTATCGCTGACACACACCTCCGTTTCGGCCTAGCTGTATCAGATTCATGCAGCTCAGGCCGCCGCCTATCTTGAGTCCCTGGACTAGGACATGGGCTATTAATGCCTTCAGTTCGCGCTAATTTTTTCCAGGTCTTAAGACTCCCTCCCTCCAGTGAATTAGCATGCACAGTATTTGTAATATCATTCAAGCATGGCTTATTTGCATTGAAACTAAAATTAGGAACTTGTCCAAGTACCTGTCTGTCATTCTCAAGTTGAAATAAGCGCTTACCATCATTGGGCAGACTGAAGAGATCCCTTACCAACATATCTGTATCCTTTGGAGCTTCCTCCACATTCTGGTCAGCCCCTCTTGCCTCTCCATTTTTTGGCTTTTCCATCCCTGTTTGAACTATTCCATGGCCATCACCATCTTCCATCATTGGCTCGCCAACCTCCTCCACAACATATCCTATCTCAGGTTCAGGTACAACACTAGTTTTAGGTGCTAACCCCTGCACAACTGGCTCTTTTCCTTTTGGATTGGCTGGACCTTTTTTCCAAGCAGGTAGACCCCGTTTACTTCCTGATACCACCACAACAGACTTCTTATTTTGCCGCAACGGTTCTGCATGCACGCAGCCACTCACCGTATTGCTAGTCTTCCTTCTTAAGAGATCCCTTTCCTTTCAGCCAGACTTCACAATCCTTATCCACATGACTCACCCTTCCACACCAATAACAGAAATTAGGGAGACGCTCATATTTGAGCAACGCCCACCCAATATGCTCACCCTCAGCCCGAAGCTTACTACATCTTGGAAGCGCTTTGGTGATATCCATGGCCACCCTAATACGTAATACATCCCCACCAACCCCATCATCTTCAGGTTCAGCCACTTGGACAATGGTGCCGATT
The DNA here is from genome assembly GCA_019022515.1 of Quercus aquifolioides. Lineage (NCBI taxonomy): Eukaryota > Viridiplantae > Streptophyta > Magnoliopsida > Fagales > Fagaceae > Quercus > Quercus aquifolioides. The sequence goes on along the minus strand of CM032328.1, from coordinate 21,475,398 downwards.
GAATTGCCCACTGCCTCACCCGTTTCTGGCGTTAAACTAGTGGCAGGGATGTTGTGTAACTGCACCCAGAAACAGACTGAATTGAAAGCCAATAACGGGGCAGACTCAGCATCGACGGCGCGTTGGAAAACCACCAAACTTTTGTCATAAGTCCAAGGTTCAAACTCCAGAACTCGTTCTAAGTCCATAGCATCATCAAATTCAAATAGCAGCAAATTCCCCCCAATGTCACAGATTTTGAGTTCCCCACTAAGTTTCCACAACGGTTTGAAAGTGCGAGCAACGGTCTCAGCATTCAGAACACGTTTCGTAAAAAACTTTGCCGCTAAACGGAACAGACACGGCTCGGCTTGTTTGGGCACGTCAGCACCTTGCTCTTCTTCCTCCGTGATAGAGAAGCGAGCCCAGAGATCATCGATGTGTGCCATACTAACAGACCGAACTTGAAAACACAACTCTGAGAAAAAAAGAAAAAACCCGTAGAGTAACCAACAGAGGATATACTAGCGGATACAGCGATCCACGTCCGTCCTATCAGTCAAGGAAACTGAAGGGAAACAAGAACCTACAGAAGAGTAGGGACGAAAATTCTACACGCCTCACAGAGAAACCCTTCGCGGCGAGAGAAACCTCAACTCACCATTGAATGTACGTAGTGGAATCCACCACCCGGGTTGCTCATGGGGGTATCAAATATATTTTATGGAAAACAATTAAGTGCAATCGAATTAAATAATGTTTAGCCATGCATGACATGCGTTTTTGAGTGTGCGAAATTTCATAAATGCTACTCCCTCACTCCAGTGGTACATGGAAAAAATTAAACCAAATATATTTAAATATATAATATATGTTTAATTAATAAAAATTCACATGGCGGTGACCAATTTTATTAATATAGTTTTGAATTATTTACATATAAATTTTGAATTATACCATTCAATGCAAGCACACAATACTACTTAACTATTTATACAATACATACATACATGGGTAATTATTGGGACAGATCCAGGATTTTAAGCTAGTGAGGGCCAGAGTATAAAGAAAAAAAAAAAAAAACTCCAAATAGGCATCTATATAATATTAAAAAAATTATAAATACACAAAATCGTTGTTTTTAAATATATTAAGATGCAATCTGTAGGGATAAGGGCCCAAAATCATTTATTGGGCCTTGGGCTTTGTCCGAGGACATTGACAGGTCCGAGGAGAGATAAATAGTTATGAGAGATTCCAGTTCAGAGTCTCATAAATAAGAAATGAATGGAAGGCGGTCTGAGGAGGAATTCCTCCTTGGGTATGATGGATATCGTTCAGATGTGTATTCCAATGATGAAAGTAACCTTTGTAGAAGCCCCAGCGATAGGGACGTGCCTCATGAACATACGAGAAGAAAGGGAACCCAAAAATATCTAAGGAAAATCTGCTACCACCGCATTAAATGCACTGTAGCTACTTTTCTGGCCGCATTTATGTGGAGAAGACTCCTGAACAGTGTTGCCTTGGCTATCACAACTCACAGAAAGGCAGAAAGGGTGTCTGATGGGACAGGTACTCAAGTAAGGGCTCAAACGATCAACAAGTGTAGGATCAAGATGGACCAAGAGGATCTATATAATAGAAGAGACCCTCCATAAGAGAGGGATCAAAAAATCAAGGAAGGAACACTATAGCAATCCAAAACTAGACTTGTAATAAAGCTCTAATAGCAATACCTAAGAATCAGTTTCCTCGGATTTTGCCGATGACGTTTTTCTTTAGTGAACGTCTATTATCTCTCTTTCTTCGTCATAAAAATCTATTGGTTTGTTACTTAATCCACTAAAGGCCAGTTTTCCAACCCATTCTCTATAAATTTATTGTTTTGGGCTTTTTGGGCTAAAATCCATACACCTGTTGAGCTAGGAGTTCAAATCCGGTCCTTACACAATCATTTACCAACAAAGACAAAAACAAAATCAAAATAATGTTTTTTTTTAATATTAGGCTGGCTAGGATTTTTTTGTTGTTGTTGTTGTTGTTGTTGAAGTTAAAGCATTTACAGTGGTGATGCTAAAAATTTTAGCTTTTAACACTTCAAAAAGTTATTTTATTTATTTTACCACCTCACTTTACAATACACCCAATATCAAATGTTTTTTTTTATCAATTTATTTAAAATAATATAAACAACTCATGAAAATAATAAAAGAAGAGAGAGAATTTGAGTTTTTTAATTGAAGGAAGAAATATAATCTTAATAAAATATTTTATTTTATTTTTAACAACTTGTTATAGTCAACTGCTATTTATACCAGTTTACTATAGTTGCAAAAAATTTAGTTCTAGTTTCTTCAATAACACATGATTTTTTGGTTCTTTGGTGGTAAAATAGTTTTTTGTTGTTGTTGTTAAAATACAATCACCATTGTGAATATTTTTATTATTTTTGTTAATTTTTTGATTGGATAGTTGCTATTTGGGTGATGCGATCTAGACTTATTGAGGAGAAGGGGCCTAAAATAATTTTAGAAGGGGAACCCAATTACAAAAATAAAATACATAATAACTATATATATATATAACTATATATATATAAAATTGGACTCGAGGGGGCCCGGACCCCTTGGGCCCCCACCTGGGTCCATCCTTGCATAGATATCTTTAGACAATTGGCTCAAAGATAGTATGTAGTGTGCAAGTAATATTAAAATAAAAAATTATGATAGACAATTAAGATAATTATAATAAATATTATATTAAATTTCTTGAAATAGAAATTTAGTTGAAGACTTGGAGTAGAATTTTAAATTTCTTGAAACTTAGATAATAGAGTTCTCCCTCGATTAAACTATCCTCTTTTTTTCTTGTTAATCCCTCAATTAAACTATCCTAACAATTAATAAGATAAATAGAATCTTAATTGAAAAGAGAATTTTTAATTTCTTGAAACTTAGGTAATTGATTTTCAGCTAAATTAAATTGTCCTAACAAGTAATAAGATAGACTAATTTAGTAATTAATGAGAGTTTAGCCACTTGTACATAGTGAAGAAGTCACTTTATGCAACAACGGCTTTTAGGATCCAATTGGATCCAATTGTATAATATAGTATATAATATGAACATTTTACTTTAATAAATTCATAAAAATTTAATCATTTTAACTAATTTAAACCTGTAATTATTTTTATATTCTTGATTCCATGTGTTTGTTAAATTTTCTCTTTCCTTTTGATTGATGGTTTTTGCTTAAATTTTTGCCAAAAGTAACTAAACATGAGGATTAAATTTGTTTTTTCCTTTTCATGGTTTTAGTCGTTGTCAAATGGCCCAAATCAACTAAATATTTAGAAGAATTTTATATTGTAAACAGGGACGGAGGCATATATAGACCATTGCCATCCCAAATTAAAAAAAAAAAAAAAACATATATATACACACACACATTAATTTTAGTAATTTTGTTTTATAAAATTATATTTTGCCCCCTTTAACAATATCATTGATTCTTTTTAGAGTAACGTTACTGTTACAAACTTATCTACATCATTTTTATAAACTGTTGAGGTACAAATTTTTATTAGTTTGCATCTGGGCCTATCACTTACATCACTTTTTTACTTATTAATAATAACTAACTATATCAGCAATACACCTCTAGCATTTTCCTCATTTTAAAGGTCATTAAAAAAATTTATAGATCTAGAATCTAAAACAACATATGCTAGCTCAAAACATTTGTGCAACAACAAAAATCACCAATAGCAAAACTAAAAAAATTAAGTCCAATTAAACAATTTTACTCAAGCAAACAATGACCCTTTAAAAAGTTTTAAACAGAATAATTTTGTCTTTACCTAGTAGATGCACATATCAAAAACTCAAAAAAAAAAAAAAAAACCTTAGCTCCTAAGAAGCTGTCGAGCTAGCGGTCCGAGTCGCCCCCCTTAACTCAAAGTTTTGGATCTGTCCTGATTGTAAATCTATTATTATTATTATTATTAGTATACCAATTTAAATTGGTTTCTTATATAAAATATATTGACTTAAGAAATATTTTTAGAAATTTTTGTTGGAAAAGAAAAAAGTAAGTAATTTAAAAAAAAAAAAAATTTTCTATAAAACTGGTATCAAAAGTTTTTTTTTTTTTTTTTAAATTTAATAATAATCCATTAATAATGGTCCTAAGAGCAACTATTATACCCTTTTATATATGGGTAGGGATTGTGACCACTATATCAATCACTGGACATAAGCTTTATCTTTTATATATAGAATTTTGTTAAAAGATACTATAAGAGTATTTGTTAGTGAACTATTTTAAGAAAGTATTTTAATGGAGAAAGTTCAGAGCTATAGAAGAAGATAACATGAGGAGAATTGTGCAAACAATGGTGGTTCCAATTATGCTTGTGCAATCCTTCCTTTTTGGTGGAGGCGTCAAGCCTTGATTCCGTTTTAGATTGTTATCAACGTTGTGGGATAATCATTTTAAATTGAGTATTTGTGTTGGTACTTGCTGTGAACTGTTTTGCAAAAACTCTCTCGCAGATGTCATGTATAGTTGTATTTTGATTGTGCAGAGTCCATGTCAACCAGTTTTAGATAGGTACTAAGACCATTAAGTTCATATTTCATTCATTATTAGGAAATATATATAATATAATATATAAGGGATGGTATTAATTTGTGAATGTTAATATGTGTGTAAAACACCCTTGAACGTTTAGACCACAAATTATAAAATATCAATTCAAGCTTATAATCAAACAATTAATGTGCGGAACATGAACATAAGCAAAACACAGAATTGATAAACAATCTAAGCCAATTATAATCACATCCACAGCAGAAAATAAAAGGCAAAGATAAAGGAAGAGAGATGCAAACACAAGGACAACACACGATGTGTTATCGAAGAGGAAACTGAAGTCCTTGGCGTAAAACCTCTCCGCTGCCCTCCAAGCGGTCAATAATCCACTAGAAAATATAGTTGGGATACATGAACAACAATAGACCCTCCAAGCCTAATCAATCCAGGTACCTAAGCCCTCCAAGCTTCCTGCTCTAACGAGGTTGCGCCGAACCTTTTTCTTTTCTAGCTTACCGGATTCCGCTATAACCCATAGCATCAACCAATAACCATTGGTCCCTTCCAAATTGCTTCCCTTAGCACCAAAATGCCTTCTCACAGACGTGGGTGTGATGAGAAAAAGATTTGGTCAAGAACCTCTCAAGGATGTATCAATGGAAAGGAAGAGAGTAGAGGAATTTGAAGAGTCTCTTAGTGAAGATTGAGGATGAGGCAATTTTGTTTTTCTCTAGGGTTTCTCTCACAAAATTCTCTCTGGAAGCTCTCTACATTTCATGGGTATAAGGGTCTATATATAGTGGTGTGTGTTTGGAATACGAAGAGTCAGTTTTTCCCAAACAGGGCTGATTGGCGGCTTGGCCTCGCGACTGGTCTAAGTCGCGAGTTCAAGCTGCGAGATAACGGCTTGGCCAGCCTGGGACTTTTGTCCTGTAGTGTGATAGCTGGCATGACCCTTCACCTCCTCGCATGCTTCTCATGTGTGCAGCAGTTGGCGGCTTGCAAGCTGCGAGTCAGTCGCGAGTCCTAGCCGCAAGTCCTTGCTTCTTTGCACAAAGTTGAGCAATTCTTCACACTTTCTTCACACACTACCCTTACATGAATCCCACCTAAATACAGGGTTACTAAGTGCTAAATTACAAGCAAATTGGCACGGAATAAAACCAACAAGATGGTTGATAAAACTCAACCTTACAATCTCCCCATTTGGCTATTCCGTGACAAAACCCTATAACAAACTCTAGACTTAATGCGTGAGTTGGGAACAGTTGGAAAACTCACTCACACCTAACTCTAGAATCTATGAAACTTTTGAACTATAAGAACAAGTACTCCTGAAACACAACAACATAATAGGTTCATTGTATGCAGAAAACTTGAAATGCATATGGAACAAGCACAATGTGATCAAGCAAAATGGAATAGCAATAAACCATGGCAAGATCTAAACAAGCAATCACTATAACCAAGTGATCACAATGCTCATTCACACTTGGAATGAACATCCGGACATTCAAGTTGACAAACACAAGGCAAATCACTTGAATGATCAACACTCAACCAATGCACAGTACATGAAGTATGTGCATCTAGAAAAAATCCTACAAAGGCACAAGAGTGACAGTACTTAAAAGGAAATGCATAACATTTAGTTAGAAGTACTGATTTAACAAAGCACAAAGGTTGCATAAAGCAAGGTACAAACCATAAAGCCTACAAAGTGCATAGAAACAAGCCCTAAAAGCTTACAAAAGCAATATGGGTACAAACCATAAACAAGAACCTCAAAAACCTACAAAGGTACCAGGTACAAACCAAAACATAAAATAAGATATGCTGAATAATATGACATGGATACTGAAATATGCTAAAGTTAGAAAAAAAGCGATAAACAAAGGTCTGTTTGCTGAAATCTCCCCTTTTCGTTGAACTCCCCCTGCCAACATCATCTTCCCTTTTTTGTCATGGAATAGCTAGTCTTCATCATCTTCTAACTTTCTTTGAATTTGATCCAATTGAGCTTGGATAGAGGTGAACTTCGTATCCCATCAAATGTTGAGATGGTGCAAAATGGATGTAAGCCCGGACATCTTTGTACTCAGCTCATGGACAGATGCTACAATAGAGTCTAGCTTCTCGTTGACAGGGAATGAGCTGGAGTGCGAACCACTGTGGGATGCTGAAACTTCTGTCTTGATTCCCTTCTTACTATGGCCAATGCTAGCGTTGAATGTGCGCATGTTGATTGGACTTGGTTTTGTGCAGGGAAACTCATTCTCTGAAGGATGGAGAGTTTTAAGCTTCAAAATCCTTGAAATGAGACAGCAAAAAGGAATGCATATCCTTGACTTAGTTCGTAGAATAGTTTTGCGAAGGATATGAAAGATATGAGCACAGATGTTAATCTCTACATCAGAAATCAGATCATGAAGGAACAGTGCACACCTGATGTTCATATACCCTGTGCTGGATAGGGGATACAGGTTGTGAAACATGACGATTGTAAGCACTCTCAATTTTGGAGGAAGAGATGAAACACTGACTGAGTTCCCATTTGAGGAAAATTCCAAGTCTTTTCCAAGAACTTCCCGAAGTAAGTCCTCATCTGGATATAGATTGTCGTAAACTGGTGAGTTTCCAAGTATTGGTCGGTTGATGTGAAGAATCTCTGCCAGGTATATGGGAGAGACCAAGAAACTTTTTCCTCTAACCCAGCACTTAAGTTCGTCTCCTTCAACAATTGCATTGACATAAAATTCTTTTACCAAATTCTCATATGCATCATTAAGGTCAGAGAGAAGATAATTCCAATCCTTTCGGGCAAACCATTGAGGGATGTCGGTGTCAAAAAGAGAATGTTGATCAACGACTCTTTCAATCAGTGGTGTAGCTTTTGTGAAATAATTTTCATGAGTTTGAAAAGCAGCATACAATCGGAACTTGTTAGGATCGAACAAACCTGATGGGGAACGAGTCCCTTTTGGTCTAGGAGAGAAATCATCAATTTCAATGACAGGTTCCTTCCCTTTGCTGCTACCTCCTTCACAACTGATCTCTTGAATGGAGACATTTTGACACTGCAACATGGTTTATCACAAACAAGAGAAACCAAACAAGACACCAAAAATTATTAGCAATGTGTCAGATTCACACCATGGATGATGAAGAAAACCCTAAACACTTGAGATTTAGGTTCAAACCATGACAATGAGTGTGTGTATACAACCAAAACCACAATAGGTACACAAGATAGAGAAGATCAGTGTACAAACCATCACAAACATACAATAAAACCAGAAAATCAGAAACCCATGTTCGAACATGATAAATCACAAACCACAATAGCAACTTCACAAATCAAGAAAATAATGCTCAAATCAGTAAGTATGAAGTGAAAGAAAGAAAACCCATACCTTTTTGTTGAAGATTTGAGAAGAAATGATGCAGAAATGGAGGATTTTCAAAGAAATACTCGGAGTGTTTGTGAGAGTGAAATGGGGAAGACAATGAACAGTCACAAAAATTCGAGAGAAACATTGAAAAACAATTTTAAAAACTGTTTTTAAAACGCAAAACACGCGTTTTTCGCGACTGGATTAAGTCACCAATCAGTTGCCAGGGTAAGCCGCGAAACACTGTGAAACCAAGATTTTCAAAAAAATCTTCTAAGTGTTTTTTGCAATTGGAAGGTCTACCCGCTAGAAAGTCGCGAGATGAGTCGCGAAAAGCTCTGATACCAATTGAATGTTCAATATGTGTGTAAAACACCCTTGAACGTTTAGACCCCAAATTATAAAATATCAATTCAAGCTTATAATCAAACAATTAATGTGTAGAACATGAACATAAGCCAAACACAGAATTGATAAACAATCTAAGCCAATTATAATCACATCCACAGCAGAAAATAAAAGGCAAAGATAAAGGAAGAGAGATGCAAACATAAGGACAACACATGATGTGTTATCGAAGAGGAAATCGAAGCCCTCGGCGTAAAACCTCCCCGCCGCCCTCCAAGCGGTCAATAATCCACTAGAAAATGTAGTTGGAATACATGAACAACAATAGACTCTCCAAGCCTAATCTACCCAGGTACCTAAGCCCTCCAAGCTTCTTGTTCCAACGAGGTTGCGCCGAACCTTTTTCTTTTCTAGCTTACCGGATTCCGCTATAACCCATAGCATCAACCAATAACCATTGGTCCCTTCCAAACTGCTTCCCTTAGCACCAAAATGCCTTCTCATAGACGTGGGTGTGATGAGAAAAAGATTTGGTCAAGAACCTCTCAAGGATGTATCAATGGAGAGGAAGAGAGTAGAGGAATTTGAAGAGTCTCTTAGTGAAGATTGGGGATGAGGCAATCTTGTTTTTCTCTAGGGTTTCTCTCACAAAATTCTCTCTGGAAGCTTTCTACATTTCGTGGGTATAAGGGTCTATATATAGTGGTGTGTGTTTGGAATACGAAGAGTCAGTTTTTCCCAAACAGGGCTGATTGGCGGCTTGGCCTCGCAACCGGTCTAAGTCGCGAGTTCAAGCCGCGAGATAACGGCCTGGCCAGCCTGGGACTTTTGTCCTGTAGTGTGACAGCTGGCGTGACCCTTCACCTCCCCGCATGCTTCTCACATGTGCAGTAGTTGGCGGCTTGCAAGCCGCGAGTCAGTCGCGAGTCCTAACCGCAAGTCTCTGCTTCTTTGCACAAAGTTGAGCAATTCTTCACACTCTCTTCACACACTACCCTTATATGAATCCCACCTAAATACAGGGTTACTAAGTGCTAAATTACAAGCAAATTGACACGGAATAAAGCCAACAAGATGGTTGATAAAACTCAACCTTACAATTTGAAAGATGTGAATAAAGTAGAAGACAATATGGATACCTGCTACAGATCTTGCAAATAGAAGAATTATTTTATGACTAGTATAAGATGTGATAAATGCTAAATTTTTAGCATTTAACACACCAAATGCAAAAAATCACCTTCATAAAGTGTGTGATTTGGCATTTGCTATAGTGATGTTCTAATAATAGTACTGTACCAGCAGATGCGCTCTTTGTTTTTGTTTTTGTTTTTTTATTATTCAAACTTTCTCTCTCTTCCATAAAAAAATATCTTTCTAAATTTAAATTCCACCATTTGACATGTCTAATTAGTTGACATATGTCATATCAGGTGACTTACCTTAGTGATATTTGGTATTACTAAATCTTTGACACGTAAACCAATCAAGCCAAAACTTGGCTCATGCCAACACATCACAATTTGCAAGGATTGCCAGGTGTACTCATTGGATGACACAAAACGGAATTAGACACTTTTGCCACATGCATGCATGTTGTTTAAAGGCGCTATAAGAGCATTTACCGTTGGTATGGTATATGCTAAATGTAAAGAAAATCTAGTATGTGAGGCTCAAAATAGCTCAATAGCCATAATGTTAAATATGTAAAAATGTAATTTTTTTTGCCATAGTGCTACAGTATCATCCTAAATATATGATGGTACTGTAACTGAATGGTATAAGCAAATATAATTTTTTAATACACTCTCTCTCATACTTTTTAATTCCCTGGAATTTCTCTCTCCTCTCTCTCTCATTATTTCTCTTCTCTTCTCTCTTTTCTTTCTCTCTTTCTCATCTGCTCTCTCCAATGGCCCTCTCGCTCTCTCTCATTTGGTGGTTGTTGTGGGTTTCTTTATTGTAAAGTTGTGATTTACAACTATTTTGTGTTGGTTTTAATTCTGTGCCAAATTTGATTGTAATTATGTTCAATCTTTTGTACCCTATATTTTATGTGAGATTTTATTATAAGGGTTGTGTGTGAGAGAGAGTGTGAAGACTCAAGGCAATTGAAGACCAAAGAAGTTTTCGCGGGTAGCTCGCGAGTAGCCTTCCCGTGAAGTGAAGCATGTGCTCAACACATGACTGGAATGTGAAGAGTCATGACAGATGGTTTTCGCGAGTGTCTTGCGGGTTGAATTGCGTGATCCGGAGAGCTAGAGAAGATAAAGCTTGGCAAAGTCAGTTGGTAGCAGGAGCTTAGAGGGTTCGAGTACATGGGGTAGACTAGGCTTGGTGGCTCTTTTGTTATTCGTGTACTCTAACTTATTCTCTAGTGGATCGATTACTGCTTGGAGGGCGGCAGAGAGGTTTTTCGTCGAGTTCTTTGGTTTCCTCTTTTATAACACATCGGCGTGTTATCTTGTGTTTGCATTCTTCTTCCCTACTCTTTTAACTTTCATTTTACTGCTGTGATTTGATGAATATGGCTTAGAGTAGTTATATTGTTTATCTGTTCGCATTTACTCTATTCCGCACTAAGTTTAAGTTAGAGTAAAATCAATCGAGCCGTAATTTTTAATTTGGGAGTCTAAATAGCTTTTGTGTTTTCACACATTTTTAAGCTTTCATTTATCTCTTTATCACTGTTTTTTTTTTCCTAGTGGTGGTGGGTTTGTGACTGATGTGGGCGTGAGTCAGGTGGTGCAGCGGCGGCAAGGGTAAGGGATTGTGGTGGCGTGGGCTTGGTGACTTGGCCGTCGCCGATGAAGCATAAGCTGGGGCCGCCGATGAAGCATGACCCTCTCTCTCTCTCTCATTTGGTGGTTTGTTGGGGTTTGGCTATGGATTTTGGAGTTTGGTTTGTTGGTGATTGGTGGTTTTTTGATTTTGGTTTGTTGCCATGGTGGTGGTGATTTTGCTATGGATTTTGGATTTTGATTTTGCTATGGATTTTGGTTGGGTGGCGAGATCAGTGGTTGGGTTTGATTTTGTTATGAATTTTGGGTTTTGATTTTGCTATGAATTTTTAGTTTCGATTTTGCTATGGATTTTGGCTGGGTGACGAGACTAGGATTCTGGGTGGGTGGGTGGTGTGATTGAGAAGTTGGATGGTGGTGGTGGTTGAGAGAGTAAGAGAAATAGAGATCACAGAGAGAAGTGAGAAATATTTTTATATTATTTTAATGTGTAGTATGGTAAAATAAAAGTTGGCATGCTAGGTGTATTGTAAAATGATATTGTATAATTGATTGTTAGGACATATGTGATTCACTTGTTAGGAACATATGTCACTATTTTATGTAATTGGCTAATTCTTTGACAAAACGCACTTTACTTGTATTTGGGTAGATCTAGGATGCGTTTAATACTTCAAGAAACATTGTTTTAGGCTCAAGTGTTAAAGCCATGTAAGTCTGTCCAAGATTCAAGTCTGAAAAGTGACTATCATTAAAGCTCGATAGCTAGCCATCTATCGAGCCTTAAAGAGCTGTTCTAGCCTGTGGCTCGACAGCAGCTCGACAGATAGGGTATCTGTCGAGGTTTATGAAAAATAGAGTTTCAGTTCTGTTTTGACTCCAATCCGTGATTGTATGTTTGGACTTTCTTTTTTCACAACTCTAGACATATAAAAGGATTATTTTAAGGGCCGTCAAAGGTGGAACAAGTTGCATAAGTGTTGAGCAAAGTTTGTTCAAGCAAATTGTGATCGGAGATAGAATTTGCCCTAGTTCATCTTTCTTGTGAAGAAGCTGCTGTATTTGTACACCGTAGGGTTTTATAACTAAGGAGTTTCTCGATCTTCATCGCTGGATGAACTGAAGAACTTTGCAGCCAACAACCTTTTCTAGTTGGTGTTTGAAGTAGCGTATTGGGATCCGCACAATTGGTTAGTCACGTACTGGGAGCCGTGCATCAAAAGGAGAGATTGTCACTACAGAATAAGTCCAATTGGGTATTGAGATAAGAGTTCAACTATAAGTTGGTATAAGGTACTGAGATTACTTTACTTGTAACCACTTGCTGTGATAATAGTGGATTCTCGAGAGTGGTGACCTTAAAATCACATAGTGGGGTTTTTGCTGTGTAGGTTTTCCCCATTCGTAAACAAATCAATGTGTCAATTTATTTTCCGCTGCATACTTTACTCATTGGTGATTTGTTTGTGCTACCAAGCGTTTGCATGTTAATTTGATTAATTAATAAACTTGGCTAATTAATCAATTAATTCATCACAAGGGGTCAATTTGTTTTTGGCCTATTATTGATAAAGTAGATTTTTGAGATGGCAAAATAGAATATGATAGGATTTGCGGTTGTGAATGCTCTAAGTCTATAATTGTACATTCTTGAAGTACAACCAAATGTCAAGTTCATAATATTTTTACAATAAATTTTGAGTGAAAATGTATTATTGATGAGTAAAAAAATGAAGTTAGTGATAGGCCCAAATTATAACCAATAAAAATCTAGGTGGGATATTATTTAAATTGATCTCCAAAATTATATATATATATATATATATATTTTTTTTTTTACCAAAAATACACGAGGGATGGAGGATTCCAAAATTGTATATATAATATTACATTAGATTTCAATAGAGGAAGAAAGTTTAGAGTTATAGAAAAAAATAAGATGAAGAGAATGGTGGAAATGATGGTGGTGCTAATTATGCTTGTGCTTGCTAGTAATCCTTCCCTCTCGAATATAATAACGCCGACTCTTGAATGCAGATATAACTGTTTTGCAGATTGTCATAGTCGGGAAAAAGATCCTTTGAAATTGAGTATTTGCTGTGGTACTTGTTACGTGTTGTGCCCAAGCTCTCTCGCAGATGTGAAATATGGTCATATTCTTGATGTTTATTGTACAGTGCCGCCACCCAGTTTTTATTTAGGTACTAAAAGTAAAACCATTGAGTTCATAATTCATTCCTTAGGTGATATATATATATATATATATACACACACACAGAGTAATATATAATTGTTTTGTATATTCAATTCTAATGGATGTTATTAATGTGACAGATCTGAATAAAGCAGAAGACATAGGGTACTTTAGAATGTAACTAGATATCCTCTTGAGTATTGATTAACAAACTTGGCTAACTTTTTTCTTATTTGCAAACACATGTTTTTGTGTCTTAATTTGTAAAAAGAAAATAATTTTTGATAATTTGAAGAAGGTAGGGAAGCCATGGCCCCCGCCCTAGGTTGTAAATGAGCAAGTCATTCATAAATAGCTTGAACATGGCATGATAAAATTTGTTGATGTTTGTTTGTTTATAAACAAGTTAAGCTTAAGTATTAGATTTAGGCTTGTTTAATAAGAGCTGAGCTCAAGCCAAAAAAAAAAAAAAATGTTCATAAACATACTTGTGAATAGTAGAGCTAACTAAATAAATAAAAACTGAGTTAATCTTGTTTATGGGCTTGACAACTGTTAATATATATATATATATATATATATGTATGTATGTATGTATGTATCAGAAAATGTTATACAATTTATATTAAATGGAGTCGGTATTGGTTTGACTAATGAATCTAGTTGAACCAAGCCAACCTCAAACTTTTGGACTTTTTGATACAAACTAGAGTTTGAACATTGTTTGTAGGTTTGGTTTGAGTTCCAACTAATTAGCTTGAACATTTTACCTTATTGTCAAGCCAAGCTGGAACATCCAATTTTCGACAAAGATAATTAGTGCTGCAAATTTCGTTCTTTTTGTAAAATGTTGGGAAAGATTTTCATCTCCAACGTATATATTACATGGTGATGCCTCCTCCTCGTTGTGTCAATAAAATTTCTCATTATTTAGCAAAAAGGAAACCAAAAAAAAAAAAAAAACTTATATTGTGAAGTATATAAACTACCTGCCGTTTAAGTCTAATCTTGAACACAGAAACGACACTATGAGATATGGTTGTATAGTAGAATGTACAGCATTTCCGTGATCAAAATGACATTGTTTTAAAGAGATACACCGAGAGACTCTCACAATCTCACTCTTCTCTATTTACAAGCTCTCTCGAGCTTTAAACAATGTCTCATCAAATTAACTCTCAATTCTCTCATCTATCAATATTGTCAGCAAACGCTTCCATTTTCAAATCCTGGGCTCACGAACTCCAAACCATATCGAATCGCATTCCCTACATGAAACTCTTGGAATTGAACAAACAAGGTAAGCTCAAGCATGTGATTAAGTCGAGTATTAATACTATAAGCATTGGTCTGAACTGGTCCTTATGGTTCTAGAATCTAGACTATTCTAGGATTTTGAGGACGGTTTTATGGACTTTGGATAGTAATAAAGTGTTTTGGAAATGTTAGGAGGATTTGTAGCTGGATTTGCTTTGAGTGAATGTGTACACACCTTTTGGTAAAACATACATTTGAAATTTGGGTGTTTTTGAATTTTGTCCCCTCTAATGTTTCAAAAAGGAGGGATTGCCAATCAAAATAGTATATAACTTCAAAGATGCGGATCCAAAGTTTGAAATGTTAGGGAGAAAAATTTAAAGACTCTCAAACTTTAGGGTGTGTTTTGTACTTGAACCTATAAATAATTAGTGTACACTTATGGATAATTAATTTATGCATTTATTTATTGGCATATTCAATAAATAAATAAATTAACATAAATGCAAACTTTTTTTTTTGAGTAAAATATAAATGCAAACTTTGACAAAAAAAGTCTCAAGGAATGTGTCACATGACTGAAGTTTAGGCTATTACATTTTAGGTTTCTACTGTTATATATATTCACAATTTCATAAAATTCATAATGTCTTAGTTGGAAATTCATTAATGGCCTGATTTTTTGAAAAAAGAAAAAATCTATAAACAAAAAAATTCATTAAAGGCTTTATTAATGACAAAGTATTTTAGATAATATAAATCATGGTCATAAAATATTCCAATATAGGGAGAAAGTTTGGAGTTATAGAAGAAGAAGAGATAGCATGAGGAGAATTGTGAAAACTATGGTGACGCTCGTTATGCTTGTGCTTGTTGTTGTAGCACCAGCTAGTAATCCTTCCCTCTTGGTGGAGACAACGCCAGACATTCAATGCATTATGAAATGTTATGTAGGTTGTGCGCGTTGGGAGGGTAATCCTTTTAAATTGAGGCTTTGTCATGATTCTTGTTACCAGATATGCCAAGCCTCTCTCACAGATGTTATCTATAGTTGTATTCTTGATTGTGCAGAGTCCATGTCAACCAGTTTTGATTCAGGTACTAAAACCATTGAGTTCATATTTCATTCATTTGGATATAATAATACATAATTGTTTTCTTTATTCAATTCTAATGGATGTTATTAATGTGACAGATGTGAATAAAGAAGAAGACTATATGGATACCTGCTATAGCTCTTGCAAGAAGAAGAAGAAGAATTATTAGCTTGCTTTAGACTTGTAAAAAAAAAAGAAAAAATAAAATTCAGAAGCTTGCTTTACATATAATTGTTTTGTTTATTCAATTCTAAGGAATGGTATTAATGTGACAGACCAATTGTGTCGACCTGTTTATGAAATTAAAAAAAAAAAAAAAAAAAAAAATATATATATATATATATATATATATATATATATATATTAACCCAATTGATTTAGACTATGAAAAACCAAACAAATAAGGTGAGGTGAGGTGAGGTGAGATTGAGGTCTAAGAGTGAGAGGCAGGCATGAAGCTTGGGAGAATGCAACTAGGAAGAACATAGGTTTATATATCTAGGGATTTGAAGGACATATTGGTAAAATGACATTTTGTTAAACGAGTTTGACGGGTTTTGTGGGTTGGACACAAACACGACATATTTATTAAATAGGTAAGTTGTGTTAACCAAAATATGATATGAATCCGTTAAACTTTAACCCATAACCTGCTAGTTTTGTGTCATGTTTACGTGTTGTGTCAGATTTTGTCATTTTTAGGTGGAGTTTAAATCACAAACAAAAGTCACAAAAGATGCCATTATCGCATGACTATCACTTAAACGGTTAAACCCCAAAATATATAAACATTCACACTTAAATGCTATGCATATTTAAAGTGCATGTTTTTGCTGGAGTGATTTAGTAATGGAAATAGGTGATGGATCCAAAGTATAGGAGTTTATTTTCTTTTAATTAGTCATTTAAAGCTCTGTAATTATTGTGTCTTTCATTAGTTTTCCTCCTTTAATTCACCATTTAACCCTCTCTAAATATTTAAAGCTATCAATTATTGTACATTTAAATAACATACATCATATTAATTAGAGAAATGCTATATCCACAATATTTTTATAAAAAATCCTAGGTGATAGGTTGTTACTTGTTACTGATGGGCAAAAAAATAATTTCAGTGATAGATTCAAATTAAAAACATGTAACAACATGCAATATAAGATTTGTTGTGAAAATATTGTTGATGTAGCATTTTTCTATTAATTAGGAGTTTTCACTCCTTTTAATTAGTCATTTATTAATTGAGAAATGCTACGTTCACAATAATTTCACAACATTTTCTACCTGTCACTGCCACGTCACAAAACACAACTTAAAACAATCTGACTAGGAAAAGAAAACAATAAAATCAAATAAAATTGAAAACAAAATAAAAAGATTAAGAAAACAAGACATAAAATCAAATGAAATTCAAAACATTAGCATATTTTGGTGAAGAGGGAAATGAAGGGGTTTTGGAGAAGAAAGAGCTCTCACACATCGGAGGCAGAGGGTACGGTAGAGGCAGAGGTAGAGGCAAAGGTGACATCGTCTCTCTGTAGTCGGCAGCGAGACCCACACCTGTACCCGTAGCCACTAACACTCGACTTCTTCTCCCTGCCGTTGCCCATCGTCGCTTCTCTATCTTCTTCAAAACGGTAAGACCCACATCGTTCTACCTTTCTCAGATTTTGTTTCATATTGGAATTATTGAGTTGTGATTGTAATTTTGTTATTTCTTGCTTTGTTGCCTTGTTGTAAGCTTTCATTCTCTTTGAAACTCATCTTCGTCCAATATCTCTTGTATTCTCACGTCCAATATCTCTTGTATTCTCACGTTACTCATTGAAATTCATCTTAGTCCAATATCTTTTGTATTCTCATGTTATGCTTTTACTGTAGTCATTGGTTGAAAGCCCATATCATTGTAGTCCAATACTTTATCATACTGTTGTAACCTTTCATTCTCATTCCATGGCCATATCAGCATAATACAATCTTGATTTTCATTTCTCAATCTTATATGCTATATAACAATATAATTTTTTCTTTTGGCATATGCAAGACTATATATCTTATTCCAGGATAGAAAAAATGTAATCACAATTTTTTAAAATATATTTTACATGATAGAATCAGTCACTATTAGTAGAAATGATTTGGTGGAAATTATACAACTATTGCAGAGATTTGGTGCAAGCAATCATGTTAATTTTGACATTTAATTTGTAGATACTTACTGTGAGAAATTTTGAAAATTGTTCTCATGACAAGTTAGCAATGTGAACAATAATCTAATGATGGCTTGAGACTTGTCCTTTTGGTCTTTATTCATTTACCGTTATTACTAAATTTTATTTGTGCCGAGGATTGTATATCAAATATCAGTTGATCATTTAAATTCATTACCTTGACAGCTACATTGATAGTTCTGGAGTTAGTGGTGAGATTCCTTTGACATTTGCTAATTTAAAAAGCTCCAAAAAGTGTAAGAACTACCTTGCTACTTCTTTTCTGAACTGCAAACTTTCTGAATTTACATAATGATGAATATACAAACAAAAAGTTGTGATTAGATTTTGTGTGGAAATACTTCTTGTGGTCATAGGTGGGCATTAGACACTGAACTCACGAGTAGGATACCAGACTTCATAGGGAATTGGTCAAAGTTTACTACCCTGTAAGATGATAATCAGGAGTTTTCCCTCTTTTTAATCAGTCTTTTTAATTAGTCATTTATGGTTGTACAATTATAGTACCTTTAAATAACATGCATTTATGTTGCAAAAGTGTATACTCTGGCAATTCATGCAAATTGTGATATTTTGGCATGAGGCAAGTTTTTACAAATATATATATATATTTGCTGAATATACTAATAAAGTTTTTAAGTTTAAGGTAAAAAGAACATGCATATGGCATGCTTGGCAGAATTTTAACATTATCTTCTACATATAGATTAGATTTTAATAAAATATAAAACATGTAAAAAATATTTTACCACTTTTTAAGTGGAGGTACTACGTCTACAACATTTTCACAACACTTTTACAACAAATTTTAAGTGGCAGATTGTTATAGGTTTTTAATTTGAATCTATCACTGAAATTACTTTCTTTTCCACCAGCAATAGCCCATAACAACTTGTCAATTGTCACCTAGAAGAAGTGCTACATCTACAATATTTTACAACACTTTCATAACAAATCCTAGGTGGTAGATTGTTATAGGTTTTTAATTTGAATCTATCACTGAAATTACTTTCTTTCCCACCAGCAATAGCCCATAACAACTTGTCAGTTGTCATCTAGGAGAAGTGCTACGTCTACAATATTTTACAACACTTTCATAACAAATCCTAGGTGGTAGGTTGTTATGGGTTTTAATTTGAATCTACCACTGAAATTACTTTCTTGCCCACCAGCAATGGCCCATATAACTTGTCATTTAGGATTTGTTGTGAAAGTGTTATGAAAATGTTATGGACATAGCATTTTTTTAAGAGGTTGTCGAGGGGCGGCTAGCATTAATGCTAGCCACCCGTGGCAAGGGGCGGCCAGCATTAGTGTATCTTGATACACTAATGCTAACCTCCCATTTTTGCCACCTAATCAACCCTTTTTTTGTTATTTTCTAATTTTTGGCCTGATTTTTGTGCTGCTGTTTAGAGGCCTTTTTAAGTCTTGTTTTCTTCATATTTTATATATATGGAAAGCTCTGGATGTCTAGTTTCCAATGATCTTGGCCTATGTCGATTTGGAGCTACAATTGTCAAGATATTGTGCTCGGAAGGAAGGTGATACGGTGTCGAAAAATTTTGTGACGTTTTTTCTTGAAAAATTCATATCTTCCAATCCAAAGCAAACTCAAGCCCTTTTGATGAAAATTAGCTACAAACTTGTTCTTCAAGATGGTCTAGCCCGCTCATTCCAGTTCTCGCCCAATCGGTATAGTTTATTGCATGAAGTCGGGTGAGAAACTGCTAGTTTTTCCTAAAAAAGTGAAGGTTTTTATTAGGGTTTTCAGTATTTTGGTGATATCTTATCCGTTTTAACTCCGATTTTGGCCCGTAAACTATCGTTTTAAAGGGAAACAAATGCCTTACGAGATGGTCTAAAATTCAACATGATCCAACGGTCGGATGAAAAAGTCAACTTTTTTACCATACTCGGTTAGGGTTTTGGCCTTAATCGCTGTAAAATGACTTTTTCAAATGTTGTGACTTTTTGATCCACCACCCAATCATATTGTATTTATTTTTACCCTTTTGGTCTTGAAATTCATGATTTTGCACCTTTTAAATTTTTTTTTTGATTTTATTGGTTTTTATTCTGATGCATGAATTGAGGCCAGAAAAAATACGGTATCGACATTGAAGGAATGATGTAACAAAACTAATGCATTTTGTTTTCCCTCTATTATGTTCAAACATTAGTGAAAAATCTAAAACTTCAAACGACAAAGAAATTGAAGAGCACAAAAATTACATAGTATATTCCCAGGATTGCTTAGAGTTAACACCAAGAGTAATAGAAAATGTTGGAGTCAACACCAAATCATTGGAGAAATTCCTAGAGAAAAGTGATCCCATCCTATTTAAATCCTATATTTTTCTTCGATTTTAATTCAGATAGTTTGGTGAATGGACATGAACAAGGTATGATGCTTATGCATTGCTAACATCCTAGAATATAGAAGAAGCATTCCATTGAAAAGGAGGTGGATTATGTGTTTGAGAGATTACAAGCACTTTTGAGGACCGCTTATCAGATTTTATCAAAGTAAAAAAAAAAAAAAAAAAAAAAAAAAAATTAGCCCAATTGATTTAGACTATGAAAAACCAAACAAATAAGGTGTGGTGAGGTAAGATTGAGGTCTAAGAGTAAGAGGCAGCCATGAGACTTGGGAGAATGCAACTAGGAAAGAAAATAGGTTTATATATCTAGGGTTTTGAAGGGTATATTGGTAAAATGACATTTATTTAAATGAGTTTGACGGGTTCTGTGAGTTGGACACAAACATGACATGTTTATTAAATAGGTTAGTTGGTGATGTTCAAACCACAAACAAAAGGCTTAAAAGATGGCATTACCACATGACTATCACTTAAACGGTTAAACCCCCAAAATACATAAACATTGACATTTAAATGCTATGCATATTTCCTTCTCAAAAAGAAAAAAAAAAATGCTATGCATAATTAAAGTGCATGTTGTTTTTGGAGTGATTTAATAATGGAAATAGATGATAAATTCATAGTATAAGAGTTTATATTCTTCTAATTAGTCATTTAAAGCTCTGTAATTATTGTGTCTTTTATTAGTTTTCCTCCTTTAATTCATCATTTAAAGCTCTTTAATTATTTAAAGCTATCAATTATTGTACCTTTAAATAACATGCATCATATTAATTAGAGAAATATTATGCTCACAACATTTTCATAACAAATCCTAGGAAAGGTTATTACTTGCTATTACTGGTAGGTAAAAAAAAATTTAAGTGGTAGATATGATTCAAATTAGAAACATGTAACAACATGCCATTTAAGATTTATTGTGAAAATGTTGTGAATTTTGCACTTCTCTATTAATTAGGAGTTTTCCTTCCTTTTAATTAGTACTTTTAATTATTCATTTATGGTTGTACAATTATAGTGCCTTTAAATAACATTAAATAACATGCATGCATGTTGCAAAAGCGTCTAATTTCATTTTGTGTCTTCCAATGAGTACACTTGGCAATTCATGCAAATTGTGATACGTTGGCATGAGCCAAGTTTTGACAAATGTATACTTTCTTTTATAGTAATAATTTTTTTAAGTTTCAAGTAAAAAGAACATGCATATGGCATGATTGGTCCACATGTTGAAGATTTAGAAATGCCAAATAGCACCATCGCACACCCTTGGTGCAATGGTCACTCTACAAGTATAAGTACTTGTGGGGTGTGGGGTGTGGGGGGCAAGGGCCGGTGTTCAAGTTTTCAGGAGGGAGTTTTACACACATATACGCTTAGATTAGGCTAGAGTAGAATTTCTATCTTGTAAAAAAAAAAAAAAAAAAAAAAAAAAACCCAAATAGCACTAATGTAAGTCAAATATGACTTGTAAACTAATTAGACATGTCAAATGGCAGAAATTTAACATTATTTTCTACATATAGATTAGATTTCAATAAAATATAAAACATGTACAAAATATTTTACCACTTTTTAAGGAGAAGTATTACGTCTACAACATTTTCATAACAAATCTTAGGCGTCAGATTGTTATAGGTTTTTAATTTGAATCCACCACTGAAATTACTTTCTTGTCCATCTGCAAAAGACTATAACAACTTACCACCTAGGATTTATTATAACAGTGTTGTGGACATAACATTTCTATCTTAAATGTGGAAAAACCTATAACAACTTGCCACTTAGGATTTATTGTAAAAGTGTTGTGGACATAACATTTCTATATTAAAGGTGGACATACGTAGCAGAATTTCCGGAAAAGCTTCAGCTTTACCTATATATATATATTATTTCAATAGAGGAAGAAAGTTTAGAGTTATAGAAGAAGATAAGATGAAGAGAATGGTGGAAATGATGGTGGTGCTATTTTTGCTTCTGCTTGCTAGTAATCCTTCCCTCTCGAGGATAATAACGCCAACTCTTGCCTGTAGATATAAGTGTTTTACAGATTGTCATCGTCGGTATAAAGATCATTTGAAATTGAGTATTTGCTGTGGTACTTGTTACTTGTTGTGCCCAAGCTCTCTCGCAGATGTGAAATATGGTCATATTCTTGATGTTGATTGTACAGTGCCGCCACCCAGTTATTATTCAGGTACTAAAAGTAAAACCATTGAGTTCATAATTCATTCCTTAGGATATATATACAGTAATATATAATTGTTTTGTTTATTCAATTCTAAAGGATGTTATTAATGTGACAGATCTGAATAAAACAGAAGACTATATGCATACCTACAACGCTGGCAAGAAGAAGAAGAATTATTAGCACGCGCTACACTTGCAATAAGCAAGAAAAAGAATGTTATGAACTGTATTTGCTTATTGCATTCAGCTATATAGTTGCCAGAAAGGAATGTTATCCCCTTGGGCAACCCTTATCAAATAAACAAATTTGATATAAAAATAGTAGTACAATTAAAAAATAAAAAAGGCTTGTTGTTGAAGGAATGATGTAACGAAACGAAAGCTTTTTGTTTTCCCCTCTATTATGTTCAAATGTTAGTGATAAAACTAAAACTTCATACAACAAAGAAATTGACAAGCACAAAATTACATAGTATATTCTAAGAGTTAGCACCTAGGATTGCTTAGAGTTATCACCAAGAGAAATAGAAAATCATGGAGTCAATACCAAATAATTGGAGAAATTCCTAGAGAAAAATGATCCCATCCTATTTAAATCCTATAATTTTCTTTCAGATAGTTTGGTGAATGGACATGAACAAGGTATGATGCTTATGCATTGCTAACATCCTAGAATATAGAAGAAGCTTTCCACCGAAAAGGGTGTTAGATATTCTCCTAGAGATTTGACATTTTCTTGATCAGGAGTGTTGAAGTTCATGCCGAAAGTGTGTGGGCACAAGTTTTGTATCACAATATTTGTTACTATTCTAACATGTACGATTGTGAGTCAAGGAGAAAAAGTTACGAGTTTTTGTGAATTAAAGTGATGGATCATTGATTACAGTTGCACATTTCATTAAGTTGTGGTAAAAATTGTAGCAAATTGTGTGGTCAGAATAATTGTATTCATTTTAAGCTTAAATTTATATAGACGTGGCAAACGGGTGGGTCGAGTTTAGGTTCGGGTCAGGCCAAGTTGTGTCGGGTTGACCCATATATTTCACATGATTTAAAAAAATAAAATAAAATAAAGAAAACAACATGTATTTGCTATTTGGAAAGTCACGTAGCAAATTACTTGATGTAAAATGCATTACTTTGAATTCTTTACTCATATCAAGAATGAGCTCAGCTAAACAAATTAATATTTGTTCAATAATTTTAAAATTATACAAATCTCAACATTACTAACAAAAACAAAATAGCACAAAGGATAAGTAAAACAAATACACTAAGTTTTATTTCTGCATAATCTCAACATCCCAAAACATAAAACAAAATTACAAATGGCTTATTGGATAGCTAATTTGACAAAGAATAAAAATATATAAGAAATTTATAATATTGAAAACTAATTTTATAACCTATTATCAATTGTGGTTTGCACTCTCTTTCTATTTGGAGAATATATATTAAAGTTTGATTGTTTACTTATTATACATGGTCCCTTTTATGAATATTATGTCATTGTTAAACAATGCATTCTCTAGAAAATATCATAATTTATTTTGAAAATCCATTTATTTTGGACATGAATTGTTAAAAAATAGGCCTGAGCATTAATAATTTATCCTAATTTCATTGATACTTTGGCTTCACTCTTTTCACACTTATGAATGTTTCTCATACATGTCTATAATTTTAAATATATGTTTTTAACTCTGCTGTAACTAGATTGCCTTGGCATATACTTTGTTATTTGATATCTAAATTTTTTTTCTCATTACAGAATGTCTCAACCATTCATCTTTTAGTTCATTTGCATGCAGTTATGTCAAGGTCTCAATTATTTCCTTAAAGCTCATAAAAAATAATTAAACCAATATTGTTTTAATTTTATTATTTTTTCCCCCAAAAAAAAGTTTTAAAAAATGTTTCAGGTCACGAGTCGGGTCGTGGTTTAGGTTGGGTTGACTTGCAAAAAAATCGGGTTGGGTCAAGAAATTTTGACCTGTTTTGTCATGTCTAAATGTATATACCTAACATACAGAGAGAGAGAGAGAGAGAGAGAGAGAGAGAGAGAGAGAGAGAGAGAGAGAGCCCATACAATATGTATAGTGTACTAAAATACATAATTTTGCAAAAAAAAAAAAAGAGAGTGAAATCTAAGATTTAACTTTTATTACATCGTATATGATATGATATTAGATTAGAGTAGACATTAAGTTTAAACCATAGACACAAGGCACCACAAAAGATGCCATTATTACTGAATTATTACTTAAACACCATAAAATTTCAAACTTATGGCGTTGGCTCAATGGTGATTACTTTTTATTATAAGGAAAAATACCAATTGATTTTTGGTGTTGGCAGAGTTATACTTCTAACCCCAAATCTCTTTGATGGCGACAAAAAACTTGTATCCTAAATCTCTTTGACAGCGACAAGAAACTTTACAAGTTGAGCTAATTAGATCTTACAATGTTTTGCATATTGAGAGGGCATACTTTTTAGGATTGATTTAATTATAGTATTTGGTGACTAGCCTATAATTTTAGTAGTTTACTTATTTTTTAAATTTCCATTTAAAGCTATCTAGTTATTATGCCTTTTAATTAATTAATTAATTAATTTATTTATTATTATTTTTTATACAAGATAGAATTTCTACTCTAGCCTAATATAAGTGTATATGTATGTGAAGCTCCCTCTTGGAGACTTAAACCCTAGCCCTTGCCCCCCCACACCCCACAAGCATTTATACTTATGGAGTGACCACCGCACCAAGGGTGCGTGGTGGTTATTATGCCTTTTAATAACTTGCATTATTATGTAATTTTTTCCCTTTTAATTAGTCATTTAAGATTCTATTATTATAGTGCATGTTTTAAGACAGTGTTGAACTTATTATTAACATAAAAACTATAACGGTTACAACATGTCATAGATCATAGACGAGTCCCTCTTTTCATTTTCCTCAATATATCGTTGCAACATGCACTACAAAACACGCGGGTCTTAGGCCGCATTTTCAAAAATGCGGCTACAGACGGGCTATAGCTGCATTTTTAAAAAACGCGACTTAAAGTATTTAAAACTAGCCGCGTTTTAAACATGCGGCTATAGAATATGTATACAGCTGCGTTTTTAGTGTTTATAGCCGCATTTTTGGGGCTGCAGCTATTGCCACGTTTTAAACACGTGGCTATAGGACCTTCCTTTTTTTTTTTTTTTTTAAATCTGAACTGAAGCCGTGTTTTTGAACGCGGCTATAAATTTAGTCTGTAGCCGTGTGTTTAAAACGCGGCTTCAGATTTGCCTATAGCCGTAGGTTAAAAACGCGGCTTTAGGCTTTGTATAAATTTTATAGTAAAAAATTTCCACCCCTCTCCTGTCGCACATCATCAGCCTCCATCTCTCAAGCCCTCACCCTCCATCCAATCTCAGGTTTTCTATAGTAGCATTTGTAAATGCATTTACCATTTGGCCTAGAAAAAAAAAAAAAAAAAGGCTATAGCCACGTTTTAAAAACGCGGCTATAGACAAATTCAAAAAAATATTCAGGGGTTATAGCCGCATTTAAAAACGCAGCTATAGGTGACAGATATAGCCACATTTAAAAACGCGGCTATATCTGACACCTATAGTCATGTTTTTAAATGCGGCTAAAATATGTCTTCTCAGATGGAAACAAGTGACCTATAGCCACGTTTTTAAACGCGGCTATAGATGTCCTCTATAGCCACATTAAAAAAACGCGGCTGTAGATATCACCTGTAGCCGCGTTTGAAAAATGCGGCTATAGTATGTCCTGTAGCCAAGTTTATAAAAACACGGCCATAGACCCCTCAGGCCTATAGTCACGGGTTTTAGGCCATGGTTGTAAACGCGGCCTAAAAAAATGCGGCTATAGGCCAAATGGTCCTATAGCCATGTTTTTATGAGCTATAGCCACGTTTTAAAAACGCAGCTATTGGACTTTTTTTTTGTAGTGATGTCATGTTTGCCAATATCTTTGTAGTTTGAATTTTTTTTTTTGGAGAAACCTTGTAGTTGATATTTTAGTGCTCATAAGAGTGACCTAATAAATATTGCGAAAAGATCGAGGAGGGTCTACATGTACTTTATATAACATGCATGTGACAAAAGTTTTTAAATCACAAACATGACGAGGCACTACAATCTACAAAGTATGCCATTAGGTTGAACCATCACTTGAGTCCTAAAAATATAGACTTTATATATTTAAATGAAGTGTTTTCTTAGGAGTGATTCTCCCATAATTTTTTTGGGAGTTTTTTTATTTATTTAAAGCTCTTTAATTATTTGAAGCTATCTAATTATCATGCTTTCAAATAATCTGCGCAATATTAGGAAAGTTCTTCACTTTTAATTAGTTTCTACAATTATGGTACCTTTAAATTAAATTACATGGATGTGGCAAAAATTTTTAAATTTTGTTTTATGGTTCTACCATTATTATGATATTTTTAATATTGAAGTCGGGTTTTTTTGGATAGCTTCTTTTGGTTTTTTTCCCTGTCCCTCTTGTAGGTGGTTTTGTCCTTTTAGGTAACAAGTGTGCCTATAGAGCTAGTGGATTTTTTCTTCTGGGGTTACTGGGAAACAATCTACGTTAGTCTTTGTGCTTTGTTCATGGCAACATATTGCTATGGAAGACCTTGCTGAATCCTGGAGTAATATGTCACTTTCTAAAATGGAAGATTCCGGTTTTATTCTCCCTAAAGCACAAAGAACAAATGAGTTTATCATAGCGGCAAAATTCCTTACCACTCGGGCTCTAAATATGGATGCAGTGGCAAGACCATTTAAACAGGTATGGAGATGCAGTGATGGTTTTAAGATTCGAAACTTGAGGGATCATAAAGCACTCTTCGTTTTTGAGGAAGAGTGTGATGTAGATTTTTTTTTTCTTAGTGAGCCATGGAGCTTTGATAAAGCACTTGGTGTTGCTACAAAGATATGAGCAAGATGGTCCAGTGGGTGATTTGAAGTTTGAAAAAGTGATGATTTGGGTATAGGTCCATGATGTCCTGTATCGGTTATGACAACCACGGTGCCTGAAAATATATGCAATACGATAGGCGAGGTTATTTGTGCAATTGGAGCAGAAAATGAAGAGGGGGGAAGTTTTATTAGGGTGAGAGTGAAGATAGATATCTTGCTGCCTTTGTGCAGAGGGAGAGTTATCACTTTAGAAAGCAGGGAGAAATCTTGGGTATCCTTTAAGTATGAACGCTTGCCAAACCTTTGTTATTGATGTGGCCGCTTGAATCATGGGGATAAGGATTGCCCATTGTAAATTCAAAGAAAAGATACTCTTACTGAAGACAAAAAGCACTTGGTGTTGTTACAAAGATATGAGCAAGATGGTCCAGTGGGTGATTTGACGTTTGAAAAAGTGATGATTTGGGTACAGGTCCATGATGTCCTGTATTGGTTATGACAACCACGGTGGCTGAAAATATATGCAATACGATAGGCGAGGTTATTCGTGCAATCGGAGCAGAAAATGAAGAGGGGGGAAGTTTTATTAGGGTGAGAGTGAAGATAGATATCTTGCTGCCTTTGTGCAGAGGGAAAGTTATCACTTTAGAAAGCGGGGAGAAATCTTGGGTATCCTTTAAGTATGAACGCTTGCCAAACCTTTGTTATTGGTGTGGCCGCTTGAATCATGGGGATAAGGAATGCCCATTGTAAATTCAAAGCAGAGATACTCTTACTGAAGACAAAAAGCAATTCAATTTGAGCATTAGAGCTCCTCCCTATCAACCCTCCAAAAAAAAAAAATGTGATTTTTGTCCCGGGATACTATGATAGGTCGAGTTTGGATGGGAAGGAAGCAAAGAAGGCAGAAGGTTCTATCCTAACCACGGCGGTCGGAAATCATGAGAAAGTGCCTCTGGCGAAGGCGAACTTGGATATGGAAACTGATGAATTTGTGGGTGAGTTTAATGTTGAGATTAATGGTAGGCAAGATTTGAATTCAAAAGATTCAACTTTGGATTTTTCTCCTCCTTCGATTGTACTGGACCAAAATAATCAATGTGAGTTATTTCCCTCAATATTTGTTGATCCTTTATGGGATATATTTGTAGTTGAAAAAGCAAATAGTGTGATTGGGGTAGGGGGAGATTGTGCAGCCAAAAAAAAGGGGACACCAAAGGTAGAGTTATTGTTGCCTATGGAGTTAAATGTGGATGATGGTCGTATATGCCCCAATGTTTT
Source organism: Quercus aquifolioides (assembly GCA_019022515.1). Taxonomy (NCBI): domain Eukaryota; kingdom Viridiplantae; phylum Streptophyta; class Magnoliopsida; order Fagales; family Fagaceae; genus Quercus; species Quercus aquifolioides. The sequence goes on along the minus strand of CM032328.1, from coordinate 21,446,758 downwards.
ATTTTGGTGCCGTATTGATGAAATTGATAGAGTTATGCAAGTATGATCCTCTGCCAGATGTCACTAATAAAGTTCCCCTAGTTTTCAGCAACTGATACTTCCAAGTGGAAAAGAGTTACTCGGCCTCTAGCAAAGCCAAATTCCAGCACAAACGTCTCTAGTGGAAAAAAAGAAAAGAAACTCTACACTTGTGGCAAATAAACTTGAGTTGATAAATAAAAAATCCAAGGTCTCAAAGGGTGATGAAAGTAACAACATGGTTTTGGTGGAGACTGGTTCCCAGCCCCGCCAATCCCAATGAGTCTTCTTTGTTGGAACTGTTGGAGGCTTGGGAACCAGTAGATAGTTCAAGAGCTCAACAATATCGTTTGGACACAAGTTCATGCAGTGGTGTTTTTAGCCCAAATATGGTTGGATAAAGCAAGGCTAGTGGTGATTCGTGATGGATTACAGTTTGGTGGTTATCATGGTGTTTTAAAAATTTCTAGAGGGGGTGATTTGGCCCCCTTTTTTGGAAAAATGATATGGAACTTCATGTTGAATCCTCTTCTCCAAATCATATTGATGCAAGAGGATGTGTGGAGATTTATAGGGTTTTATGGAGCTCCGGAAACTCATCTAAGAATGGAGCCGTGGAATCTTCTAGGGGACCTACATTAGCGGTTCTCAGTTCCTTGGTTGTGTGCAGGGGATTTTAATGAGATATCAAAATTTCATGAGAAACAAGGGGGGAGGGTATGACCTTATGGTCAGATGAAAATCTTGCTTTGGATGAATGGTTTGATGGACTTAGGTTACATAGACAGTAAATTTACATGGTTAAAATATTACAAATGGGATATCGATATGGAAAAGATTAGATAGAGCAGTTGGGTCGACTGATTGGTGTGCTCATTTTCCAGTAAAAAAAATTGTTTCTGTAAAATTGTGATTTACAATTATGTTTTTTTTTTGCTCTAATTCCATGTCAAATTTGGTTGTATTTTGTTCAATCATTTCCCTGTATGTTTGTGGGATTTAATGTAAGGGTTGAGTGTGAGAATTTTGTGAGAATTTTGCCACTTGCTCGTGACTAGCTCGTGAGTGGACAACCTGTGAAAGGCCACGTGAGAAGCACATGCGTGGAAGCTGAACATACTTATGCTAGGCTGGTTTTTGCGAGTCACTTTGCGACTTGGCCAACTCACGAGTGACTCGCGATACTCTCTGTTTGGATGTTTTTAAAGAGTGCTTTCCTCATTTCTTTACACACACTATATAATCCCACATTACCTACGAAATTGTAAGGATACTTTTAGAGAGAAAACCCTAGCAATACACTTGAAAGTTAGAGATTGTAAACCCACAATCATATACTCCTACCTCTCCAATTACAAATCCTTGAGAGGTTCTTAACCTAAACACTTACTTCTCCTAATTCGAGTGTTGAGAGAAGTTTTGGTGCGTGTGGGAAGCATTGGAAGAAGCCATTGATTGGCAGATGCAATTTGGAGCTAATTGTGGGATTCGAATAACTAGTGAAGACAAGACTCGATGCTTTCCTCATTTCATTACACACACTATATAAGCCCACATTACCTACGAAATTGTAAGGAGACTTTCAGAGAGAAAACCCTAACAATACACTTGAAAGTTAGAGATTGTAAACCCACAATCATCTACTCCTACCTCTCCAATTACAAATCCTTAAGAGGTTCTTAGCCCAAACACTTACTTCTCCCAATTCGAGTGTTGAGAGAAGTTTTGGTGTGCGTGGGAAGCATTGGAAGAAGCCATTGATTGGCGGATGCAATTTGGAGCTAATTGTGAGATTCGGATAACTAGTGAAGACAAGGCTCGGTGAAGTCCGTTAGGAGTTGTAATTCGGAGGGTTCAAGTATATTGGGTAGATTAGTCTTGGAGGGTCCTTTTGATATCCTTGTACTCCAACTTTATTCATTAGTTGATCATTTCAGCTTGGAGGGCTGCGAGAGGTTTTTTTTCCGAGTACTTCGGTTTCCTCTTCAATAACACGTCTCTGTATTATCTCGTTGTTTGCATCTCTCTTCCCTTACTCTTTAAGTTTTATACTTATTGTCTATTGTATATGCATTTGCTTTAGAGTAGTTCCAGCCTGATTACGTTACTCTTACTCTTATTCCGTATCTAGTTAAGTAGGGTAAAAGCAATCTAGCCGTAAGTTTAAAATTGGGGGTCTAAACAAGCAATAGTGTTTTACACTATTTAAGCTTTCAGTTCCGTTAGAGTGTGGGTCTTCGGATCACAAGCCCATAATGATTCATCCTAGTGGGGTGGTGGTAAAGCCGAAGAGGCCATGGAGGTTTGAGCAACTATGGTTGGATGATGAGGGGTGTAATGACACAATGAATGCGACATGGAGGGTAAATACAGTGGGGTCCCCAATGAGAAAGGTGGTGCAAAAAATTGGTGCTTGTCAAAATAAATTGCAATGGTGGAGTAAAAATTGTTTCGACAATATCATTCAGCAACTAGTAGAGAAGAAAAAATTCTTGAAAAAGGCAGAGGAGGTGGCGTTGAGGGGTGGTGACACGTTTGGCATGATTGGGCTAAAGGTGGAGATTTTGGGTTTACTTACTCTAGAGGAAAAAATGTGGCATCAGAGAGCAAAGACATTGTGGATGTAATCTAGGGACATGAAACTAGTTATTTCCATAATAAAGCATCACACCGATTTCGAAGAAATAGGATTCTGGGATTAAAAAATTCTAGTGGGGAGATGTGTTTTGGAGATGATAAGGTTGCTGATTTACTAGAAAACTATTACAGAAATTTATTTACATCCGCTGCCCCAACATAAATAGAAGAGGTAGTGTAGTATACAGCTTGTGTGGTTGATGATGAGATGAATCAAATGCTAGCAACAAATTTTACAAGAATTGAGGTGGAGGTTGCCTATAAGAAAATGGCTCCCTTGAAAGAACCAAGCTCGGATGAAATGCCCTCAATTTTCTATCAACACTACTAGCAGAATATTGGGGATGAAGTAACAGAGGCAATTATCTCCTACTTGAATTCGGGCAAGACATTGGCAGGTTTGAACCATATTTTCTTACACTTATTCCCAAATTAAAATGCCCTGAATCTATTTATGAATTTCATCCTATAGCATTGTGTAATATTTTGTATAAACTCATCTGAAGTGCTGGCAAATAGATTAAAAATAATTTTGCCTCAGATTATTTCAGAGTCCCAAAGTGCTTTTCAATATGATAAGGCCATCTCTGACAATATTTTAGTCGCTTTTGAGACATTACATCATATGAAGACAAATAGGTTTGGGAAAATAGGTTTTATGACTATGAAATTAGACATGAGTAAAGCATATGATAGGGTGGAGTGGAAGTTTTTGCTGGAAATTATGGACCGAATGGGATTTCATTTTAAATGGATTGGGTGGATTTTGGAGTGTATTAGCTCGGTTTCATTTTCTATTATGGTGAATGGTGAACCGATAGGGCATAGGGGACCCTTTATCTCCTTACCTATTTCTCCTATGCTCAGAAGGTTTGAATAGTCTAATCCAACATGTAGTGGCTGAGGGGAGTATTCAAGGTTTCTCACTTTGCTGAAGTGGACCAAAAATTTCTTACCTATTTTTTTGCAAATGATAGCTTGCTTTTTTGTTGTGCAAAAATGGGGGACATTCAGACAATTCAGAAAATTCTTCAAGTCTATGAAAAAACCTTAGGTCAAATGATAAATACAAAGAAGACAACATTATTCTTTAGTAAATCAGTGACTGAAGAGGTTAAAAATTCAATCAAAGCAAAACTTGAGGTTCCGGAGATAAAGCAATATGAGATGTATTTGGGGCTACCTGTTGTGGTTGGAAAAAATAGAAGTGCTAGCTTGAATTACATTAAAGATAGGATTTGGGGAAAGCTCCAAGGATGGAAGGAAAAACTCTTGTCACAAGTAGGGAAGGAGGTTCTCTTAAAGGCGGTGATCCAAGCAATTCCCACTTTTTCTATGGGATTTTTTAAACTTCCCTTGGGTCTTTGTAGAGATATTGAGATGCTGATTTGAAAATTTTGGTGGGGACAACATGGTGAACTAGCGGAGGAAAATCCACTGGAAAAATTGGGAGGTTGTGTCGGGCCAAAACAGAAGGTGGAATGGGTTTCAAGGAGTTGGGAAAATTCAATGATGATATGTTGGCAAAATAGGTTTGGTGTCTTGTGCATGATACGGATTCTCTTTTTTTATCGTGTTTTCAAGGCAAAGTATTTCCCAAATGGAAGCATTTTTAATGCAAAAAAAATCCTTGGGGTCCTATGTGTGGAAAAGTATTTTGAAGGCGAGGAGGGTTATTTCTTTGGGTGCAAGGTGGAAGGTGGGTGATGGAAAATCTATCCAAGTGTACAACGAAAGTTCGATGTTGGGAAACTCTGGTGGTAGAGTGCTATCGCTTCGCTTGGAGTTGAGTAGTGATTCTTGTGTGATTGACCTTATAAACAATGATACAGGTTGGTGGGACATAAGAAAAATTGATAAATGTTTTTTTGCCTTTTGAAGCTCAAAGCATTAAATCAATACCCCTTCGTTCTAACCCATAATCTGATTATTTTTTCTGGCCATTAGCAGGTGATGACATATACACGGTGAAGACAGGTTATAAGCTATTATGTGGTGTGGCAAGAGAGGAAGCTGCCTCTGTGTCAAACTCTGAGAACATAAAAAATTTCTGGTATGGGTTGTGGAAATTAAAAATCCCAGGCAAAGTTAAGCATTTCCTATGGAAGGTGTGTACCAATAGTTTGCCAACAAAAACAAATTTGCTTAAAAGAAAAATCCTCTCGGATCCCACATGCCATCTATGTGGCTGTCTAGCTGATGATGTCATGCATGTTGAAAGTTCAATTAGTGTGTAAAACACCAATGAACGTTTAGACCCTCAAATATAAAATTACCAACACTGCTTATAATCAAACAATATATGTGCGAAAAATGAAATATAAGCTATAACCAAATTGATAACACACTCTAAACCATAATTAATAACCAACACAGCAGCAATTAAAAGGTAAAGAGAAAGGGAAGAAGGATGCAAACACAAAGATAATACGGCAATGTGTTATCGAAGAGGAAACCGAAGTATTTGGTGAAAAATCTCTCCGCTGCCCTCCAAGTGGTCAATAATCCACTAGAGAATAAAGTTGGGATACATGAATAGCAGAAGACCTTCCAAGCCTAATCTACCCAGTGCACCTAAGCCCTCCAAGCTTCTTGCTCCAATAGGGTTACGCCGAACCTTGTCTTCTCTAGCTTACCGGATCCCGCAATAGCCCATTGCATCAACCAAAATGAATTGGTCCCTTCTAAACTGCTTCCCAAGCACCAAAATACCTCCTCACTGATATGGGTATGGTGAGATAAGGATTTAGCTAAATGTACCTCTCAAGGATATGTCAATGGAGATGGTGAGAGTAGAGGAATTTGGAGAATCAAAGGATGAAGATTGTGGATGAGTCAATCTTGTTTTTCTCTAAGGTTTCTCTCTCAAAATTCTTTCTGGAAGCTCTCTACATTTCGTGGGTATAAGGGTATTTATAGTAGGGTGTATGAGGAATGCGAAAAGTCAGTTTCAACCAAACAGGGCATTCTGGCGACTTGACCTCGCGACTGGAACGAGTCGCGAGTTTGAGTCACAAGCTAACTGCCTGGCCAGACTGGAAGTTTTGTCCTGTAGTGCTTCTGCTGACATGACCTTTCAACTCCCCTTGCATGCTTCTCACGTGTGCCATTCTGGCGATTTGCCAGTCGCGAGCCAGTCGTGAGATCTAGTTGCGAGACTCCCTTGAATTGCACACCTCTTGAGTTTTCTTCACACTCTTTCTGTAAAGTTATTATTTACAACTATATGTTTTTGTTGGCTTATATTCCGTGCCAAATTTGATTGTAATTATATTCAATCTGTTGTACCTTGTATTTGTTGTGGGATTTCATTGTAAGGGTTGTGTGTTAGAGAAAGAGAGTATGTAGACTCAAGCATTTGAAGACTGAAGATTTCTCGCGGGTATCTCGCGACTTAGCTTCTCGCGAAGTGATATATGTGCCCTGCACATGCTGGAATGCGAAGAGTCAGGCCAGGTGGAGACAACTGTGTCTCGCGAGTATCTCGCAGGTAAGGCCTTCCCGTGAGACACCCGCGAGACATTCTGTTCTACCAGCCTGTCAAGTCTGAATCACACTTTCTGTACCCACACTATATAAACCCATATTACCCACAATTGAGATGAGAGCCTTTGAGAGAAAACCCTATCCAAACACCTTGAGAGTTAGAGATTGTCATACCCACAATCCTCTACACATTTGTTTTGGGAATTTCCTCATCTCCTACCTCTCCATTTCCATATCATTGAGAGGTTGATAGCCCAAACACTTACCATACCCTTTCAGAGTGTGAAGTGACGTTTTGGTGCTACTGGGAAGCATTGGAAGAAGCCGATGATGGCAGATGCAACATGGAGCTTGTTGCGGGATCCGGAGAACTAAGACAAGACACGGTTCCGAGAAGCCTTGTTGGAGTAGGAGCTTGGAGGGCTTAGATACATCAGGTAGATTAGGCTTGGAGGGTTTCTTGCTAACCCATGTATCCCAACTGATTGTCTAGTGCATTGATTTCCGCTTGGAGAGTGGCGGAGAGGTTTTTCGCCGAGTTCTTCGGTTTCCTCTTCGATAACACGTCTCAGTGTTATCTGTGTTTACATCTCTCTTCCCTACTCTTGTTCATTTTATTTTTACTGCTGTGTTGCTTTAAATATGGATTAGAGTAGTTGTCTTGCTTATTCGCTTGTGTTTACACTATTCCACACTTAGTATTAAGTTAGTGTAAAATCAACCAAGCCGTAACTTTAATTTAGGGGTCTAAACCGCTCGTGTGTTTTCGACACATTTCCGAGCTTTCACTTTCACATACTACCCTTACATAATTCCCACATAAATACAGGGTATCTAATTGCTAAATTACAAACAAATTTGGCACGGAATAAAACCAACACATGATTGAATAAATTCAACCTTACATATGCATTATGGGAATGTGAAGCTGTAAAGTCAGTGTGGGGATTGGATTTTGGGTGGGTTAACAGGTTTGAAGCTGCACAGGGGACATTCACTAAGCTGTTTGGTTGAATCATGAGTCAACCTCGTGTTCCTGAGATTTTTGCCACCACAGCATGGTTCCTTTGGTCGCATAGAAATAAAACAAGGTTGAATGAGGTTACTCAACTTACTTGATAGAATTCCTAAAGCTGTTCGTAGCTTCCTCTCAACATTTAAAAGAAATAAGGACTAGCCACCGGGGAAAGCTCAAAGCAGAAAAAAAGAGATGGATACCGCCTACAGAGGGTGAGTTTAAAACTAATTTTGATGGAGCAATGTTTGAAGAAAATAATAATTGTTCAAAACTCTCGTGGTGAGGTGATGGTGGCTCTTTCTGAAAAAATCCCAAAACCTCGGATCGGTGGAAATCTTGGAGATGTTAGCTGCAAGGCGCGCTGTCAAAATTGTGCAAGAACTAGGCTTGCATGACTCTCACTTTGAAGCCGACTCACTTGTTGGTGTCAAAGCCTTGCAAAGAGGAAATATGCTATCATCCTTTTTTGGTCACTTAATTATGATATTTACCTCCTGTTAGCTCCTTAAGGAGTTTCTCTTTCTCTCATACTTTGAGGTAAGGAAATATGGCTGCACATGCCTTAGCCTAGAGAGCAAGAATTTCTTTCATTTGTTTGTCTGGATGGAGTCTGTTCCACCATATCTGAATTATGTAGTTTTTCTACTGATTTCTCAACACAAAAATAATATTATGGATGACTTTTTTCTCAAGAAAAAAATTAAAAAACAAATAACAAAACATGCATGTAGCATAATTGTTCCACATGTCAAAGATTTAGAAATGCTAAATAGCACTTACTTAAGTCAAACATGGCATGTCAACTAATAATTAGACATGTCAAATGGAGCTGAGACATGTACAAAATGGTCACTCCCCATCATAGTTGGTGTGTGATGACTCCCTCCTTATTCTAAATTAAATTAAAATCTCTCATCCCCAATTGTGGAGTTGGAACTGTCAATGACCATATTCAGTGTTCTAATAATATAAATTCAAGTATTTATGCACAAAATTAAAAGTGGCATGTAAATCAGCTTAATTTACTTTAAAAAAATGCTTTGAAACATGAAGATTAAACACTAGATAAATAATCATGCTTATTTCTGCCTATGGACAACTGGACTTTGTCCACCTTACTCGAAATAAGCCGCTTTTGTTATTTGAGTTTTATGTTCATCATCAATATTTTATAGAAATGATGATAATTGTTTTTAATAAAAAACAGAAGATTCTATTTAAATTTATTATCATTTTTATAAATAGTTGATGATGAACCAAAATTCAAAAACCAAAATTTTATTATCATTTTTAGTATAGCGTACACATATTACATATAAGAATTTAAAGAGAGTAACCTTGCATACGGCTAGCTAGAGTTATATTGTATTGTTTTTCATTGTAGATAACACCCCATTCTAAGTAATCCTTTAAGGGTATAGCTATGTAAATTATACATATGATTACTACTTTATCCTCCAATCATGAGAAAAGTCTTTTACTACTTATTCAGTAACCACAATACCTAATGCAAATTTTGAAATCAAACTAACAAGGGATATTTCTCAAAAAAAAAAAAAAAAACTTATAAGGGATATTATGGAAAATATAATTGGACTACAACTCTTGGTGATACTATGAAAATAGTAAAAAAAAATTGACATTTTGATTTCTCAAATATGAGATTTATTTATTTTTTTGATAGTAATATGATTATTTTTTTGTCCACTTGCTACTTTGGACATTTATCTGAATAGCCAGGACCCCCGAAATAAAAATTGGTTCCACTGCCTCCACTCGTACCGCTTTGTAAATTTATATTATAGCAGGAAGGTTTCGTTGCATCTGGAGTCAGCTCCCCAGCCTCAACATCTCTAAAAATGCCGTTTGAATCCACGTATTGAATATTTCGAAAATAGCTTGCTTTTCCATAGCCTTCACCTGGAAAATGGCCACTTCCCATTTGAGTTTTTGTGTGGACGCCTCCTATTTTCGAGTTGTAAATCTCTCCACCCCAAGTAAGTTCGGTTGCACTGTTCGCCAAATATGTGAAGAGGGATGAAGGCCAGTATCCTACCGGCTGATCATTCACTTTGAGCCACCAATTTCCATTGTTCTAAAGCATTTAAGATGAAGAATTTCGTGAGCATTATGTAAGAAAGGCATGTGTATAGCAAGCATGATTTATTGAAATTTTTTTTTTGGTACACTACGTACCTTGTAAATGGTTATCCCTATGTTGGTTTGCTTCGCGTTGTAGCTGGAAATATCTCCTATAGGAGATCCAAGGGCAACTTTCTTGTTTGTTTGAACAAAACCAGGACATTCAAGATTGTGGCAACCCGTGTTTTGGTAGCCATCACTCTTAATAAGGATAAAATAAGTTAGTTTTCAAGAGAAACTTACATGGAATTTATACTAGCAATTATACATGGTAGGGGTAACTATATATCTTGATTTGGAAAGCATGCAATTGATAAGAGTAGGTTGACGAAATTCCTAGTGTAAATTTAAATTTCATCCCAAAAGGAAATAGGCAAACTTACAGTCCAATATACGAAGAGCTTTGATTTTTGGTCATAATCAACCTGGAATATCATGAAATGTTCATCAATTCATTATCAATGTTATATATATCTCAAATCACACTTTCTATGTTTTTCTTATGTATATTTGAATGCCAATATATAGAGTCTAATCATCTCAAAGTTTAAACTTATAACACTCAAAAAACAAAATCTAAATATATGCTAATGTTTAATTTTTGTGAAGATGCCATTATAATTCAGTGAAGAAACTTACTCTCCATCCAGCTTCCATAGTGTTTACTTTATCGTCTGGACCAGCTACAACCCATATTTGACCAATACTCATTTCTCCATCATTAGATACAGTAGGTTGCCATACGTTAATTGTTGCATGTGCTCCATGAAAGTTGCCACCAAGATAAGCTGTGGCATACTAATTATTCCAGTTATCATTCATATCAATATATATATAAATGTCAGTAAGAATAATTAATTTATAAAAAAGAAATAAATTTATTCAAGACTAAAAAGAATTTTGCATTTCAATGCGACATGATCATATATGTAAAAATATCAGTCTTTTATTTATAAAAACGATACCTCATGAGCACTTAGGTCATCACCATCAGAAGCGCTATCCAAGCTATGATTAAGCCGTGCTCGACGTTGTTTGAAATGATAGAGATCACGAGGGCGTTGATTTCCTTGTGGTCGTCTAATGGGGATTGTTGCCTCAGGGCATTGTCCACTTTTATGCCAATTTTGAAACAGCTGATCGGGTTCTGAGGGATTCGCTTTTAGATCACTTGGAATTGAACTAGGTTTCATCTGTTTAGCCAAAAAATAAATCAATTACTATTAGTTTGAATCCCCAGTTGTGGCATTGAAAAGAGAAAGCAATAATCAAGTCCTAGGGCATTGAATTGTTGAGTTTGGTACTCCTTAGCCCTCGTTGAGATGAGGGAAATAAATGAAACAGAAAGGAATAAAAAGAATAAACTTAATAGTGTTTTTATTCATTTATTTATTTTTACAATTTCCCTCTCAAAGCTTATATAAACTTTATAAAAAAAAAAAAAAGGAATACTAACCTTTTTTTTTAAAACCGTAAATATAGACTGGCTTATTGTACAAATGCATGTACTGTACAATTCATTCTAAAAGTATTCTAAAACAAATATTTAAGCTGGTTAAAGATATTTATTGGTTTAATATTACTTTATGTATTGGCTCAAGAGGCCCGATTGTATTTCTCAACCTATGTACATTGAATCCTAAACATTTCCCTCCTATATAAACCCTGTTATAGAGTCATAACACATACAATATTAATAACAAAGATATAATTAACAATGTCTTTATCCCGTGGACGTGGGCTGTAAGGCCGAACGACATAACTTCTTGTATTCTCTCTCTTTCATATGCTTCCACTTTCACTACAATTTATTTGCAATATTTTCTATTCCTTCTTTAGTTTTAACAAAGCTAAAGATTTTTATTTATTTAAAGGAAAGGGTGAATTCACTAGATTAGTTGAGAAAATTAGTTTTTGGACTCAACTTTCCCAAAAACTCAATGAGGTTTGGTATAGTGATAGGTCCTGACAAAAATAAAGGGCTTATGATTTAAAAGGTCATTGTTTTTATTTTTATTTTTTAAAATGGAAGGGTTAAAAAGTTACTTGTTACACATTTGGCCACCCCTTGAAATGGCTCACGAAAGAAGAAGAAAAATTATAAAGTTATGAGGTATATGAAACAAAATAAATGAAATAGAAAATTCAATTATAGAAACCTGTATATACCGTTAGCAATATAACTAAATAAGCTACCTGTATGATGTGATTTTTTAGAAGTGGATGATCAAAAGCAGGTTGTTGATAAAAATCGACACAGTCAATTATGTCACCATCCTCTGTCTGAAAAGATTTCACTTGATCTTAGAATAGTCGGGAATCAAAAAATACATATATAAATATGAAAAAACATTTTAAATCAAGATAAAAATTAAGGAAGCAAGAAGTATAACCTCAATGGTTTTTATTGTTCCTTTGTGCTTAACCAATTTCGTAGCCCCAATACTTCTTCCATCAACAAATCTATCACTTAACAGGTAAGACAAAGTTAGCAAGTAAAGCATAAAACATTCTAGTTTATTGTTAATAATGTTAGCCATTGAGAAGGTTGAAAAAATCTCTATCGTTGAATAACTGTTCTTGATAGAATTTCCTCCTCTCTATAGAGTCATAGACAATAAGATTCAAAAGTATTATGGAAGTTAGAGATTGAAAGAGTTACATATATCTTTGTGAGTGTAATTAGCTTGCCTTTTATACTCTAATGAACAAAATCCAACTCATAATTTCAACAATTAGGAGGTTGCCAATGAAAAAATGATAGTTTTTAGGAAGGAGACCTTTTCAATTTTAATTAGTTTTTATTTAGTTATTAATAAGAGACGTGGAGAATTTTTAGGAAAAACAACTTTTCAATTTTAGCTATTGATAAGATATATGTATAGAATTTTTAGGGAAAACATCTTTCCAATTTTAATTTAGGTTCAGTTTGATTCAAAGATAATATTTTCTAGAAAATTAGTCATATTCAAAAAAGTATTTTGTATAAGTTCTCTTATTTAGCTTGCTGTGAGATAAGTTTTTTTTTTCAAAAAAAAAAATTAGTGAAATTTTTTTTTTAAAAATAAGTCATACTTTTTATATTGATCAAAGATAATTTTCATTTGATTCATTTTTTCTAATACTACCAAACATTGGAAAATTATCTCTATACAAGACTTTCCATCGAAACAAAAAGCGTTAGTTTTAATTATTAATAAGAGACGCAATTATCTATTACTAAATAATGTCCCACATGAAACACAACTAAATTTCCAAGAATGATTTAGTAATATTCGCTTATGAAAAATCGTTCTTACACAAAGGCAAACTAAGGGTCGAGAGAGGGCAATTGCTCCCTACTAGCCCCATTAAAACTTATATAAATGTTTTTTAAGGTTCAAAAGTTAAAAAAAGAAAAACAAGGATAGAACATGAAAAAAAAAAAAAAAAACCTAACAATATTTGTACTTGTTACAAGTTTAAGTTTATATAGTAATTTTTTATTTCATAAAAATTTATATATATATATATATATATATATAATTAATGCTTACATTGATTTTTCCCGTCTATAATCTTTATAAATATAGAGTCTAAATTCTATAAGAACTTGGTGTAAAATCTTTGGTTTACATTATTTAATAAGGACTTGTCATATCATCATTTTACTAAAGATCATAAATTCTAAGCAAATGTTAACACAATAACATTTTTCTTAATACAATTACAGAGACCAATTGTTATCAAAGTGAAATTCAATTGTTAAATAAAATAATTGTAAGAGTATAGATATAAACTAATAAATAAAAACATTCTAAGCTTTAATAATTAAAATTCACTTAACATGTTTATTGTATTTAGAAACAATAGATGATTTCTAATATTTAATCTTAGAAGTAATAATTAGTATGTTCATTGTATTAAGAAACAATATGCCTAAAGAACTTATAATTTATCTTTTATTCTCTTACTAGTACTATATACAAAATTGAATAAGGAAACCACGCAAACTGCAAAATTTATCTCTTATCTAAGATACATTTTTTTTTTTTTACCTCTCTAGAAAATTTTTCTGGAGTCGCTACTGGTTTAAATTCTATAAGAAATTTGTGTAAAATCTTTTGCTTACACTATTTAATAAGAACCTGTCACATTACTATTTTACTAAAGATAATAAATTCTATAAAGAATATTGAGTGTAAAGTATGTGTTTACAGTTTACACCCACCAATCAAATGATGCTACATTAGAAAATTCTTAAATACAAGAAAAGACCCTAACACAAGTTATCAAATCCCTTTTGAAGCAATATGTTCTGTGAATATTACCAAAAAAGAAAAAAAGAAAAAGAAAAAAGACATCTCCGAATAAAAACAAAACCAGAGAACTTCGGCAGCCACAAGACCTGCAAACCAGGAAACAGCTCCTGCGAATCAAAACCCAAACTTTGTATCTTAACTGCGAACACTCGCCACCACAGGACCTCTCTCTGTGAAAGTGAAACCCGCCGCCGCGTTTGTTGCTTTTTCCTTGGTTGGAGCCAAGGAAATCTTCGCTGTTGCTCCGAAAGAGAGGCCATTCCAGTCCCACACACTCACTACTTCGTGGTGGAGGTCATCACCGTTGGCTAATTTGGAAATTGGCTTGCAAGAGAAGAGCTCCATGTACCCTCATTTTTATTTTCTACTTTTTAATGTTTGTCTTTGTAAAGTTGTGATTTACAACTATGTGTTTTGTTGGCTTTTATTCCGTGCCAAATTTGATTGTAATTACTATCAATTGTTTATACCCTGTATTTGTTGTGGGAATTGATGTAAGGGGTGTGTGATAGAGAGTGTGTGAAGACTCAAGCAATTTGGAAGCTGATGGAATCTCGCGGGTATTTCGCGACTAAGCTTCCCGCGAAGTGAAGCATGTGCCCTGCACATGCTGGAATGCGAAGAGTCAGGACAGATGGAGACAGCTGTCTCTCGTGAGTATCTCGCGGGTAAGGCCTTCCCGCGAGACACCCGCGAGACATGCTGTTCTGCCAGCCTGTACTGACTGACTCACACATTTTGTACCTATCCTATATAAACCCCCATTACCCACAAATGTTGAGGAATGCTTCAGAGAGAAAACTCTAGCCAAACACATTTGCAATTAGAGATTGTCATCCCCACCTTTCTCTATACACTTGCTTGTGGTATCTCCTCAACCCTTCCCTCTCCATTTCCACACCATTGAGAGGTTGATAGCCCAAACACTTACCACACCTTTTGAGAGTGTTGAGTGACGTTTTGGTGCTCCTGGGAAGCATTGGAAGAAGCCAAGGATGGCAGATGCAACATGGATCTTGTTGCGGGATCCGGGGTGCTAGACAAGACACGGTTCCGAGAAGCCTTGTTGGAGTAGGAGCTTGGAGGGCTTAGGTACATCGGGTAGATTAGGCTTGGTGGGTCTCTTGCTTACTCATGTATCCCAACTGATTGTCTAGTGGATCGATTTCCGCTTGGAGGGCGGCGGAGAGGTTTTTCGCCGAGTTCTTCGGTTTCCTCTTCGAGAACACGTCTCGGTGTTTTCTGTGTTTGCATCCTTCTTCCCTACTCTTGTTTAATTTCATTATTACTGCTGTGTTGCTTTAATTATGAATTAGAGTAGCTTCTTGTTTATACGCTTGTGTTTACACTATTCCGCACTTGTATTAAGTTAGTGTAAAATCAACCAAGCCGTAATTTTTATTTGGGGGTCTAAACAGCTCTTGTGTTTTTCAACACGTTTTCGAGCTTTCAGTCTTGATTATGGTACAACACAAAACTACAAACAACGATAATCTCTACATCTCTATCACTACTTGATCCATACTATGGTAGTCTGGGAGACTTTGACTTGTTGATTCATCAAATTGCAAGGTTTTGTTTTTTAATATTCAGAATGTATGGTTTAAAAAGGAAAGGAAATTAATGTTAAGTGTGTATTCTTGTAATTGAAACTCATTTAGTCACACACAATAACATTTCAAGAAACTCCTTATTTTCTTCAAGTTTTAATATCACGTAAAATTTAAAATCCCCAAAATCTCAGCTCCTCTTAGTATAGAATAGGGAGCACTGAACCTCCAACCCGCCATACCTACTGCCGCACATATTGCCATGCATCCCGCTGAAGTCGCTGTGGGAGCCTTGAAAAGATGATGTATCCGCCATAGCCTTAGACGATGTAAAACATGGGCCTATTGAATGGATAATTTGCTGGGTTTGGGCTTGGGTTTTAGAGATCAAATTAGGGTCGTAGGGCTGTCCATGGGTTGGGCCGAGTCGGTTTTAGACCTAACCTGGACTCGACCCACCGGCGTTGGGTGGAGGGCAGAGGAACCCGAAACTGACCACCGGAAAAATCGGCCGAGTTGGTTTCGGGTGAGGGTGAGCGTCGGTTGGGCTAGGTTGATTGACGGAATAAAAAAAAGGCATTGAAATCTGAAAAAAAAAAAAAAAAAAAGGTCGTCGGAATCTAGAAACTTCGCCGGAATTTGGAAAACTTAGTTGGAACCTGAAAAACTTCGCTAGAATCTGCATTTTTTCGCCGGAATCTGCATTTTTTTAGCCAAAAATTGCTGAGATTTGGCCGGATTTGGCTAAATCCCACCAGATCTGGTCGAGATCTCATCGGATTAGGCTTGTTTTTGCAGGATTGGTGGGATTTTTTTATAGCTCTGATCAGGTTCGGGTTGCTCGGATTTTGGAGATGCAAACTCGCCACTCGACCCGCCGGTGTCGGTTTTTGATAACGGAAACCCGCCGCCAACCGACTGGACCTTCGGTTCAAGCCGAAATTGGGTCGGCATTGGGCGGTTTGGCCGGGTTGACGGGCTCCGGTTGGGTCTGGACAGCCCTACTTTAGATTGTTAGAAAAACAGAAAGGAGGTTAAAAGAGATGAAGATGTAGTGTTAGAACTCGGAAGGATTGAGGTGCATGGAAAGATCGGGAAGTGGGGTTAAAGATGGTTCAATGAAAATCCCATTGGCATTTTCATTAGACTCCTTTACCGAATGGAATGGGAATAGCAGTTTCCTTTGCATAACTCAACTTATACTAAAGAAACTAAAGAAATTGAAACTATTCACAAATGGGTCTTTAATCTTTTTTGCTCTCCTTGAAATGAATTTAAATTTTTTTCCCCAAGAACTTGTGGTAAGTTATGGAAGAACTAGAAATACTGTAGCTTGTTATGCTTTTTAAGACAAAAAAGGCTGAGAACTCAGAAGGAGTTGAACCAAAGAAAAAAAAAATGCTATCTTCAAAAACAAATAGACATGCTCAAGAGGGAGGGAGAGATGAAAGGAATGGGAAGAGATAAAAGAAAGATTATCCCTAAAGGAATCTTATGACTTTTCCGTTAGAGATATATTAACCTATTAGCATAGGCCCAACCTTAATACTACTTTGTGTGCAAGCCAGGTTTCTTACTTGTACTAGAAGTCTATTAATTTAGGATTTAGTCTACTATATATATTCATGTTATGGTTCATTGTAATAGAGATTTTGTACTATACTTTTATATTATAAAGATATGGTTTCCTCCGTTGACGTAGATCGTAATTAAGGTTGAACCACGTAACTCTCGTGTTCTTATTTTATGCTTCATTCTTCCGTATTTATTCAAGCATATTCAATATGGAATATATATCATAACTAATATTTAACATGGTATTAGAGCCACCTTCCTGTGGCTATGGTTTTCTGTCCTTACGGTGTGTTTAAAAGAAATCTTTGTCTTCCTCGGTGTTTCTTCGTTGCGTTCATCTTCTTTGACTTCCCACTGTTGCCGTCAACACTCTCTGGTATATCATGCCACTATTAGAAGTTGCATCAACACTGCAAGGCCATTGCCTTCCTCAAACCACCGTCACAAAGCCAAACTTCATTCAAGGGATCTTCTAAACCTTATCAAATCTCAAGGTTTCATCGAGTTTCCATCTTGAGTTTGAGAGGGGGTGTTAGAGATATATTAGCCCATTCGCATAGGCCCAAGCCTAATACTACTTTGTGTGCAAGCCAAGTCTCTTACTTGTATTAAAAGTCTATTAGTTTAGGGTTTAGTCTACCATATATACCCATGTTATGGTTCATTGTAACACAGGTTTTGTACTACACTCTTATATAATAAAGATTTAGCCCTTAAGGGGTTCCTCCGTGGATGTAGGCCATAAGGCTGAACCACGTGACTCTCATGTTTTTGTGTTCTCATTTTATGCTTTCCTCTTCCGCATCTATTCAAGCATATTCAACATGATATATATATATATATATATATATATCATAGCTAATATTTAACAAGTTAGAATATGATTCATACATCAATATCCACAAGGCTGTCATCTGCCTCAAAATTGTCCCAATTGGTTCCAAGGAAAACAACATTAGCCATTGTGCGTGTTGCCCCACTTCCATACTCAGCCATCACTGACCACCACACCACACCACACCAGGACCCTTTACCAGATTCGTACCTTTAAACAATCCCATTAATTGTAGCCATTTTGCATGGTGGTTGAATGACTTTTGGCCTTCAAAACCCCCCATGATTGCCACCTTGGGAGAGAAGAGGCTTGAGGATAACTAGAGAAAAAGAGATTTGCCACAAACGAGAGAAAAAGTCATCCATGGAGGTTGGGGTTTCTCCTCTTTTGGTTCCTCCTGTGCTATGATGTTTTCTGTTTCAGTGTTTTTTTTTTTGTTTTTTTCCTTATTTAAAACCAATATTCCTCCAAGCTGGACATCAACATCTGGAAGTTGATTAATATATATATATATGAGTTGGGTTCAAGTTATACCTAATGTAACTCTAAGCAATGTTACACCACCCAATAACTTGTTAATGAATTTATATTTTGAAAATTTCATCGCTGAATTACATGTTCTATATGTTTTAAACATGCATGCCAATTTTCATACCAATCGAATATTATTTACTATTCAATCCATAAACTCATATTTTATGCATTATTTTAAACAACAAAAACTTGAATTTTTACAATTGATATAATGACATGACTATTAATCTTTAATCACTTTGAAAGTATGCAAGCATGAAGAATATACAAAGATAATGTAATCCAACGGCCGATTTGTTAAAATTCATATCCAATTAAAAAATATTGATTGGCATGGTGTAACATTGCTTAGAGTTACACCAAGTGTAACTTGAACCCAACTTTATATAATATATATATATATATATATATATATATCAAATCACTTATCCTTCCCAAATATAAACTATATCCCTAAATTTTTTGTTGTGTTGATTCCATTAAGAGGAGGAATGTGTTTCACTACACTAATAGTTTCCCAAAACTCAACCTTTTGGGGAAAAGAGCTGCCTCCATGGATCTTGCGAAAAAGATTTGCTTTTGAAGGCGTTTCCTTTTGGGTGCTCTGGATTGGAACACAAAGTCAGGTCAGCTCAATGTATTTGGTGGCCTAAGTCGACAACTTTAATTGGACCTTTTTTTTTTATGTATATATTTAAATATTAATTAAATCATATTATTTAACTTTTGTTATCAATTTTTTATTCACTTAAAATTTATCTTTCTTGCATTTTGAGATGCAAAATAATCAATTAAGTTTTTGTATTCAAATTCTACTAATCTACTCATGTTTTTTTACTTTTTTTTTCTCACTTTTTCAAAATACAAGTATACTTTAGCAATTTTTTAGCAAAAAAAAAAAAAAAAAAGAAAAGAAAAGAAAAGAAGAACTAAATAAGTTGATGTCAAACGCACACCATATTAAGTGTATTAAGTTAAATTACAAAAATAAAAAAAAAATAAAAAAGTATAGTAAAAAACTAAATGTCATGTGGGGGCTATGCTAATATGATGTGAATAGTTGATGTGATAAGTGATAAGTCATACGAACCGGAAAAGAGGAAAAAGTACTCAACGGAATAAAGAGGGAAAAAAAAAAGTAAAAAAAAAATTCTATTTGCTTTATTTGTTTTGGGAGACATGGTCTTAATTTTGTCTTTTCACCTACTGATTTTAATAGATAATGCATTTTTTTGGTCAATAGAAAAGCTTTAATTTTTTTTTTCTAAATGAGAGAATTTTCATTAAAATGTGCATTATGTAAAACAAATAAATATAATATATTAGCGGTTGCCTTGGTTGCATATGGTGTTAAGCCAGCATTGCATAAAGTCACTCAAGTATTTTAAGGAAGTAATGCAAACAGAGGCCTTGGTAATGGTGGGTTCAGCGGCAGATAATGACAGTGACTCAGGCGGCCTATTTGCTTCGCTGTCTCCGGCATATTTTTCATCTTGTTTCAGTCGAAGGTACACGATGGCTTTGCTGGCTTCTCTTTTCTAGCATACTCAATTTTTGTTTTAATATTCCAAGTATATATTATGTAATGAGAGTGTGATGTAGTATTTTAGACTCTATTATTGCCTTCAGACTAAGTTGATGTCGTAGTATATTATTGGACGGTATACATATAGGCTTTTACACCACATCCTTATTGAATTTAATATTTAAATATAATATTTGTTCATGTGTTCATTGTAGTCATCTATTTATCATATTTATTCTTTTTAATAGAGCGTTAGCTCAATGATGATTACTTTCTATCATAAGAAAAGATACTGATTGGGTTTTAGTGTAAGGGGGGTTCTAAACCCAAATCTCTTTGATGACAACAAAATGCATTACAAGAGACTTTACAAGTAATGTTGACTGGAACCCACAACGTTTTTTATGTTTAAAGGGTATACTTTTTAGGATTGATTCAATTATGGTATTTGGTAATAACTGGCTCATAAATTTTTTTTGTTTATTTATTTATTTTTTAAATTTCCATTTAAAGCTCTCTAACTATTTAAAGCTATTTAATTATTTTTCCTTTAAATAACTTATATCATATTAGGAAATGTTTTTCCCTTTTAATTAATTTCATTTAAAGCTCCTTAATTATTTGAAGTTATGTAATTATTGTGCTTTTAAATAATCTGCATCATATTAGGAAATTTTTCACTTTTAATTAGTCATTTAAGGCTCTACAATTATAGTAGCTTTAAATAACATGGATGTGGCAAAAGTTTTAAATTTCGTTTTAAAGTTCTACCATTATTAATAATGTTTTTAATATTCAAGTAAAAAACATGCATGTGGCATAATTGGTGCACATGACAAAGATTTCGAAATTTCAAATAGCACTTACTTAAGTCAAACATGACATGTCAACTAATAATTAGACATCTCAAATGGTAGAAGTTTTGCAATGTCTCTACTTTTCTTAGATATATTAGATATTGGATTAAATTAGATTATGTTTCAATAAGAGGTAGAAGTCCCAAATATGCATGACACCTAACAGAACTTCACCCACACACCCACACACACACACATATATATATAATATTAGATTAGATTTCAAAAAAAGGAAGAAAGCTTAGAGTTATACAAGAGGAAAACATAAGGAGAATTGTGGATATGATGGTGATGCTATTTATGCTTGCGCTTGTTGTAGCACCATATCCTTCCCTTTCGCGGATGGCGACACCCCAAGATTGCGTTGTGGAGTGTGATGCGTATTGTCAGAGCATCCACAGCAGTGGATCTATAATTTTAGCTATTTAGCAACACTAAAAGTTACTTTATCTATTTTAGCTACACACATGCTACAGCAGTGGATCTATTTTAGCTTTTAACACAATAAAATAATATAAACATCACAATAAAATAATATATTCTCTACACTAAAATAATATACCCTCTACAATAAAATAATATATCCTACTCCAAAAAATAAAATTCACAGCACCACCCACAACTTCCTCTGCCATCGGCCACAGCCACAACCACCACCACCACCATTACCGGCCACAACCACCAGGCAACCACAACACAACATAGAAAAAAAAAAAAAAAAAACAAAACCACAACCACCAGGCAACCACAACATAACATAGAAAAAAAAAAAAAAAACAAACAAAAACAAAAACCAAAACCACAACCACGGCGGCTGGGAAGGCGTGGGGTGAGGCGATCGCGGCTGGGAAGGCATAGGGTGAGACGATCGGCGGCTGGGACGGCGTGGCTGAGGCGATCGGCGGCTGGGAAGGCGTGGGGTGAGCGATCGGCGGCTGGGACGGCGTGGCTGAGGCGATCGGCGGCGTGAGATGAGATGAGATGAGATGAGGCGATCGGCGGCGTGAGGCAATCGGCGGCGTGAGGCGATCGGAGAGAGTGACTGAGAGAGAGATGAGAGAGTGACTGAGAGAGATGAGATATGAGAGAGAATTTTTATTATTTTATTTAACCGGCCGAATAAAATTTTTTTTTTTTTTTTTTTTGCTTCAGCTACAGTGCACATCTATTTTTAGATGTGCACTGTAGCAATTCATCTATAAATTTTAACTTTACCACCACTGCTGCATGAGGTTTTTTGTGTTTGTGGAGCTAAATTTTAGCATTATAGCAATTTAGCTCCACTGCTGTGGGTGCTCTCAGGGACGTTGGAAGGGTGATACTCGTAATTTGCGTCTTTGTTATGTTAATTGTAAAAAGTTATGCGGAGCCTCTGTCACAGATTTCATCTATGGTTGTATTCTTGATTGTGCAGAGTCCATGTCAACCAGTTTTGTTTCAGGTACTAATTAAAACCTTTCAGTACGTTCATATTTCATTCCTTTGGATATAATTATACATAATTGTTTTCTTTATAATTCATCCTCAGGATATATAATATATATATATATATATATATTGTTTTTTTTTAATTCTAATGGACAGGGGCGGAGCCACGTTGCCCCTTGGGGGGCCGTGGCCCCTGCAAAAAAAAAAAAAATGTCCAACAGAGTAGGTCCAAAATTTGATTGGGCCCCCCCACATCTGGACATCCGGCCCCCCCTCCCCCCATATCCTCACTATTTTTCCCACTCCAAACTTTAGTTGTAGGCCTCTATTCTCCCAGGCCCCCCACCTATAGTTTTAGGCCTCTCATACTCCAAATAAAACACAAAATTAGCCCACTAACATTTAAATACTATAATCTAAACACATAACAACAAAACCACACTTTCTCCATCTCCAAAACCCACCCCACGGAATCCTCATTCTTTTCTTTTCTTTGTCTTCTCTAATACACTTCCCACTTTACTTCTTATTCTTTTCTTTTCTTTGTCTCTGGTACCGCCTACCAGCCCCCAAACTCAGCAGCATCAGTCCTTCGGTTCGAAAAAAAATCCTGATCAATTTTTTCTTTTTTCTTGCTTTGTAAAACAAATCACTCAGCATTCAAATTTTAGGATTTGGAATTTGGTGACTGCCTGGTGAGTTTTCTTTTCTTATTTAAGCACTAGACCTTCATCTTATCATCTATTTTCAGTGTCTTTTTTCTTTCTTTTTTTCTCAACTATCTACACCTAAATATTCACATGCTCTTTATATTTTCATAGATTTTTAGAGAAATATATGATTGAAGGCATGGGGATGGAGATAAGGAGATTGTTTGTGATGACTAATGAGTCTTGAAGGGAAGAATATCTACAGTTGTAGGCAATAAGCATTGCCAGTTGCCACACGGCCCACCCATTTTTGCACTTTGTGATTCTGTGAACACAAAGTTTCTAAGGTAAATTATTTTGATTTATTAACCATTTTTTATTAGTTAGATATTATGTGGCTGTGGGAGTTGTTAAATTGTTTAGTTTATGTTGCGTACAAATACTTGTGTGTTTACTTTTTATTTTTGTTTTTGTTTGAGGGGTTATTATTAATTAAGTTGTATTAAAAAAAATTAAAATACATGAAAATTTTAATAATAGGAATGATGATGATTGATGGGCTGACTGTTTAAATTATAGTGAAAATTTTGTTTTTTTAGTATGAATAACATCCATATAACTAAGTAAAAATTTTTAATTAAAATTTTATTTTTTAAAATTATTTTCAGGTTAATTTTTGAGTCATATTCTTAAAACTAAAAGAATTATGAGCAAACGAAAAATAATTGATGCATTCTTTAAGAAAAAAGATGTTAGCAATTCAGAAATTAGGACACCTGTGGCTGTAGAAACAAATGTTGATACTTCAATGCCTGATGAACACCCCTCTAAATGTTCAAGAATTCAATCTGAAGAGATAGATCGTGATCCAGGATCACGTAAACAAATATGTGAATTCCCTATCAACAAACAAGATGAAATCCGACGAGCTTATCTCAAAGAAGGTCCATATCAACCTAAAAATATAGACTATCCATACAATGATGATACTCATCGTTGTCGATTTCAACCTTCATGGTTTGCATCACATAAGGATTGGTTGGAATACTCACCTTTAATGGATGCGATATATTGTCTACCTTGCTACCTTTTTAGTAAGAAACCAATAGGTCGTCCCAGATCAGATGCATTCATTTCAACAAGTTTTAATAATTGGAAAAATGTGAAAGATGGAATAAATTGTCCTTTAATTCGTCATGTAGGGAAAGATCAAAACTTCCCACATAAAATTGCTGTGAAATGTTGCGAGGATTTAAAGAATTATTCAAGACATATTGACAAGCTAATTGAGAAACAAACGTCAAAAGAATTAGAGAATAATCGGTTGCAGCTCAAAACCTCAATAGAGAAGCCATATCAAAATGGCAAAGTATATCTCTGTTACAACCCGGCCCCCCCAAGTAATTATTCCTGGCTACGCCCCTGCTATTGGATGTTATTAACTTGCAGGTCTGAATGAAGCAAAAGACCAAATCGATTCCTGCTACAGCTTTTGCAAGAAGAAGAATTATTAGCATGTACTAGACTTGAAATGAAATGAAAGAAAAAAAAATATATATATATATTGAAAAGCATGCTTCTAAAGTGTTTACTTATTGCATTCAGCTATAAAGTTGTCAGAAAAATTGTTATCCTCTGGTGCAACCTTCATCAAGTAAACAAATTTGATATACTATTGGTACAGTTAAGAAAAATAAAAGGCTTGATGTTGAAGGAATGATGTAACAAAACTAAAACCCTTATTTTTTTTCCTTTTCAAACGGTAAGAGCATTCACATCAGTACATGAAAACTCATGTATAATAGAAAAAACTACCATTTTTACACATTTTATATCAAAATTGCTCCACATCAGTGCTTCCAAAGTCTGGTATAATCATCTATATTTATCGATGAGCTACAGTAACCGTGTATATATACACGGTTACTGTAGCTCATGTATTTATTATTTTATTAATATAATTTCGCACCAATTTTTCTCTCTCTTCTCTCTGTGCACAACTACCTCACCTCCTCATCAGATGCACACAAACACAAACACAGCCACACACAAAGAACACAGACAAACCCACGTTGGAGATCGGTGCTTGCTGGAGATCGGTGCTCGGAGATCTGACCGGTGCTTGCTCGGAGATCAGATCGGTGCTTGTTGGAGATTGGGTTTTGTTGGAGATCGGGTATAGAGTTGGGTTTTGCTGTCCAATCGGTGCTTGTCTGACCGTGGGTCGTCGGAGCTCGGTTCGTGGGTCGCCGTGAACCTCGATTCGTGGGTCGCCGTGAAGCTCAGCTCGGTTCGTGGGTCGCTGTGAACCTCGGTTTGTGGGTCGCGGGTCGCCGTGAACTTCGTGGGTCGCCGTGAACTGGGTTTTGGTCGCTGGGTTTTTGTTTTTGAGAAATAATGAGAGAAGGCAGAAGAGAGAAGGTAGAAGAGAGAGAGAGAGAGAGAGAGAGAGAGAGCTGTTCAGAAAAATGAAAAGAGAGAGAGAGAGATACGCGCGTATATTAAGAGGGAGTTGAGGGAAATAATAAAAAAAATGAGAGGAATGAATATTTTATTAAAATAACTGGTAAAATAAATGAGCTGATGTGGGTATTTTGTAAAAGTGGTAGTGTAAAATAGAAAAAATAGGTTTTTAGTGTAAAAATGAATGTGTAAAATAGAAATACTGATGTGAATGCTCTAATGACAAAACTAAAACTTGATATATAATAAAGAAATTAAAGAGTGTAAAAATTACAAGGTACATTCTAGGAGTTAGCACCTAGGATTTCTTAGCTAGAGTTAACACCCAGTGAAATAGAGAATCTTGGAGTCAACACCAAATCGTTAGAAAAATGATCCCATCTTATTTAAATTCTCGAATTTTCTTCAATTTTCTGATAGTTTGGTGAATGGACAGGAACAAGGTTTGATGCTTATGCATTGCTAACATACTTGGACACGAAATTTGAAATGGAGAAGAGGCTTGCCATTGAATAAAGGAAGTAGATCATGTGTATGAGAGGTTACAAGCACTTGAGGTTAGTTTCTAAAGCATTAATTGCATCAGATCCTTGAGGTTTAGATCTTCTCCCAGAGATTTGACATCTTCCTGATCTTGGGAGTGTTGAAGTTCATGTCGGAAAATGGGGATGGTTGCTATATATTCACTCTTGAGAAAGTATATAGGCATAACTTTTGTGTCACAATTATTTTTACTATTCAAACATGTACAGTTGTAATTTGTAGGAAAAAAAAAATGATTGTTCATCGATCACGATTGTACATACAATCAAGTTTTATAATAGAGAAAGAGATTATTTTAATTTAAGGAATAACTATTCTTCAAGAATAATTATTTTTCGTAATGAAGATGCAACTAAATAATCGAATACATATTTTACATGAATAACTTTTCCATTATAGGATCTACTATAGCATACCAAATGTAGGGGGTGGATTCGAGCGCTCTCTAAGGATTGAGAGAGTGGGCCCAAGCCCAACTAACCCTTCAATAAATTTGTAGAGTATGGGCTCAAGAGCTAGGCCTCAGTAAAGAAGGCAACGGCCATGCATGGTTGTACGTGGTTGCTAACAACTAGAACGTGAGTTTAAACACACAATGAGTCTCCTCGGACGTGCCTTATGGAGCTGGAAACTACTGTTATCTCTTTTCAGAAGGGTTACAAGAGTTGAGAGAGAATGCTTTGCTACAGTATTCCTTTTTCTCTGGTTTTTCATCCGTCCCCTTCACAAGAGGGATTTTTACATTATATACTTCCCAATCAGTTGATCCTAGCCCTACATTTGTTGCTTAATCCGGTTCCCACTCGAGTGCCTGTCCCATCAGCCGCATTCCCATACCTCCAGTGGGTTGCAGCGCTCAAGACGGCACTGTTCAGGGGTCCTATCCTCATTAATGCGGCCAGAGCGTTAGTTGAGGGCATTTAATGTGGAGGTGACAGTTCGCCTGGGACTTGCTTCTCCGCCACGCTTCAATGTCCGGTGATTGGCTCTTGTTATTTGCTCCTTGGATGCTCGGGGAGACTCCCCTTAAGGGTGTGCCGTATGCCCACTTTCTGTCTTCGGACTGCCGAGGATGTAACCATCCTCGGCAATGATCCTTGGGTCCTGGGCTCTAAACTTTGGTCCTCGGACCTCGGATCGTGGAGGCGTCCTCGGCATGGGCCTCTGGGCTGGGCCTGGAGTGGGCCGGGGCTGCTGACATATTCTGGCCCCACACCAAACATGCCCTAAATTAAACATCATAATATTTTTTTTTTTTTTGAGAGAGAAATATCATAATATAATAAATGATGCATAAACAATATATACTAATTATGTATTAAAATACAAAATTTTAATAAATGATTAAAATAAATGAAATTTAGAACTTAATTTTATTATATTATATATGATATGATAGATTAGATTAGACATTCAGGTTTAAACCATAGACACAGGCACCGCAAAATATTTCATTATCGCTGAACTATCACTTGAACCCCAAAAATATAGACATATTCACATTTAAATGCATTGCATATATATTGTTTTTGATAGACCCAATAAAATTTCAAACCTATATATGGTGTCATTTCTGTAATGATTGTTTTCACACGGTAAGTGAAAGTTTCAAAATTTAAGTCCAAATTGCTCTCTATGGTGATACAAAGGTTTGAAAAGCGTTTTGGATGATTGAAAAACGATGGAGTCTTGGCCAGAGAGACTTTTAGTATTTTCACTCTCTAGAAACGTTAAATGTTAGTAATTAATTGGTTTTGTTTTTTTAAAAACTATTATTTTAATGAGTTTGTTAGTGGAACACTAACTTGACATAATTTGGACCCTTAAATTAAAAAATGAAGGTCGGAATTTAAAGAATTCTATGTGGTAGAATACCCTAAGAGAACTCTAAAGAATCTTGAACCCATTATTTTTAGGAGTGATTGTCCCATAATTGTTTTGGGATTTTTTTATTATTATTATTAATTAGTCATTTAAAGCTCTTTAATTATTTGAAGCTTTCTAATTATTGCGCTTTTAATAATCTGCACTTTTAATTAGTCTTTTAAGTTTCATTTTAATAGTCTACATGCACAAATTATTTTATAACATTTTAACAATCTATTGATGTGTCTAATTCTTACTTGTTTTCATCTTATCCTATCATTAACATCACTTTTTTCACTTACTGATAATCACTTGTTATATCTGTCGTTTGTAAAAAATGTTGTAAAATAATTTGTAACTCTAACATTGTCCTTATTAATAATATCTCTAATATTCAAGTAAATCCCCCACAAAAAAAAAAAAAAAAAAAAGTATTTGGCATAATTTGCCCCGTCCACATGTCAAAGATTTAGAAATGCCAAAAAGCAAATAACTTAAATCAAATATGCATGACATGAAGCAAAACTTCACTTTATATATATATATATATATATATATACATTCCATTTTGAAATGAAACTGTGACTTGAAGCCACTATTTCCAAGTTAAAAATTATGATTTTAGCTATTGTTCCAGTTCAAAATTAGGGTGTGTGTAAAATTGTGTATAATATTAGCTTAGATTTTGAATAAAGAAAGAAAGTTTAGAGTTATATACAAAAGGATAACATGACTAGAACTGTGGAAATGATGATAATGCTATTTATGCTTGTGCTTATTGTAGCACCATATCCTTCCCTTTCGAGTGAGGCGACACACCATGATTGCTTTGTAGCATGTTATCCAACTTGTCAGTAGCATTGGAGGGAATGTGATGTTTAGCAATTAGAATGTTTGCAAATATAACTATTCCTATGTTTGGTTTGGTTATGAATATAATAAGAATCCTTAGAATATGAGATGTGTATATTTGGTTTATTTCTAAGAATCTTATAAGGGTAATTTTTTTTCCCAACATATCCTTTAATTTGTAAGCAAAAAATATATAAGCATTTTCCAACTGACATGTATAATTAATACAAACACAATTATCTAAATTTTCCTTTTTTAAATTTTATTTCTATTAATTAAAGGGTAGGAAGGAATGCATGGGTAAAATTGACTATTTATTATTAAAAAAAAAAATGAAACTTTTTCTAAGCATGACAATGTGAATACCCACCTTTTTGTAATGGAATCCACGTTCCTACAAAAGGGGAACTGAGTGGAAATTCAGTTACCTTAGACTCCCTTGTGTGATTCACATCCAAATGTGAGAATGTTAAATGTCACGTCCCAAACCCAATACCTGGATTTGTGATCATGATCGGCATGTTAATATCAAGTTTAAACCTGATATTAACAAGAACCAACTAAACTTATAAATAAAAATCTTTCCTCTTTCTTAAAAAATTCTTGTTTCTTTACATTTTTTATATAACTTTTCACTTGATATTCAGAGCACCTACATTGTACTTCAAGGGATAACATAATCCACTAGTCATTCAAATTCTACACTTTCACATAATAAATCTCTAATTACACTAAAATATACAACTCCAATAAGAAGATCCTAAAATACACAATACTACAGAATTAAACATTATATTGCAAAATTAGGATCTATACTTTTAAAACTAAAACCAGCTCCTCCCAAAACTCGACTAAGGCTCCATCTGCTTCAAAAAAAAACCTATTGACTGAATGAGTGGAAGGGATGAGCTACATAGCTCAGTAAGGGTAAGATACACGAGAATTTAGTAAGAATGCAAATCATTTCATTTTATGATTATTCAGATAGGAGAACATCTTTTCAGGCACAGTATTTTATACTCTTTATAATTATAATTTATACACTTTTCATAGAAAAATAATTGTTCTCATTTTTCTTATCAGAATAATATTACAAAACCTTCTCAGACTAAATTTCTTTCATTTCTTACAAAGTCACCAAATATAATATAGATTATTTAAAATCATAAGAATATATATATATATATATATATATATGTATATATAAAAGGAATCTTTTAACATTCTCAAGAATCCTAAAATATTACCCTATATCAAACGGCTCTCCCTCCACCTTTAACTATTGAATTATCAAAAAAAAAAAAAAGGAGTTCAAATCACATACATGAGGTGCCAGAAAAGATGCAATTAACGCAAAACTATCATTTAAATCCCAAAAATATCCCATAAAAAATAAAACAAAACAATAGCAATATTCACTTTTAAATTCTTTGCTTATTTAAAGGGTATGTTTTTAAGAGGTGATTTTTTTTTTTTTGATACAAGATAGAAATTCTACTATAACCAAATCTAATGTGGCGTTTGGTACATGGTAATATTTTAGGATTCTTAGGAATATTTAAAAATTCTTATGTTTGGTTGCAAATTACGCCAGAGAATCAGATGTCAGGGGAATTTAGATTCCCCCTTTAAACCCCTCTCAGTAGGAATGTAGATTCTCTTTTAAAACAGGTGGGTATCCAGATTCCCAAGCTTAAAATAAATTATATTTTTTATAAATTGACAATTTTAACCCTTTTTCGTTATCATTTAAGCAATTAAGATAAAATATAAAATAAATCATCAATATCTTTTCCCTTATCTTTATCTTTTCCCGCAAAAATGAAATAAATAGGATAGACAACTTTGTTGATATATTCTTAAACAAAGTTCTATTTAGGTTTCATGTGTGGGGGAAAAAAAAAGTTTGAAGGGGACCCTCAATTATTGGCAGGTATTCACTTTTGTTGTTGTGTGTGTGTTGCTCAACAAATTATTAATAGTTTATATTTTGTTTTTCATTATTTATTTAGATGAAGATTTTTGTTTTTTAAAGGACTTGGTAGTTCACATTCAAATCTAAGGATAGAATGAGAAAAATAATTAATTTATTTAAGATTCTTGGAAATAAACCAAATATTATCATCTGACATTCCTAGGAATCTTAAAAGATTCCCAATGAAACCAAACATAGGAATAGCTACATTCCTAGACATCCAGATTGTAAGGAATCACATTCCTAGGAATCTGGATGTCGGGAGTAATGTGGATTCTCCCATACCAAACACTACATAAGTGTATATATGTATGAAGCTCCCTCCTAGAGACTTGAACCTCGACTCTTGCCTCCCACACCCTATAGCACTTATACTTGTGGAGTGATTATCGCACCAAGGGTGGCAGTAGTAAGAAGTGATTTAATGGTAGTATTAGGTGGGGGATTAATAATTATATATATAGGAGTATATTTTCTTTAAATTAGTCATTAAAAGCTCTCTAATTATTTAAAGCTATCTAATTATTGTACCTTATCATATTAGTAGTTTTTCCTCCTTTAATTAGTAATTTAAGATTGAAAAATTACAGTGCTTTTAAATTAAATGCATGTGGCAAAAGTGTAATTTCATTCTATCTTCCAATGAATATACCTGGCAATCCATTAATATCACATTTTCATTTACTAATAATTATTCACCATATCAGCAGTTTATAAAAACTTATATAAAATAGTTTGTATCTCTAGTATTATTCTATATATGTGTGTGTGTGAGCCTGCACGCGTTCCATAATTGGTCCACATGTCAAAGATTTAAAAATGCCAGATAGCATGACCTACGTGTCAGCTAATTAAACATGTCAATAAATGGAAGAATTGTAGCATTATCTTCTACTTTCTACTTTTTTTTTCTTCCCAAACATGACCCATAGAAGACTAGAAGAGATTAAGAAAAAGCTTCTGTTTTACTTCTATATATTATGCTAGATTAGATTTCAATAGAGGAAGAAAGTTTAGAGTTAAAAAAAAAAAAAATGGTTGCGAAAACTATGGTGACACTATTTATGGTTGTGCTTCTTGTAGCACCAGCTAGTAATCCTTCCCTCTCGGTGGAGGCAAAGCCAGATCTTGATTGCATTTTAAAATGTTTTCAAGATTGTGCGAGTCTGCAGGATAATCCTTTTAAATTGAAGCTTTGTCGTGATGTTTGTGTACATTTTTGCTCACACACTATCACAGATGTCATCTATAGTCGTATTCTTGATTGTGCAGAGTCCATGCCAACCAGTTTTGGTTCAGGTACTAAAACCATTGAGATCATATTTCATTCCTTTAGATATAATAATATATAATTTGTTTTTGTTTATTCAATTCTAATGGATGTTATTAATGTGACAGACGTGAATAAAGCAGAAGACTATATGGATACCTGCTACAACTCTGGCAAGAAGAAGAATTAACAAGCAATGAAAGAAAGAGATAATAATAAGCAGGCTTCCAATGTAAAAGTTGTGAACTGTATTTGTTTATTGAATTCAGCTTGTTGTCAGAAAAATTGTTATTTCCTGGTGAAAGTGTGCAACCATCATCAAATATGAATGAAATTTGAGGGGGAAAAAAAGGCTTGGTGTTGAAGGAATGATGTACTAAAACTATTTTTTTTTTTGGTTGTTGATGTCAAACAGTAGTGACAAAACTAAAACTTGTTACCGTAAAAAATTTGAATAACGCAAAAATTACACGGTATAATCTAGGAGTTGGGACCTAGGATTGCTTAGAGTTAATACCAAATTATTGGAGGAATTCCTAGGGAAATTTTATTGGGAAATGACTTCCTCCTATTTAAATCCCCTAATTTCATTATAGCACAGGTTTCATATCTTGCTGAAAATTGGAGGGCATTGGTCAATTTAAATAGGAGATGATTTTATCCTAATTTTATTAAGCAATCAAATTAAAAAAGAGATTTTACCAAAATTTTTTTTGGTGTAGATTGGGTTCAAATCACAAATCTTTTATTTGAGAATAAGAGACTTAATTACCCATGATTGATTCTAAAATTATTAATTAAAAGATAAATTAAAAATCTAAACTTCTTTTTTTTCTTAGAGAAAAACAAAGTTAACTAGCATATTATTGTTCGTGTTCGAATTTGAAACTACCAAAACTAGAGTAACTGGAGGAGGTAGAATTTTTAAGGAAGTCAGCGCCGAATTATGTATGAAAGGTCAGTGGTTAGTAAGGATTTTTCTTGTTCAAATATCTACGAATGAATGATAGGTACGCAAGTTGAAAAATATACAATAACAAGAACTTCAATTTTGTTATATTATATGTTTCGTAAAATTTTGTGGTGGAGTTGCCAAAGTAGAAAAATAAAAAATGTGAGTGAATGTTATGCACCTCGGGTCAGCAGGTAATGTGAAAGCGTTACATTACAAAATAAAAAGAAAAATCCTAATGTAGGCCTTATTGCCAAAAATTAGCTGAAGCCATATAAACCAGTTGAACAAAACAGGATGAATTTCATTCAAGATTTTACTGAACCCTGAAAGAATAATTCCTGATCACCTTGAATATACCATATATCAGAAGTGATGGTTCTAATAAACTAGTAATAATAGACAGACAATTATTAAACTATTAGTCTATTACTACATCACCAAATAATTCCCAGTGCAAAACAGCAAAAATATCAGTTTTGCTATGGGATTACTCTGAACCTAGCTTGTGCTGGAAATCTCGACATTTTCAATAGTTCTTTTCCTCCAATATATTTTTTCTTTTTAATAGCTCTTCCAAAATAGAGAAGGATATAAAATCAGAGCATCAGCAAATAATCCACTGTAGTAACATCTACTACATCAAGCCAGCTCTTATCTGTCTGAGTTTCAGCATCGGCCTCAGTCTTCCATAGGCAAAGCTCGGCCAAAAGCAATTATGTGGAAACCTCCAGCTTGTGGTGACATCAAAACCGACTATGATGGGGCTACTTTCGATGATACCGGTGAAGCA
The DNA here is from genome assembly GCA_019022515.1 of Quercus aquifolioides. Lineage (NCBI taxonomy): Eukaryota > Viridiplantae > Streptophyta > Magnoliopsida > Fagales > Fagaceae > Quercus > Quercus aquifolioides. Next base: position 21,413,488 of record CM032328.1, on the reverse strand, counting down.
GGGATTGGAGTGGTGGTAAGGCTTGATAGCGGTGAAGCTTTTGCGGCTTTGTCAGAGAAAATCCCTCTTCCGTCTTCGATAGAGGTGTTGGAGGCGTTAGCAGCTCGTCGGGCAACTCAATTTGTTGTGGAACTTGGCTTACAGCATTCGGTTCTTGAAGGGGATTCAGAGCTTGTCTATAAGGCGCTCACAACTTACTCATCTCCTCACTCAAGTATCGGGCATATTATCAAAGACACGAGTTTTCTTAGAATTCATTCATTCTCTCCTACTTGGAGACGGGGCAATTTGGTTGTTTGTGTCTTAACTAGGAGAGCTAGGTTGTCTTTTCCTTTGTAAGTACGAATAAAGGATGTTCCACTAGACATTATTCATTTTGTTACTATTGATTTTCCTTAGTTGTTTTCAATAAAAGATCCATCTTGTTCCCCTCCTAAAAAAAAAAAAAAAAAAAAACCTACATCAACTTAAATACATTACCATATGAATAACCATTTCATTATAGGATTTATTATAACATACCAAACAAGCCCTAGCTAAATTGACTATCATAATACATATAGACATTAGGTCATTTGAGGCAAAGACAATATGATTTGTGTATTAAAGTACAAAATTATGATAAATGATTAAAAGAAGTGAAATCAAGGACTCAACTTATATATATTATATATTATGTATTATATGGTATGATACTAAACTAGATTAGACATTCAGGTTTAAATCATAAACGTGAGTTCTAGTTAACTCAATTGGTAAAATCTTCTTAACTATCACTTAAACCCTAAACATACAAACATATTTGCGTTTAAATACTTTGCATTTTTTTTAATATATATAAGATAGAAATTCTACTCTAACCTAATCTAAATGTAAATGTGTGTGAAGTTCCTTCATGGATACTTGAACTCTGACATTTATTCCCCCTCACACCTTACAAGTACTTATATTTGTGGAGTAACTATCGCGCTAAGGGTGTGCGATGGTTTTGCATTTTTGAAATGCATGTTTTTTAGGAGTGATTTAATTATTGTATTAGGTGACTGGCCCATAATTTTAGGAGTATATTTGTTTATTTTAATGGTTTAAAGAAATTTAATTTTTGTTCTTTTAAATAACCTTCTTCGTATTAGGAATTTTTTTTCCCTTTTTAATTATTAGTCATTTAAGTTTCTACAATTTTAGTGCCTTTAAATAACATGCATGTGGTAAAAGATTTTAATTTCATTCTGTATTCCAACCAGTACACCTGCTAATCCATGCAATTGAGATATATTTTGGCATGAGGCAAGTTCTTACAAATGTACGTATACTTTTTTTATTTTTTGAGGAAATATGCATACATGCATGTGGTATAGCATGCATGTACGGCATGTGGCAGAATTTTTGGAATAATTGGTCCACATGTCATGTATGGCATGTGGTAGAATTCAAATAAATAAAATAGCATGCATGTGGTATAATTGGTCCACATGTCAAAGATTAGGAAATGCCAAATAGCACTAACTTAAGTGAAATATAACGTGTCAACTAATTAGACATACCAAATGGCAGAATTTTTGCATGGTCTTCTACTTTCTTTCTATATTTTACATCTTGTTAGAAATAAAGGAGAGATAATACCTGATTTTTTCTTAAAAATTACATAATTTGATTTTACCAAAAGAGGTGACGAAGATGAGGCGTGGACCAAGTTACTGTCTTGAGACAAATCATGCTGTCTACGGTATATCCGATATAGTTAGACAAAATATTTTTGCACGTTATCTCTAGGATACAATAGCCCAGCCACCTTTGCTGATTATCCTTGCGAGCTTATATTGCTCGTAGGATATAAGTTCTCTATAGTACTTTCTTTTCTCAGAAAATTTAGTAAAATATAATATATTTTTGTGAATAGTAAGAAGCAATAGATGGTAAGTGTTTAGAACTATAATAAAAATTGTTACATTGCTCATAGGATATAAGCTCTCTATAGTACTTTATTTTCCCAAAAAATTTAGTAAAAGATAATATATTTTTGTGAATAGTAAGAAGCAATAGATGGTAAGTGTTTAGAACTATAATAAAAATTGTTTTTGAAAGTCTGTAGCTTTTGTAATTCAAAAAATAATGTGTTTTTTGAAACTTTTATTTTTTTTCATATATATAGAGCCGGACATGTAACTTGTCCTTAGCCAAAGAATCAAAAGGGTTTGATATCAATTAAATGGTCATAAAATTATTGAAATCAATATATAATCAATAGCTCTCTTTCTATATATATATATATATATATATATATATATATATAAACCGGACATCAAAACATGACTTTGCCAAATTTATACATTGAGAACAAGGGAAATATGTCATAATGCTATGTAATTAATGGCCCATAGTTAACGTGGCTGAACTTTATTAGAATACCTTTTTGAAAATTTTAGAATATATATTACAAAAAATTGCTGCTGTTTTGACCGCTTTCCATTAATACTTGTGCGTATATAGTAACTTATTATAACATAAAATAATTCAGCAATAGCTGTATACTTAAGTGTTGCAATTTTTTCCATATATGACGTTACCATGTCATATTCAAATAAGAATATTTGAATACAAAACGTTTAGAATGGAAAGTATATATTTGTAATAAAATCAAATATGCTGTCAATGATGGTATTAATATTACATTAATAATTAGAAATTTCCTAATTAAAAGCCATACAATAGCTATTTAAATTTTGAACTATATTTGAATTTCAAAATTTAGCAATCAACGTATCTGACATTAAGGGATAATTGATTTTCTCAATTAAAATAAATATGATATTTTTTATAAAAATATCCAACAATCTCCCACTTATTTATATAATATATATATATATATATATATATTGCCAAAACTATTTATATAATATATATATATATATATATGTGCGCACCCAGAACTGAAACCCGTTGGGCTGGGCCTCACTTGGGCTCACAACTTACTTGTATAGTGGGTTTGGATTTCCTACACTGGGTCGTTCTTAACGCTAAGACTCAATGGGATCACTTTTCTCTCCTCGGGGGTCTGAACCACCTTCTCACTCTGCTCCCTCTCTGTTTACACTCTTCTTACAGTCGATTCTCCAACCCCTGTCTTCTCAAAACTTCTTGTATTTATAGTCCATAGTTTAGTGGAGAGGTCATAATTACTCGCCAGTAGGTGCAACCAGCGGTCCAGTATTATCGATCGTAAGTGGGTGGGTAGGTGGGAGTGGGAAGCGGTGGGGATGGCGTTGGAACTTGGTTCCCACCTCCATGATAGTTCTCGGCAGCGGTGCCTCTCCGAGGCACGGCCGGGTAGGTACAGGGCGGGGCGTCCCGGAAGTCGAATATTCATCACTGCTCGGGAAGGTGTTGCCGAGAAACGATGAAGAGGCAAAGCTTGGGCCTGCAGCACGCGTGGCCCGGGGGTGGGCCGCCAGGTAGAGGGAGACTGGCCTTATGGGCCGTACACCCAGGCCAGGGTCCAAGGCCCAATATGGGCCCTGGTGCGGGGGCCGTACAATAGCCCCCCCTTGATTCGCTCCCCATTCCCGGGGGTGAATCAAGGATCACAAGGGGTAAATACCCGTCTGGGAAGTCGAAGGGTCAGTGCCCGGCCGTTGATGGGCGCATTAATGCGTGTCTCAAAAGACGCATTTGGAATTGATTGACGGCCATCCGTCATCACTGTCTGACGGTTCGTGAACCGATGCGTCACGCGTGTGGCTGTTGAAGCGGCGGTCCGCGTGGTTTCCTGCCAGTGGGTTATTTAATGCTTCTCATTTTACTCCCCACACCTATAAGTAGTCGTTCTTGTCACTTACCCTCACTTTTGCGTTCCTCACCTTTCAATATCTCATTCTGCCGAGCATCCCTCCTTCGTGGTTCATCTCCTGGCCCAGAACATACTTCCTCTTTAGAGCCCACAGTAAGTTCCTTTCCCTCTTCTTCCTTTTTCTGTTTGGCCATTTCATTAAGTTCTTTGATAATCATAGCATTGCTTTCCTTTTTAAGAACACTCGCTCGAAAAATGAGTTACTCTCACCTCCTTTCTTCCGCACATGCTTTGGCTAGATTTACGGAAGCATATAATGTTCCTAGGGACGTAGACATTGCCTACTGCAATATGGGGGATATTGACATCCAGAGGCGCCGTGGCGAAAACACGGTGTTCTTTCCCTTGATGGCCATTCTAGAGGGTGGGCTTAGGTTCCCGGTTGACCCTCTAATTCTTAGTACCCTTAGATTTTACGGCCTTTGTCCCGACCAACTCCCTCCCAACTTTTACCGGGTAGTGAGTTGCGTAAGTAGGTTGAACTAGTTGTACGGGTTGCAACTAAATCACTATGACATTAATCAGATGTATAGTCTGTGCGACAATATTGAGTCGGACTATTATATAAAGACTAGGGATGTAAGGGTACGGCTACTAGATTCAAATCGAAACTCGGCTAAAGATTTCGTTCGGGTGAGCGGCAATTGGTTTGCCGAGGAGATCCCCTGTGCATTTTCGCTGCGCGACGTTGGTCGGTGACTAACCTTTATTTACTTTGGTCTTTTTTGATTTTGGTCCGGTTACGTAATCATTAACCCTTATTTCCTCTGTGCAGAGAGCAAAAGATTCAAGCCGGACCTCAGAGTGGTACATGTTCGGGACCTGAATTTCGTGCTCAGGTCGGAAATCTTCGTACACTCGGACGGACAACTCCGAGCGTCCCACCTCATCCTCGGTGTCAATCCCGTCTACTCAACTTGGCAGGCATTCAGCCAAGCTTTGCTAGTTGACAGCCCTCTCCTCTCATACATCGACGTCCGGCACGCAAACTTCTTCCCACCAAAGCTAACTGCTGGCGAGCCATGTGATCTCGGCCCCCGGTTCATTTGTTCAGACGAGCGATAGCCTATTAGTGACGAATCAGCCGAGCGCGTATCTGCCGAGCGTAAGAGACGTGCCCACGAGCGAATCCAGCAAGAAGTTCCTGCTCAGCCCGAGAAAACTGTAGAGCCCGAGGCTCCTGTTCGGGAAGAGAAGGGTGCAGCCGCGGAACCAACTGACTCTTCTGAAACAGGATCCGATCAAGGCAACGCCATGGTGGCTAGGAGGAAGATGACGATCGACCGCTTTGTCCCGAGTGCCCAGCTTGCCGCGTAGCAGCAACAAACCCCTGGCCAAGACGCTTCGCCTCCCGCTGTCCCACCAACCCGAGTTCGAAAAAGGCCGAGCACAACCGATCAGACTCAGACAGGCTCGGGCAACGTGCCCCCCCGGCCCTCGGCGGGTATTGTCATTCGGGAACCGGTAGCACAAACCGGGATAGACCTGGCGTCTACTTCCCAGGCTCCGGCAGCATGGCGACCCTCCTTCCAACTTGACGGCGAGCCTCTTCCATCGACGGCTAGTGCCCGAGTATGGGACAAAGGTTATGGGGGCCGTGTGGCGCAGAGTCTGGCGTGCGGCATCCTCTTGCCCGAGGACTTGCACGCTTTCACGCAAGGGACGGATGAGTCTTTGGGAAGGCGTATGCAGTGGCACACCATAGCGGTAACTGTTTCATTTTTCTTTCCCATTCTCGGTTTCCCATTTGCTCATGTACGTGTACTTTCCATTTTGCCTTATAAATTGAATTTTGTGTGGTCAGGCTGCACAAATGTCATACATTGTGGACGGCAGGATGAAAGATTTAGCCGAGGACGCTGAGCGGGAGAAGGCCCTGAGGGACGTCGCCGAGGCCACGATGAGGGAGAAGTCGAAAATTGCCGAGGAGGCAAAGAATAAAATTGCTACGGCCGTGAAGGCCCAGGCTCTTGCCGAAACGAAGTCTGAGGAGCTGGAACTGCAACTGGGCGGCAACGAGCTTAAATTGGCGGAGGCTCAGAGCTTGAATACCATACTGGAAGGACAATTGGCCGATTCGAAGGCGGCGCTGGAGGCTTGTGAAAACAAGTGGTACAACGAGGGGTTCGCAGATGCCGAGAATTCGGTGGAGCCGGTCATTCGTCAGGCCCACAGGCTCGGATATGAGGAGGGTTGGTTCGTCGCTCTTCAAGCCTTGGGGATTCCCAAGGATTCTCCGTTGAGGGATCGCAGCAAGATCCCTTTCTCGAGTATCCCCAACACCGAGAAGCCTGCGCCCCTTGTTATTGACGAAGAAGAGACCTCCAGCATGAGGGAACTGGTGAACGCCATTGACTCTCACGCGGTGCCGACCGATATGGAGGGGACCAGCCACCCCCATATTGGGGACCGAACCGAGGAGGACGTCTAGTCGCCAACTCCTTACGCCGACCAACGCTCTCAAGAGGACGCATCCTCCGCTCATGTGGCGGATATCTAAATTTGAAAGCCAGCCCTGCTTTATTTTTCCTTCCTTTTTAAATGAACGGAATTGCCTATGTCACCGAGTTTGTGGTGACGGGATAATTTATTTATGTTATACCCTTTTTTTTTTCTTTTTTTTTTGAGTTGCCGGGTTTCGGCAACAAAACGTTACTTTGAGTTTTATGTCTTAATATGAATGTTTTATCGTGTTGTGTTTTCGCATTATCCGAGTAATGAATTCTCGTTGGTTGCCTCTTTATTGTGATGTGTCTGGCTATGGTAAGGTTTCCATATGCTCGGCGACGGGACCGAACTGATGAACAAGCTTTCGTCCTAAGGATGGGTAAGGTCCCCACCTGCTCGGCGAGATGGATCGATCCGAGGACCAGGCTTCTGTCTTAGATTGAAATGACTAAGGTTTTCACCTGCTCGGTGATAGGATCGAACCGAGGGTCAGGTTTCCGTCCTTGAACCGTTAAGGTTTCCACTTGCTCGGTGATAGGGATCGAACCGAGAGTCAGGTGTCTGTCTTAGGATGAAATGACTAAGGTTTTCACCTGCTCGGTGATAGGATCGAACCGAGGGTCAGGCTTCCGTCCTTAGAGTGAATCGTTCAGGTTTCCACCTGCTCGGTGATAGGATCGAACCGAGGGTCAGGCTTCTGTCCTTAGAGTGAATCGTTCAGGTTTCCACCTGCTCGGTGATAGTTATCGAACCGAGGGTCAGGCTTCTGTCCTTGAAGTGAATCGTTCAGGTTTCCACCTGCTCGGTGATAGTTATCGAACCGAGGGTCAGGCTTCTGTCCTTGAACCCTTAAGGTTTCCACCTGCTCGGTGATAGGGATCGAACCGAGGGTCAGGCTTCCGTCCTTAGAGTGAATCGTTCAGGTTTTCACCTGCTAGGTGATAGTTATCGAACCGAGGGTCAGGCTTCTGTCCTTGAACCCTTAAGGTTTCCACCTGCTCAGTGATAGGATCGAGCCGAGGGTCAGGTTTCTGTCCTAGAATGAAATGACTAAGAGTGAACCGTGCTCGGTGATTGGGATCGAACCGAGGATTAGGGTTAGAACGGTGCGGATCTGCATGAGAAACATCATTAGTATAACTAACAAAACATATACAATAGGTTGCGGTGAACTTTATGCTCGGCGTATCGCCCATCAATGATAGTACTTCTTCAGATTATGGACGTTCCACGGTCGGGGCAGCTGTCTCTCGTCTAGGTCTTCCAAGAAGTAAGCCCCTGTGCCGGCCACTGCAGTGACCCTGTAGGGTCCCTCCCACGTCTGTGCCAATTTCCCGGCACTAGTGTCCCGCATGTTGCCCATGGCTTTTCTGAGAACCAAATCTCCGGCGATAAACTCCCTCGTTCTTACACCTTGGTTGTATCTCTGGGCAAGCTTCTGCTGGTATTTTGCAAGCCGTATCGTCGCCATTTCGCGGTATTCTTCCATCTTGTCCAAATATTCTACCATCATTTCGTCGTTTTCGGCTTGATCGAACCGAGCTACTCGCGCACTGCATAGATTCACCTCGGTAGGGATCACGGCTTCTGCTCCGTACGTGAGAGAGAAAGGGGTCTCCCCGGTGGACCGTCTAGGAGTGGTGCGGTATGCCCACAAGACTTTGGGAAGTTCCTCCGCCCAGTTTCCCTTCGCACCCTCCAGCCTCTTCTTCAGCCCACTCACAATCACCTTATTCACGGCCTCGGCCTGACCGTTGCCCTGTGGATAAGCGGGAGTTGAGTACCTGTTTTTGATACCGAGACCACCGCAGAATTCTCGGAACGCCCGGTTGTCAAACTGTAGCCCGTTGTCCGATATGATAGTGTTCGGCACCCCGAACCTGGTGATAATATTCTTCCATACGAATTTCTTTACCTCCACATCTCGTATGTTGGCCAAAGCTTCCGCCTCCGCCCACTTGGTAAAATAGTCGACGGCTACCAAAACGAACTTTCGTCCACCCGTGGCCCGAGGGAACGGGCCGATGATGTCCATCCTCCATTGTGCGAAAGGCCAAGGACTGCTGATCGGGTTCAGGTGGCCCGCGGGCTGATGGATCAGAGGGGCATGCTTTTGACACTGTTCACACTTAAGCACATACTCGGCGGCGTCTTTCTACATCTGAGGCCACCAAAACCCTTGAGTCATCGCTCGGTGCGCCAATGAACGTCCCCCGACATGGCCGCCGCACACCCTAGAGTGGAGCTCGGCCAACAGCTCGCCCACCTTCTCCGGGCGTAAGCACAAGAGGTACGGCCCTCCGAAGGACCTTCGATACAAAGTCCGGTCTTCGGCCAACCAGTACCGAGGAGCCATCCTACGGATCCTGATGCCCTCCTTCTCATCACTCGGTAGGCGATCGTCAGCCAGAAAGTCGATAATGGGGTCCATCCAGCTCGAGGTAGGGGCTGCGATGGTCGTGACATTAATCCCTGTAGTTCCCGAATCGCTCATTACCCTGATGCTCGGCTCTGAAATAAGCTCGACTTTGATTTGCCGCGGTATCTCTTCGGTCACTGACGACGCCAGCGTGGCGAGGGAGTCAGCATGTCTGTTTTGCGTTCAGGCTATGTGGAAAACCTTCACCGTGTTGAAGCCGGCCATAACTAGCCTCGCCTGTTCTAGGTACGCTTTCATCCGGGGATCTCGGGCTTCAAAACTGCCTTGCACCTGATTAACCACCAGACGCGAATCCGAATATAGCTCAATCTCCCGAGCCCCCAGGCTCGAAGCTGTCCTCAGTTCGGCCAGGAAAGCCTCGTATTCTGCCTCGTTGTTGGATGCCCTGAAACCCAATCTATACGAGTGCTCTAGTCGTATTCCTTCTGGGGTGATTATCACAACTCCTGAACCGGCACCCGTGGAGCTCGACGCGCCGTCTACGAATACCTTCCACGGGCGAGCCTCCAGTTGGCAAACCATCTCCCCCTTCTCTCTGGGCGAAAACTCAGCGATAAAATCCGCAAGGACCTGGCCCTTCACCGAGCTTCGAGATCTGTACCGTATGTCAAAGGAACCAAGTCGAGTCCCCCATTTGGCTACACGGCCCGTAAAATCCGACCTCTTTAATAACGACTGTAATGGGTACTCGGTCAGGACGTATACAATATGAGCTTGAAAATAGTGCGGCAACTTCCTGGTGGCGTGTATCAGGACTAATACGAGCTTCTCCAAGGGCAAGTATCTCGTCTCGGCATCGACAAGAGTTTTGCTGATGTAGTACACGGGTTGCTGGATTCCTTTGTCCCTCAGCAGCACAGCACTCACGGCGTGCTCGGATACCGCCAGGTACATGAATAAATCCTCACCTGGCTTCGGTGCCGTAAGCATGGGCGCCCGCGCCAAATAATTCTTCAGATCCACAAAGGCTTCTTCACACTCCTCGCTCCACCGAAATCCAGTCCATTTCTTCAGCAGTTGGTAGAATGGTCGGCAGCGATCTGCGAATTTTGAGATGAACCGGTTAAGGGCTGCTAGCATCCCGGTTAGTATTTGCACTTCCTTCGAGTTGCTCAGTGGCTTCAGTCGGGGTTGACCTCAATTCCCCGCATACTGATCAGGTACCCCAGGAACTTCCCGGCCCCAACGCCAAATGCGCACTTCTCCGCATTAAGGCGCAACTTATGCTGTCGGAGAACCTCAAAAACCGCCTGGAGGTCCCCCATATGCAGGGCTTCCTATTTGCTCTTCACCACCTTGTCGTCGATGTACACCTCGACCGTGCGCCCTATCTTGTCTCGGAACATTCTTGTTATCATTCGTTGGTAGGTGGCCCCGGCGTTCTTCAGTCCGAAGGGCATCCTCGTGTAGTGATAATTGGCCTCCGGGGAGATGAACGCCGTTTTTTCTTGATCCTCGGGTGCCCACATGTGGCGTCCACCAGCTGATCAATCTTTGGCACGGGAAAAAGGGTCTTTCGGGCAGGCTCTGTTCAGATCGGTGAAATCGACGCAGACCCTCCACTTGCCGTTCTTCTTCTTCACTACCACGATGTTCGCCAACCAATCCGGGAAGAAGATTTCCTGAATCACCCCAGCCTCCTTCAATCTTTGAACTTCCACTTTTACTGCCTCGGAGTGCTCCCAGGCTGATCTCCTCGGCCTCTGCTTTTTAGGGGTGAATGAGGGGTCAACTCCAAGTCTATGCACGATGAATTCGGGATCCACCCCGGGCACCTCGTATGGACTCCATGCAAATACGTCCACATTCCGTATTAGGAGTAGCAACATCTCTACTTTTTCCCGGTCCTCCATGCTCTCCCCTATTTGGAAGTACTTGTCTATATCCGGCAACACCTTTACCTTGAGCATATTCTCGGCGCGCGCGACCCCCTTCTCCTCTGGCGGGCTCTGTAATTGCTATAAAGGCGTCCCCGACGACAAACACTTGGGGTCGGCCTGATCCTTCTGGTCAGTCTGCTCCTTCTTCCAATCGACCATGGCGATCAAACATTGCCTGGCCGCCCGCTGACTTCCTTGTATCACCGTGACACCATAATCGGTATGAAACTTGACCTTCATATGCAGAGTGGACGGGACAGCCCCCATTGCATGTATCCATGGTCTCCCTAGAATCGCCGTGTAGGGGGAGTATGAGGCAACTATGATGAAGCTTACCATTACCTCCTTGCCCCCCATGTTAACGGGCAGAGAGATTTGCCCCTCGGGAGCCACCATGTTCCCGTCGAACCCAACCAGGGGAGTGCTGTACTTCGACAGATCCTCATTCCTCAACCCGAGCCCCCTGAAGAGGTCCGGGTACATAACATTCGCCCCGCTTCCCTGGTCTATCATTATTCTCTTCACAACGAAGCTTCCAATCCTTGCCGTGACTATCAATGCGTCATCGTGTGGCTGAATGGTTCCTTCCAAATCACTGTCATCAAAAGCGATCGGCTCTCGGGTAGGTCTGATCTTCTTCGTGGGAGGCGGCACGCCCGTACCTCCCTCCACAGATATTACTGTCAACACCTCCTTCCCCTTTGCCGTTGAAATGCCCCTCGGGGCGACGTGAATAACATCAATTACCCCAAGATGGGGCGGAAGGGGATTCCCTCTGTGTGGAGCGCCATGCCCTGTTCCCCGATCCCCGACATCCGTCACAAATTCCTTGAGGTGCCCTGCCTTAGCCAGCTGCCCGAGATGGTCCCTCAATACTCGGCACTGCTCGGTAGTATGTCCTCGGTCTTTGTGGTAGGTGCAGTATAGGTTCTGATTCCTCTTAGAGGGGTCGCCAGCCATCCGGTTCGGCCATCTGAAGTACGGCTCGTGCTTAATCTTATCCACAATTTTATGCACGGGCTCATTGAACGCCACGTTCACCTCCCCTACTGGTGCTACTGGCTCTGGAATCCTCAAATTTCCCCGTGCCCTCTATTGAAAACCGCTCTGCCGAGGACGATCTGTCACCTGTGCCTTGCCTTTGCTTTGTATTCTATCATCTTCCAGCCGCTTGTACTCCTCAATGCGCCTCATCAGCTGCCTCATATCCTCGGGAGGTTTCTTAGTTAATGATTCCCTCAACCCCGACTCCTCAGGCAATCCTATTCTGAAAGTGCTCGCTGCAATCTTCTCGTTCCCTCCGCCAATCTCGTTGTAGAGCTCCCAGTATCGGCTAGCATAATCATGGAGGGTTTCCCCTGCCCTCATCTTCATAGACAGCAGCGCGTCCACCGGTTGCTGTTCCCGGCTGCACGTCACGAAACGGGAACCGAACTCCTGTATTAGCTCGGCGAAACTATGAATGGAGCCCTTGCGCAACCCGTTGAACCACCTCAACACTGTGGGACCAAGGCTGGAGGGAAAAACCTTGCACATCAGAGCGTCATTGCGGGTATGTAGAGACATCATCTAGATATAGTGGCTGACATGCTCCACGGGGTCCGTTTTCCCACCATACGAATTGAACGGCGGGCGTGTAAATCTGTCCGGCATCGGTGCTCGCTCAATATCTGCTGAGAACGGGGACCGAGCCGACCTGCGCAGTGCACGGCTCATAGCATCCATGGCCGCATTCCTAGGCCGTCCCTCTGGAGAATCCGAGCCCCGATTCCCGTATTCCCGCGACCGAGAGCGATTTTGCCGTCGGCGAGATTCCGCTGAATGGGAGCGGTCTCGGCGGCGACGGGACTCCCTCGAGTGCGAGCGTTCCCTGTGGAGGCGGGATCCTGATTGATTCGATCCCATCCCGCGTCTCTCTTCCTCGGCGTCAGGCCTTCTCCCTCGGTCGTCTTGACCGGCTCGGCGGCGCTCGTTTCGTGCTTCCAACTCCAGGTCTTGTACTAACCTCCGCAGCCGCTCAAGCTCTTCATCCCTGACGTCGGGCTGCCTGTGCCGGGAAGCATGGGATACCGTTCTCCCCGTTTGATACGACCCTTCTCCAAGGCCGGACCGCTCTTCCAGTTGCTCGTAAGCCGGATCCTCGCGTCGCTTCTGCCTCTGTTCCCGCCAGGTGGAGCCTCGGGAAGACCCTGCCGAGCCGCTCTCGGCGTTACCTCCAGACATCTTCCTGTACACGAGTCTCGGCGGAACCACTGCTTAGTAGGATTTCCCACAGACGGCGCCAATTGTGCGCACCCAGAACTGAAACCCGTTGGGCTGGGCCTCACTTGGGCTCACAACTTACTTGTATAGTGGGTTTGGATTTCCTACATTGGGTCGTTCTTAACGCTAAGACTCAATGGGATCACTTTTCTCTCCTCGGGGGTCTGAACCACCTTCTCACTCTGCTCCCTCTCTGTTTACACTCTTCTTACAGTTGATTCTCCAACCCCTGTCTTCTCAAAACTTCTTGTATTTATAGTCCATAGTTTAGTGGAGAGGTCATAATTACTCGCCAGTAAGTGCAATCGGCGGTCCAGTATTATCGATCGTAAGTGGGTGGTTAGGTGGGAGTGGGAAGCGGTGGGGATGGTGTTGGAACTTGGTTCCCACCTCCACGATAGTTCTCGGCAGCGGTGCCTCTTCGAGGCACGGCCGGGTAGGTACAGGGCGGGGCGTCCCGGAAGTCGAATATTCATCACTGCTCGGGAAGGTGTTGCCGAGAAACGATGAAGAGGCAAAGCTTGGGCCTGCAGCACGCGTGGCCCGGGGGTGGGCTGCCAGGTAGAGGGAGACTGGCCTTATGGGCCGTACACCCAGGCCAGGGTCCAAGGCCCAATATGGGCCCTGGTGCGGGGGCCGTACAATATATATATAAGAAAAAAATTTATGGGTTAAGTAGAACATTATGCATAATGGGAGTGTCAATGGCTTAAACCCTCATTTAGATAGTGAGCTAAGTCTTGAACTATAACTTTTTGTATGGATACAAAACATTACATTACACACATAATGTAATGAATCTGCAACCCCCTTGATGCTATCTAGATCTTTTCTCTAGCTAGAGCTTTAGTTAATGAATCTGCAATATTATCATTTGTACTATTATAATCAACATTTATGGTACTATTGTTTATGTATGATCTCACAGTACTGTGTTTTCTTCTAATAGATCTGGATTTACCATTATGGTATTTATTGCGCACTTTACCAACAGTGGCAGTACTATCACAATGAATTAAGACGAGTGAAATAAGTTTCTCCCACATGGGAATTTCACATAATAAATCACGTAACCAACCTGCTTCTTCACTAGCTAAAGATAAGGCAATTAATTCTACCTCCATGGTGGATATAGCAATAATCTGTTGTTTTTTAGATTTTCAACATATTGCTCCACTACCTACTGTAAATATATAGTTAGTGGTAGACAAAGAATCACCTGATAAGGTGTTCCAACTAGCATCACTATATTCTTCAAAAACAGCTAGATATCTTTGATATAGCAAACCATAGTGCGCAGTTCTTTTTAAATATCTCATTAATTGAGTCATGGCATTCCAATGCTCAAAATTAGGTTTGCTAGTAAATCTTGCTAGAACTCTTACGACATAAGCAATATCAGGTCTAGTACAATCAGTAGCATATTTAAGACTACCAATAATACTAGCATATTCCTTTTGATTGTAAATATCATTTTCATCTTTAGTAAGAAAAAGATGCACATTAGAGTCAAAAGGAATACTTGCAGGTTTAGAATCAAAGTAATTATATTTTTTCAAGATTTTTTTTTTCTATATAATGAGATTGATCTACAAATATGCCATTTGAAGTTCTAGAAATTTTCATGCCAAGAATCACATTAGCTTCTCCTAAATCTTTCATATCAAAGTTATTTTTAAGAAGCATTTTGGCAGCATTTATAATATCCATATTAAGACCAAAAATTAGAAGATCATCAACATATAAACAAATTATAACATGAGCATCATCAAAAGTTTTATAATATATACATTTGTCACTTTCTTTTGTTTTAAAACCATTAGAAAGCAAACATTGATCAAATTTCTCATGCCACTGTCTAGGTGCTTGTTTTAAACCATATAAAGATTTTAATAATTTACATACCTTGTGCTCATTACCTGGCATTGTAAAACCTTCTGGTTGGTCCATGTAGATTTCTTCTTCTAAATCTCTATTTAGAAATGCCGTCTTTACATCCATTTGATATATCATCAAATTATGAATAGCTGCTATAGCAATCAATAATCTAATAGATGTAACTTTAGTAACAGGAGAGAAATTATTGAAAAAATCAATATCTTCTTTTTTGTTTAAAACCTTTAGCTACAGGCCTTGCTTTGAATTTTTCAATAGATCCATCAGGTTTTAATTTTCTTCTAAGTACCCATTTACATCCAATTGTTTTAAAACCTAGAGGTAAATCTACAAAGTTTCCAAGTATTATTAGAGATAATAGAATCCATCTCATCATTGATGGCTTCTTTCCAAAAACCTGAATCAAGAGAAGTAAAGCTTCTTCTAAATAAGTAGGGTCACTTTATAAATTATACACATAATATTCAGGACCAAAAACCTTGTCAATTCTAGGTCTTTTACTTGTCCTAGGTTCAACCTCATATTCATTAACATCTTTTGACTTAGATGTTGAACATTCCAATTTCTCTTGTTGTTCAAAACCCCCACTATTTTTATATTTAAATGGAAATTTATTTTCATGAAAATTACATCTCTAGATTCAATTATTGTATTATTATCAATATCAAAAAATTTATAAATTGTATTATATAAAGAATAATCCAAAAATACACATGTAGAAGCATTTACCCTAAGTTTAGGTCTTTTAGGATCAGGTAGCCTCACATATGCTAAGCAACCCCAAACTTTGAAAAAATTCAGATTTGGTTTATATTTTTTCCATAATTCAAAAGGAGTTAAAAAAAAGTCTTTTATGAGGTACTCTATTCAAAACAAAATTTGCAGTTAAAACAGTTTCACCCCAAAAATATTTAGGAGTCCCAAAACTAACAAGCATAGCATTAGTTAAATTTATAAGAGTTCTATTTTTACGTTCAGCTACTCCATTTGAAAATGGAGAATAAGGGGCAGTAATCTCATGAACAACACCAAGAGATTGAATATAATTATTAAGACCAAGAGTATCATATTCTTTTCCTCTATCATATTCTAAACCTTTAGACCTTTTCATCAAAAGTATTCTCAACTTCTTTTAAGAAAATTGATAAATTTTCAAAAGCATCACTTTTGTTTTTCATAAGATAGATATATGAATATTTTAAAAAATCATCTATTAAGGTTATAAAATACAAATTACCTCCACATGTCAAATTGACCGTTTCAGAATATATATTACAAAAAATTGCTAGCGGTTTTGACCACTTTCCATTAAACCAAATAGTAAATACTTGTGTATATATGGTAACTTATTATAACATAAAATAATTCAGTAATAGCTGTACACTTAAGTGCTGAAAAATCTTCCATATATGATGTTACTATGTCATATTCAAATAAGAACGTTTGAATACAAAACGTTTAGAATGGAAAGTATTTATTTGTAATAAAACCAAATATGTTGTCATATGACTAACTTAACCATAATTCTTGTAGATGGGATTGTAAAGAGCTAATTAATATAAATGTAATTAGATATCCTCATGAGTATTGATTAACTAATTTGGGTAACTTTTTTCTTTTGTACATACTCATGTTTTTGTGTCTTAATTTGTAAAAAGAAAATATCTTTCAATGATTTCAAAGAAGATAGGAAAGCCATTGCCCCCTATCCTTATGGTTGTAAATGAACTAAGTTGTTCATAAACAACATTGACTTGGCTCAATAAAAAGCTAGTTTATTTATTTGTTTTTGGAAGAGAAAAGCTTGTTGATATTTATTTGTTTATAGAAGCCAAGGTTGAACTTTAGGCTTTTTTTATTAAACTAGCCAAGTCCAAGCCAAACAATAAAATTTGTTCTTGAACAATAGGGCTCAATAAAAAACAAGCCAAGTTTAGGCTTGTTTACAAGCTCAGTAATAAGCTTGATATAGGCTTAAAAACAAACTCATATTGTACTAGGATATATTAAATTATTAACGGCTGCCTTATCGTTTCTGTGATCTAAATTACCTCTTTTCAAAGAGGTACACATAAAGAGACACCAACTCGATCTATCAATCTTCTCTATCTACTACAAGTTCTCTCAAGCTCTCAACAATGTCTCATCGAACTCTCAACTCTCATTTTACAAGGGAGCAAACGCTTCCATTTTCAATGGCCTACCAATCCCTCATTCCTTCTTAGTCTTTTTCTTCTTTTTCACTTTCAAAAATCACACCAAACCACCCCCCCCCCCCCCCCCCCCCCCCCCCCCACAACAAAAAAAACTCTCATCCTCCCTCCCACAACTACCCTTGCATTTCCTCCAATCCTTAAACCTCACCCCTAGACGACTGTGATAATTACAACAAAACCAACCACCAAAAGCTCAATTTTCCTCAACCTCTCATAATTTTGGGAGTATATTTATTTTCTAATTAGTCATTAAAGTCTCTGTAATTATTTAAAGCTGTCTAATTATCGTGACTTTAAATAACCTACATCATATTAGGAAATTATTTCCCTTTTAATTAGTCATTTAAGGTTGCACAATTATTTTCCTTTTTTTTTTTGAATGGAAGATTATAATTTATTTATTTATTTTCTTTGAGAAGAATGATAAAACCTAAAAATTATAGCAATTACAATATAAGACGGATTACAAATGTGGTCTCCCCTCTCCATTAATTTCCTCTCTAAGTCGTTACAACATGCCAATTTTGCCAACATCTTAGTAACTGAAATATTAGTGCTTGTAAGTGTGATCCAACATGCCAATTATCGACGTATTAAAAAAAATTATATTAATAATTTTTTTAATATATTCAAGTAAAAAAAACGTGCATGTGGCATAATTGGTTCACATTTTGTCAAATATGATGTGTTCTCAAAAAGAAAAAAAGAGTGTCATATATGACGTGTGAACCAATTGAGCTATTAATTAGATATTTTATTGGATTAGATTAGATTTCTATAAAGCTAACACATGTCCAAAATATTTTATCACACATGTATTAAGAGATAAAGTCCCAAACATGACACTTAGTAGAACTTCACTTTTATATATATATATATATATATATAATATTATATACTATATTAGATTAAGATATCAATAAAGGAAGAAAGTTTAGAGTTATACAAGAAGATAACATGAAGAGAATTGTGGAAACAATGGCAGTACTATTTATGCTTGTGCTTGTTGTAGCAGCAGCTAATAATCCTTCCCTTTCGGCGGAGGCGTCAACCCATGATTGCTTTTTAGATTGTTATCAACGTTGTAAGAAGCGTTGGCCTGATAATCCTTTTAAATCAAGTATTTGTGAGAGTACTTGTGACCTGTTTTGCCAAGACTCCCTCACAGATGTCATCTATAGTTGTATTCTTGATTGTGCAGAGTCCATGTCAACCAGTTCTGGTTCAGGTACTAAAACGTACCATTGGGTTCATATTTCATTCCTTTGTATATAATATATAATTGTTTTGTTTATTCAATTCTGATGGATGTTATTAACTCTTGTATTTGAAGCAGAAGACTATATGGATACCTGCTACAACTCTTGCAGGAAGAAGAAGAAGAAGAATTAGCATGCTCGATCTAGACTTGCAATAAAAGAAAGAAAAAATAAAATTCAGAAGCATGCCTTTTATTTTATATAAAAGTTGTGAACTGTATTAGCTTCTTGCATTAAGCTATGTAGTTGTCAGAAAAAATTTTATCCCCTGGTGCAGCCACCATCAAATAAACAAATTTGATATACAATTATTGGTAAAATTAAAGGAAAAAATAAAATTAAAAAAAAAGCTTGATGGTGAAGGCCTTCACCATCAAGCTTAGGAATGAATGATGTACCAAAATATGAAGCCGGACAAATAAATTTTTTTTAAGCTCAAACGGTAGTAATAAAACTAAAACTTGAGACTACATACAAACAAATTGAAGAACATAATTAAAAATGAAATAATATATGATTTAGGAGCTGGCACCTAGGATTGAAGAACACAGAAAACTTAGGAGTCAACACCAAAGCATTAGAGAAATTCCTAAAGAAGTTTTATTGAGAAATGGTCCCCTTAGAGGTTTTTTTTTGTTTTTTTTTTTTTTTTTGTTAAATAATTATGAAATGCTGCTAACTTTGCAGTTCAAACCCTTTCTCCTGTATACCCACAAACACTTTATGCATGAGGAGTTCTTAATATCATGGGGTCTCCCCTCTCCATTTCTTCCCTAAATTGTTATAACATGCCAATTTTGCTAACATCTTAGTAACTAAAATATTAGTGCTTGTAGTTGTGACCCAGTAAATACTTTGAAAACGTTGTGATCCACACGCATTTTAAAATAACATGCTTAGTGATCTACACACTTTAAAATAACATGCTTACATGCATGTGGCAAAAGTTTTTAAACCAGAGTCTTTTGGAAAAATATTGCTAAAATATAAGTTTATATTAGCTTTATGTGTACTGTATACAGTTTTTTAGCTAAATAAGGAGAGATGTAAAATTTGGCCCCCTTGGTGTCAATTTTGCAAGAGAGGAGAGAGAAACCAAAAGTGGCACTCATGGTGGCATTTTTGGTGCCCAAATTTGTGCCCTACCCAAATGTTTGCCCATACTCGAAAATGGAAAGAGAAAAATCATACACACATAATATTAACTATAATGTAATTTTTTTTTAATAGGAACTATAATTTAATTGAAGATGCATATTCACATTATTTTAATATATATAAACTCCAACATAAACAATTTACAATATATTAGTATATATTTTTTACAAAGCACATATACAATAAATTATTTTTCAATTAATATACACAAACATAATAAAAATTAGTAAGTCAAGAATCTTACTACAATTGTGACAAGTGAAGGATTGTTAGAACTATAGAGTGATACTTGCATAAAATAAATAAACACAATCAAATAAGGATAGAGTAATGCATGGCTACAACTTTACTTAATATCTTTTTATTTGATGTGAATTTTGACAAATTCACTGATTAGTTTTTAGAAAATTAAAGATTAATAATTATGTCATCAATCAAATATTTAAATTTCAAATTTCTGTAATCTAAAATTATATATAAAAAATAAGTTTATGGATCGAATAGTAAATAACATCTGATTGATATTAAAAATATAAAGAACATGCAGTCTAATGATTATATTTTCAAATTATATATTCATGTTAATTTTTTTTAGTGGAAGTTGTCGTCATTTGCTACAAACTTTGTCCATCAAAAAAAAAAAAAAAAAAAAAGGAACAACAATACAAAATAATGAAATTCATATATAGTTACTATTGCAGTTTATTATGCTAAATATCAAAACATCATTTATAATTCTTGTAATCCTAACCATAGTGAAATCAAAAGAAACTCAAATAAAGGATTTAATAAGCTAAATTTAGAATAATAATAATCTTAATAGAAATCATACACACATTTTTTTCTCTCTCCTCTCGCCTTTTCCTGACACCAAGCAAACATACAGGCAAGGCACAAATTTGGGCGGTAAAATGGCGCCACTTTTGGTTTCTCTCTCCTTTATCCTATGTCCCCTCATTCTCTCTCTTGCAAAAATGGCACGAAGGGTGCCATTTTCTAGGCAATTCTATCGCATCTTTTGTGTTTAAATCTTTTGTTTCATTTTTTCTGCTCCACTCTATAATTCACCAATAAATACTTGCCACGTGTTCACTTAATTAATTAAATACTATCATTATTGACTTATTAATACTACAATTATTAATTAATAGTAATATTTAATTAATTAGGTGAACATGTGGCAAGTATTTATTGGTGGAGTATAGAGTAGAGCATGAAAAATGAGACAGAAGATTTGGACTCGTATATTTTCTCATTTAGCTAAAAAATATTGTACAGTGCATATAAACTCATATTTTAGTAGTATTTTGCCAAAAGACAACTTAGATATCACGAGGAATTACAAAATATATCATTATGCTGAAATATCACTCGAACCCCAAAAACATAGTCATTTAAGTTTACATGCTCTATATATTTAAAGGGCATTTTTTTTTTTTTTTGGAGTAATTTAATTATAGTATTAGGTGATCGGCCCATAATTTTTTTGGGACTTTATTTATTTTTAATTAATCATTTAAAATATCTAATTATTTAAAGCTATCCAATTATTGTGCTTTTAAATAATTTGCATCGTATTAGGGAAATTTTTCCCTTTAAATATTGTAACATGCATGTGGCAAAAGATTTTAATTTCTTTTTTTGTCTTTTAATCAGTACACTAGGCAATCCCCGCAAATTGTGATATGATATCTTCTTATTTTTGCTGAAATTGTGATATGCTATCTGCTGACATGAGCCAAGTTTTTACAAATGCATGTATATTTTTTTTATACTCCTGGCAATATTAAAAATTAAGTTTTTAATATTCAATTAAAAAAATATAAACATGCATGTGGCATAATTGGTCCAAATGTCAAAAAATTTAGAAATTCCAAATAGCACTAAGTTAAGTCAAATATGATGTGTCAACTAATTAGACATGCCTAATGACAGAAGTTTTGCATTATCTTTTAATTTCCTTAGATATATTAGATATTAGATTAAATTAGATTTTTTTTCAATAAAGATTGGACACATGTACAAAATATTTTACCACGTATTAAGAAATAAAAGTTCCAAACATGAAGCTTAGCAGAACTTCACCTATATATATATATATATATATATATATATTGTATTAGATTTCAATAATGGAAACAAGTTTAGAGTTACAGAAGAAGATAAGATGAGGAGAATTGTGGAAATGGTGGTGGTGCTATTTGTGCTTGTGCTTGCTAGTAATCCTTCCCTCTTGGTGGAGACAAGGCCAACTCATGAATGCAAAATTAGGTGTTCTGATGCAGCTTGTCTGGGAAAAACGCCTCCTAAAGGGACGACTTGTTATGTCTTGTTCCGCGTAGCTTCTCTCTCGGATGTGAAACATAATCATATTCTTCATTGTGCAGAGTCAATTCCAACGAGTTTTGAGTCAGGTACTAAAGCCATTGAGTTCATAATTCATTCCTTTGGATAGCAGTAATATATACAATTGTTTTTGTTTATTCAATTCTGATGGGTGTTATTAATGCCACAGATGCGAAAAAGCAGAAGACTATATGGATACCTGCTTCAACTCTGGCAAGAAGAAGAAGAAGAAGCATAATTAGCATGAGCTATACACTTGCAATAAAAGAAAGTAAAAATAATGTTGAGACTTGAGAAGCATGCTTCTAATATAAAAGTTGTGAAATGTATTTGTTTACTGTGCATTCAGCTATGTAGTGTCAGAAAAAATGTTATCCCCTGGTGCAACCATCATCAAATAAACAAATTTGATATAAAAATATTGGGCAATCAAGAAAAAAAAGAGTCTTGATGTTGAAGGAATGATGTACCAAAATTCGACGCGAACAAAACTAAAACTTCATGCAAAAAGAAAATTGGAGAATGCAAAAATTAATTATTGGAGAAATTCCTTAGAGAAATTTTATTGGAAAATGATCTTTTCATATAAATCCTCTAATTTCCTTTATTTTTTAATTAAAGTGTAAGCCGTGTAACATTTAAAAAATCTAATAGTCTTAAAAGACCTACATAAACCACACAAAATCAAATAAATATCACTTTTGGCTAAATGATTGAAAGGAATGGAAGAAATTAAATAGAAGAGGATCTTATGGTTTTATCCCTATTTTATTTTATTTTATTTTATTGAGAAACCAGACTCAGCGTCTGGGCATTTATTGGAAAACAGAAAACCAAAGTACAAAGCGTTTAGTGAACATCAAAATTAGCCAAGGGGGCGATGTCAGGTGGTAAGTCTTCAGTCCATGCCTGAAAAACATCTCCATATTTGGCTTTTTTAGCTAGAGCATCTGCTACCCTATTACGTGATCTTTTAACATACTTGAATTCAACTGTGGAAAGACTGGATGCAAACACTGTAATGTCATCAATAAGATTGCCGTATGGGGCCTCACTTGCTCCACCATTGTTAATGGCTTGGATCACAGTCAACGAGTTAGTGGCGACTCTAGGAATTTTTCCTAGAGTGTTCCTTAAAGACCATAATTTTTTCCAGTGGCAGCTCCAAGAATTTTTCCCAAATGTATTGTTGTTTAGTTGTTTCATTAATTTGTTTGTTTTTTATAAACTATAATTTGTTATATTGTTGTTTCATTAATTATAAAATTATTAATTATTGTTTAACCTAACATAATTTAATTTATTTGTCTTTTATAATGTATTGGTTAAGTAAATTATTAATAACTGTTTATTAGTTGTTTTTTCCAATTAATTATTGGTTAATTAATATCCCAAACAAACAACATTAATTAGTTCAACGAATTACTATTGTTGTTTGATACTTGGAATATCACACTATTACTTAACCAAAAAAAAAGTCAATAAATTGTGTAGCACAAAAATATATAGGCCGTATAACTTAAGTCAAAGTTTAAAAAATAGTGATTTATTACATATTTTGTAACCATTAGTTGAACTAATCAACTAGCACACAACACACAACCATATTTATTAATTATTAATTGCACACTACCACACTTGCACTAGCATAGCACACAGCACACACTTGCTTTTTGTTGTTTATATATGCACCTGATTAACCAAAATAAAATAAAATAAAAAAACAACACCAACACCGGATAATGCACTAGCATAGCACACAGCGCACAATTGCTTTTGTTGTTTATATATGCACCTGATTAACCAAAATAAAATAAAATAAAATAACAACACCAACACCGGATAAAGCCAAAAACAGGGTAAATATTAATAAAGAGAGACTGTGAGATGAAGAGATAGAGAGACTGAGAGACTGAGATGAAGAGAGAGAGACTAAGATAGAGAGAGACTGAGACAGATGAAATACCTTGAGGTTGATGGAGGTCACGGAGCAGGGAGGCCTGAGGCTGAGGGGCAGGGCCGTCGGGACTCGGGCAGCACATCGAGGCGAGGAAGACCGATCCGATCTCTGATCCGAAGTGTTCTACCGTTCTGGAGCTCTAGTTTGAGGCCCGATCCAGCGATCTGTTGGTCTTGGCGTTCTGGAGCTCAGTGTATTGGGTTTATGGGTTAGGTTTTTTTCTTTAGACTTTAGGTTAGGTTTCTTTCTTTCTTTCAAGCGCCGTCTGTTGTGTTTCTGATTTCAGTAATATTGGGTTTTGGTTTGTTTGATTTTTTTTTTTTTTTTTTTTGGAGAATCCGTGGGTTTGCTACTGTAATATGTTGGGTTTGCTTTACTGATTGATGTTGGGCTTTTTTTTCTTGGTGGGCTTCCTCTCTGTTACAATTTTTTTTTTTTTTTTTTTTTTTCAGATTTTAGTTAAAATTTTTTTTGGGCTTTTTTTATTTTTTTATTTTTGCTTGAAAGTAGATCAAATAAATTTTTATTTATTTATTTGAGGGTGTTCCTAATTTTGATTGGGGTGTTCCTAATTTTTTTTAAAGGTAAACAAATAAAAAAAATTTAATTATTATATATAAATTTTTTTTTTTTTTCAGTTCAGGGTGTTCCTGGGAACACCCTGAGACCAACGTGGCGTCGCCACTGAAATGAGTCTCCTTCAATGATGGCGTCTTGAATCCCAACTTCATATGCAAATTTCACCGCTCTTCTGCACGCCATTGCTTCAACCTCCAGGACTGAGTTAGGGAGAGGGATGCGCTCTAACATAGCTGCTATCACTTCTCCATTTCTATCATGGATGATCACTCCTACTCCAACCGAGTGGGAATTGTTGAATACCACGCCATCAAAATTTTCTTTAAAGGGTTGGGAGCTTGAGGGGCACCATGACTGCGTGGAAGAAGCCGTGGGAGTGCTTGTGACCTGATCTTCTTGTACATCGAGGTAGTCTTGCAGGAACTTTGCAGCTTGAGGGCCAACCAGGTTCAGCGGAGGAGATGGAAGTCTGATCCTTAGTTTGTTTCGCCGCTGCCAAAGATTCCATGGACATATGAAAATTTCAACTCTGTTGTCCTCTGTTACTTGCAAAAATCTAGACATAAGGTCAGTAAAATCAATCGGTGGGGAGGAGATGGCTTGGCTGAACCAAACATGCTCTCTCTACACCGGTTCCACCTCGGGGCAGTTTAGCACCATATGTATTGTGTCTTCAGCCACCGCCTTGCAAACTGGGCACAAATTCACATCAATAATGTGCCGCCTGGTGAGATTGTCCATTGTGGGCAAAGCTCTGTTGCAAGCTCTCCAAGCAAATACCTTCACCTCGTTTGGAACTTGTAGCTTCCAAAGGCCTCTCCAAAATTGCTTATGGGGGTTTGGGTTAGAGCTACTAGCATTATTGGCCATAGCTGAATTGGCTAACATTTTATAAGCACTTCGGGTTGTAAAGACACCTGTTGGCGTATAGGACCATATTAGACGATTCAGGGGGAGTCAAGCACTAAGGGGGATGCTGAGAATTAACTTTGCATCAAGTGGCGTGAACAATTGCTGGACTTTATCCACCTTCCAAGTGGCTGACTCAGGATCAATAAGAGTGCAAACTTTAGCATCAGGTGGGAGAGAAGGAGGGGGAATCATCACTGTTTTGAATACTTTATCAAGCAGCCACTTATCCTCCCTTATACAAACAGATTGGCCATTCCCAACCCGCCAAACCATGCCTTTTCTCACCACATCTCTAGCACTAAGGATGCTCTTCCAAGCGTACAACCCCACCGTGCATTTGTTGGCTTCTAAAATAGAACAATTAGGGAAAAATCTTGCCTTAAACACCTTATAGCAAAGGGAATCCGGGTTGTGCATCATGCGCCATACTTGCTTTGCTAACAAAACATCATTAAATTTTTCAATCTCTTTGAATCCCATACCACCATTTTCTTTGACTTCACACAAACATTCCTAATTTACCCAATGAATTTTCCTTCCCTCATTGCTATACCCCCACCAAAATTTTCGAATCATGGTCTCCAGCTCATGGATCAACCCCTTTGGCAGCTTAAAACAGCTCATTGCATAGGTTAGAATGTCTTGTATCACAGACTTGATCAACACCTCTTTACCGGCTTGAGATAGGAGCTTTTCTTTCCACCCTTGAAGCTTTTTCCACACACGCTCCTTAATGTAAGAAAAACTTTGTTTTTTCCTTCTACCCTCAAGGGCTGGAAGGCCCAAATATTTTTCAAAGTTTCTTATGGAAGGCATACCAAGGAGCTGTTGGATACTTTCTTGCACATCTGGGGTAATATTGGTGCTAAAGAATAGGTTGGTTTTATCCTTATTTATATTCTACCCACTGCCTCTTTCATAGGTACCCAAAATGTTTAAAATGACTTGGCATTCAGTTTGCTTTGCATGGCAGAAGAGAACACTATCATCTGCAAAGAAAATGTGAGATACACGTGGCCCATTACGACAAATAGATACCCCCCCTTATTGCACCATCTAATTCGGCTTTATGGAGGAGCCCTTAAAGGCCAATTGCACACAGCAGGAACATGAAAGGGGACAAAAGGTTGCCTTGGCGAAGCCCCCTAGTAGGTTTTATGTGCCCCACGGCTTCCCCATTGAAAAGCACTGTATAGGAAACAGATTTAATGCAAGACATAATGATAGACACAAAGCTATCTGAGAACCCCAAATGAAGCATCATTTTTCTAAAAAACTCCATTCAACCCTATCATAGGCCTTGCTCATATCTAGTTTAAGAGCCATGTAACCCGATTTTCCTTGTGTCTTCCTCTTTAAATAATGTAAGGTTTCAAATGCAACAAGCACATTATCAGTAATTAATCTGCCTGAAAGGAAAGCACTTTGAGATTCAAAGACAACATGAGGAAGTACAATACTATATATGCTTTCTCCATAAAAGTACAATACTATATATGCTTATATACATTACAACTTAACCATAATTCTTGTTGGTGGGATATTGGGATCGTAAAAAGCCAATATGATTGTGAAGTTAGGGTAGCCATAGCACGAACTTGGCTCAATAAAAAGCACGTTGATATTTGTTTGTTTATAAACAATCCAACTTAATTGAGCTATACATTTAGTTTTTAAGCTTTTGTGTAATAAATACCAAGTAAAAGAAGAAAGGTTCATGAACAGGCTTGTGAGCAATATGGCTCAAGTAAAAACAAGCCGACTTTAAACTTATTTATGAGCTTGGTAATAAGCTTGATATAGGTTTAAAAATAAAGGTCCCAGTTAATGGGTACCCTTAGGGAATTTGTTAATGGACAATTTTAGGAAAATTTTGATACCATTTTTATGAGAAATATAAAAAATTGCCCAAAAAAATCAATTACATTTTTTTCCTTATAAAAGGTTTCTAAAAATATTGTATAAACCAATTCTCTTAGGATATCTGTTAATTTTCCTAAAAATAAACTCATATCTTATTAAGCTTTAAATTAATTGGGAGTTGGAACTCGTCCAAACCAAGTTGAGCTCGATAATATGTTTAATATAAGCTTGATAATGTACTTATGTTGGATCTCAAGTTCAAGAGTTTAGTATTAAGCTTGAGCTTTTGACTATAAAAAAGAAATCTTATAAAATTTATTTTAACTACATTTGGTATTGACTTGACTAATAAATTAAGTCGAGCCAAGTCAAACTCGAGTTTTTGGACTTTTTGATGAACTTGAGTTCAAACATTGTTTTGTAGTCTTGGTTTGAGCTTGAGCCAAATTTGAACATTTTACTTTATTTATCGAGTTGAACTCGAACATCCAATACTTAACAAAGTTCGACTCCATTACAACCCTATTTGCCCCCTTCTCCACCCTCGGCTCTAAAGCTGCTAATTTGGTAGTTCTAGAATTTGCCCTCCTCCACTCCAAGATCAGTCACTTCTTTTCTTTACTTTTTTTTTTTTTTTTTGATAAGAAAACTATAACTTTATTGAAACAAAGATAAAAACGATACATCATGAGCCAAAGCAGGCTCAACCATGTGCAAGTTTTCCTCTATCCAAGTTACATAAGAAACAATATTCTTGGCATATTGAGCCAAAATATGATCTGGGCGATTGCCCTGTCTCTTTACATGAGAAAAAAGTACCATTCTGAATTCATATAGCTTCTAGTGAATTCCTTCAATTATGTTGGCAATAACCACATGTGGGTCACTAGATCCCATCAAAGCATAAATGAAAATTTGTGAATCACTCTCCATAACTATATCACGAATACCCATGTCTCATGCAAATTGAACACCCTCCTCCATAGCCTTAGCTTCGGTCTCAAGTGGTCCCAAAGGCACAAAAAGGCTTTTGCTCAACGTAGCCTCTACTCTCCTTGCAAACTCACGAACAAGCACACCAATTCCCACTGTATGAGGTTGAGCAAAGGTCGCACCATCAACATTAACTTTGAAACACAGATCCATCGGTGGCTGCTAATGCACAATTTCATCATGGACAAGCATAGCTAATTTAAAGTTTGCCTTTTGGAACTCTTCTAGTAAATACCGAGCCTTCTGCAGAATGGATGAAGCTTGAGGTCTCACCTTACCAAGCCTCAACTTGTTCCTAGTGGACCATAAGCACCAAGCAACTGTACAAACCAACCCTAGTAGCTCCTCACCTACCTGATACTCGAACTTAAGATGCCACAAGAAATCTTGAAACTTCTGGAACTTGTTAACCCCATCAACCATGTCAAAACAAATACTAGACAAATCCCAAACTTCACGGGCTACACCACATCCCTGAAAAATATGGCCACTGTTTTTAATAGCATCTCCACAAGCCTCACATATAGGAGAATCAAGAACTTTTCTTCAACAAAGGTTAGCTTCGGTAGGCAGAATATCCTTACTTGCCCTCCAAGCAAATGATTTTACCTTGTTAGGTACATTAAACCTCCAAATTGTCTTCCAAAAAAGCTTATGAGTTTGGGTGTTAGATGCCTCACTAGTTGTGGCACTATCAGCTAATTACATTGCTAGTTTATAGGCACTCTTGACTGTGAACATTCCTTTGGGTGTGTAAGCCCATAGCAAATGGCCACTAGTGAGTTTAGAACTTAAAGGGATGCTTAGTGAATGTTTGGATTCACGTTTTCTCACGTTTGTGTGTGTGTTTTTTTTTTTTTTTTCTTCAATGCGTATGAACAGTAACCAGGAGACAAAGTGAACTGTTCATGCATTGTTCACGCACTGTTCACAGGTCTCATGACACTGTTCACACATTTAAAATTTATTTTGCTACAGTGTTTTCAGTTTTCAGTTTTCAGCAAAATAAGCTATATCCAAACGGACCCTTAGTGTGTATTTGGCTCCAAATTAAAAGGCCAGCTTATTTTTGTTACTATTCATGGGCCCCACTGCACCTTTTGATACTATTCATGGGTCCTACTGTACTATTTCAGCTAACAAACCTTTATCTATAGTACTTTCAACAAAAAGTTTTCAATTTCAGCAAAATAAGTGGATCCTAAATAGACCCTTAGAATAGCCTCTACATCCTGTGGAGCAAAAAATTGTTAAATCATATATGTTCTCCAAGCTACTATGTAAGGATCTATGAACATAGGGAGCTTGCATCTGTTGGTACCATAATAGGTTTGGAGGTAAGCCAAAAGGTGGAAGGTTGGTTCAACCATTTGTCATTGCACACGTTGATGGACTGGCCATTACCCACCTGCCAGCAAATATCATGTTGAACCATAGATTGTGTAGACATAATGCTCCTCCAAGTATGAGATGGATTGTTCCCTAATTGAGTCGAAAGAAAATCTCCATTAGGAAAAGAATGAGACTTTAGCACTCTGTGGACTAGGGAATTCATACAAGTCTGCAATCACCATCCTTGCTTCGCCAATAAAGCATGGTTGAAGGCTTTAAGATCCCGAAAACCCAAGCCACCCTCGTCCTCGGGTATACATATTTTGTCCCAACTCATCCAAGCCATCTTATTTCTCTACTGGATTGACCCCACCAAAATTTATGAACCAAGCTTATCATTTCCTCACAAATTACATTTGGGAGATTAAAATACTCATAGTATATGTTGAGATTGCTTGTATAGCTGTCTTGATAATGATATCCTTCCCAGCATTAGATAGTAATTTATCCTTCCTCCTTGATAGTTTATGATTCAATTGCTCTGTTAATTGATGGAAAGTATTGCGCTTATTTTATTCCACAAACGAAGAAAGGCCAAGGTATTTTTCATGCTTAGGGATGGCAATTTTTCCCCACCCTGCTTAAGGTTTTCCCCGCCCTGCAAAGGTGGTGGGGCGGGGATGGGGTAAGATTTTAGCCCCGCCCCTCCCCGTCCCTGCCCCGCCTCGTGTTGCTAAGGGTTATAATTGTAAATTTTTCATACCCTAAAACCCTACTATTTGAACAAACATATCAATATTAGCTTATTATATTCTACCCAATGTGGTTCTCTACCTTTATTTTGTTGTGTTATACTATGAGTTTTTATTTATTTTTTTATTTTTATTTTTTATGATTGTCTTGTTAAACACTTAGATATATTATTCAATTTTTTCTAAAAATTGATTTGATTTGATGGGATAAATTTAGTTGTAATTTAAAGTATATTTTTATTAATGAAATAGGTTTCATTAAAATAATTGTACTAGTTGTAGGGAAAATTAACAAAAAGTACAGTTTTATGGGGTGGGGCAAAGCTTCGCGGGGCCCCAAGGGGCAGGGATGGGGTGAGAAAGTTTTCTCCGTCATGCGGGGCGGGGTGAGGATGGGGCAAGACAAAACCATGCGGGGCGGGGACGAAAACCCCATCCTTCGGCCCTGCCCTGCCCCATTGCCATCCGAATCATACTCCTTGATTATTTCTGCTCCAAAGCAGTTCTTTATGTTATCTTGTATGGCCTGGGGGGTGTTGCAACTAAAAATTAAGGATGTCTTCTCATGATTCAATTGTTGACCTAAGGCTTGCTCATACTTGTGCATAATAGAAATCAGATTGGAACTTTCATCTGTTGTAACCTAATAGAAAATTAAACTATCATCTACAAAAAAAAGATGAGAGATCTCTGGCCCCCTAGCACATGCTGCCACTCCCTTCAATATTCCCTATTTGACTGACTTTCAAAGAAGTGCAGATAAGCCTTCTGCACATAATAAAAGCAAATATGGGACAAAAGATCCCCTTGGAGCAAAACCCTAGTGGGGGTAATATTGCCTCGGGGTTTACCATTAATTTTTACAGCATATGTAATAGAGCGAACACATCTCATCATAATTTCCACCTAATGCATATGAAAACCCATCTTCAACATAATCTTTTTCAGACACTCCCACTCAACCCTATTGTAAGTCTTACTCATATCCAGTTTAAGAGCCATCTACTCCACCTTTCCATTTTTTTTCCTGGCTAATACGATGCATCGTTTCAAAAACAACTAGAACATTATCAGTAATAAGACGGTTATTCATAAAAATACTTTGGTTCTCACTAATGATCTAAGGGAATAAGACCTGCAACCTACTTGCTAAAACCTTTGAGGCAAGCTTGGAGACCATATTACTAAGGCTAATGGGTGTAAGAAAATCAAGAACAACATGCGTAACACAATTACCCACTAATGATCAATAATGTTGACAAAAAAGAGGAGGCATACCATCAGGACCAGGTGCTTTCTTTGGGTGCATTTACTTCATCATGTTGCATGTTATGCTTCTTTTTTTTTTGTAGTCATATGTGTCGTTTTTGTTTCAACATTAGAAGTCAACCGCCGGTCGTTTATGTGCTTCCCGACATTAGGTTTTATTTTATTATTATTTTTTTATAAAAAAAAAATAATAAAATAAAACCTAATGTCGGGAAGCACATAAACGACCGGCCGTTGACTTCTAATGTTGAAACAAAAACGACGCATATGACTACATGAGATTAAAAAAATAATAAAAAAATAAAACCTAATGTCGGGAAGCACATAAACGACCGGCCGTTGACTTCTAATGTTGAAACAAAAACGACGCATATGACTACATGAGATATGGTCGTATAGTAGAATCTAGTATTAAATAATTAACGGTCGCCTGACCGCTTTCGTGAACAAAACGACCTCGTTTCAAAAAGATACACCGAGAAACTCTATTCTCACTCTCTCTCACTCTTCTCTATCTACAAGCTCTCTCTCCACTCTCAACAATGTCTCATCAGACCCAAACAATGTAGCAAACGCTTCCATTTTTGCAATGGCCTTTCTTCAATCTCATTTCTCCTCTTCTTGTTTCGCACTATCAAAAACTCGCACAAAGCCCCCAAAACTCTCGTTTTCCCACAAATACCCTCGCATTTCCTCCAATCTCCAAACCTCACCCCCAGACGACGACGACGACGATAATTACAACAAAACCAAGCTCAATTTCCTCAAGCTCTCCGTAACTCTCACTGTAATCTCCGCCTCTCTCTCTCACTCTCAACCCTCTCTCGCCGCCGCAGCCGTCAAAAAGCGCTCCTCCAAGAAAACGACGTCGTCGAAGAAACCCGAAGCTTTGTCTCCTCAAGATCTCAAATCCTGGTCCCATGGCCTCCCAACCGTGTCGAATCGAATTCCGTACACCGAACTCTTGGAATTGAGCAAGCAAGGGAAGCTCAAGCATGTGATTAAGCCGAGTAACAGTAGTTTAAAGAACCGAGCCGAACCGGTTCTTGTGGTTTTGGACGATTCTAGGGTTTTCAGGACGGTTTTGCCGAGTTTGGATAGTGATAGGTCGTTTTGGAAATGTTGGGAGGAGTCGAAGTTGGATTCGCTTTGCATGAATGCGTACACGCCGCCGGTGAAGAATCCGGAGGTTCCGGAGCCGTATTTAGGGTTTTTGGCGCGCGCGCCGGTGCTTCTGCTGAAGGTTTTGAGTCCGGCGGCGAAGCCGAAGAAGGAGTCGAAGAGAGCGGCGGAGTTGAGGCAGATGAGGGAGGAGATGAAGAGGCAGAATAAGGAGGAAATGGAGGAGATGAGGAAGGAGAGGGAGATGATGGAGAAGGCGATTCGAGCGCAGAAGAAAGAGGAGGCGAGGAAGAGGAAGACGGAGGAGAGGAAGAGGAGACACGTCGCGTCGTTGCAAGAGGCCAAGAGGAATTACGAGGACATGGCGGATATGTGGGCGAGGTTGGCTCAGGATTCGAATGTGGCGACAGCGTTAGGACTCGTCTTCTTCGTGATATTTTACCAGACGGTGGTGCTTAATTATAGGAAGCAGAAGAAGGATTATGAGGATAGGTTGAAGATTGAGAAGGCCGAGGCGGAGGAGAGGAAGAAAATGAGGGAATTGGAGAGGGAAATGGAGGGGCTTGAGGGCGAAGACGAGGAGGATGAGGAGAGTGGGCAAGGGAGAGGTGAGCAGAATCCGTATTTGAAAATGGCAATGCAGTTTATGAAGTCGGGGGCTCGGGTTAGGCGAGCGCATAATAAGAGGCTGCCGCAGTATTTGGAGAGAGGTGTGGATGTGAAGTTCACGGATGTTGCGGGGCTTGGAAGATACGGCTCGAGCTTGAGGAGATTGTGAAGTTTTTCACTCACGGGGAAATGTATAGGAGAAGAGGAGTGAAGATACCAGGTTTGGTTTTTGCATGAACTCTACTAAGCTTCTCTACTTGTTTACCATTTGTTCAATATTTTGTGTAAATGCTTGAATGGGAGAGCTTTATAGGATGTTACACATTATGTTTGGCATGCATAGCAGATGAATCACTGTTCTTTTATCTCCTAGTGGTGAGGTTATCTATACAGATTAATTTCTTCTTAGAATACTGAGATTGGAAGCATAGATACTTTATAAATTCAATTTGAAACCCTTTAATTTTCACAAGAAAATTGCTTCGATGATTCCTAAAGGTTCATCTTGACAATGGGCTACTGTAAAGCAAAACTTAATATTTACTGGCTGGTGAGTGGAAGGAGAAATCTGGCTGTAGAATGAAGGTTATAGTATTTAAGCCTATCATGCCTACTAGAAAATCTCCAATATTTTACCTTGAGAATGCTTGTTTAGAACCCCAATTATGGCTTATTATCAATTTTTAAACAAGTTAACAATTTAAGCCCAATATGTGCATGGAAATAAACTAAAACAGTAAGCAACCCAACAATCTCACCATTGACAAACGATGTGATGACGGAGAGAAAACCCCAACTAGGTAAAAACTTTCCAGGTCTAGCCAGTAATGAATCCACTAGTGAAAATGGTTGCAGTACATGTTACGTGGGATTTTAAGCATTTTAAATGGGGGTAGAGTGGAGATAGGGATTGAACTTAAGACCTCCTGCTTTGAAACCATGTTAAATTACTAATTTTCCCAAAATTTTAAGCTATTAGGCGATGGTAGATTTAATCATTTAACCACATAATTCTAACACATAGCAACTCACAAAACTAGCAAGCGACTTTGTCGAGTCCTTTTTTCTCACTAGTTCACTGGATTCTGCAAGTTGAGCCGACAATTGCAAGCCACCAGGTCTTCTTGGATTTGCGGGATTGCTCTGTGATTTCCATCACCAATACTCAACCAAAGATCACTCAAAGGTAGTATAGAGCGTTTATATAATCTCCTCTCAAAGTTATGTGAATTTGGAGAGTGAAAAATAGAGGCTACAAGGTTTTTCTCTCTAAGGGAGTGGGTAGCTCTCTTCTTCATCTCAGAAATAGGGTGTGAAAAGTGAAAACGTAGGTTTTTTTTTTTTTTTTGATACAAGATAGAACTTCTACTCTAGTCTAATTTAAGTGTATATGTGTGTAAAGTTTTCTCTTGGAGATTTGAACCCCGGCCTTTGCCCCCCACACTTTACAAGCACTTATACTTGTGGAGTGACCATCGCATCAAGGGTGTGCGGTGGTGAAAACATAGGTTTTATAAGACTACAAAAGGGATAAATGGGTAATTGTATAGGAACAACGGAGAAATAAAACCAACTGATTTCTCTATAGTGGAAAACTCTGTCTAAATATTTTCCACTTCAATTGTAATCTGCCTGACACCATAAATTCGCATGAGTAAAATTCCAGAACATGTAGACCAGCTCTTGAACTTCTTGTCTCCAGTGCAAATACAACTCAAAATGGATGTAATACATGGCAATATGCGAATACAATTAAAATCGTCTGGCAGAATTTTTCCAGTACAAAATGTCCTAACATAACTATATCCTTGCCTTGTGCTGAATTTGGTCTCAATTTCAACAAATAATATTAATGTGATTTTTAATTTCATTTGCTGTTTGTGACAAATACTTTTGCCGCTGAGCTTCAAATCAGGCCAATTTGTTAATCAATTATGCTGTATCATTTTCACATCCCCAACCTTTTCCTTTTCTCCTTCCCATCACCCTTGCAACTTCTCCAACTTGAGATTAGTTACTTATTTAATTCCTGCTAGTGCAGAAATTTTTATTGTTTGTATATGACCAGAATATCTTGTAGGGCTTCTCGTTTTCTGTCACAGAAATTTTTGCTTATACCTTCTTGGTAATTTGGATGACCATTCAGCTACTCATCCATCTATGCATTCTTATATGGCTGTTATAGTCATCTACTCACCATTGAGTTCCATCTTCCCAGTGCTCCTAATGCTAGCGAAGAGGACATCTCATCCATCATCCCTGTCAGATTATATATTAAGTACTGTATATGCATGCAGCTATAATAAATAATCAGGATCTAGTGCAGGCTTTTTTGTTCCTTGTATACACACCCTATAAGCTGACAGGAGTTTTTTTGGAGGCCTAGCTTGGCTGATAGTTTGTTGGGGTTTTACTGAAGACCTGATTCTAGTTTTTGAAGGGATTGAGTGGCCATTGCTCAAATGAAGTTCACTTTCTCATTAGCGTTTATACCTCCATTTTCTCTTCATTTAGTTTTTTTTTTTTTTTTTTTAAACCCCTTCTATGCCAATGTTACTTCTTGCTAGCTTGTAGGGTTCATGTCTTTGTATATGTCTGATGTACATGGATGGCGCCCTGTAGATTTTTTTTTAATATATATATATATATATTTAAATGCATAAAAAGAAAGATGAGTTTTTTCCTAGGTTCGGCAAATTCTTTACCTGCTTCTCTGTCTTATAGAACCTCAAATTTTTTTTCCTTTATTTTTTCTTCCTTTTCGAAAGGACCTTGGTGATTTAAGCCTCTACACAATTTCTAGAGATATCAAATCATGTTTTTTTCCTTACTGTTTGGTCTGGCCATTCCCTGCTTTTAAAGATCTTTTAATTCTCTAGTAGTATGTTAATAAAATTTTTTCTTTAACTATCAAAAAAAAAAAAAAAAAAAATCTCTAGTAGTATGTCTTTGATGTAAAGGATTTACCCTGGAGCATTTTGTTCATGGCTTATTTTATGTTGAATTGGTTTCTTAATCAGGTGGGATACTTCTTTGTGGTCCACCTGGTGTGGGGAAGACTTTACTGGCAAAAGCTGTGGCTGGAGAGGCAGGTGTCAACTTCTTCTCAATTTCAGCCTCTCAGTTTGTGGAAATATATGTTGGTGTTGGTGCATCTCGTGTCCGAGCACTATACCAAGAAGCAAGAGAAAATGTAGGTGTTCTCTTTAGCTATTCTGTTGAATCTTTTATTTATCTTGTGATTTTTTTCTTTTCTTTTTTGATCGGTTAGTTACACACGCACCCAATGTGTCTTGAAACCATGACCTCACCCTCTACCTAGCACTTATAAGGGGAGGAGGTGCTAGTTGAGCTAGAGCTCATTGACTTTTCTTTTGAATTGCCTTCTTTATAACTGGTTTGGTCATTGGCACTAGTTTCCAGTAATATTCTTGGTATCAAGTGCTGACATATTGCTTAAATCTTCTTTTTCCTTTGCTATTTTCAAACAGATAGCTGTTATATTAATAGAATACCACTTCTTTCTCAATAATTATTTTTTTCTTAATTATATTTGCATTTCTCATGACATTTGTCTGTTTTCTCGGTGCTCAATTTTCTTATCAGGGATGCATAAAGTATTACACATGGTTACCTTTGTTTTGTTTTGCATAGGCTCCATCTGTTGTCTTCATTGTATGCCACTTCTTTCTCAATTATGTTTTCCTTTCTCATGACACTTGTCTGTTTTCTCAGTGCTCAATGTTCTTATCAGATATGCATAATTTATAACACATGGTTATCTTTGTTTTGTTTTGCATAGGCTCCATCTGTTGTCTTCATAGATGAGCTGGATGCTGTTGGAAGGGAGCGTGGTTTGATTAAGGGTTCTGGTGGACAAGAACGTGATGCTACCCTTAATCAGGTTGGTCAAGGTGTATTTCATTACAGTACTTATGTACTGCTTTTTTTTGTGTGTGATTCTCAATGCTGTGTATGCTCCAGCTCCTCGTCTGCTTGGATGGTTTTGAAGGAAGAGGAGAAGTGATCACCATTGCTTCAACGAATAGACCAGATATTCTAGATCCAGCCCTTGTCAGACCTGGACGGTTTGATCGAAAGATATATATCCCTAAGCCTGGTCTTATAGGTCGCATAGAAATTTTGAAGGTAGTACTTCCTAATATTCATTTTTATATACATATTAAATCCTGTATTTATGGAATTGTAAGACTGCCATTTTGAAATTTCCTTTCAATATTCTTAGACTCATAATTACCGATTTTATATTTCTTTAGTTTGTTACCATTTCCTAATTATAGGTTCATGCTCGTAAAAAATCTATGGCTGAAGATGTGGACTATATGGCTGTTGCTAGTATGACCGATGGCATGGTTGGTGCAGAGCTAGCCAACATAGTTGAGGTTGCTGCTATAAATATGATGCGTGATGGAAGGACCGAGGTAGTACCGCTTTTTCTAATCATTGAAGTTTATTTGTTTCAATAATAATTTTTATTTGGCATAGAATGCACTTGCACTAAAATGAATGTGAATTTATGGATGTAATCTTAAACTGTCCTAACTCCTAACTAGGTAAGAA
Organism: Quercus aquifolioides; assembly: GCA_019022515.1. Lineage (NCBI taxonomy): Eukaryota > Viridiplantae > Streptophyta > Magnoliopsida > Fagales > Fagaceae > Quercus > Quercus aquifolioides. The sequence continues at coordinate 21,375,764 of CM032328.1, read as the reverse complement.
TTTGATAGCAATGCATGTAGAAAAGACACTCCTTCAGTAAATAGTGCCTTAGTAACCTGTATTAAAAAAATCAGCTGGATACTCTTTTAGAGAAATATCTTGCATTCAAATTTCTTATTCCTTTTAATTCAAAATTTCCATACTATTTATGAGTTCACAACATTTCTTATACATATCATGATTCATGTGAATGATTTATTAATTTAATTTTCTGAATTAAAAAAAAAAAAGGTGTGGGGTGGGGGGGACCAATTGTGACCATGACAAACTTATGAGCTAGAAAGCATGGGTGCGCTGATTGGGTTGGTGCACTTGAGTCTGATATGCATGGACACGCTGTGCCGCCGTGGACACGGCTGCATGCACGTCCGTGACGATTTTTTTTCTTTGTTTTCCGATTCAGGCCGATACAGTCCGAAAGGGCCAAAACAGGCCTCGAATTGGTCTGATATGGGCCAAAATAAGTGTTTAAAAAAAAATTAAAATTAAAAAATTTTGTCAAAACACACCGTTTTGAGATCCTAGTTTAAAGAAAAAAACCCTAAACTCATCTCAAATTGGTATATGTTTACCATTATATGAAAAAATATTATATGTTTACCATTATCTACTATTGCTCTTAAATTGGTATATGTTTACCATTATGTGAAAAAATATGCTTAGCAATATATAGAAAATATAAATAAAAATATATTTAATAATTTATTAATAAACATATCCTGCCGCACTTGCATCCTACTTTTTCAAAAATTGCCAAGTTGCCGCACCGCACCCGAACCCGAACCCAAACCCAAACCCGAATTCGCACCCGTGCTTCCTAGCTCATGAGTGGGGATTTGCAGGCTCTACCTGAAACATGTTCAATCATTACCTGCTCTTAGCCCACCAAGGTCTTAGTAGCATTAGGCAGTGGGCATCCTTGCGTGAACCAAACATCGCATTCTCAAGGGTTCAAACTCAAGACATTGACTCCAACCAAACCACATAAGAGTTACTCTTTGCTACTCAACAACTCACCCCTGGTGGAATGTGAACAAAGTTATTGTAAAGGGCAAACCTTTAAAATTTGAATGTGTTTCTTTAGAATTTTTTTAATACTTCTGACTTTCTTCTCATCCTTGCTTTTCTCTTTTAGAATTGGTTCATCATTGTATTATGATAGCTGTTTGTAATTCTCCCTGAGTACACCCCTGGTGTACTTAGTTTTATTTATTTATTATTATTAATAAATATTTTCGTTACTTATCAAAAAAAAAAACTAAAGTGCTTATTGCATTTGTGCAGATTACCACTGATGACTTGTTGCAAGCTGCACAAATGGAAGAAAGAGGAATGCTAGATAGAAAGGAGAGAAGCCCTGAGACATGGAAGCAAGTAGCCATAAATGAAGCAGCCATGGCTGTTGTAGCTGTGAACTTTCCTGATCTTAAGAATATTGAGTTTGTATGGTCCTTAAACCCAAGCTTGTTCACTATTTTCTGGTGTATAATGTGTAGCAGCATTTATTTACATCTTTTTGTTCATGTGGTCAGATGTGGGACTAGTTTAACTCATTGATATTTTATGTTAATCTTAGACCTGTATCAGATGTGGGACTAGTTTAATTCATTTATTACCACTTATTATTTGTCATGACAGTTTTAGATTTTTATAAATACTTTTGAATCAGTTAGTGTAAATTAGGTCATTATTGTGTAGTGACAAATTGACAATAATTTTAGTGCATATGAAAATCTTAACGAGTTGCCCTACACCGTGTTTCTTGTCTTGAACTCAGCAGCCACTAGAAAAGCAGTTGTGTATATATTACACGCATCCACACACACATATGTATATTCATAGACATATTGTGGTTTCAGTCACTAATCTAGTGTCTTGTTGGATGGCTTTGGTTGCAACACAAACCTAATATCCTAACTCTGCTCTCTATCATCTTCTTCTTTGTGTTTTTTCCCCCTTACATATTTTATAATATAAACCAAAGTAGAGTGAGTTTGAAGCCAAAAAAAGCCCAAAAAAACAAAAACAAGAAGAGATTGACAGTAGAGAATTCGTTTTTAAGCTTTTATATAGCTGGGGAAGAAGAATCTTAATAATTAATAGAAAACTGATGTCGAAAGGATTGGGGCCGAGGTAGCAAGGAAAGCAGCATTGATTTGATTCTGATTATCATCATGGATTGAGCAGTGGCAAAGTTGTCTTACACAGCCAAACCTAAGACTTTGGTAATAGGGTTTCATAGGTGAGTTGATGGTTGTGTTTGAGTTAATTGTCTCTGTGAAGTAGAACCAAAAAATGATTTATTGTCTGTGGGAGCTAGCGTCATATTTTGCATCTCAGTGGAAATCTCAATTGTCATTGGATTGATCAACTTAAAATTTTTAACCCGTCTACATCTTTGCTCTTGTTTCTGCAAATTTATTATCCATTATGTGGTTCTTGCTCTTCCGTATGAAAGTTCCTGTTACTTGTGTAGCAATGACTGCAAGTTTATTGACAGTTTCTTGTGCTGGTGCAGGTCACAATTGCTCCTAGAGCTGGTAGGGAACTGGGCTATGTTCGAATGAAAATGGATCCTATAAAATTTAATGAAGGAATGCTTACGTATGTATTCCTCTATATCCCATAGTTTTTCTATTTTCCATCCTTTTGAAATTGTGTTGATGGAGTTTCAAATATTTCAAAGCATTCATTGATAATATATTTCTGGGATCAGTTCAATATTGTACTGTCCTTCAATGAGTTTGTTGCCTAGTTTATTTATTTATTTTTTCACAGCCTTAGTTGCTTGTCGAAATTAGATTAGAACCATGTTTTTCTCTTTTCATTATATTTGACTCTTATTTCCAACTGCATGCAGTAGACAATCCCTCCTGGACCACATCACTGTTCAACTAGCTCCACGTGCAGCCGATGAGATTTGGTATGGGGAAGGTCAGGTAAGAAAACCTTTAATTGTTTCTGACTTGCTCTATAGTCGTTTTCTTTGAAGCGTGATATTTAGTTGTAAGTATTTATCTTGCTTCTCCCTTTGATTGTGATGGCTGTGGAATCAAGAAAGTAATGGACTCAGCATGAAAACTATGGTAACCAGCATAATTAAAAAATAATTAATTTCTCAAGTTATATGGCTTCTGTCAGAATCAGAAAATACATCAATTGTAGTATGGGGTCATTTCATAGACTTTTATCCTTATTTGATTTATTTTGCAAATATTCTGGTTATGCCCCATTGCATTATTGATATTCTCTTGCATTCTAAAATTACAACTTGCATCCTGCAATGTATTGTGCAAAGAAAGGTTCACTCTTTGGCTTGTTGTGGGACTTCATGTATTGCTTAAAGAGTTCTAGATGTTTGCAGATACATTTTCATTTTCATATTCTGGATTCTATGGTCCATGTTGATCTAGTCAATAACACTTATAATTTTTCCAGTTGAGTACGATATGGGCAGAAACGGCAGACAATGCTAGGTCAGCAGCACGGACCTTTGTTCTTGGTGGTCTCTCTGAGAAAAATCATGGATTATCTGAATTCTGGGTGGCAGATCGGATTAACGTAATAGATTCTTTCTTTATTTTTCCAATTTCTACTTGTGGTTCTTAATTTTAGTTTGGCATCAATTATGGTTTCTCTATGAATTCGAAATTCTTTTGGAGTTGATGAGCCTTCTATTTACTTTGTGAACTTCGCTTTATATTTGTAAATATTCCTGTAGCTAACAAATCAAAGTGCAAAAAGAGAAAAGTGGAGAAGTATTGCCCTTCAAAAACTTATTTATTTAATGTGAGGGGTTCTTTTTTGGAGATATAAAAGCCACAGTTAAGATTACAACCGTTCAAATTAAAATTGTAAGACAATCTTTAGTATCTAATACCTTTATTCAGGTAATGGAAAATGTGTTTACCTTATAGCAATAATGTGGTTATGACTGAATTCCTAATGCATTCTAATGCTCATTTTAAATTCAGGAAATTGATGTTGAGGCATTGCGGATTGTCAACGTGTGTTATGAACGTGCAAAAGAGGTATAAAGTGCTTGTTACCTAACACTTTTTTTTTTGGGTATCCTTATGTGATCAAAGTTATGATCCATTGTTTTCCATTCAGATTCTGAAGCAGAACCAAAAGCTTATGGATGCTGTGGTCGATGAACTTGTTCAAAAGAAAAGTTTAACCAAACAAGAATTCTCACACCTAGTCGAGTTGCATGGTTCCCTCAAGCCGATGCCACCTAGTATACTTGACATCCGGACTGCAAGACAAACGCAGTTCCAGGAAATGATGATGAAACAAAATGAAGTAATTGAAGACAGCAAAGTATGAGCAAGGTGCCAAGAGAATATCTGTTAGGTCTTTGATCTCGGAGCAACATGCGAGTCAGATTGGTAGCTGTTGGATTGAAGAACAGTCATTAAAGCACTGTCTGTCTGTTGGTTGTCTTGTGCATCCATTGATCATAAACAAAGTACTCAGGCATGCAAGGATTAAATCTGAGAGAATTTTGATACCACATTACCACACTAACGCCATAATATTTTTTCTTTTCCAACCATTTCTAATGTACATTGTCTTCCCAGTTCTATATTTGAATCTTGTCCATCTGAATCTGTAGAACAGAAAGGTTAGAGCTTCAGTGCAATCATTTTGTAATTTTATATTTTTTTTTCTTATCAGAAATTTCTTGTAATTGATTGATGTTGAGGAGAAGCATTTACAATTATTATATATTCTTATGATACCAGCCCTAAGGACACTTCACCAATAGGATATTTTGGAAGAGTCCGGAATAGCGAAAATTATCTGTATCTTAACTCTTAAGAGACTATGACATTAGAATTTTTCCTAAGGATGAAATTAACATTTCCATAGTAGATTTCGATTTGAAATTCAACTTAAATTATGACCTGCTCTATCTGAATAAGAAGAGACAAAAATATTTATTTGGTTTTGAATTTGATTTATCCAATAAGCTTGGCAGTGTACCGGTCTGCATTACAATAGTGTCTACCTCTATTAAAAAAAAAAAAAAGTGTATAGTCCCTACTTAGTGATCAAGAATTACAATTCATCTTCAACGTCTTCGCTAAGTCAAGTAATGAAGTAACTCTTTACACGTGTAATGCTAAAAAAACAATTTTTTTTTCTTAAGTTATGGAACTGATAAATTATTATAATTATTGCAATATTTTTTAACTAGACCACCACAAATATCATTCGTATTTCGCATCAATTATAATATAACATTTCAACAAATCATATAATAATAATAATAATAATAATAATAATAATAATAATAACAACAACAATAATAATAGAAATAATAAAAGTTGGGTTCTAGAAGCCATCATTGCACTAACTTTCTATTTTCTATTTGTGAGTCGTGATAAGTGATTAAACTCTCATTAATTATTAAGTTAACTAGTCTCATCACACGCGCTGCGCGTGTGCGATGAGGCTTTTTTTTTTTTTTTTTTAATATTATAATTTTTCACTCATTCTAATTTGAGATTTACACTTTTTTCCACAAAAATTGTGCATTTAAAACTACTAATATAGCTAGAGGTGTCATAAGGTTTTTTTTTTTTTTTTGAGGAGGAGGTGTCATAAGGTTAGTTACAAAAAATGACAAATGCACACATGAACATATGATTTCAATGTTATTTCGATGTTTATTAATTATTAAATTAATTATAATATTTTAATTTTAGCTAGAACTCTATTACTTAAGTTTTAAAAAATTAAAAATTCTATTCTAAATAAAATTTAATTTATCTTATTATGATAGTTTAATTTATGTAACAGTCTATTATTTAACTTTCAAAAAATTCAAAATTCTACTAAAATTCTAATTCTAATACCAAAAATTTCAAGAAATTTAAAATAAAATTTTATATTTTATATATTTTTTCAGATAACAAATTTTTGTTTAAATTTGAAAAAGAAACTACCTCTAGATTTTCTAATATTAAGTTTTTTGCATTTTCTTAAAAAAAAAAAAAATTGTATAAGATTTGATTTGATTCTCCATTTCACTCCTCTCGGAAGTGAAACTAGAATTCCGCCGCAATTTTTTGAATCCAACGGTAAATACATCCCCGCACGTTTCTCATTCCCAGGATCATATAACATTAACTGTCCCCAAAATCAAATAACCGCCACGTCCCACCACGTTTCTACTAAGCCCACGTATTTCTACGCCACTCACGTTTTATTCTTTCACTCTACTACTACCACTACTAGTTCTACATCACATGATATATAAATTACTCCTTGAAACTGATCCATAAACTCTCTCACTACTACCACTGTTTAAAGTTCTAAACCTTTTTCTAATAGTTTGTCTAAGAAAAACACAAACCAAGAAGAACACACAAACATCATGGCAACAATCTCTGCTCTCTTTTGCACTTGCATGATGATGATGATGGTCATGTTGGTCACTACCAATGTGCCAGTTGAAGCTGTAAAGGAATTCAAAGTTGGTGGTGATTTGGGTTGGGTACTACCCGATGCAAATGCTAACAACTCTGCAACCTATAACCAGTGGGCTTCAAGGAACAGATTTCACATTGGAGATTCTCTCTGTGAGTTTCTTACTATATTTTTAGTACTAGCTAGTCTTTTGAAAAATAAAAAAAGTTACATGCTGGAACTGAATGATTTACGTGGTTTGGTTAAGAAAATTTTGTACAAAATTATGGTTAGTCTACGTAGTTTTTCTTTCCTGGTTTTTGAGGTTAAGCAAGAAACAAGGCAGTTGGGTTTGAATGATTATATGCATGCTTGAAAGTGAAATTCTTTGTTGTCCTTTTACTTCGAAAACAGATAGTATAGAGTGGAATTATTCTTTGTTTTGGTTTATGAAAATCTTTTTAGATAATTTGAATCCAACAGCTTGGTTTTAGGGGGAAAATTAAAACTGTTGAGAATATGGGATTTCTCAAGGTTAAAATTATTTTGGTTACAGCTGGAGATCTTATGTGTTTTTGAAAGAAATATAGAAGTTGCACTTCTTAACACAATTTGACAAGAACATTTTGTACAAGCAACCATATGTAGCTCACAATATTGTGTATTTGGGTTGGTTATTAGTCATAAAAAAGTGTACTTTACTCCGTTTAGAGCTTTTAGCTAAAAGATTATTAGCTTACTTGCTGAAAATTGGTTATATTTGTAGCTAGGAAAAGTGTGAGAAAAAAAAATTTATAAGAGAAGTCTCTTGCCAAACAGACTAAATCTCCTATATTTGGTGTTTTTGTGCTACCGTTTTTTGTTCCTCATTTGGTGTTTTCATCCCCACTATTACCACATTTATTTGTACAGCTTTTGAGTACCAGAATGATTCAATTCTTGTTGTGGACAAATGGGACTACTACCATTGCAACACAACCGAGCCTATCACTTCCTTCAGCAATGGAAAGAGTGTCATCCAGCTTGATAGGTCTGGGCCTTTCTACTTCATTAGCGGGGACACTGATCACTGCAAGCATGGCCAGCGGTTACTTGTTGAAGTGATGTCTATGCACATGCACCATATCCCTCCGTCTCCTCCATCAATTGCCTTTCCCCCTGGTTCAGACACCAGGACTGCCCCTGCGTCTTCAGCAATCAGCACCGCTCCTGCTCCATCACCAAGTTCAGGAATTCAAGTTTCAGCCACACTTGGTTCAGTCTTTATGGCTCTTATTGCCATCTCTGTTATTTTTCTATGGTTTGAACCATAGACTATTTTTATGTTATTATTTGTGCTGGTTTTCTTTTTGAGTCAGATTCCGGCTGTTGGGATCTATTGTGTCTGCCCATTGATATGACTTATTTATCATTCATTAAACATTGTTTGTTTCTTTATGTTGGGAGTTGAAAATCATGTTTTAACACTTTAAACATTGCAATTCAGTCAGTACTTCAGTTAAATTGGTAGTTTTTCTCATGAGCACGTTTCACAGTTTTCACTTGCTTAATTAGTCAAGGTTCAAGTGATAGGCCAGTGGTAATAGTATTCTCTTTGTGGTGTCCCAAGTTTATGGTTTGAACCCCACCATCCCACCTCCCCCACTACCCGTTTCAAAAAAAAAAAAAAAAAAAAAAAAAAAAAAATGAAAAAGAAAAAGAAAAAGCGCCGAAAGTAAAGTGAAAGTTTCCTGGAAAAGTATAGATATGCACTGGTGACCTTCCTAAAACAAGCAATGGAAACTTTTTCCTTAATCTGACCCTCAACCCTGGAGTCTCCCTATGGACTTTTCCAACAACAACAACCCCCCCCCAAAAAAGAAATTTTACTGGAATATAGAAACATTCAATTTTTTCCCGGGTAGTTTGGTTTTAGCCTCCAAATGGACCAGAGAATTATTATTTGAATGTTTATGTAATTGCATGAGTAGACATGAAATACTAATTTTGCATTCAATTTATATTCTTGGCTAAAAATACAAGTAAGATTCTTAAATGCATTAAGAAAGACAATACTACATATCCGTAATTAAAGTAACAAGAGGGGGAGTGGTGACAGTTTTTAGTATGAGTGATATCCTTGATGGTTGGAACTCTCAACATCTGAATTGAATGAATGTAAGGTTTGCATCCTGATGCTTGCAAGTCTGTCACTGCTTTTCTTTCTCTCTTTTCTCCATTTCCGCTTTCGAAGCCAATGTTCTATCATCATAACAGTTAACCCAAGAAAACATGTGCCTATAGTCCCTCCACCAATTGACAGTAAAACTACAACCATCCAATCTGTTCCCTTACCATGGGGAATGATGACCCATGCTGCTGCAACATAAGCTGTTGCCACGAATGACACTGCTACCCACATGACCTTGTGAGCAACCTTCAGTATCATCATCTGAGGTTTTCTTTGGAAAGGAATGATGCTGACTAGAACAACAACAATGCATAGAGATGTGAACAACGCGATATTATTGTTTAATGTAAATACCTTGAAAGCTGTTGTTTGGCACACCATGGACTTTCCTTTGAGTGGTCCCTCCTGATATATAGATGCCACCGGGAGGGCTTATACCTGCTGCAAATGTAATTGTGGCAATCAAAATAGCCACTAGTGTAATTGTGTTTCTGGCATTCTGAACTGCCTCACTATATATCTCATCTTGCTTTACTCTGACGACTTCTATAAAGTTCTGCTATTTCTCCCTGTCGTGTTACACTGAGACGTTTCTGCTTCCCCAAACTGGTCAGGGAACTAGGCAGGGAATTATTAGTCTGCTTGGACGTGCACTCTGGTTCAGACGTGTTATTATCCTGAATTTCACAAATTTTTTCTACTTGATGCTGGATCAATTTTATATGCACATTTCGATTGGCCTGGTCGAGGATGTCAAGTGCTGTGAGTCCCTTATGGTTCTGGTAACAAAAATCCACTGTTGTTTTGTTGATCAATTACTGCACAATCTGTAACAGATCTGAAATTTATAAGTCTAATTAGGAAACACACATATGCAACCAACACCATAATCATCAACATCAACAATCAAGTTAAATTTTCATTACAAACAATAAAAAATAAAAAATAAAACGTCATGCGAAAGAAATATTACTAATGACATGATCTGTCCTTGGGGATTTGGGCATGGGGCACAGCAGAACTTTGGTATGATACAAAAAGTAGGATACTAACTTCTGCACAGCACACAGGCATAAAAACACACACACCCATACACACACAAACCATAGACATGACAAAGGTACTTTGAAATATTTACCATGCATCTGACACAACTAGTCAAAAATTGTAGGTAGATTCTTCAGAAAAACTTTAGTACTTAGATATGTCATGTAGACATGACTTCACAACAGGCTGGTCTAATATCACTGCTATCAATTATAACAGGTTTCATTTTCATTTCTCATCTGATGGTGACCTCCATAGACTGCAATATGGAAGATGGTTTTACCATATTGATCTGGGCAGTGGAAGATATTGGTATCATTGAAAACATGCACCAAGTATTAGAAAGCATCATATTGGTTTTATCTCACAATTAGATGAAAAACAGTCTCTCCATTCTTTGCGTGACACTGAAACCATGTCGGGGCACAACTTGATAATTCTGTGACCACGTCGATATTACCAAATCTTGAGGCCAGGTGCAGTGGCTTGTGTAATGTTTTAGCTGTTCTTTGTTGGAGAATTTCTTCATTCTCGCGAACTAAATTCACAAAAGTGCGTCTTTCATTTTTAGCAATAGCCTCAAAAAGGCTTACTTAAAACTTCCAAGAGTTACTCTACAAAGAGCAAGATGGTTAGATGGACAATTTTGTTGGCACTGTTTTTGCAAATGATAGCTGCTTTTGCATTTTCAGCTGGTTAGATTCTGCAAAAATTGGAAAGAAATAAAAAAGCTAAGCAACACGGTTAAGGAAATCCCTTTGAGAAATGCAGCTACCAAGTTCTAAGCATCTTCAAGGAAGATCACTTGTAGTCTAGTATAGTAGCATTTAGATATCTTTCTTTCCTAGCCATACAATATGACAAATTTAAATATGAAGCATTCGTGTGGTTATGGTTTAGTCGTCGAGATATGTATTTTCTTCACTTTCTTTGTTTTTTCATTGATGGAAGAGGAAATTTCAGGTTACGTTCTTCCATGTATTGAACATTAATCTTGGATGAAAAAACAATGGCCGGACCCTCCATCCTTCATGATTTTAGTACTTTTCATTCGTTTATTTTCTCCTCTTAAGTCAATTATGTGGGCTAGCCTTCTACAAGGTCTTATACAACCAACTCCTATTCTCTGGATAATTTTGCCATTGTACCAATCTGAAATTTCAAGCATCGTCAAATTTATACAATTCTTTAGGCAGTATACTAGGTTTTTTTATTAAATTCAAACACATTATTGTGATGAAGTACAATAATATTATCTTTTCCAATGATAATTAAATACAATATTAATTATTGTTGCACACAGTCGAACGCATAACTTGGCGAAGTCGTATTTTAAAAATGTAATTTCAGTTATAATCATGAAATTGTGTTTTTTGAAAACACTATTTTAAATAAACACGATTTCAACCTGTGTGTGTATGTACACCCTGCATGTGATAATCTTTCAAATATATCACATTTTATCAAACGCTCTATAACCCATACACCTCACCTACTGATCAATAAAGCCAATAATGCTACCATTATTTTGTCAATGTGTAATCCTATACCTAGCGACAGGTCAACAATCTGGTCTCCTTGTGCTGGGGTCTAGATTATCTTAAAATGTAGTACACGATTGGGATCACCTTAAGAAGCCTAAGCTGCCAAGCCACATAACATATTTTCATTACCTATAAACTTTGAAAGATTTTATAATTTTCTTTGTAATTCCTTAGATTTATGGAAATAATCGTAAATAAATAAATAAAAAGTATATATTCATTTTTTTTCCTTTCCTTAACATAGCATTTTTACTTTTCCCAAATATATACCAAGATGTCAAACTATAGACATGGACAATATCAGAGTGATAGCAAAGATAATCACAAAGAAACAAGAGCAGAGCATGAAGAGCATGATGCAGTGAAGCTTAAATCATGAAGAGCACGATGCAGTGAAGCTTAAATCACAGTGAAGATCAAAGTGCTGCATAAACGACAACCGTTTTATATCTTGTATATTGTACATAAACATAAACGGCATGTAGCTTAGTCCCTATTTAATTGTATAGACATTCACATGTGGGAGAGTTAGTTTCTGCACGTGTGGGAGTTAGTTATTCTTCTGTTAGCTTCAGTTATTCAGTTAGAGTAGTTCACAAGCTTAGATCAATCTATAAATAGTTTTTGTACTCTCATTTTCCAATTAAATGAAAATACAGAAGTTCATTTCATTCATTTTCTGATATGGTATCAGAGCACCAAATCCCCAAATTCTTTTAGGGTTTCATTTTCCTTTCTTCTTCAGTTTTCTCGAGAAAGCACTCTGTTTCTGAGAAAATTTTCCTTCTTTAAAGAAAATCTTCTTTTCTTTATCATCAATGGCTTCCGCTGCCACAACCACGACTGCAACTGGTTCTGCTAATGGTTCTATACCTGGAAATCCATCTCCTTCTTCTTCACAAGAGTCACCAATGGACGATCCCCTGTTCTTGCATCACGCTGAGAATCCAAGCTTAGTGCTAGTTACACAGCCTTTAATTGGTGGAGAAAACTACTCTGCTTGGGCTCGAGCAGTGAGGAAAGCTTTGCTCACCAAGAATAAGCTGGGATTTATTGATGGGACTCTTACTCTCTCATCACCATTGGTTTCTACTCCTTCTTCTGTGCAAGCGTGGATTAGATGTGACAACATGGTTGGAACTTGGCTGACCAATTCAGTCTCTTCAAAGCTTCAAGCAAGCATTATATATGAAGATACTGCTTTAGAAATATGGAGCGACTTGAAGAATCATTTTGCCCAAACTAATGGACCAAGAGTGTTCAACCTTCAAAAGGAAATTGCAGAGCTACACCAAGGTGAGATGAGCATCACTGACTTCTTTACTCAGTTGAAAGTCTTTTGGGATCAGTTACAAAACCTTAGTCCATTTCCCACTTGCACTTGTGGAAAGTGTATGTGCAATATCAACAAAAGGCTAAATGAACTACAAGGTCGAGAATCTGTGATGAAATTCTTAATGGGAGTGAATGAGTCCTTTTCCCAAGTTAGGTCTCAGGTGTTGCTCATGGATCCTATTCCATCCCTTAGCAAGGTTTACTCTTTGATGATTCAAGAAGAAACTCAAAGATCAATCCCAAATGTACCAATTGTTAAAGTAGATTCTACTGCTTTGGCTGTTAAGGTGTCCACTGATCAAGTTAATCATGTTACCAATCTTGTTAATTCTGGTGGGAAGGGTAAGGATAGGCCAGTTTGTACCCACTGTGGCAAGAATGGCCATACCATAGATAAATGCTACAAATTACATGGGTTCCCTCCTGGTTTTAAGTTCAAGAACAAGACTGTTATGGCACATCAAGTCTCCTCAGGTTCAAGTTCAGAGTTTGCTTCTCCAATGCATCAATCTTCTGCCTTCACTCCTGAGCAGTGTCAACAGCTTTTGGCTTTGTTTAGTGCATCCAGCTCCTCTCTTGCAACACCATCTCAAGCACTGCATAGTCCAATGGCCAATGCAACATCTTCTTCCACTTCTGCCAATGTGGCAATGGCAGGTATGGACTTTTCCCATAGTATTTTTGCTGCACAAGTGGTCAATAGGAGGGCTTATGGTGGTAAAACCTGGGTTTTGGACACGGGTGCTACTGACCATTTTGTATGTTCAGTAGATTTGCTAACCTCAATCACAGCTATTAGGCAGTCCTTAGTTCAATTACCAAATGGGGAATCAGCTCAAGTAACCCACATTGGAACTGTTACCCTTTCCCCTTCTCTAACTCTTAAGAATGTTCTTTGTGTTCCATCTTTTGTCCATTAGTTCCTTAACTCATTCACAGCCATATTGTTGCATTTTTCTGTCTGCCTATTGTTTCATTCAGGACCTTATTTCCTGGAAAACGATTGGGGTAGGCAAGGCACATGATGGATTGTACCTGTTGCAGTCAACCAGCCTTCAACAATCATCCAGTTCTTCCTTTGCTACCTTTTTGTCTGCTCACAACCTTACTGATACCTTTGGCCATTTCACTGCAGCTACTTCTACATCTGATTCTTTTCAATCTTCCTCTATCTGGCATGACAGGTTGGGGCACCCCTCTGATGTCAAACTCAATAGTCTATGTCATGTAATTCCTTCTTTAAAACTTTCTTGTAATAAGGGTTGTCAAATCTGTCCTATGGCAAAACTTAAGAGATTGCCTTTTCCTTTTCACAATAATATCAGTTCTCATGCTTTTGATTTGATTTATATGGATGTATGGGGTCCTTACTCTACTCCTACTTTAGATGGCTTCAAATATTTTCTAACTATTGTGGATGATGCTACAAGAGCAACATGGTTGTTTTTAATGAAGTCCAAATCTGAAGTTAGGCAGCTTTTTCATTCTTTCTACACTATGATTCATACTCAATTTGGCCTTAAAATCAAAGTAGTTAGAACTGATAATGCCAAGGAGTTTCACATGTCTGATTTCTTTAATTCTCATGGAATTGTGCATCAAACCAGCTGTGTTTACACTCCACAACAAAATTCTGTTGTGGAGAGGAAACATCAGCACCTCCTTTGCATAGCTAGAGCCTTGCAAATTCAATCACAACTCCCACTTCAGTTTTGGGGTGATTGTGTGTTACATGCTGCCTACATCATCAATCGGCTTCCAACCCCTTTGCTACACAATAAAACTCCTTTTGAGCTTCTTTTTCACAAAGTCCCTGACTATTCTAATCTCAAAGTTTTTGGCTGCCTATGTTTTGCATCCACCATTCCTCAACACAGATCCAAATTCACTCCCAGAGCAAGGAAGTGTGTCTTTCTTGGTTTTCCATTCAATGTTAAAGGTTTTAAAGTTTTTGACCTAGAGTCTCACATGGTTTTGGTTTCTAGAGATGTCACATTTCATGAAAATGTGTTTCCTTTTGCTCTCAACTCTAGTAATTCTGTCCAGCAACCATGTTCTATCCCTGTGCCTTGTATTCCAGCTGTTAATCCTCTTCTTGATCCTTTATCTACTTCTGCTATACCTCATGATTCAATTACTCATATTCATCATTCTATTGATGATGACTTACTTGATGAGGTTCCAGTTGAGCCTCCTGATCCTATTGTTGATCCTATTCCTCTTAGAAAATCTTCTAGACCTGTCAAACAACCTTCCTACCTACTAGCTTATCACTGCAATCAGGTTTCCTCTGTCACTGCTGCCTCTCCTTCCCAATCAGGTACTTCTCATCCACTCTCTTCTTATCTTTCTTATCAATACCTCTCTCCTTCTTACAAATCCTTCTGCTGTTCCATTTCTTCCCTTATTGAGCCTACCTATTACTATCAAGCTGCTTCTGACCCCAAATGGCAAGAAGCCATGGCTGCTGAAATAGCTACCCTTGAGGCAAATCACACATGGACTTTAACCCCCCTGCCTGCTGGTAAGAAGCCTATAGGGTGTAAATGGGTGTATAAGATCAAGTATAAGGCCAATGGTTCAGTTGAAAGGTACAAGGCAAGGCTGGTTGCTAAGGGGTTTACACAAAAAGAGGGTGTGGACTATTTTGAGACTTTTTCCCCTGTGGCTAAAATGGTTTCTGTTAAGGTCCTTCTTGCTGTGGCTGCCATTAAGGGCTGGTTCCTTAGTCAATTGGATGTCAACAATGCATTTTTGCATGGTGATTTGGATGAAGAAGTCTATATGGCTCTTCCACAAGGGTTCCATAGCCAGGGGGAGATAGTTTGTAAACTGAATAAGTCTTTGTATGGGCTTAAACAAGCATCTAGGCAATGGTTTGCCAAGTTTTCTGGTACCTTGCTTCAGCTTGGTTTTACTCAGTCCAAAGCTGACTACTCATTGTTTACTAGGAGGCAAGGTGATGTTTTCATGATGCTTTTGGTGTATGTGGATGATGTTTTGGTAGCCTGCAATGATAAGACTGAAATAGACAGATTCAAGGTTCTGTTAGATGACAGGTTTAAGCTTAAAGACTTAGGTGACTTGAAGTACTTCCTTGGATTGGAGGTTGCCAGATCAGTCAAGGGAATTGCACTTTGTCAAAGAAAATACACTCTTGAAGTGCTTAATGATGCTGGTATGTTGGGGTGTAAACCAGCTAGAACTCCTATGGAACAAAGTCTGAAACTAAGTCAATTGGAAGGTGAAGAACTTAAAGATCCTAGCATCTACAGAAGGTTAATTGGGAGGTTACTGTATCTGACCATCACAAGGCCAGACATCACCTTTGCTGTCCATAAGCTCAGCCAATACATGTCCAAGCCAAGAAAGCCACATCTAGATGCAGCCTATAGAATTTTACAATATCTGAAGAGTGAACCAGGGAAGGGTCTCATGTTCTCCTCCAAGGCAGATTTGCATTTGAAAGGTTTTGCAGATGTTGATTGGGCTTCATGCTGTGATACTAGGAAGTCAGTAACAGGTTATAGCATTTTCATTGGAGATTCCTTGGTGTCTTGGAAATCAAAGAAGCAGTCCACAGTTTCCAGGTCTTCAGCAGAGGCGGAATATAGAGCTATGGCAGTTGCAACATGTGAAATTGTATGGATTCTATATTTTCTAAAGGATATTGGAGTTAAACATGACAAAGAAGCATTGTTGTTTTGTGATAGTCAGGCAGCATTGCATATTGGTTCCAATCCCGTTTTTCATGAGAGGACCAAGCACATTGAGATAGACTGCCATGTGGTCAGGGATAAAGTTTTGGAAGGGGTTATCAAGCTTAATCATGTGAGGTCTCACTGCCAATTAGCAGACATGCTTACCAAGGCATTGGGGTACAATCAATTCTCTAATCTTGTTGATAAAATGGGAATGATGAACATACACACCCCAGCTGCTCTTGAGGGGGAGTATCAGAGTGATAGCAAAGATAATCACAAAGAAACAAGAGCAGATCATGAAGAGCACGATGCAGTGAAGCTTAAATCACAGTGAAGATCAAAGTGCTGCATAAACGACAACCGTTTTATATCTTGTATATTGTACATAAACATAAACGGCATGTAGCTTAGTCCCTGTTTAATTGTATAGACGTTCACATGTGGGAGAGTTAGTTTCTGCACGTGTGGGAGTTAGTTATTCTTCTGTTAGCTTCAGTTATTCAGTTAGAGTAGTTCACAAGCTTAGATCAATCTATAAATAGTTTTTGTACTCTCATTTTCCAATTAAATGAAAATACAGAAGTTCATTTCATTCATTTTCTGATAAGGTTCGTTGAAATGCTTGCTATGTATCTGACGCAACTCAATCAAAACTTATAAAAGATTCATGTGCCCAACTTTAGTACTTGGATATGTCATGTAGACATGACTGCACCATAGGCTGTTCTAAATTCACTGCTATGAATAAGAACAGGTATCATTTTCATTTCCCACCTGATATGGTGACCCCTAGTCTCCAGAGACTGCAATATGTAAGATAGTGTTACCATATTGATCTGGACATTGGAAGATGCTGGAATCATTGTTGTAGTGGTTATATCTCACAAGATGAAAAATGGTCTCTCAATTCTTCTTGTGACACTGAAAGATGCATGACTGTCATTATTGAATTCAAAAGGAAGATCTGCATCTAATTTTAGCTAGGGTGCATGGTGCCGTACCCATGTCATATCCGTGTCATTCTAGTGTCGTACTTGTTGTTTCATGTTATAATTAATTTTTTTTAAAAATTGTTCGTGTTGCTGTGTCGTACCCATACTCGTATCCTTACCCGTGTCTGTGTCCGTGCATCTTAGACCTTTAGGAGCATATATTCTTGTTATCTGTAGTTAATATATATATATATATTATGTAAAGACATATTTAATAACTCAAAAGACCAAAACCTAACGGGCATGGGCTCAACTATATTATATTAACCACTTGTTATTCTCATCATTATTCAACGTAGAATTTCACTCACACATGTATACCCAACACGAACCGCATATCTTGACTTATTGATAATCATGCGGATTTGATTCTTAGCAGCTTCCGTCAATCGTCTGGTCTATGGCTACTTGCATCTCAAGTACACTATGTGTATGTTAAGATTGCACTGAAAACAGAGGACTTGCGCATCTGTGTTTTTTGTCCGGGTCTCATGCACTGTTCACGGGACCTACAAGTACGGAATTCAATAAAAGTTAAGTTAAAACTGGGTCCCACGGCACTATTCACACATTTAAAAATTATTTTGCTATAGTGTTTTCAGTTTTCAACAATAAGCGGTATCCAAACAGACCTTATATATATAAGCAAGCCCTAGAACACGTTTTGAGAGAGCAATGTATTGTACGTAGATTTGAAATTTTCCAAACTCTCTTGAAGCATCAATTAGAGACCTACATTCATACAAAAGATCCAATGATTAAAGTGAAGTTGTTGCATCCGATTTACATCCAAGTTACTAGTACAAATCTTTGAGAGGTGTTCTCGGAGTTGTTAGAGGATGTTCACATAATAAGTTTAGAATAGAAGAGCCTGTGGTCTCAGAGTTGCGTGTGGTCATGATAGTAAGTACTAGCATTAGATTTCGGGTTAAATATTGTTGGTACTCATTTTCGTGACACATATTTTACAAGCCCAATTTGGCCAAGCGTGACTTTGAAATGAGCTCAATTCATGTATTATATTATATTTTATTCTTTTAAGCATTACCTAAGCCTATGTGACATATTGGAGAAGTTGAGGAAGTGTGGTTTGAAGGGTATGAGTCGATTTCTTTCAGAAACTTTTGAATGAGCCTAGCATGTGTGCTACCAAGCTGGCAAGGCATATTTTGGTAGTATCTCAAGCTCAAGGGAAATGTCTTGTACCCGAAATTTTCACCCCAAAAGAACTTTTATGCTCTGGCTGACTGTGACCCAACTTTTTTTTGCCTAAAACACATTGCTGACCCTAAGTGGCTAGCCTTATCTGCTACAGCAACCAAATGCATAATCCAAGGGCTTGCCATGTCTAGGAAACATTAGCCCATAGATTTAGGCCACCTCATTTCTCAAATTAAGCAAAAAGTTAGCCAACCCTCTTACCTAGTTAAGGCAAATCTAACAATAACCTCTTTGATTGATACCTTGGGGTTTAAAGCCTCTTTTATTGACCAAAAAACTAGTCACTTAGAGAACCCAAAACTCAATACAAAAGGCCCCAACTAGATTCAAAATGAGCAACTACATTTTACCCTTAGAGCTAAAACTTTAGAGCAAAAACCTATTTAGCATGCCAACATTCTCACAATTTCAAAGCTTGAGGGTGGAAATATGGGTACAAGGGAACCTTCCTTCTCTTCTTCACAACCTCTCTCAATTTTCTCTTCTCGTTGATGGTGAGTCGAAGTTTCAAACATGTGTACTTTTTCTGCATTTTCTTGTATTTTAGTTATGGCATTTTAATTTCTCTCTTGTTAAAGCACCATTAGCCTTTGTTCACTATACATTTGGAATTTGGGGCTTGAGTCTCCACAAATAAACACTTCTAAAGAACCCAAGGAGAGATTTGGGCTAATTTTGCATTTTTGGCCATTGTCGCAAAATTTCCCTGACAAATATTTTGTACAAACTTAATTCTATTCTATTGGATTTGTGACCTTGAGGATTGACAGTTAAATCACCAAGTTGTGATTCATGTTTATGTGTTGTCATGTAATTCAAATCTAAAGCATAATTAATCTAATTAATTACTTGGTTAAGAATTGGTTCACTTTGTTACAACCTGGCCTAAAACCCTAACAATTGTAACTCATACAAATATTTTCTTTGTTTAGAAATTATCTGCAGGTGGACTTAGGAATGAATGAGAGTTTTCTCGTGCCAAATTTAACATATTATACATCATAAGCAATATATATATATATAAATTTATCATATTATAAACTCAAATAAGTATATAAAATTGTCTTTTTATTAGAAGAGTATATAAAAGAAACTTGAAACACTACTCTACCATCAAGCATTGAGGGTAGAGTCATTATTAGAAGTATATAAATTTAACATGAGTCATTATTAGAAGCTCTACCATTTTGATGAAACACTAAATTTTAGCAACTTTACATGTACGGTACCAAGCATTAGAGCATCCACAGCAGTAGAACTAAAAAAATAGCTATTTAACTCCACGAAAAGTTACTTTATCTATTTTACCTACACACATGCTGCAGCAGTGGATTTATTTTAGCTTTCAACATAATAAAATAATATAAACATCACAATAAAATAATATATCTACTACAATAAAATAATATATCCACCCCAATAAAATAATACATACTACAACAAAAAAAACACCACAAACGGCACAATCCACAACCACCCACAACCACCCAACAACAACCAACAAGCCAAAACCACCCACAACCACTACCAAAAATCCAACAGATTTGAGCTTGATTTTCAGACCAAGAGTGTTGAGCTAGCACCCCAGACCACCATCAAACCCACCATCTGAGCTTGATCGAGAGAGAGAAGACCAGCCATCGCCATCGCCATCGCCGAGCACCCTAGACCACCATCAAACCCACCACCTAAGCTTGATCGAGAGAGAGAAGACCAGCCATCGCCGACCCACTAACCCACGCTATCCATGAAACCCACCAAACCACGCCATCGCCGATCACGCGAAAAGAAGAGAGAAAAGATAGCAAAGAGATAGAGAAGGAAGAGAGAGGGCTGAGACTCTTGAGTCTGACGAAAAGAAAGAGAAGGAA
The DNA here is from genome assembly GCA_019022515.1 of Quercus aquifolioides. NCBI lineage: Eukaryota > Viridiplantae > Streptophyta > Magnoliopsida > Fagales > Fagaceae > Quercus > Quercus aquifolioides. The sequence continues at coordinate 21,355,463 of CM032328.1, read as the reverse complement.
GAGAGAGAGAGAGAAAAAAAAGAATATTTTAATGGAAAAGAGAGAGAAACATTAAATAAAAAATATATATATATTTTTTAGCTGGATGGATGTGCACTATAGCTGAACAGGTAAAAATTTTGCTTTTGCCTCCACTGCTGCAGAGTAGTTTTTAGGGGATTGAGGAGCTAAAAATACCAATATAACTTTTTAGCACCACTGCTGTGGATGTTCTTAGAGCACTCACAGTAAAGAAGGTATAATTACTCTAATGCTATTTTAGCAACTAAAACACCTAGATGCAAGCTACAACAAAGTTACTATATCTAAAAAAAATACCAACTTAACTACAGTGGGCTGTCAAAGATAACAACCCACCGTTGCTCAAAACTTTAAAAAATATATATGGCCAAAATGGCCAAATACCACTTTTTTTTGAAATTTTTAGCAAAAAATCACTGTTTCAGAAATAAATAACAAAGTGCCACTTTTTCTAGAACTCGAGTTTCAGAAACTCGAGTTTCTCATCAATTCTGCCACCGTGGCACTGTTGAGCTGGAATTTGTGTGATTAAAAAAATTATGTGGTACTCGAGCTTGGTAAACTCGAGTTCCATGCAACACAATACTCGAGTATACCAGGCTCGAGTACGTTTTATAAATAAAATGCAGATAAAAAAAATTTACACGATACTCGAGTTTACCAAACTCGAGTCGCGCGTAATTTTTTTTTTTTTTTTTTTGGGAATAATCGACAAATAAACATAAAGATAAAAATAAGTGGCTTTTTTTATGTTTTTATTTATTTAAATAGAAGCATTGTAAAATATAGAGATTTTAATTTCAAAATATGAATTTAATTTCTACATTAATTAAAATTGTTCATTGTTTTCTCATAAAAATTGTTTACTGTTTTTTGTATAAACTATTTCTAGCATTCTGCATAAAATTATTTCCTGTTCAGCATTATTTAAAAAATTGTTCACTCTCTTTTATGCGTATATTATTTTCTGTTCACTATTTAAAAAATTGTTCGTTGTTTTCTCATAAAACACCTAGTGAAATCGTGTTTTCTAAATTTAAAAGCCAAATCTGAATGCTTTTTCGTGTTTAAATTTCACAATAATCAAATATGTTTTTCTGCATTGATAAAATCTGTTTCTACATTAATAAAATTTGCTCTCTGCACATCATATTTACTGTATATTCAAATCTACTTACTGCGTTCATAAAATCTGTTTTTTGCATTAATTAAAATTGTTCACTGTTTTCTCATAAAAATTGTTCACTGTTTTCTGCATAAACTATTTTTAGCATTCTGCATAAAATTATTTCCTGTTCAGCATTATTTAAAAAATTGTTCACTCTCTTTTATGCGTATATTATTTTCTGTTCACTATTTAAAAAATTGTTCGCTGTTTTCTTATAAAACACCTAGTGAAATCGTGTTTTCTAAATTTAAAAGCCAAATCTGAATGCTTTTTCATGTTTAAATTTCACAATAATCGAATTTGTTTTTCTGCATTGATAAAATCTGTTTCTACGTTAATAAAATTTGCTCTCTACACATCATGTTTACTATATATTCGAAGCTGCTTATCGCATTCATAAAATCTGTTTTTTGCATTAATTAAAACTATTCACTGTTTTCTCATAAAAATTGTTCACTGTTTTCTGCAAAAACTGTTTTTAGCATTGGCGCAGTTATTGCACTTAAATGGTTTTTGTGTTTTTTTAAATATGTAACCATATGAATAATGGACAAACTCCATGAAAGAAAAATGAATGATTCGTATAAATCACCTAACGGTAAATGCCTCGAAAAATTCGAATTTGTAAAAAAGTTCGAATTAGTTGAATGTAGAACTGTGCATTAAGTAAAACTGTTCACTGTTTTCTCATGAAAATTGTTCACTATTTTCTGCATAAACTATTTCTAGTATTCTGCATAAAATTATTTTCTGTTTAGCATTATTTAAAAAATTGTTCACTCTCTTTTCTGTGTAAATTATTCTCTGTTCACTATTTAAAAAATTGTTCACTGTTTTCTCATAAAACATCTAGTGAAATCGTGTTTTCTAAATTTAAAAGTCAAATCTGAATACTTTTTCATGTTTAAATTTCACAATAATCGAATTTGTTTTTCATGTTTAAATTTCATGTTTAAATGAACTCTATTGCAGTGGTATCTGTACTTAGTTTTGTAGGTTTGCCGACCATGATATGCCCGATGCTTCCAAGACTCTCGTACGTGTATATTGGCATATTAAGGAAACTAGCTTTTAAACCCGTGCAAATGCACAAGAATTACATAAGTACATGTATTTTCGGGTTCTTGGAAAAAAAAATACATCTATTTTCAACAAAATAGAAATAAAAATAATGTAAATTTTGTAAGAGTCCACAAATAAATTTTTGTGCATAGAAATAATTAGAATCCGAGAAAGCAAATATATTCAAATAATTTTAGGTAAATATTTGGAGAAACATTTTGTTTCAAAAGTCGTAATTAAATAAATTTAATTAAATAAGTATCTAGCTAATGCAATTGAATTTATAAATTTTAAAAAATAACACTTGGTATGAATTTCAAATTTAAAATGTATATAACACTCAGTATGCTATCCATAAAAATGTGTTGTCTTACAAATAGATTTTCTTTTAAGCCTATTCTAAACAACTAAAACTGTAACATCCACTATGATGGAGAGAAAAATATTTCTAGCAATTGAAAAAAAATATCCAGCTAAAGAGAATGGTGTGATCATCCTTCCTTAGAAGCAAATTTGTGGAGAGTAACCCAATCCAATTTGTTTTAATTTTGTTTTGGAATAACCCAAACATTGGGTAGATTAGGCTTGGAGGATCTTCTACTGTTCATGTATCCCAACTACATTCTTTAGTGGATTATTTACCGCTTGGAGGGCGGCGGAGAGGTTTTACGCTGAAGGCTTCGGTTTCCTCTTCGATAACACATCGCGTGTTGTCCTTGTGTTTGCATCTCTCTCCCCTTTATCTTTGCCTTTTATTTTCTATTGTGGATGTGATTATAATTGGCTTAGATTGTTTATCAATTCTGTGTTTGGCTTATGTTCATGTTCCGCACATTAATTGTTTAATAATAAGTTTGAATTGATAATTTGCAATTTGGGGTCTAAACATTCAAGGGTGTTATACACACATATTGAACATTCACCTTAATATGCCAATATGCACGTACAAGAGTCTTGGAAGTGTCAGGCACATCATGGTCGACAAACCTACAAAACTAAGTACAGATACCACCGTAATAGAGTTCACCGTAGCCGAACCACCATGGTCAACCCTATACAAGAAAAGGTGTGAGTTGGAGGTGTATTGTCGATGGCATGGGTTACGAGTTCTTAAGGCACGCTCAGCCGAGTTACCTAGAGATGAACCTGCCAACATACTTGCTCGTCTCGAACAAGAGAACAGTCAAATGCAAAGACGATTAGACCGTTTTCATGCAATCCAAAAAGCTAAGAAGCATCTAAAGGGAAAGGCGCAAGAGTGAGCCATCAAGTCTATTAATGAAGTTACTACGTTAGATGATGAAAGATATATTTCAGACTTCTCAGATTCAAGTAATGATGATTTCCAAAAATTTCTACCTACGAACATTAGACGTTGTTGTTAATGTCTACATGTTTTATGCAATACAAAATGTTGTTGTTAATGTCTGACAACTGATGATTATGTACATTCAACTTTTGCAAATCTAAAGATTAACTGTTCATTAACTGTTGAGTTTACACGATTTTGTTCATTCAACGATTTCAAATTTTTCAACAAATTCGGATGATCAATACATTAGTACACAATTTTCCATTTAATTTTCACGATTTTGTACATTTAACGAATTCAAACATTTCAACAAATTCAGACTATCGTACATCTAATTTATACAATTTTATTTTGTACTTTCAAGATTTTATACAATCAACAAATTCGAACGATCTGTACATCGAAATTTTGTTTTTTACAAATTCGAACGATCTGTACATCTAATGTACACAATTTTCTCTTGAATTTTCACGATTTTGTACTTTCAACGAAATCAAATTTCTCAACAAGTCCATAATATTTGTACATCTAATGTACACAACTTTCCATTGAATTTTCATGATTTGGTACGTTCAACAATTTCGATTTTCCATTAAGATTTCACGATTTTGTATGTTCAACAATTTTGAATTTTCATCAAATCAGGATGATTAGTACATTAGTACATAGTTTTAAATTGAATTTTCACAATTTTGTACATTTGACGACTTCAAATTTGGAAACAAATTTGGAGGATTTGTACATCTAATGTAATTAATTTTCCATTAAGTTTACTCAATTTGGTATGTTCTTCAATTTTCATTTGAATTTTCAAGATTTTACACACTCAACAAATTCAAATTTTTCAACAAATTCGTATTATTTGTACATCTAATGTACACAATTTTTCCTTGAGTTTTCACAGTTTTGTACATTCAACGAATTCAAATTTTTAAACAAATTCATACGATCTATACATCTAACATACATACTTTTCCATTGAATTTTCATTATTTTGTACTTTCAACGAAATCAAATTTCTCAACAAGTCTAGACTATCTGTACATCTTACGTACACCTTCACGATTAGGTACGTTCATTGATTTTCCATTGATTTTTCTCGAATTTCTACATTCAACTAATTCGAACTTTTTTACAAATTTGAATTTTTCGAGGCATTTACCATTAGGTGATTTATACGAATCATTCATTTTTCTTTCATGGAGTTTGTCCATTATTCATATGGTTACATATTTAAAAAAACACAAAAACCATTTAAGTGCAATAACTGCGCCAATGCTAAAAACAGTTTATGCAGAAAACAGTGAACAATTTTAATTAATACAAAAAATGGATTTTATGAATGCGGTAAGCAACTTTGAATATACAGTAAACATGATGTATAGAGAGCAAATTTTATTAACGTATAAACAGATTTTATCAATGCAGAAAAACAAATTCGATTATTGTGAAATTTAAACATGAAAAAGTATTCAGATTTGGCTTTTAAATTTAGAAAACACGATTTCACTAGGTCTTTTATGAGAAAACAATGAACAATTTTTTAAATAGTGAACAGAGAATAATTTACACAGAAAAAAGAGTGAACAATTTTTTAAATAATGCAGAACAGAAAATAATTTTATGCAGAATAGTAGAAATAGTTTATGCAGAAAATAGTGAACAACTTTCATGAGAAAATAGTTAACAGTTTTACTTAATACAGAAAACAGCTTTACTTAATGAACAGTTCTACATTCAACTAATTCGAATTTTTTTACAAATTCGAATTTTTCGAGGCATTTACCGTTTGGTGATTTATACGAATCATTCATTTTTCTTTCATAGAGTTTGTCCATTATTCATATGGTTACATATTTAAAAAAACACAAAAACCATTTAAGTGCAATAACTGCGCCAATGCTAAAAACAGTTTATGCAGAAAACAATGAATAATTTTTATGAGAAAACAGTGTACAGTTTTAATTAATGCAAAAAACAGATTTTATGAATGCGGCTAGCAGCTTCAAATATATAGTAAACATGATGTGTAGAGAGCAAATTTTATTAACGTAGAAACAGATTTTATCAATGCAGAAAAACAAATTCGATTATTGTGAAATTTAAACATGAAAAAGCATTCAGATTTGGCTTTTAAATTTAGAAAATACGATTTCACTAGGTGTTTTATGAGAAAACAACAAACAATTTTTTAAATAGTGAACAAAAAATAATATACGCATAAAAGAGAGTGAACAACTTTTTAAATAATGCTGAACAGGAAATAGTTTTATGCAGAATGCTATAAATAGTTTATGCAGAAAACAGTGAACAATTTTTATAAGAAAACAGTGAACAGTTTTAATTAATGCAAAAAATAGATTTTATGAATGCAGTAAGTAGATTTGAATATACAGTAAATATGATGTGCAGAGAGCAAATTTTATTAATGTAAAAACAGATTTTATCAATGCAGAAAAATATATTCGATTATTGTGAAATTCAAACATGAAAAAGCATTCAGATTTGGCGTTTAAATTTAGAAAACACGATTTCACTAGGTGTTTTATGAGAAAACAGTGAACATTTTTTAAACAGCAAACAGAAAATAATTTATGCAGAAAAGAGAGTGAACAATTTCTTAAATAATGCTGAACAGAAAATAATTTTATGCAAAATCGTAGAAATAGTTTATACAGAAAACAGTGAACAATTTTTATGATAAAACAATGAACAATTTTAATTAATGTAGAAATTAAATTCATATTTTGAAATTAAAATCTCTATATTTTACAATGCTTCTGTTTAAATAAATAAAGACATAAAAAAGCCACTTATTTTACCTTTATGTTTATTTGTTGATTATCCCCAAACAAAAAAAACAAAAACAAAAAATTACACGGTACTCGAGTTTGGTAAACTCGAGTATTGTGTAAATTTTTTTTTTTATCTGCATTTTATTTATAAAACGTACTGGAGCCTGGTATGCTCGAGTATTGTGTTACATGGAACTCGAGTTTACCAAGCTCGAGTACCACATAATTTTTTTTATCACACAACTTCCAGCTCAGTAGTGCCACGATGGCAGAATTGATGAGGAACTCGAGTTTCTGAAACTCGAGTTCTAGAAAAAGTGATACTTTACTATTTATTTCCGAAACAGTATTTTTTTGCTAAAAATTTCAAAAAAAAGTGATATTTGGCCATTTTGGCCAATATATATATATATATATGTCTTTTTCTCTCCCCTCCTCTTTAAATAATATTTTTTTCTCTCTTTTTGTCTCTTCTCTCTCTTTCTTCTCTGACCAACCCGTTTCTCTCTCTTTTTTCCATTTTTCTTCTCCAAGCTTCTCATTTCTTCTTCTCCAAATCTCTGCCTCCCTCTTCCTTCGTTTCTTTATTTTTTTATTATTATTTAAATTTCTTAAGCTATGACCGAAAATATGTGTCTCTCTTTCTTCTATTTTTTTTTCTTTCAATTTTTGTTCTCTCTTTTGTGGTGGTGATGGGTTTTGTGCCGGTTATGGGTAGGGTGGTAATGGGTTTTGTGGCCGATTGTGGGTGTTGTTGTGATGGGTTTTGTGGCCACTTGTGGGTGTAATGGTGATTAGTTTTGTTGGCTTTGGTTGTGATGGGTTTTGTTGCCAGTTATGGGTGTGGTTGTGATGGGTTTTGTGGTTTTTTTTTTTTTTCTCTCTCTCTCTCTCTTTTGTGGTGGTGATGGGTTTGGTGCCGGGCGTGGGTGTGGTGGTAATGGGTTTTGTGGCCGGTTGTGGGTGTTGTTGTGATGGGTTTTGGGGTGTTTTTTTATTTATTCGGATGGTGGTGATAGTGGTGGCTGGCAGGTTGTGGGTTTTTGTTTATGGTTATGGCTGGTGAGACGACGATGGTGGCAGTGGAGGTGGTTGTTGCTGCTGGTTTGGATTTTGTGGTGGTTGTTTATTATTATTATTTTAATAAGTTATTTATATTATTTTAAATGAGTTGCCAAAAATATAGATGCTCTGATGTTGGGTATTTTGTATTTTGTAAAGTGAGACTTTAAAATGAATAAAATTGCTTTTTAAATTGCTAAAACCTATAATTTTTAGCTCCCTTCCTAAGAATGCTCTTAATGACTGAAAAGAAACTTGGAGATAAAAAGAACCTTGGACCCTCAATGCTTGATGATATGATATTAACATTTAGGCGAAAAGCACCTTTTAGTCTCTACATTTTCAGGCTATTCCCATTTTAGTCCTTACATTTTATTTTTACCGCTTTTAGTTCCTATCTTGAAAAACGCTTCCCGTTTTAGTCCCTACTATTACATCAGAAACGGAGAAAGCTGACGTGACAAACAGTAGAAATAAATAATACTAAATTAATGTCCACGTGGCCTAAATTAATAATAAAAAATGTTTTTTTGCATTTAAAAATGACACATTAGTATCTAATTTAAAAAATTAATTTATTAATTTTAACTAAATAAAAAAAATTAAAAACTAAAAATCATATAGATTGAGATCTAAGTGTGTCTTGAACAAGAACACAAACCCAGATCCAAGAACGCAAACTCAGAAATTAAAAAAAAAAAAAAAAAAAAAAAAAAAACCCAAACTTAAAATTCTGAACAAATCAAACTTAAATTCTCTAATTTCAGTCAAAGCACAGGCATGAATCAAAGCAGAAATTCTTAAACCCAAATTATAATTTCTCTACAAACTCACCCAAACTCAAATTAGCTACCCAAAAAAAAAAAAAAACTGGATATTGGTAAAAACCCAGCAAGATTGAAACCCAGCAAACTCAGGTGGTCTTTCATAGTTTTTAGCAAAACAAACCATGCGACTAAAACCCAGTGGTAGAACCCAAATCGACATAGAAACCTGGTGGAAGAAACTGAGATTGGCATCCACAAACAATCCCAAAACCCATATTGAGGAGACAAAACCAGATCGGCGGTGAGATTGGTGGACTCGATTGACGTTGCAAACTGAGAAATCGAACCTAAGAACTGGTTGCGACGACGATGGTGGAGTTGGCGATGAGAGAGTCCTTGTCGGCGAGCATGGCGCGGAGAGCGGACGACTCAGATTCAAGGGCGGAGACACGCGTCGAGAGTGCGATGGATGTGATTTTGCGGGCCACATCGAGCTGTTCAAAAGGATTGGAGGCCAGAATTTGCAAGACCTCCTCGGGAAGATCGTAGTTTGAGGAGCCACGCCCACCAACATCCGACTCATTCGCTAACATTTTCCAAATTCCAACTTTTGTTTTATTTATTTATTTATTATTTCTGGGTTTGTGTTCTTGGATCTGGGTTTGTGTTCTTGTTTAAGACACACTTAGATCTCAATCCATATGATTTTTTTGTTTTTAATTTTGTTTTTAATTTTTTTTATTTAGTTAAAATTAATAAATTATTATTTTTAATTTAGATGCTGATGTGGCATTTTTAAATGCCAAAAAACATTTTTTATTATTAATTTAGACCACGTGGACATTAATTTAGTATTATTTATTCTTGTCGTTTGCCACATCAACTTTCTCCGTTTCTGATGTAACGGCAGGGACCAAAATGGAAAGCATTTTTCAGGATAGGGACTAAAAGCGGTAAAAATAAAATGTAGGGACTAAAATAGGAATAGCTTGAAAATGTAGGTACTAAAAGGTGCTTTCCACCTAACATTTAACCCAGCCTGTTCAGACAACAACTTTGAGTGGACATTTTCTTATATTTAAGAGTAACTGCATCAGTTGATGCAATTTTTTATTGTTATTTTTTTTTTGCACATCTGAAACTTACTTTTTCTATTTTACACACTCATTTTTATAAAACACTTACATCAGTTTATTTATTCTACACATTTATTTAATAAAATATTCATTCTTTTACAATTTTTTTTATTATTTTCTTCACATCCCTCTCACTCACTGCCTATATCTCTCTCTCACAGACCCAACAAAACCCAAAATCACCAACAACCAGCCACGATCAACGACCAAACCACACCCACCGTCAAAGAGATTAGCCACCATCATCAAGCAACCAGGCACCATCATCAACAAACCAACCACCATCATCAAGCAACCAACCTCCACTATCATCAACCCATCCAGCCAAACATCATCAACTCACCCGGCCATATCAACCCACATACCTGAAACCCCATTCAACCCAAAAGAAAGCCAAATCAACCCAAATACCCGAAATCCCATTCAACCCAAATGAAAGCCAAATCAACCCCATTCAACTCGAAACCCATTGATCAAACAACCAGAAATATATAAAGGAAAGCAATCAGATCGATGGAGAGATTAGCGATCGATGGCGGTGGCAATCAGTGGTAGTGGCGGCGAGAGATCGGTGGCGATCGACGATCGTGGAAGCTAGAGGAATGAGATGAGAGAAAGAGAGAGTTGAGAGTGTGTTTTGCTGTTCTGATCTGATGGAGAAAACGAAAGAGTGAGGTGAGAGTTAGAGGGGATAGAGAGAAGAAGAGAGGGAGAGAGAGAAAAAAAATACTAAAATATTATATGCAAATGCTACAGTAATCATGTATATATGCACGGTTATTGTAGCAATTATGCATAAATGCACAATTTTACACCTACTGATGTGGTTGTTTTTTTGGGGCCAAAATGTATAAAAGGGGTACCTTTTTCTATTTTGCAAAAGTTTACACAAGCTGATGTAGTTGCTCTAAATATTAAATTTTTATTTTAATATTTATAAAATGTATTTACTAACAAGGAGAGAAACTTTGTCCTTCTAGTATTTGGTTACTTAACCCAATAGATAGTGTTTCCTTAGATGAATAATATAATGAATTTGTTTTTATTTCTAGTTGAGAACTTGAGACTACTAGATACTTTTATGGTTAAAGTGAATTCGCATATTGGATACTTCGAAGTATTGTATTTACTCTATCTAGTACATTTTATAATTATACTAGAACTAGCATATTGATTTTTTTTTCCCAAAATTTGTTTTATTTGGTAACAACTAGTGTTAACGTGCCCATCACAAAATAATAATAGTGTTAACATGGACCCTATACAAGAATCAAAGAAATCACCCAAAAAAAGAAGGTTAAATTTATTTAAAAAAAAAAAAAAAAACTAAAACTCTAAGAGATAACGACAGACATAGTCCCATGATTACTAAAAATAATAAAATAAATTAAAATAAATCTGTGGTCCTATATATGCTACTCCACATCCCCACCCAATTTGTTAAATGAATGAATGAAAATGAGTTTAGGCATGTGGTAATTACCAGAAATAAAATAAAGAGACTTAATTTATTTTTATTGGTTAAAATTTGGGGCCTTTTTATTATTTGAGACTTTAGGCAATCGCCTCACTTGCTTCGTACATTAAGTCGAGAGTCCAAATCTTCTGTCCCACTTTTTCTGCTCCACTCTATACTCCACCAATAAAATCTTGCCACGTGTTCACCTAATTAATTAAATACTATCATTATTGACTTATTAATACTATAGTTATTAATTAATAGTAGTATTTAATTAATTAGGTGAACACGTGGGAAATTTTTATTGGTGGAGTATAGAATGAAGCAGGAAAAGTGGGACAGAAGATTTGGATTCTTAAGTCAACACTGCATTAATTTAACAGTAAGTCTTATTGTTTAGGTTTTGGAGGGATCATGTGTGTGGGACTGTTCATAGGCATACGATATATATATATATATATATATATATGGGTTGGGTTCAAGTTATACCTATTGTAATTTTAAGCAATATTACACTACTCAATATTTTTTAATTGGATGCAAATTTTGATAAATCTACCGTTAGATTACATTATCTTCATATATTCTCTATACTTGCAAAATTTCAAGGTGATCAAATATTAAAAGTCATGTCATAAATCAATTGTTTAAATTCAAGTTTTTATAGTTTAAAATAATGCATAAAATATGAATTTATAGATAAAATGGTAAATAACATTCAATTGATATGAAAATTGATATGAATGTTAATTAACACATATATAACAAGTAATTCAATGGTGGGATTTTTAAAATATAAATCTATAACAAGTTATTGAGTGGTGTAATATTGCTTAAAATTACACTAAGTGTAACTTGAAACCAATATATATATATATATATATATATATATATATAATTTGATAGTTACAATAAGGTTTGAAGTTTAAACTCTAGACATCTGAATTGAAAACATCATCAAGCACTAGTTGAGTTACACTCTTTGCTAGCCTTACTCTAATATTAATACCAATTTATTCCTCTCCTCTCTAGACAATGACATTCATTATTGATTAAAACTTATTACTCATATGTGTGTAACAGACACTTCCCTTCAGTATTACCATTGGGATAGCAAACAGTAAGTTTAATCAAGTTTTGGATTAGATCATAAATGGGTCAAATATTTATCAGTAAGCAAATGCTAGAGTATGAATATAAATTTTACTGCAAAGAAAATTACAAACTAATATGGAAATAATATCATAGGTGTCACTTAAAAAAAAAGATATACATATATATATATATATATATATATATATATATATATATATAAGCCTCAAAATTCATTCCCACCCTTTGACGATTCACTCTATACATATTTTGTGCACATGACTAATTTGAAAGAGAGATTAGAAGCACTACAATAACAAGCCTAAAAATTCATTCCTACCCTTTAAATTTTCACTCGATTATAAAAAAAAATGCATATACTTTCTCTCACATAATATTGTGGTCTGTAAATTAAATTCATGATGAGACTTACTATTAATGTCAGAGGAGAGAGTAGTCATTTACTACAGAGTTTTCTATAATTTTCTTGAGCCACACATGACATGCACTACGTACTAAGGGTCATGAATTAGAACAAGTCAGAATGCAAGGCATCTGACCATCTAGAAGGCACATGGCGTCTCATTGTGTATTTGTGTTGAAGGCATTATTGTATTGCAAAAAATCTCCCACAAGTATGCAAGTGGACAAGTGCCATTTTTTGTAAAGATTAACCCCACCCTCCTGCAGACTATTATTTATGACCAAACTTCTCAAGCAGTTGCGGAGAAAGACACCAACATAGTGACCAGTCATTATTTTTTTTGCTACTTGTTTCAGCGTTTGAGGATAACTGACCATGTCAATATGGGTTGAAGTTGTAGCCATGAAGAGGAAAAATGAGCCCAAGTGGAAGGGTTTGGACATAATTAATTAATCCCGCCTTTTCAATATGCAAACGTTGTATGCTCAGAAGACAAACCATTAGGGTCCCCACTTGCCTAAAGAAAGTGTGACATTAGGACCTTTACAAAATTGCTTAGAAAATGAGCTTCCCCGAAGTTGCTGAGAATTTAGTAGATAGATTCCAAAGAGAAGCTAGCTAGGAAGCTAGAGTCTTCAAAAATTTCTGATGATTTTTCAGACTGCAAAGATTAGTTATTTGCTACAACTATAACCAATATATATATGAAGAATTAGAACCATCTCAATCGTACCTCATCTTTATCCCATCTTACAAAGTTTCAGTTTCTCTTCCCAGCTTTTTGAACAATCAGAAAGTGGAAAAGTTATTTCATCCACTAGATTTCTTGTAAAGAGTGGTTGTGGAACATAATTTCTCACTGATTATTTCCCACTTGGTAGAGTCATTTAATTTATAGGAATGGATCCAAGGCTTTTTGAGGCAATTGCAAAAAATGACCAAAAGTCCTTCATCGATTTAGTTCAAGAGAACGAAAACTTTCTGGAACAAAGAACTGATGGTTCCAAGGGAACGGTGTTACACTTGGCATCAAGATATGGACACATTGAATTGGTGATGGAAATTTTGAAGCTGCGCCCCATGGTTGCTGCAGAGAATAATAAGTTGGAGACTCCATTGCATGAAGCCTGTAGACGAGGGCATATTGAGGTCCTCAAGCTGCTATTAGAGAACAATCCCTGGGCTGCTTGTAAGCTTAATGCTGATAACCAGAGCGCATTCTTTATAGCTTGCAGTCATGGGCATGTTGACATGGTGAGGCTCCTTTTGAATCAGTCCTGGTTGACAGGGTTAGAAGATGAAGGATTTGATCAAACTTGTCTTCATGTGGCTGCATCCAGAGGGCACACAGGTCGGTAGAAAACTCATCTTGACTAATCTCTACAAATCTACTCCTTCATGCATGGAAAAAATTCACTTAATTATTAAAATCTGTATGTATATGTTAAATATTAACATTGATACATCGTATTGAATATGCTAGTATAGATGCAAAAAAGGGAAGCAATGGTTATAATATGGTTCAGCCTAACGACTTGCGTCCACAAAGAAAACCCTAATGAGCTACATCAATAATATATTAGAATGTAGTACAAATATCGTGTTACAATTAATCATAACGTGTGTATATATAGTAGACTAAATCCTAAACTAAAAGAATTAGGCTCGGGCCTATTACATTGGGCCAATGGCAGACATAAGATTTCAAGTTAGGGGCTGAAGCGTAAGAAAAAAAAAATCTAAATAAGTATCCATTTAGTACTAACTAAAGTTATTAATTTCATTTTGTTTCATTCCCAGCATACAAACCAGAATGGTGAACAGCCCTTGGAACAAATTCCAAGTCATTCTGGGGTGTTCCAGCCATTTTGGGCAATACTGGCCGAAATTATGGATTTAGCCGGAATGAGTTTAGCACCCAGCTAAGAAGCTCTTTGAAAAGTGAACTAGATAGAGATTGGCGTTTCAGACTTTCAGTAAAGTAGTGTTTTATTTGCTTTATTGAGTTGACCACACAATCCAAATAATAAGTAAAGTAAGAGATAGGAAGTTCGGTAATTTCTTGGAAGTTTCATATTTTATAATGCATAACATCCATGTTTATTTACAAAAAAACCAACTAGCTATTCTGATTAAAAAAACAAAAAAACAACTAACTACTCTGATAAGTTTAGGATTTCTTTTTAAACCTCTATTGAATTCATTACTTGATATCAGAAAAATAGTAATAATATATATATATATATATATATATATATTATTTGTAACTCGAAACAGTATAAAACAATTCGTCAAAATAAGTTGGTGTCAAAATATTGCATTCTAATAGACAAACCGAAATTGGTATTGAAACGGTATTCATAATATTGGTACTAATAAAATATCAATCAAGATAAATACAAAAAATTATTGTTTCTTAATACATTAAGATGTTATCATCTACCAACAAAGACAAGATAATACAAAATAATATTGTTTCTTAAAAGTATCAACTGTTAAAAAAAAATTATTTTCACAGACCAAAACTTACTTTTCCTACTTTAATATAGTATTTGAAATATTTCGTACGGTAGTGTTTTTGATATTTAGTGTTCTAAATACTAAATATTTATCATTTAGAACACCTGATGCTGGTACTCTAATACTAGGCTAATTAGGATTTTTTATTTTTTATTTTAATGTTTTGTTTTTGTTAAGTTTATTGAGTTTAGTAATTGCTAGTTGGGCTAGACTAATTAAAAGAGAAAGGATCTAAGTTTTTGAAAGAAGGAAGTACAAGAAATAATATATATATATATATATATATGTATGTATATAATTAATAAAAATTTTCTTCTCTTTTTTTCTTTAGGCCAAGGGGACCTAAAATTTTTTTTCCATTTTTTTCTTTGAGTCGGGGGCCGCAGGCCCGCAGCCCCTTCTTGAGTCCATCCCTGTAATGGACTAACATATCTCTAATAGTATATATGACACGAGCAATTCTCAAAAAGGAAGGTACAAGGCCTCCTCTTTTTAGTTTTTACATTAATATACATAGATAGATAATATAGATGAGAATTTACAGTTTCTTCTGACTGAAAGGAACTGATCCTAAATCTTTGGAGCTCGAATCATCACTTATTTCCATTTAGCGTAAAAACCCTTATGCAGTGTGTTACACACCTGGAAAAATCACTTAAAATCACGTTTTCAGTTTATAAAATTTATACTAGAAATCTATACTTGGTTTGTGCAGATGTTGTTAGAGAGTTATTAAATGTGTTCCCAGACCTTGCTTGGAAGGTTGACAAGAATGGATATTCTCCATTGCACCATGCTTGTAACAGTGGGCATCTGGAAATAACAAGAATGCTCCTAACGCTTAGCACAGACCTCGCTCTGCAGTTCAGTAGCACAGGTTACATGCCACTACACTTGGCAGCAATGAATGCAAATACTTCAATTTTTGAAGAATTTGAGCAGATGGCTCCTATAGCCTTTCATCATCTCACACGAGAGGGAGAGACAGTTTTTCATTTAACTGTGAAATACAAGCACTACGAGTCTTTCATGTGGTTGGTGGGTGCCTTCCACAACACTGATCTCTTCCACCGTCCAGATCAATGTGGTAACACTCTCTTGCATCTTGCCGTCTCTAGAGGATGCGATCAGGTAAGGAATGGTCATATACTCATATTTGATATGGTTATGGTTACGAAATTTATTTATTTATTTTTGAGAATCAGTGATTACAAAATTTAAATGAACATGCAACATTCCAATATGGATGGTCCAATGCCCACCTAGGTTCTGTCATTTATTAACCTGATTCAATAGGAAAAACATTCTGTCCGGCCAGGAAATAACCCCATGTCATCCACCATAAATAGTAGAAGTTACTTACTATTGTCCATGGCTACATGGTATCCAAATATGATCACTTTCATTGTCGAAAATCAAGGAATAAACAAGAAGCAGTTCCAATGGCTAAAACATATATATAAACGAAACATTTAACTTTTTATTTACCACTCTTTATTGCATTACATGACTACACAAATTAATGTCACGTTTACATTTAAAAACACTAAAATAATATACATTTTCGTTTGGTAGAATAAGAGAAATGTTTCAAAACCATTGTGTTCAGTCGCCAATATAGTAGATTAGAGACACAAGTTCCCTCTCTAGGGTAGTAGTTACAAAATATCAAGCAAACACTTCTTTCTGGCTTCTGACAATCTACAGATTTTGCCAAACTTGAGTTGCATCCTTTCGTGTTTACATGGGCAGTTACGAAAACTGTCACTTCTTCTCATTTTTTTACCTCTTTTTGTAACCGTTTTTTGATAAAAGGGTTCCTCTTTCCGTGACTTATTTTCTGCAAAAACTCAAAAAAAAAAAAAAAAAAAATTATAGAAACAAGTTTTGGCTTATTTGGATTAAGAATTATTCAAGAAGCAAATATTAAAATTTCTGCAAGAAAAGTCACCAATAAAAGTTCAAAGGTCAATTATCCCAAATGTTTCCCTTACTCTCATGTTTTATTTTTTAATCAAATGTCTTCTTCATTTGCTATTGCTTGATTAAAGCATATGATTAACACAAATAAAACAAATCCTGGAGTATTTGAACTTTTTTCCCAAAACAAGCACTACGTCTGAATTGAAATTGATAATTTTATTAGTTTACTAATAGATTAAGAAGTTGTTTAAAGTTTTTCCCCAGACTCTTTCACATCATGCCAATTGCTAATTAGTGCTACCCCAATTTCCTTTTCAAACCACAAAAGGCACTAAAGTGGAGAAGAACACATTCAAAATAACCACTCAATAATTTATCTCAATAATTTCAAAACAAAAAAAAAAAAAAAAAAAAAAAAAAAACACTCACCAGTATTGTCTATGTTCGGCAATATTCTGAAAGTAGCTGATGGAGTGGATTAGGCCGAACTCTTAATCCCCAATCTCTCTCTCTCTCTCTCTCTTCTATTTGTCCATTTAAAAAAACAAAAAACAAAAAAATATATTTCACTTGACTTTTTTTAGTAAACCATTTCAGCTATTACCCATTAATCTTTTAGAAATCTTTGTAAGATATTATTATCATATCACTACTTATTGCTTGCTTTCTCCTAACAGCCCCACGTGAGTCTATTTGTCAAAGTCTATTCCCTACTTAACTCACCTTTAGGCAACACATTAGCCTATATATTTAACTACACATGGTTTTGTCCTTTTATTAGTTATCTTTTCACAACGACATTACATTTCATTAGTTGGTACAGATTTTTAATTTAGAAATTGATTATAAAGTTGAACATTTAATATAACTTAATATAAAGAATAATATTATGACTCACAAATTTTACTGCATTGCTTATGTATTATTTATCACCAAAAAAATAAATTAATCTTCAATTAAACAAGTAATTATATATATTTATAAATTTGTAGCATTACAATCATCATAAATAGCTTATGGCACAAAATCATTAGAAAGTGAATACCAAGTCAATCCAAAATGTAGAAACTACAACTATACATTAGTAAAATTTTATGCTATACATGACAAATAGATCATTATTAATTGAAAATTTTTATGAGTATTAGATGGTTATTGCATTTGTTTTTTTGTTTTGATACATAAAGAAACTAAAATTTAGTTGGAAAATTATAGTACAATAAATGTACAAAAATGTTTCAACATAAAGAAGATACAAAAACGTACTCGTAATTTTATAAATTCTGCGCGCATTTAGGGGGAATCTTTCAAATGTTTTATTAGCTTTTTCTGTATATTACACGGGTTAGCGACTAGTGTGTATATATATATATATATATATAAATAAACAAGAACTCATATTATTGTGTCTATATAGTTTGTGTGTTGTTCTAATTGGACTTTTTTTTTGCTTTCGAGTTTGTTTCAGATTGTGGAGTTTTTTATCAATAAAACAACAGTGGATATCAACTCTCAGAATCGTGAGGGACTCACGGCTCTTGGCATCCTAGACCAGGCTGGTAATACTGATAAATTTCCTCATATTAAAGCAATGCTGGAGAGTGCGGGTGGTATAGAAAAATTTACGTTCAAAAGAAGTTGAAGGAGCTAATCCAGGCATAGTTAGCTTAGATAATGTGTCCAGGTTGCCCATAACAAAGGACTTTGGTGATCCACCCAACCAAGGAAATTCTGAAGTAAATGCACCCTATGGTCTAGTTGAGGAGATAGAAAAAATTCAGTATGACAACACAGAGTTAACTAAGCCAGATCCTTCACAAAAGAAGACAAATAGCTCCTTGATCAATTTGCAGCGACATAATGTCCTCAGCAGAAGACGAAGGCTGACTGACCATCAAAGTAGGCAACATGAGCTATACAGGGAGGCGCTACAAAATGCCAGGAACACAATTACACTAGTAGCGATTCTGATTGCCACAGTTACTTTTGCTGCTGGGTTAAACCCTCCTAGAGGTGGTGTTTTCCAGCAAGAGTCGATTGGAAATTCTCCTGGTGGTGGTGTTTCCCAGCAAGGGTCGATTGGAATTTCTCCTAGTGGTGTTTACCAGCAAGGGACTATTGGAGAGTCAACAGTGGCTAGAACTGGAAAAGAAACAGCTTTCATGGTGTTTACAATAAGCAACAACTTGGCATTGTTCACATCTTTATGCATTGTTATAATTCTAGTCAGTATCATTCCGTTTGAAAGAAAACTACTAATGAGGCTACTGGTTGTTACTCACAAAGTCATGTGGTTGGCTGTCTCGTTCATGGCTACGTCTTATGTTGCAGCCATGTGGATAATTTTACCAGATGGTCGTGGGAAAGAATGGATAGTTGCTATCTGTGCTGGGACCATGGGAACTCTATTCTTCTATCAAGGATTTATGTTGGTTAGACACTGGTCTAGGAAGTTGAAGTGGAGGAAAGACAAAGGTAAAAGGCAAGGGAGTACTGTTGCGCCCATTGAAGGCAAAACCCAGTCACAATCCGCTAAGCCTGAGATCAAAATCGACATCGGTTGTCACTCTATAAACTCTAACGCTAGAGAAGAAACCCGATCAGAAACCAAATCCATTTCCATCAACTCTGACCTTAATAGTTCTAAAGACGTAGGATATCATGCATACTGAAATGTCAAATTGAAGAAATGGCAACATATTAATTTGATCTTAAAGCAGCAATAATATTCTGGTTAGATTGAAATGTATTCTTCTGTCTTATTTTGCAAAAATAGTAAGAAAGTTTTAAGCGTTTGTTTTGAAAGTAATTTTCTTGTTTGTACATATTGTAGACCCATGTACTTGTAGAACAAACATATTTACCTTAAATTAGTATATAGTTAGTATAGGGTTAATCAAATATTCTATAGTATGTAAATTAAGTTTATTGTAACAGAAGTATTTAATATAACATGTAACACAAATACTTAATATAACACAAAAACTTTCACAGTTCTGATTCCGTGAAAATAGCTTACTTCTTGTTTTCCAAGGAGTTCATTTGGTTACCAAAGAATGAAAATTATTGCACATAAATAGAAAAAGTGATAAGGCATATGGTGATTGTTCTTTTATTATGATAGACAGCTGAAAAGTGTGAAACTTTGTTTTCCAAGTGCATTGATAAACACAGCTACAGCTACGACACAATGACACGATAATTTTTTTAAAAATTGGACATAGATATGGTGGGACACATCGATTAGATATATTTTGCTCTATATTTTCTATATATTATTAAACATTTATTTTTTATATAATATTAAATATATATATATATATATATATATATATATATAGAGAGAGATAAGTTCAAGTTATATCTTTTTTAAACCATTGGATTTAAGTAGATCCAACGATTAAAAAAATGTCATAATTATTACAAATATTTTTAATAACATCTCATTAATTACCCACATTTATTACTTGCTAAACCTATCTCTAAACCTAAAAAAAAATACACGTCTGACTCTCTCTTACACTCTACGTTAGTCTCTCTCTCTCTCTCTCTATTTTCTAAACCTGCGTTTCTCTCTCTCTATCTCCTCCTCCATTGCTATTCTACCATTGTTCCACCTCCACAGGTTGCCGGCAGAAAAAAAAAAAAAAAAAAAAAAAAAAAAAAAAAAACCAAGCTGAACTGTTTCTATTTGTGAGTAGTCTGTTTCTATTTTTCCTTTCTTTTCTGTTGTGAGTGCTTTGGTTTTTTTTCTTTTTCTTTTCTGGTCTGACTCTATGTGCTCTATGTGAATGCGTTTAGAAGTTCTGACTCTATGTGAAGCCGAACTGAATGGTCTTGAATGCGTTCTATGTGAAGCCGAACTATTGTGAGTGCTCTGTTTTTTTTCCCCTTTCTTTTCTGTTAGGAGTGCTATGTTTCTGTTTCTTTTCTGGTTTGTGAGTGCTCTGTTTCATTTGCAGGCAGCCTTTTGTCGATGCTGTTGTAACCAAGTGCAAGCACTATTTCTGTGAGCATTGCGCATTAAAGGTAACCAACTGTTTGTGGATTTTTAGGATGGAATTTTTTTACATTCATTTATAGAAGAAAATCATATCACACATTTAAAAATTAACCCTTTTAAATTTTAAAAAAGAAGCTGGCAACTGAGTTATAGAAAATCAGATCACACATTCATTTATGGAAGTAATTCTTATGGGACAAGCTAGAATTCTTATAGCTGTGCTAAGTTAGTAAGTCCTACTTTCTGAATTAGCTTAATCCCCTCACCCCTCCTTTTTCCCTAATATTTTCTATTTATCCAAATACTTTAGATACTATTGATCAGATGTTCTTGGGTATTGGTGAATTGGACATTATGTTTGAAGTCTTATTTATTATAGAAATGAGTTACGCTTGTTTTTTTTTTTTTTTTTTTCTTTGTTGTTTCAATTTGGAGCCTAATATTGGTAAAATGTTTGCATATTTTTTATTTGTGTTCATTATTTGTATTGGTTCTTATAGTTACTAAATCGCAAATGGAACGTGAAGAGTTATATGATGCCCCAAACAATTTAGGACCATCAGAGCAAGAGTTACCGCATGAAGATATTGGTGATTGTGAGTTGAAATCCAACCCATATGTCGGAATGCAATTTGACTCCCTTGATGATGTTGAAACTTTTTACAAAGAATTTTCCAAAAAAGAAGGTTTTGGAATCCGTATCCGTACGAGTAAAAGAGCACCCAGAAGTGATAATGTAACAAGTCGTATTTATGTATGTTGTAGTGAAGGGCAACGCAAAACAAAAAATGCATTAGACAGTGGTTTGAGTAGAGATGATGAAAACAAGGCCCGTAGAAGTTGCTCAAGTCTTAGAACTGGATGTGAAGCAATGCTTAGGGTCATGAAGAATAAGAAGTTGCAAAAATGGGTTGTGAAGGGATTTGACAACAACCACAATCATGGTATTATTAGTCCAAAAAGTGTGTCATACCTCCGATGCCACAAAAAAATGTCTACTGCTGCTAAGAGTCTAGTTGAAAATTTTGGTGAAGAAGTTCTTCCAACAGGAAAAGTTGCCATGATGTTCAATGTAGGTGACCAGACATTTACAAGTAGAGATTGCTGGAATCACTTGAGAGATGTTAGGGGGAAAAATCTAGATGTTGGAGATGCCTCAGCTGTCCTTAATTATTGCCAAAAACAAGCTCAAAACTCCAATTTCTTTTATGCAATTCAATGTAATGATGTTGGCCATATGGTTAATTTTTTTTGGGTGGATGCGCAATCAAGAATGGCTTATCAATATTTTGGGGATGTAGTGACATTTGACACAACTTACAAAACAAACAAGTACGATATGCCATTTGCTCCTTTTACGGGCTTAAACCATCATTGTCAATCAATTTTATTTGGTTGTGCATTGTTGCAAGATGAGACAGAACAAACTTTTGTGTGGCTGTTTGAAACTTGGCTTCAAGCAATGTGGGGGAAGGAACCAAAATCTATTATTACGGATCAAGATTTAGCCATGGGTGCAGCTATTGCAAAGGTATTCCCAAGAACTCGTCATTGTCTTTGTCTTTGGCATATTAAGAAGAAATTTCCAGAGAAACTTTCCCATATATATCATAAGAAGTCAATATTCAAACGTAAGTTGAAGAGATGCATACGTGAGTCACCTAGTGTAGAAAAATTTGAGGAGGCTTGGAAGAGTCTAATATTGACTTATGGCTTGGAGAGAAATGAATGGCTTGAAGGATTATATAATATTCGAGAATCATGGATACCAGTTTACAATAGAAATACTTTCTTTGCAGGAATGAACACTACCCAAAGAAGTGAAAGCATCAATGCGTTCTTTGACTCCTTTGTTAACTCAAGAACTACATTAAAGGATTTTGTGGTCAAATTCGCAAAGGCGGTGGACAGTCGTTATAAGAAAGAAAGGAAGGAAGACTTTGATTCAAGACATAAAACACCTTCTTTGGTAATTGGCTCAAAAATAGAGCATCAAGCTGCTCTATATACACGAGAACCATATTTAGCAAGTTCCAAAAAGAATTGGTGAGTAGTAATCACTTTACAAAGGAAAAGGTTGAGAAAAATGGAACTTTTTATAGGTACAAAGTAACAAGTTCTTTTGATCCAGATGATGCATTTATTGTGAGGTTGAACTTGGAATCAAAAGTTTGTGAATGTGACTGCCAACTTTTTGAGTTTATGGGAATTGTTTGTAGGCACATGTTATTAATCTTCCAGGTTAAAAATATTTTTCAGATTCCTTAGCCACTACATCCTACAACGTTGGACAAAAGAAGCAAATAAAGAACTCAAAAGTGTAGAATATAGATCAAGCTTTGAGGATGAGCATCATATGTCAAGAGCCTTACGAAGCATCCATGTTTGTCAACGTGTAAGTCAATTGTCTTGCCTTACTGAAAAATCTGAAGATCTTTATAAAATGATAATCTCAGACTTAGACCACACCCTTAAGAAAGCTTTTGAAATGGAAAATGAACTGCTTGAAGATAAGGAAGATGATGAAATGGATATGCATCACAAGAGTGGTGAATCAGCTGACATTGTTGAAGTAGAAGACTGCTCTGTCATTGTTCCTTTGAATATAAAAGATCCACATGTATCACAAACCAAAGGTCGAAAGAAAAGTACCGAGAAACAAGGTCCTGGTGGGAGAATTAAAGGTGGGCTTGAAATATCCTTAGCTCGTGCAACGACAAAAAGACGATCTTGTCAACTTTGTGGGGGTTATGGTCATAATCGTCGTACTTGTAAACAATATAGGCGTAAATGCACTTTTAGTCCCTACATTTTGACGTTTTTCCATTTTAGTCCCTACATTTTATTTTTTCCACTTTTAATTCCTAAACCAATTAACGCCCTTCATTTAAGTCCTTGAAGCTAACTTCCGTCACTAATCTAACGGGAACACTAACGGATGAATAAAATAATAATAAAATTTAAAAAGAAAAGAAAAGATTTTCAATTAATTTTATTTCCCTTTTTTTTTTTTTTTTTTGAGAAGAACATGAAGAACATGTTCATGTTCTTTGTGTTCTTCCCTATAATCAATCTCCAACAACAACATCAAACCCAGAATCAAAGAGCAAACCCAGCAACGACATTTTCCATATTCGCTAATTGGTAATTTTTTATTTAAATTAAATGAAGCTCTTTCTCATCAAACCCAGCAACGACATCAAACCCACAGCACAACAGCCACCACCACCACCTAAAATCCAACAACACCACCACCGCCACCACTGCCAAATCCATCCCACAAACCCAAACCCACCAAAACCCAAACCCACACAACCCAGCCACCGATTCCCACAACCCAATCATTGATTTCCATAACCCAGCCACCAATTCCCACAACCTAGCCACCGGTTCATCGATTCCACAGCCCAGCAACCACCGTGACCCACACCTCAACCTCGACCACAAACGCCGATGTCCACCACAGACGCTGATCTCCACAAACAAACACCCTCCACCACGCCGATGTCCACCACAGATGCCGATCCCCACAAACCCACACCCTCCACGCCGATCTGAGAGAGATGGGCCGAGACAGAGAAAGGAGAGAACAAACCCACCCATCACCGACTCTCCCTTCACCGTTGCCACCCATCACTACCCCATATCCACCATTGCTCTCCGTGAGATCAGGAAGTACCAGAAGAGCACGGAGCTCCTGATCCGAAAGCTCCCATTCCAGTGCTTGGTTCGTGAAATCGCTCAGGATTTCAAGATTGATCTCCGATTCCAGAGCTCCGCCGTGGCCGCTGAGGCTTACCTTGTGGGACTCTTTGAGGACACCAATCTCTGTGCCATTCACGCTAAGAGAGTCACTATCATGCCCAAGGATATTCAGCTAACTAGAAGGATTAGGGGTGAGCGTGCTTAGAGAGAGAGAGAGAGAGAGAGAGAGAGATTTGTATATGACAACAAGTGGGCAAAGATCCAGAAAATGGGTTTGGGCTTTCAAAAAGATGAAGATGCGTTTGAACATTATTTTTTATTTCTGTTTTTATTTTTTTTATTTAGTTAAAATTAATAAATTAATTTTTAAAATTTATATGCTGATGTGTCAGTGCTACAGTAAATTTTTAATATTATTTTATTCATCCGTTAGTGTTCCCGTTAGATTAGTAACGGAAGTTAGCTTCAAGGACTTAAATGAAGGGCGTTAATTGGTTTAGGGACTAAAAGTGGAAAAAATAAAATGTAGGGACTAAAATGGAAAAACGTCAAAATGTAAGGACTAAAAGTGTATTTACGCCAACAATATAATGGCGAAGGAAGTGATTACCAAGATGAAGAAAACATGACAGAGGTTGACGACAATGATATTGATGATTTAGCATAAAGTGAGTTTTTTCATTACATTTTTCGAGTCTTTTAAAATAAAATAAAAAAGAATTTTTTATTGTAATATATATCTCATGTTTCAAATTTACTTATACCTTTTTTTGTTCTACTTTAGGTACATGTGGCTGAAGAGAATCACAAAATGAGCATTTCTTGGTGGATTTTATATATATATTAAGTCCAAGTAGCTGAAGGAACTATGTTTAAGGACCTATGTTGTTAATCATGATAAAATAGTTTTATTTGGTTTTTTTTTTTTTTTTAAGGACTTATGTTGGAATATTGTTTTTGCTTCAATTTAATGTCATTTACAGTGTGTTTTTAAGGACCTACGTTGGAATACTGTTATTTAAGGACATATGTCTCATTTTTTCAGATTTTCTACTGCTCACCTCTTGTTTTGAGGGGGTACCTGCAGCTTTGTGTTTGCTTTTTTAATAACAGTTTCTTAGGGATGATCTATCTTTGTTTGTGGTTCTAAATAACAGGTAGTATAGCTGCTTTAAGTTACTGCATTAGTGGTTCACTGCACTGTTTATAGCACTGTTCACTGCACTGTTCTGTTTACTGCACTTACTTACTGCACTGTTTACTGCACTTTACTGCACTGTTTACTGCACGTTACTGCACTGCATTAGTATAGCTGTTTGTTTACTGCACTGCACTATTGTTTGTGCACTGCATAAGTTACTGCATAAGTGGTTTTATTTACTGCATTAGTATAGCTGTTTGTTTACTGCACTGCACTATTGTTTGTGCACTGCATAAGTTACTGCATAAGTGGTTTTATTTACTGCATTGTGGTTTTATTTAAGGCAGTTTACTGCATCTTAAGGCACTGAATATTTAAGGCACTGAAATTTGATATGTGTTGTTAAGCATAATGAAAACAATACAATCCCATTGTATAATTATTTAATATTTTAATTTAAGTTATTGATTAGTGTGATATTCATAAAGAGTTGCATAATGTGTAACTTGGTCAACTTGGTCTTGTGCTACCTATGAATCTTAGTTGGGCAGCTTGAAGAACTTTAACTTGAGTCCATCATTTACCATGCTCCAAATACCTCCAATGGAAAAGGCCACGCTAAAAGCAATCCCAACCAACCAAGGATCCACTTGAAATACTAATTGAAGCTGTATTTTGTAGGCCTTTTTATGAGAACCCACATGAAGCAATGGTAAGCAAATGTGACTGGAAGAGTGAGTCCTCCTAACAAACCAGCAAGACTTGAGAGGAAAGCCTGTGCCACCCCTATGAAAAAGTTGACAAATCCATATCTTTTCAAATAGGCCTTAAGAGTTTTTTTTTTTTTTTTGATGAGAAGATTTAAAAGAATTGATTCACATAAAATGCACAAGTTCAATTTGCTTTCCTTAGCCAAATTTGACACAACTTCCAATAATTAAAGGGTCCCTTCATTATAACCATGTTAATCATGAGAAGATGTACCTATATCAATGGCACTGTGACTGTCATTTAGTCTCCATCAATCCTAGGAATTCAATTGGGATGACTATAAAACCAAACCAAACCAGTAAATTTGATGCATTTAACTATAAACAAGTGTGCTTATACAAAACTTAGACATATAATTACAGATAGTTCAAGAAGTGCTGTAACCCACGTTTGAACGACTATAGACTAGTTCAAAAGTGAATTAATGTGGAACTAGTCTTTACAAACAATCAAGTCATTACACGTGTATATAAATCACAGCTAACAATTAAAAACTAATCCTAAAACTACAGGTATAGCTACTTTAAGTTACTACACTGTCTGCTCTGTTCACTACACTTTTTACTACACTGTCTGCACTGTTGTTTAGGTAGTCTTGGCTTGAACTCTTCCAATGCACTGTTATGGCATTCTGCCTCTCTGCCTGAGTCTTTGTCTTGATACACTCCAATACCCGGAGCAGAAAGCCTTTCCCCATATGTATAAGACCTTGCGCAATTCGCACCTATAAAAGAGGCAAAGGAAATCCATCATTTTCATAGTACATATAAAAAAATACTCCATGAAATAATGTCTAGAAAAGTATAAGGAATTCAATAGAAGCATTACACAAAATTGACTATTATTGTTATTGGAAGATTAGTTCCAGAACCATATATTTCTTTTATGCTAGAAATAGTTGAGTTCTCATCAATCCATTCAGGAACAATGTACCCAAGATTGTAGTGTGGGCAGGGTTCTTCATTTTACATTGCTCCATTGCTAAATATGTATGGTTGAGCACTAACCAAAAATACACTCTTGAATCCAATTCCTATAAAGTATAAAATAAGCTAATTAGAGCCACAACATCACATATCCTGCCCAACCAATAGCTTAAAGGAAAACAAAAAAATCAATTTTATCTAAATTCTAATAGGTTCATACTTCCAACAGCTTACTTGAATATTATTATTAACTAGTAATCATCATTAAAATTGTGCATATATGATATAACCATAGTAAGGTTGGCATAGAATTGATTTGAGTAGAAACGTAGTAAAATTGAAGCTAAGACATAAGAGAGGTTAATTGTTGCAAAATCAAATTCCAAGCAACATAAGAGAGGTTAACTAAGTGGCCCTCACGTCCAAGTGGCAATAATTGTGGATGGGCGAAAATACTACATCTATAAATATAAAGAACACTTCGAAATACAATAATAAACAGCCACCAATCACACATTTACCACCTCTTTAACATCAAAATAAGCCTAAAAATAAAACACAAAATCATCTAACCAAATGTTGTCCTTACCACATATATCTCAGATTCACTTTGAACATTGTAGTGCATGTATACGCAGGTGCCAAAATGATCATACCACTAATCTTGATCATATCTAAGCAAAAAATATAACTTCTAGCATGATCTAGAAATAGGCAAGTTTCATGAAAAGACCATACCCAAATTTTTTAAAATGGAAAAAAAAAAATTCATTGGGGCATTTTATCAAACAGTTGGAGCAGAAAAGGAATGAACCGAAGTTGTGTAATCAATTGGCCATGAATTCCTAATTACCCAGTACAAAAATCACTCAAGATACACCATTTTATCAAGGACTTAACTATAATTATCAAATAGATCAACATGATTATCAAAGGGAATCAAAGAAAAGCAAATAATTAAAAAATCAAGAACACCTATGGTAGAACATTTTATTTTATGAGGCAAGAAAATCCTAGAATTTCATCTAGCCAAAAAGAAGGGGAAAGTGGACTCACCTCGTGCGGCGATGAGTGGGTAGTGCCCAAGTCTCCATTGCTGCCGAGTGGGAAGTCAGAGATGATGACCCAACTTCGGCAGAAAAATATCTTGTTTGGCATTGGGGGAAAACGACCCACAACCCATCGAAGACAATTGTGAATTTTCTCTCAACAGTGTTCGGCTTGGTTTTTTTATTTTCTTTCTTCTTTTTTTGCCGGCAACCTGTGGAGGTGGAAGTGGAGGAGCAATGGAGGAGGAGATAAAGAGAGAGAAACGCAGGTTTAGAAAAGAGAGAGAGTGTGTACCGAAAAAAAAAAAAAAACAGAGAGAGAGAGAAACTAACGGAGAGACAAACGGAGAGAGACTAATGTAGAGTGTGAGAGAGAGTCAGACATGTTTTTTTTTTTTGGGTTTAGAGATAGGTTTAGCAAGTAATAAATGTGGGTAATTAATGAGATGTTATTAAAAATATTTGTAATAATTAAGGCATTTTTTAACCGTTGGATCTGCTTAAATCCAATGGTTTAAAAAATGTATAACTCTTTAGAGTTACACCAGGTGTAACTTGAACCTATCTCATATATATATATATATAAATATATATATCAAATTAGAAGCAATAATGAATATTAAAGCAAATTCATGGCTATTTAAAGCAAATTCATGACTATTGAAGAATATTTAGAAATTAGAATACAAAAAAAAAAAAGGGATACTTATTAATTTTCAAGTACAGTGTTACTATTTAGAGCATGAATGCTCTCTTTGTTTTGTGAAATGACATTTGATTTTTTTTTTTTTTTTTTTTGGTTCTAGCGTCTTTATTGTGTCAAGTATTTTAAAAAAAAAGAAAAAAAAAAAAAAGAGCACTACTAGGACATGCATGCCGAAGTGTTCCATGCAAATTGAGTGTCTGACACGAGTACGACACCATAAATAAAGTGTAAGTGTTTTCCACATTCTCAATAATTGATGATTCCAATTTTCCAACTCCACAAAGGCTCTAAGATAGCATATATAAGTTGTTTCCTTCCAGTTCTATTATAACATCACTTGTTCTAATGACCATTAAATCCAAATCAACTATACTAGTTTGTAAGAAAGCATTGAACAAGAGTGAAGAAAACAGAGAATTACAGAGAAGAGAGATTGAAAGCTAGAGAGAAAAGAGTTGAAGAAAATCTCTGTATTGAATGAATGAATGAATCTGTACATGATTTGAGGCTTTATACAAAAATAGAATAAACTAACTTACCAACCTATACGGAATCTATTATAGCACGTGTAACAATCTGTTATAGTACGTGTGTTTACAAGCTAAATTAAATAAGTCCCTAAACTACTTGCAGTTCAGCTAACGGTGTTAATTGCTCTCTGTCATTTAGTCTTCATCTTGTCGTTGAGCTCAAACTTCTTCTTTCTTTACTCTCTTTGTTCTTTTTTCCCTTTCTGTTCTTTACAACTTTGATACTCCCCCTCAAGATGAGAGCCAGAACTGTGTATGTTCACAATACTTATCTTGGTAAGTAAAGATTTTAATTGTTAACCACTATGAGCCTTTGTGAGCAGGTTTGCTAACTGTGAATGTGTGGGAGTGTAGAACAATCTTATGATTTTATCTTGCACCTTATCTCTAACCAAATGGCAGTCTACCTCTATATATTTAGTCCTTTCATGAAACACAGTATTTTCACCTATGTATATTGCTGCTTGATTATCACAGAAAAGTAAAGCAGGTTGTGGATGATAAACTTCGAAATCCTTCAACGAAGCCAATAACCAAGTCATTTCACAAACTGTCACTGCCATAGCCCTATATTCTGCTTCAACAGAAGATCTAGAGACTATAGATTGTTTCTTGGACTTCAATGAAACCAGAGAATCGCCCAAGAACATACAGTAACCAGCAGTTGATCTTCTAATGTCAACACATGATGCCCAATCTGTAAAAGCTTTCAAGTGAAAATCTAATTTAGAGGATAGAAAGAATGTCTTGGCTAGGACATCCTTTGATGTATTGTTACACTTTATAAACTACATCCAAATGAGGTTTTCTTGGTTTTGACATGAACTAGCTTAGTTTGTGGATTGAATATGTGATATCTGGTTTGGTAATGGTGAGGTACAACAACCTACCAACCAACCAATCTTCTATAAACACTAGGATTAGGCAGTAACTCCCTTTGGAATTTGCTTAACTTCAAATTTTTTTTCCATTGGAACTTTGCAAGGTTTGCATCCTATCACACTAGCATCTTTGAGCACCTCTAATGCATACTTCCTTTGACACAAGGAAATCCCTCTTTCTGATCTAGCCACTTCAAGAGCAAGGAAGTACTTCAAGTTTCCAAGGTCTTTTAGTTTAAACTCTTGATCCAAGAAGCTTTTAAGTTCTTCAACAGCTTGAACATCATTACTTGCAATAAGGATATCATCAACATAAACCAGCAATGCTATGAAAGAGTGATTGAACTTCTTAGTGAACAAAGAGTAATCAGACTTACACTGCTTAAACCCATACTTTAGAATAGTGGTGGAAAACTTAGAGTACCACTGTCTTGAGGCTTGCTTAAGTCCATACAAGGACTCGTTGAGCTTGCAAACCAAATGCTCCCCCTTGTTGTGAAAACCATGAGGTAGCTGCATGTAAACTTCTTCATGGTCACCTTAAAGGAAGACATTGTTTACATCAAGCTGAACCAGATGCCAACCTCCCACAACAAATATAGCAAGCAATGTCTTGACAGTGGTCATTTTAGCCACAGTGCAAAATGTTTCTGTGAAGTCCAATCCTTCCTGCTAAGTAAATCCTTTAGCAACAAGTCTTGCTTTGTATCTTTCCACTGACCCATTAGCCTTATAGTTCACTCTATACACCCACTTGCATCCAATATCTCTCTTATGTGAAGGCAAAGGAGTAAGAGTCCAAGTGTTGTTGGACTTCAAGGCAGCAATCTCAGCAGCCATAGCATCCTGCCATTTAGGGTCTTTAACAGCCTCATGGTAAAACTTGGGCTCAAGAATATTAGTAATAAGGGAACAAAAATGAGCATAAGCTGAGGACAGTTTGGAGGAATTTAGGTAATTGGATGAAGGATATTTGGTACCTGAGAAGGCTGTTGAAGAACTAGACTTGTTGGCGGGATTGGAATGAACAAATTGGTCACAAACAATTGAGTTGCATTTATAATCTTGCAAATAAGGAGGTTTAGTAATTTTGTTAGATTTTCTTAAAGGTGGAACAGATGGGGCAGGATTCACAGAAGTGATATTTGCAAAATCTATAGAAATAATGGGAATAGTAATTAAGTCAACTAAAGGAAGAGGTAAATCGGTAAGTGTAGAAACGGACTCATTTGGTAAGGGAAAAGATTAACTAGGTAAATAATTAGGATTAGGAACTGATATGCCAGTGTCATTAGGTGAGTGAGTATGATCAGGAAGTGAGGTAGGAGGTTGTGCTAGTGAAGCAGAAGCAGGGTAAGGCTTAGGAATAGGAGAGGAAAAAAGAAGTAAGGAATTTGCTGGGGTAGCCACAAAAGGAAAAAGATGAGGTAAAGTGATTGTGGAATGAGGAGAAGAAGAATATGTATATGAGATGAAAGGAAACACAGTTTCATGAAAAAGAACATCTCTAGAAATAAAAATTTTCATGGTTGCCAAATTAAGCAGTTTGTTGAAGGAAAAAATGCATGTGCACAACGGGAAAAAAAAAATTAACGGATCTACATCATTCGTAATTTATAACATGCACTATGTAAATTTCAGAATATAAGAACAAGATAGTGTACCTTGGTGTGGTGAATTTCAAAACAAAGATTGTAAGCACTTGAAAATACTTTTAATCTTCACTCGAATCACTCCAATTCCACTAATGCCCAAGATGTGTGGTCTCTCAATCAGTTATATGAAATGTTCAAGAGAGAATTCAAGAGTGTCCAACACTCACATACACCATATCATGTAAGTTGTTAGTTGTTAAAATTTGTATGTTTCTCTCCTTATAACTGATTATCTAATTGGGCTAGTCTTTTGGGCCTTTCCAATTGGGCTGTAATATGTGGTTTGGAGTGGGAAGAAAACGGACCAATAAGACACTAGCTCCAATGGGCTTTGGGCTTTTCTGTCAACTCTTGACAAGTCCAAAGTTACCATTAACTATATTTAATACCACTATATAAATATAGTTGCACTCTAGGCCTTATTAATAAATTATATCCCATGACTTTATTGTACATGCAACCCCTTCATAAAATATTCGTAGTAATACAAAGTCATAAATAAAGACTACCACTTTGTAGATTACTACATCTTAATCCTTGAGTACCCGGCTTAATCCTTTTAAGTTATTCATCATATATTTATGAAATCCAATTCCATAAATATATACTTTAGTAATTTCTTACTAAAGTGGTTAGGCCTAACTCTCTGAATAACAAACCCATTAAACTTATCTCAATGGAATATTTTGTATCTCCATTAAGAGACTATGAATTCCATCTTGAGAATATGTGTTCCATCAACACTAAATGTAGCTGCCCAACATACTGAGGTTTTGACCATTACTTAAGATCTCATTCCTGATATATCAAAGCAACCTACACCTTATGATCATGTCCACTATTCTCTCAGGATTAAGAGTTCATGCAAATATAAGTCGTGAGATTTATTATTCATTTGACAGTCTTTAGGATAATAATAAATCTCACAGCGGTCCAGTTCAATATATCTTAACTCTTAAAACATATTAACACATCAACTAGAAGTCTCCACTTCCATGATCAAGACAAATCATCTTAATTGATATGTTATAGTCTTCGCAGATGAAATGCCCAATTTCATCACCGACTACGAACTAAAATTAAGAGTTTACAAAGAACTTGTGACTTATATCTTCTGTGATTAAATCACATAAATCATATACTATGCATCTCATGGACTATATGATAATGTCCAAATATTCATGTTACCATTATTTCAGATAATAATAAAACAAATTTATTAATCATAATATTAAGTCATACATAATGTCACACATAATGTCACACTTAATATCATACATAGCATCATACAATAGGATTTAAGGGCAATAATCCTAACATTTGTAACATTTAACACCAAAAGGATAACCAAGAAATACACAGGGAATAGATCTAGGATCAAATTTAGACCTGTTATGAGCTAAAGTTGACGCAAAACAAAGGCAGCCAAAAAACCTTTAAGTGATCATAAGATGGGGTTTTACTATAAAGCTTCTCAAAAGGTGTTTTGTTTTCTAAAATAGAAGAAGATAATCTATTGATGATATGGACAGCAATTAAAACACATTCACCCCTAAAAGAAATAGGCACTTTAGACTGAAATTTTAATGCTCTTGCAATGCTTAAGATATGTTGGTGTTTCCTTTCCACAACTGAATTTTGTTGTGGAATGGCAACACAAGAATGCTAATGAATTATTCCATGATCAACAAAAAAATCTTTCAAGAAAAAATCTTGAGCATTATCAGTCCTAATGACCTTGATATTGGTATGAAATTATGTACATATCATCTTATAAAAAGAAATCAATAGAGGCCTAGTTTTAGATTTTGATTTCATGAGATATACCCATGTTGATCTAGTGGCATCATCCATAATAGCAAGAAAATATCTGAAACCATCATGAGTAAGCTTAGCAAATGGTCCCCAAACACCACAATGAATAAGATCAAAGGCATTAACAGACAAATGATTAAAGAAAGGGAAGGGGAGTCTTTTCTGCTTGGGACAAAGAACACAAGCTTTATTGCTATGAAAAGTAGTTACATCATGAAGGTGATGATGTAAAACATGAAGTTTATTGTTTGACACATGACCTAATCTAAGATGCCAAAGATATGGCTTAGTAACAACAGGAACATCTGAAACAGATTTAATAAAAGACTTAAAAACATACTCTAATTTGGAGGAGGCTTCTAAAACAAACTTGCAAGAAGTTAAAGATTGCAGCAAGTAGAGGTTGTTATGCAATTTACCTACTCCAATCGTTTTCTAACAAAAAAGGTCCTGTATGAAACACAGATTGAAAAGAAACACAAAACAACATGATAGGGATTTGGTTAATTGACTAATTGAAATCATATTGAAAGTGAAAGAAGGAACACATAGTACATTTTCAAGAACCAAGTAGATGTTACTTGAATTGTACCTATGTGTGTAACAATGACCTTTTCACCATTAGGAAATTGAACAAAGGTGGAAACAGAACTAGTAATTTTGGTAAACAAGGTTATTAAGAGAACTATATTGTCTGTAGCTCTAGTATCAAGAACCCAAGTTTCTTTACCATAAGCTATTTTATTTGCAGGATTAACAGCAAAGATTGAATGTTGCGTACTTAAACACATAAAATCTTGCAAGAAATCACAAGAATTACCTAAAAGAGCATAATTGGCTGAGTGCATAGCATCATTGGAACCACCAGATGTGGATGCATGAGAATTCAGCATAGAAAGAAATTGTTGACACTGCTTTAAAGTGAAAGGAAATGAACTGATTTGATGTGCAGCTTCAGGTTGACCTTGATCACCTTCAACAATGACTTGATAGGCCATAGCTACTCTTCCATTTTGCTTGTAGCCTGGTGGATAACTAACAAGTTTGTAGCATTTTTCCATGATGGGACCAACCTTTCCACAGTGGCTACACAGAGGTCTTCCCTTTCTAGTATTCCCCTTGAAATTCTTGCCATTGTTGCTTAAAAAAAAAAAAAGAAAAAAAAAAAAGAACTTTGATTGAATCCTTGGTTCTTGAGATCAAGTGTAGTGGACTCAACTGAAGGATTAACATTCAATCCCAAAGACCTTTGCCTTTCCTCTAGAATCACCAAGGAGAAAGCCTTATCTATTGAAGGAATAGGCTCCATCATGATGATATGAGTTCTGACTTGTGAATAAGAATCATTCAATCCATTGAGGAATTGAATGAGTGAATCTTGATGCTAAAGATTTGTGATCTTATCATTCACACCACAAATGCATTTACCACATGAACAGCATGGTAAAGGCCTAAGATTCAACAATTGATCCCAAGAAGCTTGAAGACCAGTGAAGAAGCTTGTCACTGTTGAATCCCCTTGCATCACAGTGGAGATTTGCTTCTGAAGTTGTGAAATTCTTGGTCAATTGGCTTGTGAAAAATGATTCTTAAGTGCATTTCATACCTCAAAAGTTGTATCTCTATAAATGACACTAGCAGTGATGTAAGGTGAAACTGAGTTCAAGATCCAAAAGGAAATCATTGAATTACACTTAGACCAAGCTTGTTTCTCGAGTGGTGTGACTGCCATTGAAGCACTGACAGAACCATCAACAAATCCAAACTTATTTTTAGCATCCAAAGTCATCCTCATAGCTCTAGCCCAAGTAGGGTAATTATCCTCAGTTAGAGGTTGAGAAACCAGGATCGCACCAGGAGTTTCACCATGGTGCAAGAAAAATGAGCTTCGTGGATCTTCCATTGGAGAAAGTTCTTGCTGAGAGAAAGAAGATGAATTAATTTCAATATTCGACATTGTAATGGCCCAGCCCATTAAACAAAAAAAAGAAAAGAAAAAAAAAAGAGGTGGTCAGATTGTTTTTAACCCACGTGACCCCTCACTTACCCCAACTTTCCCCACCATATATTCACAAAATATCTCTCCCTCCCTTTTTGGCCGGTTAGCTCCCTTCTCCTTACTTTGTTGTCTTTTGCTTTTCATTTTCTCTCAAACACCCATCTCTATCACTCCCTCGTACTCTCCCACGATACATACTCCACAACACCATCTTCACCATCATTTTTTCGGCAAGATCACCGGAAAATTCTTAGGAACCTCTAAGCATCTTCATATCTTTTATTGGAGGTAAAGATTTCTAATCTTTTTGATGGGTTTTATGCTTTTGCTTGAGGTTCTTTTAATCTAATCTTTGATAATGATATTCATGTGATTTATAAGCTTTGGAAGTGATGTTCATGTGTTTATATGTATGGGTTTTGTCTTGATGGATTTATTTGATGAGTGGGTTTATAGTTTTTATAATGGTGGCTAGCTAAGTGGTGAAGATTTGGGGGTTTTGGCTTTTTAATGTGAAATAAATTGTGAATATAATTTTTATTGAATTTATTTGGAGCTAGTAAAAGATTTAAATGGTTGTGTTGGAGGATATTGTGATTTTGGTTTAATGGGTCTCTTGATGATGTAGTGTAAATCTTATGGAAGCTAGTCATAATGTTGGAGATGATATTGAATGTGTTAACTTTATAAATTGGAGTTTATGCCTTGTGAATTAATTTGTTGAGAAACTTTGGAAGTGGAATATATTATTGATGATGTTAAATACTAGGCTTGCCTAATTAAGTGCTTATTTGGCAATTCCTAAATTGTAGCTAGATACAATTTCAAACTTTATGCTTATTGTGATTGGTTTGCTTGATATTGTTTAGGTTCTAGCTAATTTCCTTTGGATCGTAGAGAATCAAGCTTTTGTGGGTTGCGAGGTAAGTAGCTTTTAATGGGAGTTTTGGAAATAAATCATGTTGCATAAATGCTGTTTTTGGGTCAAACACATTTTGGAAAAGTTTTTGTGGAACTATGTTTTTTTTAAAAGTATTGCGTTGTGACCCTATTATATATGACTATTTATGAAAAGTGCATCATATTTGGTAATGTGAATGGGGAAATGCATGATTTGTTAGCTTGGAAATGATAAGCATCTTTTATAAAATTCTTGGGAATGGATTTTATGGATTTATTGCATTATTTGCAAATTCTAAAGATGTTTTATCTTGACTTGTGATATTTGGAAAATTGATAGAAAATGTTATTGACAAGAAATGATTTGGAAAATTTGAGAACCTTGTGAATATATTGGGTGTTTCAAAGGTTTTTGTGAAACTACTTGAAATTAAACTGTGTTTTGATTTCATGTAAACTGTAAGCTCTTCATGTTTTTACCAGTGGGCCGTGACATGTGATTACTCGGTGATTACCCAGCCAAATGTCGTAGTCTTTGTGACATTGGTATCTTGGCACCCTGTCTTTGTGGCGGATTGATGTCTTCGTGACATAATTGATGTTTTCGTGGCATAACTTGATGTCTTTGTGACATATCTAATGTCTTTATGGCGGCTTGTCATGTGGCCTTGGGTTGGATTTTCAGGTTTTAAAAGGGTATTTTGATAGCTCACAGTAAATAGATCGTAATTTCATGTTGGAATACTTTGAGAAAGCTTGGAGCTACATTCTTTTAATCATTCTTGTCATTTTATTAAAGAAAAAATGGATTTGCTGGATTTTCATGGAAATTCTCAAATTATTACATGTTTTATAAAATGTTCGTTATCATAAAACTTGCATTTTCCCTACCTCCATTAATTATGCTACTTACTGGGTTCTGTCTTAGTCCATCATTTTATAAACTTTTTCAAAGTAGGCAACGATCATTTTGAGACAACTTTTGGTGGCTAGCAGTAGTTAGAGTAACTACTGATGAAAGCTAAACTTTTGTGATGGAGATATTTAGTTGATCTACATCCTAAAGTAGGTTTGATTTATTCTTTTGTATCTAATAGTAGTCATGACTTTATTTCCCATTGATGGGACGAGTTGATGATATATAATTATTTATTCAGAGCTCCATTCTTTTATGGCCAATGATCCTTGTAATTATTGCATAGAGCTCTGACTTACTTTGGGAGTATATTTAAGGGAATTATTATGATAATTCTCGACATTGGTATTTGATATGATTTATTTGGATTGAATTGTCAAAAAGTAAAAATTTACAGTACCTTTGAGATGTCTTTCTCATGCTTTGGACTCTTTTGAATTTGGGGCCTAACATACATCACTGACAAAGGCTCGAGCTCTGATACTATGTAAGAAAGCACTGAACAAGAGTGAAGAAAACAGAGAATTGCAGAGAAGAGAGATTGAAAGCTAGAGAGAAAAGAATCTGTTATAGCACGTGTGTTTACTAGCTAAATTAAATAAGTCCCTAAACTAATTGCAGTTCAGCTAACAGTGTTAATTGCTCTCTGTCGTTTAGTCTCCATCTTGTGGTTGAGCTCAATCTTCTCCTTTCTTTACTATCTTTTGTTCTTTCTTCCCTTTCTGTTCTTTACAACCTTGATACGGTTCCCTTTCTATCTATCCAACAAGACAACCATCAACTGTTCAGAAAGCCAGCACAGTCAAAGCTCTATGGAAACAACATGGATTGGTGCCTATCGAAATGCTATATAAAACATCGTTTTATAGTGGTGCATTTCGGTGAGAAATCCAAAATCTTTAACACAAGCAAATTTCATAGCAAGCTTAAGCCAGATGAAAGAACCACTGGAAGAATTATAACCTGATGCTGTGAAGGAATTCAAAGTGGGTGGTGATTTGGGTTGGGTACAAACTGATGCAAATGCTAACAGCTCTGCAACCTATAACCAGTGGGCTTCAAGGAACGGATTTCACATTGGAGATTCTCTCTGTGAGTTTGTTACAATATTTTTAGTACTAGCTAGTCTTTTGAAAAATAAAATAAAAAATTACATTCTGACTGATTTATTATGTGGTTTGGTTGAGAAAATTGTGTAGAAAATCATGGTTAGTCTGTGCAGTTTTTCTTTCCCGGTTTTTGAGGTTAAGCGAGAAACAAGGCAGTTGGGTTTGAATGATTATATGCATGCTTGAAAGTGAAATTATTTGTTGTCCTTTTAATTTGAAATCAGATAGTATAGAGGGAATTCTTCTATGTTTTGGTTTATGCAAATCGTTTTAGATAATTTGAATCCAACAGCTTGGTTTTAGGGGGAAAAAAACTACGTTGAGGATTTCTTAAGGTTGAATGATTTTGGTTGCAGCTTGGTGATCTTATGTGCTTTTGAAAGAAATATAGAAGTTGCACTTCTTAGCACAATTTGACAAGAACATTTTGTATAAGCAACCATATGTAACTAACATATTGTGTATTTGGGTTGGTAATTAGTCATAAAAAAGAGTCCTTTGCTGCGTTTAGAGCTTTTTGCTAAAAGATTGTTGGCCTATTTGCTAAAAATTGGTTATATTTGTACCTAGACAAAGTGTGAGCAAATAAACAAAAATGGTTAAAAGAAAAGTCTCTTGCCAAACGGACTAAATGTCCTATATTCCGGCTGTTGAGATCTATTGTGTCTGCCCATTAATATGACTTATTTACAATTTATTAAACACTGTTTATTTCATTATGCTGGGAGTTGAAAATCATGTTTTAATACTTTGAACATTGCAATTCATTCAGGACCTCAAATAAATTGGTAGCTTTTCTTTTGAGCATGTTTTACAGTTTTTACTTGCTTAATTAGCCAAGGTGCAAGTGATAGTCCAGCTGTAATGGCATTCTTTGTGGTGTCCCAAGTATGTGGTTTGAACCCCATCATCCCACCTCCCCCCACTATCTACTACCTGTCTAAAAAATAAAACAACAAAAAAGCCAAAAGTAAACTGAAAGTTTCCTGGAAAAGTATTGATATGCACTGGTGACCTTCCTAAAACAAGCAATGAAGACTTTTCCTTAAGCTGACTCTCAACCCTGGAGTCTTCCTATTGACCTTTCGCCACACCAACAACACCAACCCCACCCCCCCCCCCCCCCCCCCCCCCCTAATAACATTTAATTTTGGGTAGTTTGGTTTTAGCATCCAAATGGACCGGAGAATTATTATTTGAATGTTTATGTAATTGGATGTATGCATTGCGGTGGATGAGTAGACATGAAATACTGACTTTGCATTCAATTGATATTCATGGCTACAAATATAATTAAGATTCTTAAATGCATTAAGAAAGACAATGCTACCTATCCGTAATTAAAGTAACAAGGGGGGGAGTGGTGTGAATTTTTAGTACGAGTGATATCCTTGATGGCTGGAACTCTCAACATCTGAATTGAAAGAATGTAAGGTTTGCATCCTGATGCTTGCAAGTCTGTCACCGCTTTTCTTTCTCTCTTTTCTCCATTTCTGCTTTCGAAGCCAATGTTCTATCATCATAACAGTTAACCCAAGAAAACATGTGCCTATAGTCCCTCCACCAATTGACAGTAAAACTACAAACATCCACTCTGTTCCCTTATCATGGGGAATGATGACCCATGTTGCTGCAACATAAGCTGTTGCCATGAATGACACTGCTACCCACATGACCTTGTGAGCAACCTTCAGTATCATCATCTGAGGTTTCCTTTGGAAAGGAATGATGCTGACTAGAACAACAACAATACACAGAGATGTGAACAACGCGATATTGTTGCTTAATGTAAATACCTTGAAAGCTTTTGTTTTGCACACCATAGACTTTCCTTTGAGTGGTCCATCCTGATAAATGCCACCAGGAGGGCTTATACCTGCTGCAAATGTAACTGTGGCAATCAAAATAGCCACTACTGTAATTGTGTTCCTGGCATTCTGAACTGCCTCACTATATATCTCATCTTGCTTACTCTGACGACTTCTATAAAGTTCTGCTAGTTCTCCCTGTCGTCTTTCACTGAGACGTTTCTGCTGCCCCAAACTGGCCAGGGTACTAGTCAGGGAATTATTAGTCTGCTTGGATGAGCACTCTGGTTCAGATGTGTTATTATCCTGAATTTCACAAATTTTTTCTACTTGATGCTGGATCAATTTTATTTGCACATTTCCACTGGCCTGGTCGAGGATGTCAAGCGCTGTGAGTCCCTTATGGTTCTGGAAACTGAAATCCATTGTTGTTTTGTTGATCAAGTACTCCACAATCTGTAACAAATTTGAAATTCATAAGTCTAATTAGGAAACAAATATTTGTAACCAAAATCATCATCATCAACATCAACAATGAAAGTTAAACCTTCATTACAAACAATAAAGAATAATGTCGTGAAGAAATATTACTATTGGCATGCGCTGTCCTTGGGGATTTAGGCATGGGGCACAACAAAAATTTGGTATGATATAAAAAGCAGGATACTAACTTCTACACCCCACACATGCATAAACACACACAAACTATAGACATGCAAAGGTACTTTGAAATATTTACTATGCATCTGACACAACTAGTCAAAAATTATAGTAGATTCTTCTGCAAAACTTTAGTACTTAGATATGCCATGTAGAGATGACTTCACCCCAGGCTTTTCTAATATGACAGCCATCAATTATAACAGGTTTCATTTTCATTTCTCACCTGATGGTGACCTCCAGAGACTGCAATATGGAAGATGGTGTTACCATATTGATCTGGGCAGTGGAAGATATTGGTATCATTGAAAGCATGCACCAAGTATATGAAAGCATCATAGTGGTTGTATCTCACAATTAGATGAAAAACGGTCTCTCCATTCTTTGTGTGACACTGAAAAGATGTTGGAGCCATAGACATGAATTCTTTTAGAATTGCAGTGTTTCCATTCATCGCAGCCAAGTGCAGAGGTGTGTAACCATCATTATTGAATTCCAGAGCAAGTTCTGCGTCAGCTTTTAGGATCATTCTTGTTATCTCCACGTGCCCTCTATGACAAGAGCAGTGTAATGGTGAATAACCATTTCTGTCAATCTTTTGAGCAAAGTTTGGGCACACCTCTAAAATCTTCCGAACAATACCTGCATCAGCAACTCTAATTTATCAATACATAAGCAAAATTTAGCTGAGCAATTGAAATTTACATTGCAACTCATCTGAATATTTGTTTCGATCTGAAATTATCAGCTGCTGGACCTAGCAATGGACAAGGAGAGAAATTCTCTTGCCTAATTGGTTGGCAATGTGTTCAGCAGTGAAAAGTCAGTAAATAGAACTTTACTACCAACCTGTGTATCCTCTTGACACAGCAACATGAAGGCTATTTTGAACAAAATTATCTTCTTCCAACCCCTGCAACCAAGGCTTACTCAAAAGGAGCTTGATGACATTGAGATGCCCATGACTGCAAGCCATGTAAAATGCGCTCTGGCTGTCAG
Source organism: Quercus aquifolioides (assembly GCA_019022515.1). Taxonomy (NCBI): domain Eukaryota; kingdom Viridiplantae; phylum Streptophyta; class Magnoliopsida; order Fagales; family Fagaceae; genus Quercus; species Quercus aquifolioides. The sequence goes on along the minus strand of CM032328.1, from coordinate 21,313,149 downwards.
AGTTAAGTTTACAAGCTGCCCAAGGATTGGCATCCAATAGCAGCAGTAAGACCTTGACATTCCCTTGACGACAAGCTTCATGAAATGGAGTCTCCAGCTTGCTATTCTCAGCTGCAACCATGTCAGGGCACAACTTGACAATTTCTGTGACCAAATCGATATGTCCAAATCTTGAGGCCAGGTGCAGTGGCGTGTGTAATGTATTAACTGTTCTTTGTTGGAGAATTTCTTCATTCTTGCGAACTAAATTCATAAAAGTGTGTCTTTCATTTTTAGCAATCGCCTCTAAAAGGCTTTGATCCATTTACTTAAAACTTCCGATAGTTACTCTACAAATAGCAAGCTAGTCAGATGGAAAATTTTGTTGGCACTTTTTTTGCAAATGATAGCTGCTTTTGCATTTTCAACTGGATAGATTCTGCAAAAATTGGAAAGAAATAAAAGGGCTGAGCAACGCAGTTAAAGAAACCTCTTTGAGAAATGCAGCTACCAAGTTCCAAGCAGCTTCAAGGAAGGTCACTAGTATTGTAGCATTTGGATAATTTTCTTGTCTTTTAAGTCTTTGTAATATACTGGCACACCATAAAAACAATGAAAGTCAAATATTGGGGCATTCGTGTAGTTATGGTTCTGTCGTTTAAATATGTATTTTCTTCACTTTCTTGGTTCTTTCATTGAACCTTTCACAGTATAACTCTACCACATTAAAAAAAGATTGAATCTTTGATTAAAGAATCAATGGCTGGAACGTCCATGCTTCATGATTTTAATACTATTTCATTCTTTTATTTTCTCCTCCGCCAAGTCAATTACATGGACTAGCCTTCTAGAAGGCCATCCACAACCAAATCGTATCCTCTGTATGAGTTTGCCATTTGTAATGGAAAATAATTCTGCATAAACTAAGCAATATTTAGAATGGCCAAGAGAGATAGTGCTCGTTTGGCATCCCATTTTGAAGCCGTATTTTTTCGAAGTATAGCTTTTTAAAGCTCTGCTACATTTTTGTCAAACAGACATGTTTTAAAAAGATTAAAAAAAAATTACACTATACTAATTTCTTATTGTCAACCTTATAAACTGGTCTTGCTTTTACATACCATCAATCTGGTGCAATTCATAATTTATTGAAACATTGTCAATATAGTCCTTTAGTATAGTTCCTTAGGTGCATGCAGTACATTCTCAATTAATTTAAAACACGTCATTGCATTGGTCAATGAAGCATAAGCAACGTTATCTTTTTTAAGAAAAAATAATTTCAATGTAGCATGTGTTTAAATTTAACTAAAAAAACCTAATATACCGTACGATCTGTCCATGAGTTTTACCCATCTTCAAACAGATCACATGTTATCAAGCAAGCAGCAGCTCTTTAACCCATAGACCTCACCTACTAGTCAATAAAGCCAATAATGCTAACATTATTTTATCAATGTGTAATCCTATGCCTAGCGACAGGTCAAACATGCAAACCCACGTAACATATTTTCACTACCTACAAATTTTGAAAGTTTTAAATTTTCTTTGTAATAAGTAATAACATTGCATAAATTAAGAGATACATTTATTAAAATAATCATACATAAAAAATTATATTAAATAATCGTACATAAAAAAGCAGTGAGATTTGTGGAACTAATCATGCCTTTACGCGTGCACCCGGAAACATAGGCCGACTGCTGAGCCCACTCTAGCTCAGCCACACCACCCGAGGTGCGAGCCACCCGAGAAGCAAGCTATTACAGCGAGCGGCTGGAGCTATAGGGAGCCAAGGAGCTTCCTAGCCAGTATAGTTTTGTTTTTTTTTATTTATCTTCTTTGTCCGAAAATAGGTTTGATTTGCTTCACCTATAAGAATTTCTACCAATAAATTATATCAATTGATTTATTTCCTCAAAGTAGCATTTTTCTTTTTTCCACACGACAAAGGTACTTTGAAGTGTTTAGTATGTATCTAACACAACTCAAACAAAAACTATAACAAATTTATGTGAACATCTTTAGTACTTAAATATGTCATGTAGAAATGACTGCAACATAGGCTGTTCTAATTTTACAGCTATCAATTATTATCATTTAGGGAAAGTAAATAAATAAATAAATCTCTATAGTTTTACACTTGAGACACATTAAACCTCAAAGTTTAAATATGACACTTTAAACCTCATACTTTCACAAATATACGAGGAAAAAAAAAAAAAAAAACCCAAATCTGGGATTAAAGTGTACTATTTATAAAAGTGTAAAGCTTAAGGGAGTGTTTGGTACATGCACTTAAAAATATGTGTTTTGTTATTTGAAAATATGTGTGAAAATACGTGTGAGTGAAAAAGTGTGTAAAAATACGTGTAATATTGTTTAAAAACTGAAAACATGTGTTTGAGTTGCCATACCAAACGGGGCCTAAAATGTCCATTTTATTAGTGTGGAATTTAATGTGTCTCAAATATAAAACTACGGGGTTTTGACATACTTTAGTGGAAGAGGGTTGCTAGTGTTTGAACCACAAACATCAGGTATCATAAAGGAAGCTAGTACCATTACACTTTTACTCAATCTTGAATCTTGAAAGCCAGGTGCAATGGTGTGTGTAAGGTATTACCATTACACTTTTACTCAATATTGAATCTTGAAAGCCAGGTGGAATGGTGTGTGTAAGGTATTACTTGTTCTTCGCTGGAGAATCTCTCTATTTTTGTGTACTAAATTCATAAAAGTGCAAATGTTATGTTTAATAATCACATCTAAAAGCCTTTGTCCATTTTCTTAAGCTTCAAGAGTGACTCAGTCTAGCCAAGAGTCTTGTAGGTCAATTAGCACCTTTTAGTATTTCCAACGGGAGCATCCCAGATTCAAATTCTCACACCCTCAACTATCGAAAAAAAAAAGACTCACTCTACATAGAGTATGATAATCAAATGGGGACTTAATGTTGCCATTGGTATTTCCTATATTCTCTGAGAAATGAAGCTGCCAAGTTCTAAAGCATATTCAGAAAAGATCAGTAGTATTGCAACATTTGGATATTATCCTTTTTAGTTTTCAGTTTTCACTCTATATACCATTTTGATGAAGGACAAAAATTCTAACTACTTTCCATGTACTTTACATTTGTGACTGAAAGGAAACTCGAAGCTGAGATGAAAGAACCAATGATGGACCCCCAATGCTTGATGGGTATTTACAGTAAGTCTTACTATTCAGATTTTGGTGGGATCAGGTGTTTGTGCGACTGTCTAGAGACATACTCTTATATTAGTATCATTCCATTCCTCTCCCCTTCCAAATCAATTATATAAATTAGCTGTTTGTTTCAGCGATGATGTTTTCTAGAAAATGAGTCATTTTCTAGAAAGCATTTTCTATAAAATTATCTTATTTTCTTATATTTGGTAGCAACCTTTAAGTGAGTTAAAAATCAATCTTTAAAAATATTTCTAGAAAGCATTTTCTATAAACAATCTTTAAAAATAAACCATATTTTTTATGTTGACCAAAGATAATTTTCCTTTGACTTATTTTTTCTGATGCTATTAAACACTGAAAAATACAAAAAACTGTCAAAACAAACACAGCATTAGGCAGATTAAGCGAGTTTTGGATCAGATCATATAAGATAATAGATGGTCTTCTATCTTGCTAGCAGGAAAATCAGTAACTTTAGGAAAATGTTTAGTCACAAATGAGTAGTTTTTTTTATTTATTTATAGAAATTTGACTCATTTTCCTGTGTTTGAAATGAGTATGTGTATATATTTTCTTATAATTCCTAATAATTATATAGACAAAGACTGTTATGCATGAAACAAATTCTTAATAGGAAAATATTTATTAATTATTAGTCTATTTGTCAGCCTCATAGGAGAACATATTCCAAATTTACAATTTATACAAAAAAAATAAAACGAGAAAGTGAGAAAAAATATATATTATTTAGGAAAAAATTAGCAGCAATCAACCATTGGTAAGAGGATTAAATTCACTTGGATGCAGCCATCAACCGCTCCTTCTCTACAAGTTTGGTTAAATTCAACTTCAATGTAGCAATGACCCTTGATTATTTCTAATGGCCACATCCTCTTGCTCAATATAGCAAATGAAAATTTCTCATCTCTATCTTAAATCGATGATCATTGAAGGCGATGCTAAGATTGTTATTGACTCAATCAAATCTCCCAACTCAAATCCTCTGCCTCTTTTTAGTAACATCTCTATCATCTTACTTAAAAAAAAAATCTAAGAGAATTATAATTGAGTGAGACTTTTTAAAGATAAAAAATAAATAAAGAGTCGTGAGTTGTCTATTGAATATGTAAACATTCAGGGGGTGTTTAGTACATGTGTTTGAAAATATGTGTTTTGTTATTTAAAAACATGTGTGAAATTATGTGTAGGTAAAAAAGTGTGTGAAAATATGTGTAATGTTATTTAAAAACTGAAAACATGAATTTAAAAAAGAGAAATGATATGTATATAATATTTTCACAACATTTTTACAACAAATTTTAAGTGGAAGGTTGTTACTAGTTGTCATTGTTGGGGTAAAAAAGTAATCTTAGTATTAGGTTCAAATTTGAACTAATAGCAACTAACCACCTGTAATTTTGTTGTAAAAATATTGTAGACGTAGTATCTTTCTTAAAAAAAAAAAAAAGTGTACCAAACACCCCCTGAAAAGAGTTTTCCGCTCTTACGTTCTTTGACTTCCCTTTGTTCTCTCTCTCTCTTTCAACTTACCAAAATCCAAAAACTGGGAGTTTGGTACCGAAGACAACAAAGAAGAAAACGAAAGAGTTGGAGCACATGGAAGGGAGTGGCAGAGTGTTGACTTTGGTTGTTTTGTTTGTTCTCTCTGACCTGCGGTACTATTTCTCTCTCCCATGCTATCTGTTATGTTTTAGAGTTGGCAAATTCCATGATAATATAACTGTGAAATGAGTTCAAGATTATTGGTACAAGAAGCAGCTCAAGAAAAATTAATTCTGCTTAAAATCAACTAAGGGGGTCTTAATCAATTTTCACTATTAACTGTTGTAATCAATATGATTTGGTTTCTCAATTCAATCAAAAATTGTTTAGATTTTTTTTTGTTTTTTGAAAACACTATTTCAGTGAGTGAAAATTGTGAAAATCGTGTGGACAAAGTGTGCAATAGCAAGTGTGTGATAATCATTGCTTCTTATCTAATATATAGTTGATGTGGCACCAATGAATATCATTGTCTGATATTAGCTTTAGCGTCTTCCTTCAATTTAAAATAGTTTAGATATCGCACCAAACACCGAATTAGAATTCGTGATTTTGTACATTCAATGATGATGTTAACCTTACAATGTGTGCTAACTTTAAACACAAAGCAAAAAAAAAAAAAAATGGAAATTCATTTTAACATGTAATTGACATGGCACCAATCACTATCATGCATTTCCTTAAAACTGATATTAGCTTTAGCATTTTCCGGTGGATATATTGTTTTCAAATTAGAAGAGCCTGTTTCCGGTGGTCTGTTATTATGAATTCGAGGTTTATGACATATAACCTCTATTTAGCTCCAGGAAGTCTCATGGCTACAATTAGTTATATTAATGTTCTTATTAACATTATGACATTGTTTATGCACATTCAAAAGCCATATATATATATATATATATATACACACACACACATGTACAAAACTTTGAGACTAGTTCTTAGAATGAGTGATATCCTCGAAGGTTGGAACTCTCAAGATCGGAATTAAAAGAATGTAAGGTTTGCATTCTGTTGTTTGCAAGTCTGTCCCCGTTTTTCTTTCTCTCGTTTCGCCATTTCTGCTTTCGATTCCAATGCTTAACCATCATCACACTTAACCCAAGAAAAGCTGTGCCTATAGTGCCTCCACTAATCGACAGTAACACCACAAATATCCATTCTGTTCCCTTACCATCTGGAATGATGATCCATGTTGCTGCAATGTAAGCTGTTGCCAGGAACGACAATGCTATCCACATTACCTTGTGAGCAACCTTCAGTATCATCATCTGAGGTTTTCTTTGGAAAGGAATGATGCCAACAAGAACGACAACAATACATAGAGAAGTGAACAATGCGATATTATTGCTTAATACAAATACCTTGAAAGCTGTTGTTTTGTACACCACGGACTTTCCTTTCAGTGGTCCATCCTGATAGACACCACCCGGGGGGCTTATACCAGCTGAAAATGTAACTGTGGCAATCAAAATAGCCACCAGTGTAATCGTGTTCCTGGCATTCTGAACTGCCTCTCTGTATGTCTCGTCTTGCTTGTTTTGGCGAATTCTATAACGTTCTACTAGTTCTTCCCGTCATTTTTCACTGAGACGTTTCTGTTGCCCAAAACTGGTCAGGGAACTAGTAGTCTGCCTCGACAAGCATTCTGGTTCAGATGTGTTACTGTCTTGAATTTCAGAACTTTTTTCCACTTGATGCTTGATCCATTTAATATGCACATTTCCACTGGTCTGGTTGAGGATGTCAAGGGCTGTGAGTCCTTTATGGTTCTGGAAACTAATATCCACCGCTGTTTTGTTGATCAAGTAATCCACAATCTGTAACAAATTGGAATTTCAGAAGTCTAATTAGGAATTTACACATGCACACAATAACACCAGTAGAAGCATCGACAATCAAGTTTAATCTTTGTAACACACATTTACAAATCTTTCCATTTTAAAGAAATGTTACTATCTGACTTCAGCAGTCCTTGAGGACTTGGGCTTGGTACACAACAGAACTTGGGTATGATTCTTAAAGTAGGATACCTCACATACCCTAACATGCACAAAAACACACACACACACACACACACACACACACACACTCACACACCATATACATGACAAGGTACTATTAAGTGTTCACTGTTGATTTGATGCAATTCAGCCAAAATTATAAATGTGTATCTGCACAATTTTAGTAGTTCATATATTTCACCTGGACATGACTGCACCATAGGCTGTCCTATTTTCTCAACTATGAAATATACAACAGATATCATTTTCATTTCTCACCTGATGGTGACCTCCAGAGGCTGCAATATGTAAGATTGTGTTACCATATTGATCTGGACAGTGGAAGATATCGGTATCATTGAAAATGTGTACCAAGTATAAGAAAGCATCGTAGTGGCTGTATCTCACAGTTAGATGAAAAACATTCTCTCCATTCTTCGTGTAACACTAATAAGATGTTGGAGTCATTGAAGTGAATTCTTCTAGAATTGCAGTGTTGCCATTCATTGCTGCCAAGTGCAAAGGTGTGTAACCATCATTATTAAATTCCTGAGCAAGGTCTGCATCTACCTGTAGGAGCATTCTTGTTATCTCTACGTGCCCTCTATGACAAGAGCAGTGTAATGGTGAAGAACCGTTCCTGTCAAACTTCTGAATCAAGCTTGGGCACACATCTAAAATCTTCCTAACAATTCCTGCATCACCAACTCTAATTTGTTAATAATTAAGCATAATTTAGCTGAACAATTAATATTTACATCGCAAATCATCTACATATTTGATTTGTTTAGAATTATCACCAGTTGGACTTAGGAATGGATGCAAAGAGAAATGCCAAATTGTTTGGTGATGTGTTCAACAGTGAAAAGTTAATTAACAGAACTTTACAACCTACCTGTGTGTCCTCTTGACACAGCAACATGAAGGCAATTTTGAACAAGATCATCTTCTTCCAACCCTTGTAACCAAGGCTTACTCAAAAGGAGCTTAACCACATCAAGATTCCCATGATTGCAAGCCATAAAAAAGCCACTCTGGTTGTCAGAGTTAAGCTTACAAGCTGCCCAGGAATTGATATCCAATAGCAGCTCTAAGACCTTAACATTCCCTTGACGACAAGCTTCATGCAATGGAGTCTCCAGCTTGCTATTATCAGCAGCAACCATGTCAGGGTACAACTTGATAATTTCTGTGACCAATTCGATATGTCCAAATCTTGAAGCCAGGTGCAATGGCGTGTGAAAGGTATTAGCTGTTCTTTGTTGGAGAATTTCTTCATTCTCGTTAACTAAACTCATAAAAGCTTGCCTGTCATTCTTACGAATTGCCTCTAAAAGCCATTGGTCCATTTACTTAAGCTTCAAGGCTCACTCTATAAAAAGCAAGATAGTCAGATGGAAAATTGTGTTGGCACTGCTTATGGCAATGGTAATTGCTCTTCCGATTCAGTTGGTTAGATTTTGTGCAAGAAATTGGAAAGGAATAAGAAAGCTGAACAATGCAGTTAAGGTATCCCTCTGCTCTATGGAACCTTTTTATCTGCTAACTTGTTCTCTGGAAATGCAGCTGATACGTTCTAAGCATCTTCAAGGAAGATCACTAGTATTGCAACAATTAAATATCTTCCTTTTCTTAACGCCTTGCAATACACTCTTTTGCAAGAAATTTCATATGAAAAGTCAAATATTAAACAATCAGCATAGATGAGAGAGGCAATGGTTGATTTATAAAAAAGTTAATGATTGATGATTTTGACAATTCTTTCATTTATTTTATCTCTTCCAAGTCAATGCTATGAATTAGCCTTGATAAATGAACTTCCTGCTTTTACATAGCATCAAGCTAGTGTAATTTCATATATATATATATATATATATTCGTTTATATAGATGATATCCACATTTATATGGATGATATTCAAACTATATCACTGTACCAATTTGATATTTGAAATAATGATAACGTATTGCACAATTTTAGTATACATACCAAAAAATTATATACTTGTAATTTATCTATCAAAAAAAATAAAAAATTATATACTTGTAAGTTGTAAGCACATTCAGGAAAAGTAAAATGCATATTTGATTATATATTTCAAGGACAATTTAAAAGTTTGAGAAGACATGAATGAAGCTAAATGTCAATTAATAAAATGGTCTGACTAGTTTAAATAATTAAATATGATCCTAAATCTTCAAACATATAACCTGTTATAGAGTGGTTTATAACCCACAGACCTCATCATGCTAACATTATTATTGTCAATGTGTAATCCTAGGCCTAGTGAGAGCTCAATAATCTGATCTACCTGTTCAACGGCCCATGGTCCAGATCACCTTCAATGAAGTACATGATGAGGAACACCCTAAGAACTAAGAAGCCTAATCTGCCAACCTAGATAACATATTCTACCTACCTATTATGCATTGGTAACTTCCCAGGGTAATGACCTGACTCACTCACTCACCCCTTATCCAGCAAGATCTGTAAGAAGTCAACTGCCATTTTCAGGTAACTTTCCTTGTTTTCAGTTGTTGGGTTTGGTTTTGCTTCTGCTCCATTTTATTTTGGTTGTTGACCAAAATAATAATAATAAAAATATTGTAAATCCTGTTCTTGTATTAGGCTTGGTCAAATGGTGGTTTTGATTCTTTGGTGTTCCATGTAACAAAAAAACTAAATATAATTCTTGCCGATTCATTTGTTTGATTTGGTTAGGACCTTGGAAATTAGAATGTTCCTTAAAATTTATATTCAGCTTAGTCCAGTTTGATTGTTTGGCTTAGTTTAGTTGCTTTTTTTTTTTCCCTTTGAAGTTTCAAATTTTCATGAACACGAATTTTTGTTCCCCCAGTTCTTTAAAGTAATCAAGAAGAGTGTAGTACAAGACATGGATCGAACTCAGGACCTTCAACTCTGATACTAGGGACAGAACCAAGATTTGAACCTAGGGGAGCTAAAGCATGAATCAAAAAAATTTCATGTGACATGGTTAATTAAAAAAAAAAAATCATGGTAGACAAAAAATTGCACTTTATTACCTAAATATTTAAGTCAAGAAGGATATAATATGAACCAAAAAAGTTGAAAGTTACAACATGATATTCTAACCTTTTTTGAAGAAGAGGACTTCAAATCCCCAGATTTTGGGTAATTGAAATTATTATGTTTTGATTTTATCATGTTGACCAACTCACCAACATGATAATGTTATACTTTTGGATACAACTGAAAATCACACTAATGAAGTTTTTCAAAACTTTGTTTGAGGATTTTAAAAAATTGGGATATCAATATTAAGAGTTGGCAATGCTACGTCATCAATATTGGCTTCTAAAAGAATTTTGGCATTTTATCTTTTGAAAAAAATATAATTATTGTAATTCACTTTCCCATAGTTTATAAATTAATTAAAAAAAAGTCATATAAATTGTTGTAACCCATCCTATATACTATTTAATTTTTTCAAAATTTTTTTTGGGAGGGGGGGCCATGGCCCCCCCTGCCCCTTAGTGGGTCCGTCCTTGTTTGATACCATGTTAGATTACCGATTGTCTCAAAAGCTTTACCATACAATTCTATTAACATTAATTGTTTCTTTTCCCATAAAAAACTTTCCTAAAGTGGTTCACTAACAAATACCCTTAGGGCATTTGTTAACATTTCCCATATATATATATATATAGTAGCAGGTGAGAGAGAAAGTTTTTTCTAGAAACCAAATCTGTGAAATATGTTCAAATTTCACTACTTTTCTTAGTCATGGTTTAAGCTTGCTATGAAATTTTCTTGTGTTAAATATCTTGGATTTCCCATCAATATGCACTACTGTCAAATTATGTTTTATATAACATTTCGAAAGGCACCTTGTTGTTTCCATAGCACTTTTGACTGTTCTAATTTTCTGAACAGTTGATGGTTGGATAGATTACTAAACTGGATACTTGATTGCACAGTAATTTGATTTAGTTAGTATGCTTGATTAGGCAGTAAGGGAACTGGTATAGTCAATTTGGATTTAATGGTCATTAGAACAAGTAACGTGATTATTGAACTGGAAGGAAACAACTTATGTTTTCTTAGAGCCTTTGTAGAGTTGGAAGCACCAATTGTTGGGAAATTCTTTCATAAACATATTTAGGAATTAGGATCACACTTTTCAAAATTTTCTATCAGAAAAAAAATACAATTACCATATGCCTTTTCATTTTTTCCAATTACATGCAATGATTTTCCTTCCTTTGTAAACCAAATGAAATCCTTGGAAAACAAGATATAAAACATTTTCAATGAATAAGAACAAAACGTACATATTACAAAATGATTTTCTAAGCAAATACTTAAGCTCCCAACTATTTTTGCAAAATTAGGCAGCCGAGTAGATTTCACTCTAACCAGCTTGTTGCTGCTTTAAGATCAAGTAAGTTACTCTTTCCTCAATTTTGACTGTTCAGTATGCATGTTATCCTAGGCATCTGGAACTACTAAGGTCAGAGTTAGTGGATAAATTGGATTTTGATTCTGATCGAGTTTTATCTCTAGTGTTAGAGTTTGTGGAGTGAGACTTGATGTCAAGTTTGATGCCAGGCTTAGCAGATTGTGACTGGGTTTTGCTATCAGTCAGCACAACAGTCCCTTGTTTTTTACCTTTGTCTTTCCTCCACTTCAACTTCCTCAACCAGTGTCTAGCCAACACAACTCCTAGATAGAAGAATAGAGTTCCCATGGTTGCAGCACTGATAGCAAGTATCCATTCTTTTCCATGACCATGTGGTAAAATTATCCATGTGGCTGCAACATAAGATGTAGCCACGAATGAGACAGCCAACCACATGACTTTGTGAGTAACAACCAGTAGCCTCATTAGTAGTTTTCTTTGAAAAGGAATGATACTGACTAGAATTATAACAATGCTCAAAGATGTGAACAATGCAAAGTTGTTGCTTATTGTAAAGACCTTGAAAGCTGTTGTTCCAGCCACCGTTGAATTTCCGCTCGATGATTGTTGCTGGTAAACACCACCAGGAGGGTTTAATCCAGCAGTAAAAGTAACTGTGGCAATCAGAATGGCAACAAGTGTAATTGTGTTCCTAGCATTTTGCAGCGCCTCCCTGTATATATCATGTTGCCTACTTTGAAGGTCATTATAAAGTTTAGTTAGTTCTACCTTTCGTCTTCTGCTGAGGAGCTTATGTCGCTGCAAATTGACCAAGGAGCTAGTTGTCTTCTTTGGTGAATGATCTGGCATAGTTGAGTTGTCCTCTTGAATTTTGTCTGTCTCCTCAACTTGATGATGGAGTGCATTTACTTCATAATTTCCTTGGTTGGGTGGATCACCAAAGTCCTTTGTTATGGGCAACCTGGACACATTATCTAATTTAATTGGCTTCCAAGTGTCCTCAAATACGCCTGGATTAGTTCCTTCAACTTCTTTTGAACGTAAAATTTTCATGTTAATACCACCAGCTCTCTCCAACATAGCTTTAATATGTGGAACTTTATCATTACTACCTGCCTGGTCTTGGATGCCAAGAGCTGTGAGTCCCTCATAATTCTGAGAGTTGATCTCCACTGTTTTTTTGTTAATCTAAAACTCCACAATCTGGAACAAACTCCACAGTCATGTTTTAATACTTTGAACATTGTAATTCAGTCAGGGCCTCAAATAAATTGGTAGCTTTTCTTTTGAGCATGTTTTACAGTTTTCACTTGCTTAATTAGCCAAGGTTCAAGTAATAGCCCAGCTGTAATGGCATTTTTTGTGGTGTCCCAAGTCTGTGGTTTGAACCTTATCATCCCACCTCCCCCACTATCTACTACCCGTCTAAAAATTTAATTTAAAGAAAAAAAAAAACACTAAAGGCAAAAGTAAACTGAGTTTCTTGGAAAATTATTGATATGCACTGGTGACGCCTTCCTAAAACAGGCAATGAAGACTTTTCCTTAAGCTAACTCTCAACCCCCTGGAGTCTTCCTATGGACATTTTGCCACCTCCCCCCCCCCCCCCCCACCACCTCACCTAATAACATTCAATTTTTTTCCAGGTAGTTTGGTTTTAGCATCCAAATGGACCAGAAAATTATTATTTGAATGTTTATGTAATTGGATGTATGCATTGCGGTGGATGAGTAGACATGAAATACTGATTTTGCATTCAATTTATATTCATGGCTACAAAATACAAGTAAGATTCTTAAATGCATTAAGAAAGATGATGCTACCTATCCGTAATTAAAGTAAAAGGGGGGGAGTGCTGTGAATTTTTAGTATGAGTGATATCCTTGATGGCTGAAACTCTCAGCATCTGAATTGAAAGAATGTAAGGTTTGCATCCTGATGCTTGCAAGTCTGTCACTACTTTTCTTTCTCTCTTTTCTCCATTTCTGCTTTCGAAGCCATTGTTCTATCATCATAACAGTTAACCCAAGAAAACATGTGCCTATAGTCCCTCCACCAATTGACAGTAAAACTACAAATATCCACTCTGTTCCCTTACCATGGGGAATGATGACCCATGTTGCTGCAACATAAGCTGTTGCCATGAATGACACTGCCACCCACATGACCTTGTGAGAAACTTCAGTATTATCATCTGAGGTTTTCTTTGGAAAGGAATGATACTGACTAGAACAACAACAATACATAGAGATGTTAACAATGCAATATTATTGCTTAATGTGAATACCTTGAAAGCTGTTGTTTTGCACACCATGGACTTTCCTTTGAGTGGTCCATCCTGATAAATGCCACCAGGAGGGCTCATACCTGCTGCAAATGTAACTGTGGCAATCAAAATAGCCACTAGTGTAATTGTGTTCCTGGCATTCTGAACTGCCTCACTATATATCTCATCTTGCTTACTCTGACAACTTCTATAAAGTTCTGCTAGTTCTCCCTGTCGTCTTTCACTGAGACGTTTCTGTTGCCCCAGACTGGTCAGGGTACTAGTCAGGGAATTATTAGTCTGCTTGGATGAGCATTCTGGTTCAGACGTGTTATTATCCTGAATTTCACAATTTTTTTCTACTTGCTGCTGGATCAGTTTTATATGCACATTTCCACTGGCCTGGTCAAAGATGTCAAGTGCTGTGAGTCCCTTATGGTTCTGGTAACTGAAATCCACTGTAGTTTTGTTGATTAAGTACTCCACAATCTGTAAAAAATTTGAAATTCATAAGTCTAATTTGGAAACACACATATGCAACCAACATCATCATCATCATCAACATCAACAATCAACTTAAACCTTCACTATAAACAATAAAAAAAAAAAATGTCATGTGAAAGAAATATTACTATGCATATGACACAACTAGTCAAAAATTATGGTAGATTCTTCTGCAAAACTTTAGTACTTAGATGTCATATAGATATGACTTCACCACAGGCTGGTCTAATATCACAGCTATCAATTATAACAGGTTTCATTTTCATTCCTCACCTGATGGTGACCTCCAGAGACTGCAATATGGTAGATGGTGTTACCATATTGATCGGGCAGTGGAAGATATTGGTATCATTGAAAATATGCACCAAGTTTTTGAAAGCATCATAGTGGTTGTATCTCACAATTAGATGAAAAATGTTCTCTCAATTCTTTCTGCGACACTAAAAAGATGTTGGAGCCATAGACATGAATTCTTTTAGAATTGCATTGTTGCCATTCATCGCGGCCAAGTGCAAAGGTGTGTAACCATCATTATTGAATTCCAGAGCAAGTTCTGCACCCAGCTTTTAGGAGCATTCTTGTTATCTCCATGTGCCCTCTATGACAAAAGCAGTGCAATGGTGAATAACCATTCCTGTCAAATCTTTTGAGGAAAGTCTGGCCACACCTCTATAATCTTCCTAACTATACCTGCATCAGCAACTCTAATTTATCAATACATAGGCAGAATTTTGCTGAGCAATTGAAATTTACATTGCAAATCATCTGAATATTTAATTCAGTCTGAAATTATCAGCTGCTGGACTTAGGAATGGATAAAGACAGAAACTCTCATGCTTAATTTATTGGCAATATGCTCAGCAGTGAAAAGTTAGTAAATAGAACTTTACTACCTACCTGTATATCCTCTTGAAACAGCAACATGAAGGCTATTTTGACAAAACTATCTTCTTCCAACCCCTGCACCCAAGGCTTACCCAAAAGGAGCTTGACCACATTGAGATGCCCATGACTGCAAGCCATGTAAAATGTGCTCTGGTTGTCAGAGTTAAGCTTACAATCTGCCCAAGGACTGGCATCCAATAGCAGTGGTAAGACCTTGACATTCCCTTGACGACAAGCTTCATGCAATGGAGTCTCCAGCTTGCTATTCTCAGCTGCAACCATGTCAGGGCACTACTTGATAATTTCTGTGATCAAGTCGATATTATCAAATCTTGAGGCCAGGTGCAGTGGCGTGTGTAATGTTTTAGCTGTTCTTTGTTGGAGAATTTCTCCATTCTCCCAAACTAAATTCATAAAAGTGCGTCTTTCATTTTTAGCAATCGCCTCAAAAAGGCTTGGTTCCATTTACTTAAAACTTCCGAGAGTTACTCTACAAAGAGCAAGATAGTCAGATGGAAAATTTTGTTGGCACTGTTTTTGCAACTGATAGCTGCTTTTGCATTTTCAGCTGGTTAGATTCTGCAAATATTGGAAAGAAATAAAAAAGCTAAGCAATACGGTATAAGGAAACCCCTTTGAGAAATGCAGCTACCAAGTTCTAAGCATCTTCAAGGAAGATCACTAGTATTGTGGCATTTGGATATTTTTCTTTTTCTTTAAGCCGTTGTAATATACTGTTAAGCCACAAATACAATATGACAAAGTAAAATATGAATAAGCACTCGTGTGGTTATGGTTTAGTCGTTTAGATATGAATTTTCTTCACTTTCTATGTGCTTTCATTGAACCTTTTCACTCTATAACTCTGCCATATTGATGGAAGAGGACATAGGTTGCCATTGCTAATTCCTATCTTCTCTGAGAAATGAAGCTGCCAAGTTCTAAGCATATTTAGGGAAGATCACTAGTATTGCAACATTTGGATATTCTCCTTTACAGTTTTCACTCTACCATTTTGATGAAAGACAAAAATTCTAGCAACTTTCCATGTACTTGTCATTAGTGACTGAAAGGGAACTCGAAGCTGAGATGAAAGAACCAATGATGGACCCTCAATGCTTGATGATATTTACAGTAAGTCTTACTATTTAGATTTTGGTGGGGACAGGTGTTTGTGTGACTGTCCAGAGATTTACTCTTATATAAGTATCATTTTGTTCCTCTCCTCTTCCAAGTCAATGATCTAAATTAGCTTTAGGGTAGCAATTGGGCAGGATAAGCAGATTTTGGATTAGATCATCTATACTACTATTTAAGGGGGCTTTCCTGTTTGAGATCCTCATTTATTTATTTTTTTTTTTTTTAAATGCTCTAACACCCCTATGTTTAAATACAAACAAAACTAAAGAATAATCCGGTAAAAATACAATTCTAACTTACACTAAAATATTGTCTAAAAATAAGATTACTTGATTTTCAAATTACTTTATCTACTTATAAATTAGATTCTCAAAATAAAATTTATATATATAAAATAAAAACACAGGATTTTTTTTTTTTTTTTTTTGGATACAAAATAAACGTGTAATATTTTTTCATTTCTTGAAGCTAGCCTCATGACACTCCTAGTTGTATTAGTAGTTTTAAATACATAATACTAATAAGAAAACGTGTAAACCTAAATGAAATAGGACCGCTAAGCCCAACGTTTTCATTTTTTTTCTTCCCATTTTTTTCTCCATTATCAAGACTTAAACGTTTCTCTCTCTCTCTCTCTCTCTCTCTCTCTCTCTCTCTCTCTCTCTTTTCGGTTTCCTTTTTTCTAAATTGTAATCTCACATTTTTTTTTTGGTTTTTGTTTTTTTTTTTTTCAAATCTCTTCTTCTTTATTTTTGAATTATTAAAAAAATGTTATTTTTAATGTACTCCATTTTTTTTTCTTTTTAATGATTTATTTACTTATTTATGTTGGTGTTTGAATTGTTTTCTCTTTCCATCTGTTTGTACTGCATTTTTTTTCCCATTTTAATGAATGTATTTTCTATGCCCAAAATAAAAATATCTATGCGTGTGGTTTAATTGGATAGAAGAGAGAAACATTTAAAATTGAGATAAATGGAAAATTATGACTAAACCCAAAAAAAGCCTCATCACACACACGAAGTGTGTGTGATGAAGCTAGTATAAGATAAAGAAGATATTTAGATAGTTCAAAGCATTGCTCCAGGCTCTCACAAAGGGGGTGGGCCTTACAAGTGGGTCCCACAGTGGGGCCCACCTCCTTTGTGAGAGCCTAGAGTATGCTCCGAGACTATTTAAATATTGCCCATAAGATAATATATGGTCTTCTATCTTGCCAAAAGGAAAATTAGTTAATTAGGAAAATGTTTTGTCACAAATGACTAGTTTTCTAGAAATTTGAATTATTTTCCTGCGTTTGAAATGAGTTTTGAAAAAATCCAAATAATTATATAAACAAAAACTCTCTTGTTGCACTCTTTTCTTTGATTTATAATACTATTGTTTCCACTTTAAAAAGAAAAAGAAAAAAGGAAAACAAATTCTTAATAGGAAAATATTTTTAAATTTTTAGTCTATTTGTGAGCCTAGGAGAACATATTCCAAATTTAGAATTTATACCCAAAAAAAAAAAAAAAATGTAAATGAGAAAGTGACTAATTTGAGAAAAAAATTATTTAGAAAAAAGTTAGCAGCAATTAACCATTAGTAAGAGACGATTAAATTCAACTTCGATGCAGCCATCAACCAGTCCTTCTTGGGAACTCCCTTTGTCCTTCGGTGCTTCTAAGTTCAATTTTATTGCAGCAATCACACTAGTCCGTTTGAGAACAGTTTATCTAGTTTTTTGTTGATTTTATTTTTTATTTTTTATGAACGTGTGCTAAAGTATACTTGTACATTGAATTTTTTTTTTTTTCAATGGTGAGAAAAAGAGGAAAAAAAAAGTGAGGTTTTAAAAAGCTATACATAAAAATTTAAAGCTAAAAGCTAAAGCTTAATGGTCTGTTTAATTGGAGAGGTGGAAAAGTGGGAGGATAGAAAATGGCGGAAGGAGTAAGAGGATAGAAAAAGAATTTAATTTCCCTTATTTTTGTTTGGTTGGGAGTGAAAAAGTGGAGAAATTGAAAAAAATGAGTTTGTATAAATTTACTCATATGCCCTTATTAAAAAATTGATGCCCAATTAAAACAAAAAAGTGACAAACAAGCAAAAAAAAGAAAAAGAAAAAACAATCACCTAAATTTATTAAAAAAAATAAAAATCACGCCTAATTAACAAAAATAAAAAAATAAAAAATAAAAGAGAAAAATAAAAACAAAACAAATCCTTGTCATGCCCACGGCTAGGAAATCAAAAAAAAAAAAAAAAAAAAAAAAAAAGAAAAATAAAAGAAAGCAACGTTGGAAAGCAAAAGCTTAAAAAAAAATAAATAACAAAATACAATTGAGGGCATTTTTGTCAATCAAGTAAATCACACTCTCTCCTTCAGTTTTCTCTCAATTTTGAAAAAAAAAAACATTTTGGTAAGCTCAAGAAAAAAATACCTGAGCTCCATCACATTTTTTTTCCCCATTCCCCCTTCTAATCAAATACATTTCAAAAAGTTTTATCTTCTTATATTTTTTTTCCATCCTTCCTAAAATCCTACCTCATCGCAAATCGGTGATCATTGAAGGCAATGCCAAGATTGTTCTTGACTCAATCAAATCCCCCAACTCCACTCCTCTTTTGCTTCCCCAATTTTCTAATGTTATATTTAATTTTTGTCCTAAAGCCTCTAATGGCCTAGCCCATTGGACAACTCTTTATTCAAGTTAAGGACTTTAGCCCATCTCATCCATCCTTATATTAAGCCTTTTGTAAGGATTTTGATGGACAGTTTCTTTTGTTGTCTTTACCCACGTTAGGCCTCTTTTTAATAATATCTCTGTCTTCTTACTAATAAAATAAAATAAATCTTAGAGAATTATAATTGCGTGAGACTTAAATAAATAAATAAAGAATGGTGACTCATGAGTTGTCGTCTGTTGAATATGTAACATTCAGAGAAAAGAGTTTTCCGCTCTTACGTGCTTTGACTTCCCATTGTTCTCAAAATCATCTCTCTCTCTCTCAAGTCTCAAGTTATAACTTACCAAAATCCAAAAAACCCAGGTCCCGTTTTCATGAATAAATCCTTATATATTCTTAAACCAATCAAAAACCCACTATCCAAACTATAAATGGGAGTTTGGTACCGAAGACAACAAAGAAGAAAACGAAGAGTTGGAGCTCATGGAAGGGAGTGACAGGGACAGAGTGCTGACTTTGCTTTTTTTTTTTTCTCTGGCCTGCGGTACTATTTCTCTCTCTCTCTCTCTCATGCTATTTGTTATGTTTTAGAGTTGGCAAATTCCATGATAATATTTATTTGTACAAGAAGCAACTCAAGAAAATTTATTTCTGCTTATAATCAACTAAGGGGGTCTAAATCACTTTTCATTATTGACTGTTGTAATCAATATGATTTAGTTTCTTAATTCAATCTAAAACAGTTTAAATTTTTAACCAACCCCCCGAAGAGTTTTGTGATTTGATGCATTCTATGGTGATGTTCACAACTTTTAAACACAACACAAAAAATTAATTAAGAATTTTGTCTAATATTTTGTTGATGTGGCACCATTGAATATTATTGTCATGTTGATTAGTAAGCATTTTATAGTAAAACTGATATTAGCCTTAGCATTTTCCTTCAATTTAAAATAGTTTAGATATCCCACTAAACACGGAATTAGAGTTTGTGATTTTGTACATTCAATGATGATGTTTAACCTTACAATGTGTTAACTTATAAACACAACATAACAAATTTAGTTAATATGTCGTTGATGTGGCATGAATCTCTATCATTGTCAAGTCAATTTGTAAGCATTTTGTAGTAAAATTGATATTAGCTTTAGCATTTTCAGGTGGATATATAGTTGTGAAATTAGAACAGCCTCTTGCTGGCGGTCTGTTATTATAAATTTGAGTTTATAACATATAACCTCTATAGTCTGTTCAGTTCTTCATGTATAGCTCCAGGAAGCCTGATTGCTACAATTAGCTATATTAATGTTCTTATTAACATTATGACATTGTTTATGCACAATTAAAAAGCATATAAATATACAAAAAACTTTGCGACTAGTTTTTAGAATGAGTGATATCCTTGAAGGTTGGAACTCTCAACATTGGAATTAAAAGAAGGTAAGGTTTGCATTCTGTTGTTTGCCAGTCTGTCCCCACTTTTCTTTCTCTCTTTTTGCCATTTCTGCTTTCGATTCCAATGCTTAACCATCATCACAGTTAACCCAAGAAAAGCTGTGCCTATAGTGCCTCCACTAATTGACAGTAACACCACAAATATCCATTCTGTTCCCTTCCAATATGGAATGATAATCCATGTGGCTGCAATGTAAGCTGTTGCCATGAACGACAATGCTATCCACATTACCCTGTGAGCAACCTTCAGTATCATCATCTGAGGTTTTCTTTGGAAAGGAATGATGCTAACTAGAACAACAGCAATACATAGAGAAGTGAACGATGCAATATTATTGCTTAATATGTATACTTTGAAAGCTGTTGTTTTGTACACCATGGACTTTCCTGCCAGTGGTCACCATGATAGTCATAGACACCACCTGGGGGGCTTATAACAGCTGTAAATGTACTGTGGCAATCAAAATAGTCTCCAGTGTAATCGTGTTCCTGGCATTCTGAACCGCCTCTCTGTATGTCTCGTCTTGGTTGTTTTGGCGAATTCTATAAAGTTCTACTAGTTCTTCCTGTCATTTTTCACTGAGACGTTTCTGTTGCCCAAAACTGGTCAGGGTACTAGTAGTCTGCTTCGACAAGCATTCTGGTTCGGATGTGTTACTGAACTTTTTTCCACTTGATGCTTGATCCATTTAATATGCACATTTCCATTGGTCTGGTTGAGGATGTCAAGGGCTGTGAGTCCTTTATGGTTCTGGAAACTAATATCCACCGCTGTTTTGTTGATCAAGTAATCCACAATCTGTAACAAATTGGAATTTCAGAAGTCTAATTAGGAAAAATACACATGCACACAATAACACCAGTAGAAGCATCAACAATCAAGTTTAATCTTTGTAACACACATTTACAAATCTTTCCATTTTAAAGAAATGTTACTATCTGACTTCAGCAGTCCTTGAGGACTTGGGCTTGGGACACAACGGAACTTGGGTATGATTTTTAAAGTAGGATACCTCACATACCCTAACATGCACAAACACACACACACACGCACACCATATACATGACAAGGTACTGTTAAGTGTTCACTGTCTATTTGATGAAATTCAGCCGAAATTATAAATGTGTATCTGCACAATTTTAGTACTTCATATATTTCACCTGGACATGACTGCACCATAGGCTGTTCTATTTTCTCAACTATGAAATATACAACAGATATCATCTTCATTTCTCACCTGATGGTGACCTCCAGAGGCTGCAATATGTAAGATAGTGTTACCATATTGATCTGGACAGTGGAAGATATCGGTATCATTGAAAATGTGTTCCAAGTATAAGAAAGCATCGTAGTGGTCGTATCTCACAGTTAGATGAAAAACATTCTCTCCATTCTTCGTGTAACACTGATAAGATGTTGGAGTCATTGAAGTGAATTCTTCTAGAATTGCAGTGTTGCCATTCATTGCTGCCAAGTGCAAAGGTGTGTAACCATCATTATTAAATTCCTGAGCAAGGTCTGCATCTACCTGTAGGAGCATTCTTGTTATCTCCACGTGCCCTTTATGACAAGAGCAGTGTAATGGTGAAGAACCGTTCCTGTCAAACTTCTGAGTTAAGCTTGGGCACACATCTAAAATCTTCCTAACAATTCCTGCATCACCAACTCTAATTTGTTAATAATTAAGCATAATTTAGCTGAACAATTAATATTTACATCGCAAATTATCTACATATTTGATTTGTTTAGAAATTATCACCGTGGGACTTAGGAATGGATGCAAAGAGAAATGCCAAATTGCTTGGTGATGTGTTCAACAGGGACAAGTTAGTTAACAGAACTTTACAAATTACAACCTACCTGTGTGTCCTCTTGACACAGCAACATGAAGGCAATTTTGAACAAGATCATCTTCTTCCAACCCCTGTAACCAAGGCTTACTCAAAAGGAGCTTAACCACATCAAGATTCCCATGATTGCAAGCCATAAAAAGGTCACTCTGGTTGTCAGAGTTAAGCTTACAAGTTGCCCAGGAATTGATATCCAATAGCAGCTCTAAGACCTTAACATTCCCTTGACGACAAGCTTCATGCAATGGGGTCTCCAGCTTGCTATTATCAGCAGCAACCATGTCAGGACACAACTTGATAATTTCTGTGACCAATTCAATATGTCCAAATCTTGAAGCCAGGTGCAATGGCGTGTGAAAGGTATTAGCTGTTCTTTGTTGGAGAATTTCTTCATTCTCGTTAACTAAACTCATAAAAGCTTGCCTGTCATTCTTACGAATTGCCTCTAAAAGCCTTTGGTCCATTTACTTAAGCTTCAGGGCTCACTCAATTAAAAGCAAGATAGTCAGATGGAAAATTGTGTTGGCACTGCTTATGGCAATGGTAATTGCTCTTCTGATTCAGTTGGTTAGATTTTGTGCAAGAAATTGGAAAGGAATAAGAAAGCTGAACAATGCAGTTAAGGTATCCCTCCTCTGCTCTATGGAACCTTTTTAACTGCTAACTTCCTATGTTCTCTGGAAATGCCGCTGATACGTTCTAAGCATCTTCAAGGAAGATCACTATTATTGCAACAATTAAATATCTTCCTTTTCTTAAGGCCTTGCAATAAACTCTTATGCCAGAAATTTCATATGAAAAGTCAAATATTAAACAATCAGCATAGATGAAAGAGGCAATGGTTGATTTATAAAAAAGTCAATGATTGATGATTTTGACAATTCTTTCATTTATTTTATCTCTTCCAAGTCAATGCTATGAATTAGCCTTGATAAATGAACTTCCTGCTTTTACATACCATCAAGCTAGTGTAATTTCATATATATATTCGTTTATATAGATGATATCCACATTTATATGGATGATATTCAAACTATATCACTGTACCAATTTGATATTTGAAATAATGATAACATATTGCACAATTTTAGTATACATACTTATAAATTATATACTTGTAAGTTATCTATCAAAAAAAAAAAAAAAAAATTATATACTTGTAAGGTGTAAGCACATTAACAAATTAGAACTTAATCAGGAAAAGTAAAATGCATATTTGATTATTTATTTCGAGGACAATTTAAAAGTTTAAGAAGACATGAATGAAGCTAAATGTCAATTAATAAAATGGTCTGACTAGTTTAAATAATTAAATATGATCCTCAATCTTCAAACATATAACCTGTTATAAA
The DNA here is from genome assembly GCA_019022515.1 of Quercus aquifolioides. Lineage (NCBI taxonomy): Eukaryota > Viridiplantae > Streptophyta > Magnoliopsida > Fagales > Fagaceae > Quercus > Quercus aquifolioides. The sequence goes on along the minus strand of CM032328.1, from coordinate 21,289,866 downwards.
GTGGTTCTATAACCCATAGACCTCATCACGCTAACATTATTATTGTCAATGTGTAATCCTAGGCCTAGTCAGAGCTCAATAATCTGATCTACCTGTGCAACAGCCCATGGTCCAGATCACCTTCAATGAAGTACATGATGAGGAACACCCTAAGAAGCCTAATCTGCCAACCTAGAACATATTCTACCTACCTATTATGCATTGGTAACTTCCCAGGTTAATGACCTGACTCACTCACTCACCCCTTATCCAGCAAGATCTGTAAGAAGTCAACTGCCATTTCAGGTAACTTTCCTTGTTTTCAGTTGTTGGGTTTGGTTTTGCTTCTGCTCCATTTTATTTTGGTTGTTGACCCAAAAAAGAAAAATATTCTAAATCCTGTTCTAGTATTAGGCTTGGTCAAATGGTGGTTTTGCTTCTTTGGTGTTCCATGTAACAAAAAAACTAAATATATTTCTTGTTGATTCATTTTTTTGAGTTGTTTAGGATCTTGGAAATTAGAATGTTCCTTTAAATTTATATTCAGCTTAGCCCAGTTTGATTGTTTGGCTTAGTTTAGTTTAGTTTAGTTGCTTTATTTTTTCTTTGAAGTTGCAAATTTTCATGAACCCAAATTTTTTTCCCCCAGTTCTTTAAAGTAATCAGGAACAATATTTGACATGATATTTAAAGTTTTATATATTTTTATTTTTACTTTCCTCAAAAATTCAATTGGAAGGTGTATGGTAGGTTGATTCTCAGCAATCACTATATATATACATATATATAGTAGCAGGTGAGAAAGAAAGTTTTTCCTAGAAAACAAATCTGTGAAATATGTTCAAATTTCAATACTTTTCTTAGTTTTGGTATAAGCTTGCTACGAAATTTGCTTGTGTTGAATATCTTGGTTTTCCCACCAATATGCACTACTGTAAAATTATTTTTTATATAACATTTCGAAAGGCACCTTGTTGTTTCCATAGCACTTTTGACTGTTCCAATTTTCTGAACAGTTGATGGTTGGATAGATGTACTAAACTGGATTCTTGATTGCATTGTAATTTGATTTAGTTAGGATGCTTGATTAGGCAGTAAGGGAACTGGTATAGTTGATCTAGATTTAATGGTCAGTAGAACAAATAATGTGGTTATTGAACTGGAAGGAAACAACTTATACTGTCTTAGAGCTTTGTAGAGTTGAAAGCACCAATTGTTGGGAAATTCTTGGATCAACATATTTAGGAATTAGGGTCACACTTTTCAAAATTTTCTATCAAAATAAAAATACAATTACCATATGCGTTTTCATTTTTTCCAATTACATGCAATGATTTTCCTTCCTTTGTAAACCAAATGAAATCCTTGGAAAACAAGAAATAAAACATTTTCAATGAATGAGAATAAAACTTACAAACTAGAAAATGATTTTCAAAGTAAATACTTAAGTTCCCAACTATTTTTGCAAAATTAGGCAGCCAAGTAGATTTCACTCTAACCAGCTTGTTGCTTCTTCAAGATCAAATAAGTTACCCTTTCCTCAATTTTGACTGTTCAGTATGCATGATATCCTAGGCATCTGGAACTACTAAGGTCAGAGTTGGTGGAGAAACTGGATTTGGATTCTGATCGAGTTTCATCTCTAGTGTTAGAGTTTGTGGAGTGAGACTTGATGTCGAGTTTGATGTCGGGCTTAGCAGATTGTGACTGGGTTTTGCTATCAGTGAGCGTAACAGTCCCTTGTTTTTTACCTTTGTCTTTCCTCCACTTCAACTTCCTCAACCAGTGTCTAGCCAACACAACTCCTAGATAGAAGAATAGAGTTCCCATGGTTGCGGCACTGATAGCAAGTATCCATTCTTTTCCATGACCATGTGGTAAAATTATCCATGTGGCTGCAACATAAGATGTAGCCACGAATGAGACAGCCAACCACATGACTTTGTGAGTAACAACCAGTAGCCTCATTAGTAGTTTTCTTTGAAAAGGAATGATACTGACTAGAATTATAACAATGCTCAAAGATGTGAACAATGCAAAGTTGTTGCTTATTGTAAAGACCTTGAAAGCTGTTGTTCCAGCCACTGTTGAATTTCCACTCGATGATTGTTGCTGGTAAACACCACCAGGAGGGTTTAATCCAGCAGTAAAAGTAACTGTGGCAATCAGAATGGCAACAAGTGTAATTGTGTTCCTGGCATTTTGCAGCGCCTCCCTGTATATATCATGTTGCCTACTTCGACGGTCATTATAAAGTTTAGTTAGTTCTACCTTTCGTCTTCTGCTGAGGAGCTTATGTCGCTGCAAATTGGCCAAGGAGCTAGTTGTCTTCTTTGGTGAATGATCTGGCATAGTTGAGTTGTCCTCTTGAATTTTGTCTGTCTCCTCAACTTGATGATGGAGTGCATTTACTTCATAATTTCCTTGGTTGGGTGGATCACCAAAGTCCTTTGTTATGGGCAACCTGGACACATTATCTAATTTAATTGGCCTCCAAGTGTCCTCAGATATGCCTGGATTAGTTCCTTCAACTTCTTTTGAACGTAAAATTTTCATGTTAATACCACCAGCTCTCTCCAACATAGCTTTAATATGTGGAAATTTATCAATACTACCTGCCTGGTCTAGGATGCCAAGAGCTGTGAGTCCCTCATAATTCGGAGAGTTGATCTCCACTGTTTTTTTGTTAATCAAAAACTCCACAATCTGGAACAAACTCAAAAAAAGAAAAAAAAAAAAAAAAGGCCCAATTAGAACAACACACAAATAATGGACACAATAATATGCTTTCTTGTTTTATGTTTTTTTCTTTTGGCCATTGGAATTGCTTCTTGTTTATTCCATGATTTTCGAAAATTAAAGTGATCATATTTGGATGACATTTGGCCATAAACAATAGTGGTCTTGATGAGTCACCCACAAAGAGGAAGCAACAATTTCTCAATTGTAAGGGAGTAAGCTAACTTCTATTATTGGTGGTGTATCACATGGGGTAATTTCCTGGGACAGTGAATGTCTTTTCCTATTGAATCAGGTTAATAAATGCCAGAATATATATGTGTCTTGGACCATCCATATTGGAATATTGCATGCTCATCTAAGTTTCATAATCATAACCATATCAAATATGAGTATAGACCATTCCTTACCTGAGAGCATCCTCTAGAGACTGCAAGATGCAAGAGAGTGTTACCATATTGATCTGGATGGTGGAAGAGATCAGTATTGTGGAAGGCACCCACCAACCATATGAAAGCCTCGTAGTGCTTGTACTTCACAGTTAAATGAAAAACTGTTTCTCCCTGTCTTGTGAGATGATGAAAAGATATGGGAGCTATCTGCTCAAATTCTTCAAAAATTTCTGTATTTGCATTCATTGCTGCCAGGTGCAGTGGCATGTGACCTGTGCTACTGAACTGCAGAGCGAGGTCTGTGCTAAGCTTTAGGAGCATTCTTGTTATTTCCAGGTTCCCACTGTTACAAGCATGGTGCAATGGAGAATATCCATTCTTGTCAACCTTCCAAGCAAGGTCTGGGAACACATTTAATAACTCTCTAACAACACCTGCACAACCAAGTATGGATTTCTAGTATAAATGGAAATAAGTGACGATAGGAGCCCCCCCATCTCCAAAGATTTAGGACCAACTCCTTTCAATCAGAAGAATGGAATTGTAAATTCTCATCTATAGTGTACTGTAAATAGTGGAGGCCTTGGACTTTTTTTGAGATTTGTCTTGTGTTGCCTGTCAGATTTGAAGGGTTGTGGATAATTGAATTCAATTATCTGTTTTTTCCCTTAGTCTACTCCTTTATTACACATACAGAATAAAATAATTAATTGACATTTTCCCACACATAGGGCAGGTCTGTGATTAGTTTTAAGTATGTTAAGAGTGGATTTGCAAAGAATAGTTAAGATGAGTTTGCTACCTACCTGTGTGCCCTCTTGATGCAGCCACATGAAGACAAGTTGGATCAAATCCTTCATCTTCTAATCCCACCAACCAAGACTGATTCAACAGGAGCTTCACCAGGTCAACATGCCCATGACTGCAAGCCATAAAGAATGCACTCTGGTTATCAGCATTAAGCTTACAAGCCGCCCAAGGGTTGTGCTCTAATAGCAGCTTGAGAACCTCAGTATGCCCTCGACTACAGGCTTCATGCAATGGAGTCTCCAGCTTATTATTCTCTGCAGCAACCATGGGGCGCAACTTCAAAATTTCCGTCACCAATTTAACGTGTCCAAATCTTGATGCCAAGTGTAACACTGTGCTCCTGGAACCATCTGTTCTTTGCTCAAGAAAGTTTTCATTCTCTCGAACTAAATTGATGAAGGTGTTTTTGTCATTTCTAGCAATCGCCTCTAAAAGCCTTGGATCCATTTCTATAAGTTAGAAGATGCCACCAAGTGGGAGATTATCAGTGGAGAAAGTGTGTTTCACAACCAGTGTTTACAAGAAATCCAGTGGATGAAATAACTTTTCCACTTTATGTTGCTTCAAAACTGGCAAGAGAAATTGAGACTTTGTAACATGAAATAAGGATATACTTTTAAGATGGTTTTAATTCTGCGTATCTATATTATTACTTATAGTAGCAAATAACTAATCTTTGCAGTGTGGAAAATGGTCAGAAATTGTTGAGCACTAGCTTCCTAGCTTCTCTTTGGAATGCATTGACTAAATTCTCAGCAACTTCAGGGAAACTCATTTTCTGGGAAATTTTGCAATGACTAGAAAATTCTTCCTTGGCAGGCCCAAAAGGTACACTTTATGGCGAGTTGGGGGAGGGGGGTCTACCCTCAGGATGAGGGAACCACGGACATACGTTAATGATTGTCTTCACCATTATGAGATGTTAATTTTATTTAGTTAATATTTTCTATTGAGGTCAATGTGTAAGTTTTACTTATACATTCCCTATTGTACAAAAGTTGTGCATATCAAGACATCAATTTGGGGTGCAAATGATTCTGCATGATCCCTGCATAAACCACTTAGTGTGAAATATATTGTTTCTCTCGAAATAAATTGACAAAAGTGGATTTCTTATTTGTCAAATACCTCATAAAAACCTCAGTAGATTTTTATTAAACTCCCCATTCTAGTATAGAAGCAAATCATGTGGAGAAGTTGAGTTTCACAACTTTTGCTCACAGACATTTCAGGATAAGAACAAACTCAGATAAACATATTCTAACCTTCAAAAGTATGGTACAACCTAAAAATATATAGAAAATACTTAGGATATGAAGTATGGAGAAGTTGACACGTATACTTTTGTTGACTAGTCTGTGCAGTTTCTACTCTGGCCTTGCAACTTCTTAAGATTCTTCAAGGAACACATGTACTAACTTCTTAGCATTTGCAAGGCATTTATTTATTAAGCTTCTTCCTCCTTTCATCCAGCTGTAATTAGTAGAAAGAATTATTGATATTCCTGTTCCATTTTGTAACATGGATACAGCACGTAGGCCACGAAGTCACATCTAATGCATAAATTTAGATGGTAAGGCCCATTTTGGTTGGAAGCAAATTTTTATGCAATTGGGTCAAGACTTGAATACAAAATTTGAAGAAAAAACTAAGAAGCCAGTGAGATATTGTTTTCTGATAATGCATTCTTTCAATCTAATCAATGACCCCACCTCATCCTTTTACATGCTACATATGAACCAATATGCTTTAGCAACTTCACAGTTTAAACTTTTGGTTAGCCATAGCTTTTCTAGCATTCTTGTTTCTTTTCACAGTATGAGTACAATTTATTACCAATTTCAAATTAAATTCCTCTTTCACATTTCAGATATACTTAAAAATTATGCTTCCACCTCCGTCAACCTTGTGATCTCCCTCTTTTGCTTTCAAACAGTGAAGAATATGTTTCGTGATATCAATTTTGCTTAGCGATTTGGTCACGAAAGGTGAGTATTTATGCTCACTACTTTTCTTCTTCATCATCTTTAGTCTTCTTTAATGTTCTATAGCCACTTTTCCTCTGGCTACAACTTCATCCCATGTTGACATAGTCAGTTATCCTCAAATGTTGATACAATTAGCTGCAAAATAATGACTGGCCACTAAGTTGGTGTCTTTTTTTGCAAACTGCTCGAAAAGTTTGGTCATAATAGTTTTCAGGGCCTTTATAATATACTTGAACATAATGCTACACTTGTTTGTTCCTATGTGTAAGCTTTGCACGTGCTGTTAGTTTTTTCGGAGTATGCTTTGCTTTGCAGATGAGCAAGTCTGCAGGAGGGTGGTTGCTTAGCAGATTTTTGGAATTTATCTGTTTGTGTACTTTTGGGAGAGGTTTTTTCAATCCAATAATTCCTTCAACACAATGATTTACCCTTCTGGATTTGCAGATGATTTGCAATATGACTTGGTATAATTCATGCTTTACCCCCTTAGCAGTGCATGTCCTGTGTCACTGACTTGTAGTTCCTTTAAATTTTAATCACTCCTCTTCAAATAGTGAGCACAAAAAATGTGATGACTATGTAGAGGGGATCTTCAAAAGGTGAGATAAAGAATTTTGAGGCACCTTTAATTCTCTAGATCATTATTAACTTGCAATTTGAAGTTCATGGGAAGTTGGTGGTTCAATATAATTAATGACAGCAATGTCATGCAATTTTTTTGAGCTACTAGAGAATGCAATAAAATTAAGATGATTTTCATTATGCTAGGAATTAAATTGACAAATACCATGACAATGTAATTTGGAGTGGTTCTGCATTCCTTGATCAGTATGTGAGACAATAAACCTAGGACTTTGGAAGCTAAAAATTCTTGCTCAAGCCTTAACAAGCCCACTCAAGCTAGCCAACAATATCCAGATTCTTAGACATAATGAGGGTTCTGGGTCTTGAAGTTTTTTTAGAGAAGCTAGTTGTGGTTTTTCTGGTAAGCTCTCTAGCCATTATTTGAGAGGCACGCAGATTGAGACTTTCTTTCTTTGGCTTCTTAAGCTCTCAAGCAAAAAGGAAACTGTGTGGGAGCATTTTATGATGCTCATTTGTTGAACCTATATAATATATATGAGTAGCGAGAGTTTGTGGATATGAGCTTCTGGGCAAAACAGCAAAGTAGAATGAGATTGGCTTTGCTTCTCAAACTATCAAGCCCAAAGCAATTGCCTCTCTTTCTCTCCCATTTGGCTCTTGATCTTGTGCTCTTATTTTTGTATCCTGTAGTCATAGCCAAGATCACGAAAGAACCCACGCCAAGTGCTCCATAAAATACCCCTTTTATTGTCCCACTCTTCTTTTAATCCCAGAAGAGAGTTTTTGTGAGTTGAGACCACATAAACATTCCAGCGAGGTTCACTGCAATCAAACCTTGAGGGAGTTGCCTTGGTGTTTCAGAGATTCTGGCTTTCTGCGAGCCAGGAGTTCATAGAGGAAATCACCATTGAAGGATTCTAGAGGTTCTGGGACTACTACCTTACTATGGTAGGAAGGCAGGGATGGCATTTTTACTTGTAGAGGTGGTATAGAGTTTAGGCCAACAAAGGTTTGATAAGTCGCTGACTATTGTAATTATTCATAATGGATTTTTTATGGGATTATTTGTGTCTAATGGTTTTTCATTTCGAAAGGTTTTCTCCTTTAGTTGTCCACTTTGTGATCATTCTCATTGTTACTATTTTATTGCTTTAACTATTGATTTGGTTGATATTACATAAAATGTGGTGTGTGTGTGTGTGTATACTGAGAAACCTCACACTTCCAAAGAAGCACAAGAAGAAAAAACATACTGAACAAAAACAATATGTAAGAAAATCCTTCATTGTTACCACTACATAAAACGTTCAGTATGAGTGATATCCTTGATGGTATGTGCTCTCAACATCCGAAATTTGACTTTCTATGTCAACACCCTCCCCTCTATCCTTTCTTTGTTTTCTCCACTTCTGTTTCCGCAGCCAGTGCTTAACCAGCATCACACCTAGGCCGATAAAACTTGCTCCCAGGGTGCCACTGCTTACTGCTATTAGTGTGACAAACACCCATTCTGTCCCTTGACTGTGAGGAATGATCATCCATGTGGCTGCAGCAAAACCTGTTGTCATGAATGCCACAGCTACCCACATGACCTTGTGAGCAACCACCAAGAGTCTCATCTGTGGCTTCCTCTGATAGGGGATGATGCTGACAAGAACAACCACTATGGATAGAGAGGTAAACAATGCAAGGTTGTTGCTTATTGCAAAGACCTTGAAAGCTGTTGTTCTACCAAGTATTGACTTCCCTTTCATTTCTCCATCCTGATAAAATCCACCGGGAGGGCTAATTCCAGCAGCAAAAGCAACTGTAGCAATCAAAATGGCAACAAGTGTTACAGTGTTCCTAGCATTTTGTAAGGCTTCCATATATATTTTTTCATGCTGCTTATTTCGGTAAACGTCACCTATATTTTCCCGGTGCCTTCTGATAAGATGCTTGTGTTGTCGCATATTGGTTGGGGATAAGGACTCTTGTTTATATGTTTCATTGCTAAATGTCTCTCCAACTCGGTCGCATGGTGATGATGTTCTAGAGTTGGTTCCCTTGCTTAATCTAGGTGAGCACTTGCATTCACAAGAAACCATTTCACTCATAACGGACACATCCAAATCATCATCTATGCAACCCTGCCATGAAGAATTCTTACGTATAATAGGCAGCTGATCATTGGTTCTATCTACTTCTGGTGAACAAGATAACAACTTGATACTGCTTTTACCACCAGCTTTAATGAACTTGGATTTAAGTCGCCGAATTTCTTTATTTTTCTTAGCCTTGTTGAGGATGTCAAGTGCTGTGAGTCCTTGAAAGTTCTGAGAATTAATCTCCACTTTTGTTTCGTTGATCAAGTACTCCACTATCTGGTACAAACGTACAATAAAGAGCACAATTAATAGACGTGTTCACACGTAGATTGACAATGATAATGCTTGTACCTTTAACTTTTAAGTAAAGTAGATTAGAGAATATATTTTGCTTTTTGCATATCGATTTAATAGTTTGATATGAAAGAATAAATTAATTCGAGAACATAACACAGGAGCAAAGTGATAATACCTAGATGATATTCAGCTATGGACAAAAATGACCTTTAATTAATCTTTTTTGTGAAGAAAGGATTCAGACAATGGCACAAGAAACCAACATGAAATAATGTAGGTGGGAGATAGAACTGTTTACTCTCTGTTTAAAATATATATATATATATATGAATGACCTAGTAAGTTTATTCCTGAAAAACACTAATTTACCCAAAACTTGTGGCATCATAATTATTAATACCTACAATTTTCCAAATTTTCCAAACATTTCAGAAAATTAGTCAAAACTATTTGGATTACAAGATGCACATGATAAGCCATATAAGTCAGCCGTGAGAATTACACCAAGTTCATTTTATATTTCATGCTTGTGCCTTATGCCATCCTCATGTTGTGATTGTAGTCTCATTTTATGTCTCATGCTTATGGTTTCAAAAAAAAAAAATAATAACATAATTGAAATTAACATCCATTTCTCTCACCTGATGGTGCCAACCAGAAACTGCAGCATGTAAAATGGTGTTACCATTTCGATCTTGACGGTGCATGAGATTTGTACCATTGGAGACATGCACTAGGTACACTAGAGCATGATATTGACCATATCTCACAGCCAGATGAAACACTGTCTCTCCCTCATATGTGGCATAATGAAAAGATACCGAAGCCATCTTAACAAATTCTTCAAGGACTGAAACTCTGCCATGCAGTGATGCCATATGCAGTGGTGTAAAACCATTGTTGTTATACTGCAGAGCGAGACTTGCATCACAGCTTAGGAGCATCCAGGTTATATCTGTGTGTCCACGGATACAAGCAAAATGCAATGGCAAGTTTCCATTCTCGTCAAGCATTAGAGCAAAGTTAGGACTCGCATCTAGTAACTCTCTAACAACATCTGCACCAAGAGTAGTCTAATTTTAATACTTAATAGTTATCATATAGAATAAATGACTTGGTAAAAAAATATCACAAGGTGGACTTAAAAATCAATGGAAATGTGTAAATCTTTCATGTGAATAGTTTATGAATGAGTATAATTTAACTAAGAAAAAACTCTTGCTACTTACCAGTATGTCCTTCATATGCAGCCACATGGATACAAATTTGATCAAACGCATTTTCCTCCAAACCTCTCATCCCGGTATTATTTAAGAGGAGTTTCACCACGTCATAATGGCCATTACTACAAGCTAAGAAAAACGCACTCATGTTTTCAGAGTTGACCTTAGAAGCTGCCATTGGATTGGCCTCTAATAGCAGCTTCAAGACCTCGGCCTTCCCTTGGCGACAAGCTTCATGTATTGGAGTCTCAAGCTTCTTGTTTTCTGCAGCAACCAAGTCCGGACACAACTTAACAATTTCGGATACCATGTCAACGTGTCCTAACATCGAAGCAAGGTGTAATGCAGTGTCCAAGGAATCGGTTGTTCTTTGCTCAAGAATTCCTTCATTTGCTTGAAATAAACTGATCAAAGTGGGTGTGTCATTTATCCTAATTGCCTCTAGAAGCCTAGAATCCATCTCCTTAAGCTTCAAAGCTATATTATGTTTTCCTACGAGGCTTCAACTTTATACTAAAAAGGAAAAATATGAGTTAAAAAGTTATGTTCCGGTCTTTTTAGACACCTATATATAGGAAATTAGCAATGATGTCAACTACTTCGTTTTTAGATGCTTTGAAAATCTGCTTGCAATTGGAAATGATAGAGAAATTGAGTAAGAAAGAATGTGTCTATTAAATTCCTGGACAGTTTATCTAATCCATAATGTCTAATGTCAACTTCTTAGTGTCTTCTAGGAATGTGTCTATTGACTTCCTAAAAAATGTTTTTAGTCAATAAGAATCTTTATGTTTTGTGGTTTTGACATTATATAAGTGAATAAATATTTTTCCACGTTGTATTCTTTCCCCGAAACCTTGTTTCCAAGACTTTAGTGTGGGAAACTAAGAATTTTTGGCTAAGAAAGTTTTTTGTTTTGTTTGATTTGCACTTTGTTCTTGCCCGGAAAATGTTAACAGAAAAAGGAAGCTGTTGGAGATGAGGATTCAGAACAAGGTTGGGCCCCCAATACAAGTTGTGATCCATAATCATTGGGAAACTTCTTTTAAGACTTTTAAGGCATTGTTTTGTCGGTCTTGATATTTTATAGTTTAAGTTGATGATCCATAAGAGTAAGCCCCACGGCTTTCCCAATCCTTTTCAAGCTTCCAGATAAAAGTATGACAGTCCTTTATTGTCAATAAATAGAGTTCCATTTTTGTTGTTCGAGTGTCATGAAGGGGTGTTAAATCATTGATTAAGGGAGTTATTGGGGGGAGATAACACATTGAAACCTCCTTAAATAGTTAATATAACATATAGAGATACACTTAACCTAAAAGTCAATACTATACTAGTAACCTATTATTTTCATCATTATTCAATGTGAGACTTTACTCACACATATACACCCAACGATCTCACCCTCACGTGTGAGTCTTTACCTTTCTGTGGGTCATGAACAAGTTCTACTCGTTCCCCCTCATCTTATGGACTTTTTCTTCATCAACATGTCATTCATGGGCCTTTCATATGCCATCCATGAAAATCACATGTCAACCTTGCACACATATCCATGGAAACCCCACACGTCCACGTCCATGGGAATCTCGCGCCACACCATTATTTAGCACAATTATCAACACTCATTTTTTGGGTCTTTTCTAGATCGTTTATGTGGGTTTTATGGGCTTGCCTTGAGTGATATACTATCCACACCCCGATTGCGAAAGAGACCCGTCCCTACTCCATTTGTGAAAGGGCTCTAAGTACACATACCCCATCCCCGCTCCAACGGTGAAAGGGAACTCGATGACCTTAACCTCTTTGCCTGCATACCACCATGAGTTTTGATACTACTTGCTGGGGAGATAACACCTTAGGGAACCTCTTTGAGTATTAATATAACATATAAAGACATACTTAGTCCAAAAGGCTTAAGTCGGTTATGAGCTCAACTATATTATATAAACCACTCATTCTTCTTCTTCTTCTTATTATTATTATTATTTGCTGAGTTTCTTCTCATTATTATTCAATGTGGGATTTCACTCACATATGTACACCTAACACGAGTGCACAACTTGCACAAACAAGTGAAGAGAAAAAGAAAATAAATTTTTTTAATTTTTGGTAGAGAAAGATTATAGATAGTGAACTTGTCTCTATCTTGTTGTTAATTGACTGTTATTGTTATTATTATTATTATTATTATTATTATTATTATTTGCTGAGTTTCTTCTCATTATTATTCAATGTGGGATTTCACTCACATATGTACACCTAACACGAGTGCACAACTTGCACAAACAAGTGAAGAGAAAAAGAAAATAAATTTTTTTAATTTTTGGTAGAGAAAGATTATAGATAGTGAACTTGTCTCTATCTTGTTGTTAATTGGCCAAATGATGCCGTATTTGAAACTCCATTATGTGCCGGTTTGGATAGCACTTCTTTTGGCTTAATGTGGCGTTGCGTTTTGTTCATGCGTTTTCAGATTCTTTTTTTTTTTTTTTTTTTTTTTTAGCCGGTGTTATTGACTTTTGAGGGACAAAAAGTACTGTGCATGAACAGTGCATGTACTGTCCACCCACTATTCACACATTAAAAATATTAAAAATGGGTCCCACGATACTATTCATACATTTAAAAATTATTTTACTATAGTATTTTCAGCAACAATCAGTTTTCAGCAACAATAAGCTGTATCCAAACGGACCCTATAAGTTCATCCTCAAAACGACAGCCAATCAAAAGTGTCAAAGTATTTTAATAACAATTGCTTTTGTACGTGATACCATAAACATCTACCAGAGTGATAATTTTCTCCTATTTACTATACTAAGTATTTTATGTTGTTATTTTGAGAAAGTTAATTACTTAATTGTTATAGTTCATAAAAAAATTTATTAAAAAAAAAAAAAAAAAAAAAACCCTTAATTGTTATAGTTCATTTAATGTGTGGCTTTTAGGTCTCCTCTTTAGTTAGGCTTATAAATAGCACATCCAGGGACGGAGCTATAGCATAGCTTGGGGGGCCATGGCCCCCCCGCCCCCCAATTTTAAAAAATTAATTTATATTGTATATAAGTATTAAAACTTAAAATATTTAGCTACAAAAACAGAAGTTGGCCCCCCCCATATGTTTGAGTTAGTCCAATAATGCTCTAAAAACTAATAAAATTTGTCAATTGGTCTAGTAGTTATAGAGACAATGTAGTTTTTGTTTTCTCTAATTCATTTTTTGTACATGTTTAATATCAAACTAGACAACTTTTGTATACTCATTTGATTTTAAAAGATGATAAGTTCTCCTAAAATATTATCTTGCGAATATAAATATTTGAAAGTTGTTAATTTTATATACAATATATTTATAGATTATGACCTACTCTAGTATCAAAAATTAAAATATTAATGTTTATATTTGTGTATGTACATTTATGAATGTGTACGATAGTTTATCTTGACTTGAAACTAATATATTAATACCAAAATTTGGCCCTCCCAAACAAAAAATCCTAGCTCCACCCCTGAGCACATCCATAAGAATTCTTCTCATCGGCCCCAAACCTCCTTTGATAATTAGAGATGGGGCAAAGGGGTAGAGTAAGATTGGATCATGGGTGCTCAGCTCCTGCCCCACAAGGCAGTTGCCTTGCCTTGCCCCGTCCAGCCTCGCAAGACCCCACTCTATGTAAACCTTCCTAGCCATGCCTTGCCCCGCATTAATTATAATAATATAAAATTATACTTAAAATTGCAATAAAATTTATCACATAAAATGGTTTGGCCGGTTGTGACTAGCCATTGTAACTCCTTTAAGGACCTACTGTGGAGCTTATTGATGGCGGATCAACAGAAATGAGCTGGCAACTAAGGTGGTTACATGCGCTTGGGCTTTATGGCACAACAGAAATGAGGTTAGACTTGGGGGAGCAAGGAAGACCAATAAGGTTATGTTGCAGTAGGCATTGCAGTACCTAGAGGAGTATTATGCAGCTATGGAGTTAACCCAATCACCCTCGGTTCCAGTTGTCCAAGGACTAACATGGACTTCTCCACCCGATCCTTCCTTCAAAATCAATGTGGATGGCGCGACTTTCTCAGAGCTAGGAGCAGTGGGGATCGGGGTTGTTGTAAGAGATGCTCAAGGTCAGGTTGCAACGGTGCTAAGTAGAAAATTCAATGCCCCTCTAGGGGCAATTGAGAAGGAAGTGAAGGCTCTGGAGGCTAGGATGCAATTTGCTAAGGACATTGGTATTCAAGTTTCATTCTGGAAAGCGATTCCTTGTCTTTATTTCATGCTTTAACTGGACTATCTCCATCTCCCTCTTCAATGGATTCTGTGGTGCAGGGACTGCTAGAGTTTTGTAGTGAATTTCGAAAGGTTTCCTTTTCCCATGTACGCCGTCAGGGTAATAGAACATCTCATCTTTTAGCTAAACATGCCAAAGGTATCGTTGATTTCTCTACCTAGATGGAAGAGAATCTTTATTTCTTAGAACAAGCTCTTCTCCATGATGTATAATCTCTTGCTATTGCTTAATAAAAGTTTGTTGTTTTCCCATTAAAAAAAAAAAAAACTTGTTTCTCAAATAAAAAATCACAATAACTCTATAAACAAATTTATGAGACTAAAATTCCCTCTCTCTCTCCGACACTTAATAAAATATTCATTTGCCCTTTCTTTCTCTCTCAACCCAACCCCATTGCTCAACCCTCTAAAATTTCTCTTTCCTACCAGCTGGCCCTAGTTTACCAATATTAGGGGTGGCAAAATCTAATATGACTTGCGAACCCAACACGACTAACTTGTTTATAAATAGGTTATGGGTTGAGGCTAAACGGGTTCGGGTCATATTCGGATTAACACGGCTAACCCGTTTAATAAACGGGTTGTATTCACATTCAATATGTGAATCTATCTGACCTGTTTGACTTATTTAGCTTATAAAGTTATTAGTTATTTTGATATTATTGCTTAATTTATAGTTTTTTTTATATGTTTATTACTATATTTATGGTTGTAATTGTATTTTAATTTTAGATATATGGGAATTGATAAAAATTATATAGGTTAGTGTACGCCCCAAATATGAGATTATTGGGCTCATAATCTATTTGTATCATGGGTTTTGGATTTCCTACTATGGGTGGTCCTACGCACAGTGACCCCAATACACTCCTGTTTCTACAAACCCTTCTCTCACAAAGTTGCTCCCCTTTCTCCCTTAGTTTGGTCTCTTTTTTCTCTCAGTTTTCTCTCCAGAGTTGCCAACCCCCACTTACTCATTCTCATCTCTTATTTATAGCTCACGAATGGTGGAGGGGTTATGATTACTCTAGGTTATTAGTGGGCAAGGGGGTCCAATTCCATTGCTTCTAAGTGGGCATTTGGTTGGGAATGGTAGTAGTGGCTTTGGAACTAGTTCCCACCTCAAAATGGATGCTTGGCAGCGATATTCCTCAGAGCAATACCGAGCAGTTGAGATATAGTATCCCCGAGCAATCACGTTCCCGTCCGAGATGTAGTTGACCGGGAAAGCCCCGGATTATTAATCATGACATGTACAAATTAAGATTACGTGTCCAATAGGACTTGGGTCAAGCATAATGGCTTGAGGCTTGGGCTCATGGCCTTAGTAAGCCTAGGGCCAAACTTCAAACGAAGGGGTTATGGTTATGGGCTACACTGTAGGGTTGAAGTTCAAGGCCCAAGTGGGCCTGGGAACCCAGTGCCGTACATTAGCCTCCCTTTGATTCGTGTTCGGCTCCCGGGAACGAATCAAGGATGCTAAGAGACAAAAACTATGCGGGAAGTTTAACAGGTAGATACTGAACGGTTAAGAGATTCATTAATGTGCCCTTAAAAGGTGCATTGTATCAGGCTGTCTAGTTCAACCGTCATCATTGCCTGACGGTTCATGAATCGAGGCGACGCGTGTGGTAGTTACAATAGGGACTTGTAGAGTTTCCCGCCTCTTATTAAATGTTATTTATTTCTCCTTTGGCCCTTATAAATAGTTCCTTCTAAGTCTCCTCATCACTTTTTACATTCTCTATTCCTCAAACTCCTTCTCTGCCGAGCATACTTCTCTCGTGCACACACTCCTCAGCCCAGAACATTGTTCCCTAAAGCCCACAATAAGTTTACTTTATCTTTCCTTTTTACTCTTACTTCTTCTTTTAATTTCCCCTTGATCTTAGAGTTTAGGAATGGGTTATTCTCACCTCCTCTCTTCTGAAGCATCCTTGGCTAGCTTTAGAGCGGCCTATAATGTTCTTGGAGATATCGATATCGCCTATTGTCACGAGGGTGATATCGACCTCCATAGGCGTACTGGCTCAAACACAGTATTTTTCCTCTTAATGGCTATTCTTGAGGGTGGGGTTAGGTTCCCCGTAGATCCTCTTATTATAGGCACCCTTAGATTTTATGGCTTGTGTCCTGACCAACTCCCCTCCAATTTTTACCGAGTGGTGAGTTGTGTTAGTAGGTTAAACCAAATTTTTGGTCTGCAATTAAACCACCATGATACTAACTTCATGTATAGTCTGTGCGGAAACATTAAAACCGATTACTACCTAAAAACTAGGGATATGCGAGTACTGCTGATATCATGCCTTCCCGATTCCAACAGAAAACTCAGCGGGGGAATTCGTCTGGGTGAGCGGCAATTGGCTTGCCGATGAGCTCCCTTGCCCTTTTTCGCCGCGTAATGTTGGTCGGTACCGAGAACCTTTATTTGATTTAAGCTTGAATCTTTTACTTAGTTATTTGCATGTATATTAACCGGTTCCTTTGTCGATCTGTTGCAGAAGGAAGAAGATTTCAACCAGATCTCAAAGTTGTGCATGTGAAAGATCTTAACTTTGTACTTAGGTCAGAAATTTTTGTGCACACGGACGGCCAACTTCAAGCATCCCATTTGATACTCGGTATTAACCTAATGTATTCTACCTAGCAATCATTCAGCCAGGCGTTGTTAGTAGATAGCCCACTACTTTCGTATATAGATGTTCGACATGCAAATTTCCTCCCGCCTTCATTGACCACTGGTGAAACTCGGGATCTTGGCCCCCATTACACTACCGCGGAGGACCTTGCCCCAGTGAGAGATAAGTCAGCCGAGCGCGTGTCTCAAAGCTGTAGAGCGCATATTCCCGTTGAAGGGCCCGACGCTCCCGCCCAAGTAGCCGAGGCCGAAGCAGCAGAACTGGCCAACCCAAACGAAGATATGGTGACGCGACGTACTCTTACCATTGACCGCTTTTTGCCCAGCACCCGCTCGGCCGGTTAACCTCAATAGCCTCCTAGCAGGGACTGAACTTCACCTCCACCTTCCGGCCATGCCAAGAAGAAGCAACGTGTGGGTGATCCTCCCTCTAGGGTTTCTAGTGACGCTCCCTCCAAGACCCCTCCCCAGGCATCTAGCGGGATCGTCATCCGGGAACCCACTGGCACCTCCCAAATGGCCCAGGTCGGGACAAATATGGC
Source organism: Quercus aquifolioides (assembly GCA_019022515.1). Taxonomy (NCBI): domain Eukaryota; kingdom Viridiplantae; phylum Streptophyta; class Magnoliopsida; order Fagales; family Fagaceae; genus Quercus; species Quercus aquifolioides. The sequence goes on along the minus strand of CM032328.1, from coordinate 21,272,286 downwards.
TTCTTCATCCCAAGTTGTGGCGGCCTGGCAGCCGTCCTTCAAGCTCAATGACGAGCCCCTACCAATGACTGCTAGCTTGAGGACCTGGGTGTAGGGCCAAGGGGGGTGGGTTGCTCAAAGTCTTGTGCAGGGCCTTCTTCTGCCCAAGGACATAAATGTTTTCTCGGAGTCGACCGAGGAATCACTAGCACGGCGGCTGCAATGGCATACAATAGCAGTAACCTTTCCTCCCCCTGCTTTTCATTTGTTATGTGGCATGGGCATTCCTTTCATCGTTATACTTGTTCATCTGGTTATACTTGCTTATCTTATTATTGTCGTGTTGTTAGGCTGCGCAACTGACTTACGTCCTCGATGGGAGGATGAAAGAGTTGGCTGAGGACGTGGAGAAGGAAAAAGCTCTGAAGGACGTGGTGGCAGACACTGTGAAGGAGAAGGGCAAGGCTGCTGATGTCGCCGAGAAAAAGGCCCAAGCTGCCGAAAAGGCCCGGTTGATAGCCGAGAAGAAGTTGGCCGAGGTGGAGGAGAAGCTGGGGGGCATTGACCTTAAACTGGCAAAGGCAGAGAGTTTGACCTTGGCCCAGGCCGATGAGATTGCCGATCTCAAGGCAGCCCTTGATGCTAACGAGGAGAGGGGGTACAACCTAGGCTTCGCAGATGCTGAAAATTCTGTGGAGCCTGTTGTCCACCAAGCTTGGGTTCATGGGTTCGGCGAGGGGTGGTTAGCAGCCTTGCAGGTGATGGGGGTAGCAGAGGATTCCCCTTTGAGGAATCCCGAGTAAATTCCCTACCCTGCTCCTGCTCCCCCTGTTCAAAGTCAAGCCGATGCTGTCGATGAAGAGGAGACCCTCAGCATGAGGGAGCTTGTTCACGCCATTGACACTCATGTGGATATGGTTGACCTTGAGGTCACCAGCAACCTTCACGCTGCTGAGGGTGAACAAGGACAATCACTTGCAGCTGACCAGCCAACCGAGAGTGCACCCGCCCACCATGCCAACGAAGTCACTCGAGTCCCGCCTGCTGAACCTTCCATTTAACCTATGTTTTTGTGTTGCTTTTATCTTCTGTTTATTTGATTTCCCTTTTTATTAATTTGGTTTGCCCATTGCCACCGGGTTGTGGTGGCAGAACAATAGTTTTAACTTTCATTTCTTTAAGTTTTATTTTCCTAAAGTCACCGGGCTGTGGTGACAAAACATTGGTTTAATCTTCATTCACTTGCTTTAATCATGTTTATTAGCGTTTGCTACTAAGTTATCCTTTCTGTCATGTTCTTTGATTGTCTTTCTCTTTTATATATACATATATTTCAAATGACCGGGTGGTTTGATCCCAGTTTGCCTCTGAATGGTGATTGAAACTGCTTTCTTATTTATCTTCAAAAGGCCAAGTAATTTCCAGCCATGCATGGTGGTTGGGACCGACCTGGAAGGGATCACTTGTATCTAGAAAGAATTGGCTCCTCGGCGATAAGAACTAAATTTGACATACGTTGTCTCTTTAGGGAAATGTAGGGTAGTTACCTTCCTCGTGACTTGTGTTGTATCCAAGAAATTGGTTCCATGTCCCTGAATAATTCGATGTAACATGTGTGTTCGGTGACTATAATAGATTTGGGAAGCTTGTTTCTACTCTTGAAATAACCCAATGTAAGGCTTCCTCCTATCCGGTGATGATGATCTAAACGGGAAGCAGGTTCCTATTAGGTAGAATTTGACATTAGGATTCCACCTACCCAGTGATTGAGATCGAACCGAGTAACAGGTTTTTGTCCTTAGATAAAGTGTGACATTAGGTTTCCACTTGCCCAGTGATTGAGATCAAACCGAGAAGCAGGTTTCTGTCCTTAGTGTGAAATTAGGTTTCCACCTGCCCGGTGATTGAGATCAAACCGAGAAATAGGTTTCTGTCCTTAGATAAAGTGTGTAATTAGGTTTCCACTTGCCTGGTGATTGAGATCAAACCGAGAAACATGTTTCTATCCTTAGATAAAATGTGAAATTAGGTTTCCACCTGTTGATACCCATTTTCGCGACACATTTTCTACAAGCCCGATTCAATCAAGCCCGACTTCCTTGTGGGCTCGATTCATGTATTATATTATATTTTATTCTTTTAAGCATGGCCCAAGCCCATGCGACTTATTGGAGAAATTGAGGAAGTGTGGTTTGGAGGGTATGGGTCGATTCCTTTCAGACCTTTTGCATGAGCCCAGCCCATGCATGCTACCAAGTGGGCAAGGGACACTGGTAGCACCTTAGGCTCATGGAGGAGGTCTTGTATCCAAAATTTCCACTCCAAAACAGCTTTTATGCTCTGTGTGACTGTGGCCCAACTTTTCTGCTCTACCTTTTTTTTGCCTAAAACACATAGCTGACCCTAATTGGCTGACATTGTCTGCTGCAACAACCAAATGCAGACTCCAAGGGCTTGCCATGTCTAGGAAACATCATCCCATGAATGTAGGTCACTCCATTTCCCAAATTATGTAAAAAGCAAGCCAACTCTCTTACCCAATTAAAGCAAATCTGACCATAACCTCTTTGATTGAGACCTTGGGGTTTAAAGCCTCTTCTATTGACCAAAAACCAGTCACTTAGAGCACCCCAAGTTCAATACAAAAGGCCCCAATCAGATTCAAAACAGGGGAGCCACGTTCTACCTAGAGACCTGAACTTCAGAGCAAAAACTCATTCAGCCAGTCAATAATCTCACAATTCCGAAGCTTGGGGGTGGAAATATGGGTATAGGGGAACCTTCCCTCTCTTCCTCACGACCTCCCTCAATTTCCTCTTCTGTGTGACTGCGGGTCGAAGTTTCAGACCTGTTGAAACACGTTTTCCCCATAGAGCTGAAACTTTGGAGCAAAAACCCAGTCAGCCAGTAAATAATCTCACAATTCCGAAGCTTGGGGGGTGAAAATATGGGTACAGGGGAACCTTCCCTCTCTTCCTCACGACCTCCCTTAATTTCCTCTTCTGTGTGACTGTGGGTCGAAGTTTCAGACCTGTTATGTTTTTATACTTTTTCTACACTTTTGTTGTTAGCATTTTGATTCTCTCTTGTCAAAGCACCATTAGCCTTTGTTTTTTATACATTGTGAATTTTGGGCTTGATTCTCCATAAACAAACACTTCTAAAGAACCCAAGGGGAGATTTGGGCCGTTCTCGCATTTTTTGCCCTTGTCGCAAAAACTTCCTCGACACCACCTGCTCGATGATTGAAATCGAACCGCAAAGCAAGTTTCTATCCTTAGATAAAACGTAAAATTAGGCTTCCACCTGCCTGGTGATTGAGATCGAACCAAGAAGCAGTTTGCCTAAGTACTCTTCGCGTAAGTTGACTGGGGCTAATGAGTTATGGGCAAAGGAATTATAAATACAAATACACCTGTATGGATAAACATCATTGTTGTATTAATTAAAAATATGCACATGTCACATTACACTCAACCCGTACCCCTATGTATTGATAGTTAGTGGTAAAATTTCTTTAGATTGTGGGCATTCCATGGCCGAGGAAGCAGTCTCTCGTCTAAGTCCTCCAAATAGTATGCCTTTGCGCTTGCAATAGCGGTAACTCTATAGGGCCTTTCCCAGGTTGGGGCTAACTTCCCCGCATTAGCGTCTTGCACATGTCCTACCACTTTCTCCAACATTAAGTCCCCAGCGCTGAATTCCCTTGTATTCACATCTCGGTTGTATCGCCAGGCAAGCTTTTGTTGATACTCGGCTAGCCGTATAGTCGTCGTTTCCCGGTTCTCTTCTAGCAAATCCAAACGCTCCATCATCAATCTGTCATTCTGGGGTAGGGGCAAATCCTGCAACTCGGGCACTACATAGGTTTATCTCGGCTGGTATGATAGCCTCTACCCTGTAAGTTAGGGAAAATGGAGTCTTTCTATTAGATCTCCTGGGGGTTGTCCAGTATGCCCACAAGACGTTGGGTAGCTCCTCGACCCATCTACCTTTTGCACCGTCCAATTTTTTCTTCAATCCATTCACGATCGCTTTGTTGGTGGCTTTGGCTTGGCCATTGCTCTGGGGATATGCCGGGGTGGAATACTTGTTCTTGATACCGAGATTGCTGCAAAACTCACAAAAGGCCTTACTATCGAATTGCAACCCATTATCAGATATAAGAGAGTCTGGCTCCCCAAATCTCGTGACTATATTTCTCCACACAAACATTTTGACATCTACGTCCCGAATATTAGCCAATGCCTTCGCCTCCGCCCATTTGGTGAAGTAGTCAACAACTACCAAAACAAACCTCCAATTGCCCGTAGCCTGAGGAAACAGTCCGAGAATATCCAGCCCCCACTGTGCAAAGGGCTAGGGGCTGTTGACCGGGTTCAGATAACCTGCTGGCTGGTGGATCAATGGAGCATGCTTTTGGCACTGTTCACACTTTCACACATACTCAGTGGCATCCTTTTGCATCTACGGCCACCAAAACCCTTGGGTCATCGTTCGGTGCGCTAATGAGCGTCCCCCCACATGACTGCCACACACCCCATCATGTAGCTCGGCCAGGAGTTCAGTAACTTTCTCGGGGTGCAAACATAAAAGGTACGGCCCTCCAAAAGATCTCCGATACAGTTTACAACCTGCCAACAACCAATATCGAGTAGCTACTCGGCGTACCTTGTTAGCTTCCTTCTCATCATCTGGTACTCAATCCTCGGCCAAAAAGTTGATGATTGGGTCCATCCAACATGTCTTGGACGTCGAAACCACTACAACACTTGTCGTAGCGTTAATACTCGGCTTTGCTTTGAGCTCCACCTTAATTATCCGAGGTACATCCTCTGTCATTGATGACGCCAATGTAGCTAGAGAGGCTGCATGTCTATTCTATCCCCGGGTCACTTGATCCACCTTTGCCTTAAAAAACTAATTCATAACTTACCTCACTGCCCGCAAGTATTCCTTCATTTGAGAATCTCGGGCTTCAAAACTACCCTGCACCTGGCTAACCACCAGTCAAGAATTCGAGTAAATCTCAACTTCCCGTGCACCCAAGTCTAGAGCAGCTCTTAATCCAGCAAGTAAGGCTTCATACTCAGCCTCGTTATTAGAGGCCCTGAACCCCAACTTGAAAGAATCTTCCAACCTTATGCCTTCTGGAGTGATGATAACAATATTGGCCCTAGCCCCCATTGCACTAGATGCGCCGTCTATGAACACTTTCCATGGGTGACAATCCACATGACAAATCACCTCCATCCCATTCCTAAGGGAAAACTCTGCAACAAAATCAGCAAGAACTTGGCCCTTCATCGAACTTCTTGGCATGTACCTTATATCAAAGGATCCTAGCCGAGTTCCCCATTTAGCTATTTGGCCCTGAAGTCTGATCTGTTCAACAGTGACTGTAAAGGGTATTCGGTCAACACATAGACGGTGTGAGCTTGAAAGTAGTGAGGCAGCTTCCTCGTAGCGTGCACCAGTGCTAATACTAGCTTCTCTAAAGGCAAGTACCTTGTCTTGGCATCGACCAAGGTCTTGCTGATGTAATACAAAGGTTGTTACACTCTTTGATCCCTCAAAAGCACGACACTCATGGCATGATCTGATACAGAAAGATACATGAATAAGTCCTCCCCGGGCTCTAGGGCCGTCAACATAGGTGCCTGCACCAAATACTCCAAGTCTTGAAAAGCCCTTTCGCATTATTCATTCCACTAGAATCCCTTCCACTTCTTCAGAAGCTGGTAAAATGGACGGCAGCGATCGGCAAATTTGGAAATGAACCGGTTAAGAGTAGCTAACATGCTGGTTAATACTTGAACTTCCTTCGGATTACTCGGTGGCTTGAGGTGCTTCACGGCTTCAATTTGATCGGGGTTGACTTCTATCCCTCGACTGGTGATCAAATACCCTAAGAACTTGCCGGCCCCTACCCCGAAGACACACTTATCCGCATTAAGGCACAACTTATGCTGCCAAAGCACTTTGAACACCCCCTAGAGATCTTCTATATACCGTGTCTCCTATTTACTTTTTACCACCATATCGTCAATGTACACCTCAACCATCCACCCAATTTTATCCTTGAACATTCTTGTCATCATCCGTTGATACGTGGCCCCGGCATTCTTTAGCCCAAATGGCATCATGGTGTAATGGTAGTTTGTGTCTGGGGAGATAAATGTTGTCTTTTCCTGATCTTCGGCGGCTAGGGCAATCTGGTGATAACCTTGAAAGGCGACCAGAAAACTCATCCATGGGTACCTATATGTGGCATCCACCAATTGATCGATCTTTGGCATGGAAAACGGGTTGGGCATGCTCGATTCAAATTCGTGAAATCAATGCAAACTCTCCATTTGCCATTCTTTTTCTTCATCACCACGGTATTCACCAGCCATTCCGGAAAGAAAATTTTCCTTATCGCCCCAGCCTCTTTTAATCTCTTGACCTCCTGCCTGATTGCCTCAACGTGTTCTTTAGCCGACCTCCTCGGCTTCTGCTTCTTGGAAGGAAATGACGGGTCTACATTAAGTTCGTGAACTATGAATTCAGAATCTACCCCTGGCACCTCATAAGGGCTCTAAGCAAACACATCTATATTCTGTATAAGAAATAGTACCGTCGCTACCCTGTTCTCATCCCTCATACTTGCTCTCATTTGGAAATACCTGTCAACATCTGGTAATATTTTTACTTTGACTAACTCCTTGGCACAGCTAGCCCTCATTCCTTATTGGGGCTCCTGTGATTGCTATAAAGGGACCCGCTTAAATGGTCCCTTTTGTTCGGCCTGTTTGCTCTCCCAATTAACCGCGGCCACTAAGTATTGCTGGCTTCCCCTTACTACACCAATGCCCTGCTCGGTGCAGAACTTGACCTTCACATGCAATGTGGACGGGACCGCCCCCACCGAATGGATCCATGGCCTTTCCAGAATCGTCGTATATGGAGAAAATGAGGCGACCACTATAAATGCTATTATTACTTCCTTGCCTTCCATATTCACGGGGAGGGAAATTTGCCCCTCAGGAATCACCACCTGGCCATTAAAACCAACTAGGGGCGTATCATACTTTGAGAGGTCTTCACTCTTTAGTCCAAGCCCTTTGAACAAGTCTGGATACATCACATCGGCCCCACTCCCTTGGTCTACTATCACCCTCTTCACTATGAAACCATTTATCAGGGCAGTCACCACCAAAGCGTCATCGTGCTGCTGAATGGTTCCTTCTAAATCCTCATCGTTGAAAGCGATGGGCTCCCGTGTAAACTTCATCTTCTTTTCAGAGGGTTGCTTGCCCGAGCAATGTTCTACCGACACTACAGCAACACCCCTTTTCTCCTAGTCACAGTCGTACCCTTTGGGGTAGCGTGGATGACCTCGATCACTCCTATCGGGGGCAGGAGAGGGTTCCCTCTTTGCTGAGTACCTTGCTCGGCACCTTGGTTCCCTGAAGCTACCACAAACTCCTTCAAATATCCCGCTTTCACTAATTACCCTAGATGATCTTTTAACACCCGGCATTGCTCGGTTGTATGCCCCTTATCCTTGTGGTAAGTACAGTACAAGTTCTGGTTTCTCCGAGATGGGTCACCCCCAATCTTGTTCGGTTACCGGAAGTACGACTCGTTCTTGATTCGATCTACGATCCTGTGCACTGGTTCCTTGAACGTTACGTTCACTTCCACAATTTGTGCCCCCGGCTCTTGAATCCTTAAATCCTTTCTAGGCCTTGATTGGAAACCGCCCTGCCGAGGACGACTCACTGCCGGGGCTTTACCTTTGCTTTGGAGCCGGTCATCTTTTAAGCATTTGTACTCCTCAATGCGCCTCATGAGCAGTCTCATATCCTCAGGAGGCCTCCTCGTCAATGACTCCCGCAGTTCGGAGTCCTCGGGCAACCCCATTCTGAAGGTGCTCGTCGCAATTTTCTCGTTGCCCCCACCGATCTCGTTGTAAAGTTTCCAATACCGACTGGCATAGCTGCGAAGGGTTTCCCCCACTCTCATTTTCATGGATAGTAATGCGTCCATTGGTTGTAGAACCCGGCTATAGGTCACAAACTGGACACCGAATTCTTGGATCAACTCGACAAAATTGTGAATTGAGCCCTTTCGTAACTCATTAAACCATCTCAGAGCAGTGGGCCCGAGGCTCGAGGGAAATACCTTACACATTATTGCGTCATTATATGTAAAGACATTATCTGGATATAATGACTGACGTGCTCTACCGAGTCTGTTTTCCCATCATAAGAGTTAAATGGTAGGTGTGTGAATCTATTTGGCATTATGGCCCGTTCAATGTCATCTGAGAAAGGAGACCGAGCAGCTCTACGTAAAGCTCGACTCATGGCGCCCATGGTGGCATTCCGGGGCCGCCACTCCTCTGGAGAGTCCGAGTCTTGGTTTGCATATTCCCGTGACCGTGAATGGTCCTGGTGTCACTGAGAATCGGACTGATTGGACCCAGTTCCATGGCAGTCTCCCCCACTGGCGGATCCCTCCTCCCGATCATCACAGTCTCTTCTCCGTTGCCTACCTCTTGCTTCCAACTCCAAATCTCTCACCAGCCTGCGCAAACGTTCAAGTTCCTCATCTCTCTCGTCAAATTGCCCATGCCCTGAAGCACCCGACATTGTCCGGCGCGTTTGATACGACCCTTCTCCAAGGCTGGACCGTTTCTCTTCTCGCTCACGGTTCCTATCTTCACGCCTTTTGTGCCTTCTTTCTCGCCAAGTAGACCCCTGAGAAGACCCCCTACAACCACTTGCAACATAACTCCCTGACCGTCCCTCAGGCATTTCCTCGATGCAAGTCTCGGTCGAACCACAACTACGTAAAAGATTCCCACAGACGGCGCCAATTGTGCGCACCAAATATGAGATTATTGGGCTCACAATCTATTTGTATCGTGGGTTTTGGATTTCCTATTATGGGTGGTCCTACACACGGTGACCCAAATACACTCCTGTTTCTACAAACCCTTTTCTCATAAAGTTACTCCCCTTTCTCCCTTAGTTTGGTCTCTCTTTTCTCTCAGTTTTCTCTCCAGAGTTGCCAACCCGCACTTACTCATTCTCATCTCTTATTTATAGCTCACGAATGGTGGAGGGGTTATGATTACTCTAGGTTATTAGTGGGCAAGGGGGTCCAATTCCATTGCTTCTAAGTGGGCGTTTGGTTGGGAATGGTAGTAGTGGCTCTGGAATTGGTTCTCACCTCAAAAGGGATGCTCGGCAGCGATATTCCCCAGGGAAATACCGAGCAACTAAGATATAATATCCCCGAGCAATCACGTTCCCGTCTGAGATGTAGTTGACCGTGCAAGCCCCGGATTATTAATCATGACGTGTACAAATTAAGATTACGTGTCCAATGGGACTTGGGTCAAGCATAATGGCTTGAGGCTTGGGCTTATAGCCTTAGTAGGCCTAGGGCCCAGCTTCAGACGAAGGGGTTGGGGTTATGGGCTACACTATAAGGTTGAAGTTCAAGGCCCAAGTGGGCCTGGGAACCCAGTGCCGTACAGTTAGTTATGACCTATTAATCAAATAGATTATTAAACAAGTCATTTGTACTGACTTTTACATGACTTGTTAATTAAACGAGTTAAATATGTTGGGTCGGGTCGACTTGTTTAATAAACAAGTCGTGTTCAGGTTGAGGATTTTTGACACATTTACTAAATAGGTTGGGTTCAGGTCAACCTATATAGTTGAATACTTATGGTTCGACACGACACGAAACAAACCCGACTTGCAAACTTGAATTGCCACCCCTAACCAACACATATAATTAATCCATCAAAACAACTATACCAAAAATCACACACAATACCCAAATCCGCAAAATCAAGACCCATAATCAAGTGACGATAGTAAAATGGAGAGGGGATTGCATGAAAAAAAGAAAAAGAAAAAAAAGATCACTAACTATAGTATGTAGTTATTGCATTTTGCAACTTACATTTAACCTCATTAAAAGGCAAAACTGTCTTTTCACAATTTACGGTCAAAATTGTAATTTGGACAGTTGGATTTCTTTTTTTTTTTTTTTTTTTTTTTTTTTTTTTGAGAAGGACGGTTGGATTTCTTAAATTCACATTAAACAAATCTAAAAGTTATAAAGATCAAAACAATATTTCATGAGTTTCAATCGGACTGGATTGAAAGTGTGCATGTCAAAATATGAAGGCTACTTTGTACAATTGATAAAATTCAAAAAATTCTCAATCATGTTCAATAATAATATCCCTAACTTAATTAAATCCCATATCAATAGTTTATTTATTCATGTTTAAATATTTTGAATAACATTTCACAATCTAAGTGCGTGATTGGTTTCAAATTAAAATGTCAGTGTAGAGAAGGAAAATTCCCGACCTATCACAAGCTGACACGTCACACTATCAAGTCCACAAAATACAACCAATTACAAAGCTCCACGTAGTGCTGCTAGGTTTTGCTATCACTACTCAGAAACCAACAGAAATTTGCCAAGTGTCATGCAAAAACCAATCACGCATCAGCACGTGTAAGCGATGACCTAAGCAACCTCGCACGTGTAAGCGATGACATAATAAACCTCGCACGTGTAAGCGATGACATAAGCGAACCAATCAGGCTGTGACATGTGTCACCAATTAGACTCTGCCACGTGTCACTCATCCACCCCTAAACTCCTATAAATAGAAGCCTTCCTAAGACATTTAGGAGGACACCAAGCCATCTGAAGCATAAGCAGCATCAGAGAGGATTCAGAAGTACTGAAGCTCTGCTGGAATCAAGCCCTGAAGCCTCCAGGAACTTCAAGAACTTCAAACTCAAAATCGAAGAACATTCAAAGCAGAATCATCCAAACTATCTGCCTAGATCCTAAAGTTTGCTGGAATTAAGCTCAAAAGCCTCCAAAAACATCAACAAATCACAAATCAAAGAAACTCTACGGATTCAAGCCTCTAAAGCACCGAAGAACTTCCACCACAAACCCTCAAAGACGAAGAACGCACCAAGAACACGAAGAACATACGAAGAACGTGAAGAACAAAGGATTTCTAACGAGCTCATAGCCAGAGATTCATTGTAATTCCGTTTCAACAATCTTCTATCCATCCCTCAACCAAATTGAAGGATACTTTGTGTTCAAGTCAAAATCACATTACCACAAATCCAATCAACAAATCTTTCAAGGAGATCGAATCAGAGGATAACTCTTTTGTAATCACAGAGAATTGTACCACACATTCATCAATACAAATTCGCACTTGTGACACTATTTTACTTGTTTGACTTATTTCGAACTGAGAAATTTAGTCGTCCACAAATTCTGGCACGCCCGGTGGGACATCTCTGCCTCTCATCTCATTATCCTTCAAAAAAAGAAATCTTCATCATCTTGCTACCAACTTCAATGGCCTCTAGCAAGAACATTCAAGCTTCAACAATAGCTACTTTAGTTAAACTTGGTACGGCTACCACCAATAACTGCATTGGTGCAATCAATTGTAGCCAACCTAAAGCAAACAATCAACTTCAATTTCAATCAACCAAGGAAGTCAAGGTCCAGACAATCATCTCCTTAGACCCTCTTACAAGAAACAAGGTCATCAACAAGGACATCTCCACCTTGGAACACCTCAAATATGGGGGCAAATCCCCTTCTTCCTTCACCAGAAGTTGGTCGACGATTTCTCTCCCACCGAGGGGAACCCAAAAAACGAGATTTCACGGGATCACTTCAATTCACTTCCTTCTCCATCATCTTGGGAAGTTGAGTCAGTCATGATGACTAACACCTCTACCATGGAAGAAAAGATGGCTGAAATGGAGCAAAGTGTTGTCCTTCTCACAAAAGCACTTAAAGATAAGGACCTCCAAATTGTAACTCTAATGAATAAACTTGAAATACAAGATCTTGGTGAATCAAGCCATGATCCTAAGTTCCCATTTGGCTTCACTTCTACAAAAGGTGACTAAGGGAAAGAAAATCAAGACACTCCTCAACGGGAACAATCTACTTTGGTTGCTTCGTTATCAGTTCAACAATTACAAGACATGATAACAAATACCATCCGAGCACAATATGAAGGTTCTTCTACAAGTTCTCTCACATATTCAAAACCCTGCACAAAGCGCATCAACAACATGAGGATGCCAAATGGGTATCAACCCCCCAAGTTCTTGCAGTTTGATGGCAATGGAAATCCTAAGCAACACATTGCTCACTTTGTAGAAACTTGTGAGAACGCAGGGACTCAAGGAGGCCTCCTTGTAAAGCAATTTGTTCGTTCGCTCAAGGGAAATGCCTTTGATTGGTATACAGACTTAGAACCCGAGTCAATCGATAGTTGGCAACAACTCGAAAGAGAATTTCTTGACCGATTCTATAGCACACGTCGAACGGTGAGCATGATGGAGCTTACTAATACCAAGCAATGGGAAAATGAGCCGGTGGTCGATTATATCAATCGATGGCGTTCTTTGAGTTTGGATTGCAAGGATAGACTTTCTGAAATATCTGCTGTAGAGATGTGCATCCAAGGCATGCATTGGGGACTTCTTTACATCCTCCAAGGGATAAAGCCCCGAACATTTGAAGAGCTAGCAACTCGTGCACATGACATGGAGCTGAGCATTGCTAGCCACGAAAATACAAAACCTCTCATACTTGAGGACAGCAGAAAGGAAGTAAGGAGGAATGACAGGAATGCAAAAGTCAACCTCAAAGACCTAATGGCTGTTAACACTGCTGTAGTCAAGGTTCCAAGAAGAGGAGCCGAAGCAAATGAAAAACAGCTTGAAGGATGGCAAAAGAATGAAGTGCGTCGTCTGACTTTAAAGGAAGGAGAACAAAAAGTATATCCGTTCCCCGATGAAGATGTGCCAAACATCTTTGAACAACTATTGCAAATGAAGTTGATTGAGTTGCCAGAATGCAAGCGACCAAAAGACATAGGGAAAGTTGATGACCCTAACTACTGCAAATATCATCGCATCATTGGCCACCCAATCCAAAAATGCTTCATCTTCAAAGAACAAATCATGAAGCTTGCCAAAGAAAACAAGATTGATCTAGACTTTGATGAAGTTGTCGGGTCAAACCATGTGACCATTGCTTGTGATGTACTTCCAACTCTCAGGTAGGGGGCAAACACCATTAGAGCTTACAAGCTAATTGACAATGATGATGCAAGAATAAATCCTATCAATGGGAAGTTCTTGCAACACTTCTACACTTGAAAATTGAGGATTGCTCCTTGGTAAGAGTTTAAACTGCCCACTATAGCGCTACAAGAGTACATGATGTCTTCCCATTACCTTTGAAAGCGTACCAATAAAGAGAAATTAATCTCACTCTATGTCACCAATTGCTAGTGTGGCGTAGTGGCTAGATGCTCATTTTGCCCTTGAGGCCGAGGTCTCGAGGTTCGATTAGTGGTGATACCCACTATTACACATTGAGCCCTCCTTTTTGCAAAAAAAAAAAAAAAAAAAACAACAACAACAACAAAAATCATCCAAAAAGAAATCATCAAAAAAAAAAAAAAAAAAAAAAAATCTTTTGAACTACGTAATGACTTGATCCCTTTCCGGGGTACGTAGGCAACTTGGTATCATTTACTAAGTTCAATCACATGAAAAGAAGAAGGATTGCCAGTCTAACTTAAGGAATTTTTCAAAGGTCGTCAATATGCTTTTGAGATTCCTTTAATTGGCAAGCGTTGCTTAGGATCAGTTAATTGCTCACTACATGATGCTCAAATATCATTGTGGTAGAAAGTGACAGCTGCAAAGAATTGGTGTTACTCAGCTTTCCTTGAACTAATGATAAACATAAGTTGATTCTTGGTTGTGGAGCAAAATAAAATCTTCAACCTCTTTTGCAAGAAATGAAGTCTGCATGGCATTGCCCATCTTCTATGGACATTCTCCCACGTTTTTGAAGTATGCTTTACATCACTTATCTCATGGGGCCATCTTCTTGTACCTTGCAAGTCTAGGCTACATCATCTCTCTTCTAGGTTGTGACACTTCACAACTCTGAAATTTGAACCACATCGTCTCCTTTTTGAGTGGTGCCGTTTCATATCATGTCTCTGAAATTTGGACAACGTCACCTTCCTCCAACATCTAAAGATGGTGTTACTTCATCTCGCCTCTAAGAGCATATTCGTGCAATGTCAAATTCTTAGTGGCATGTTCAAAGTCTTGATACAGGCTCCTTGCATCTTCAAAGTTTTGACGACATCTCTTGGCATCCTTAAAGTCTTGACGGGGGCTTCTTGAAACTTCAAGGTTTTGTTGGCATCTCCTTGCATCTTCAAAGTCTTAATGAGCTCCTTGCATCTTCAAAGTCTTGATGACATCTCTAAAATCTTGTTGTCTGGCGATAATACTATGTACCCTTGATGTTTGAACTTTGTCGCCTCTAAAAATTGGCGCTAATGCAACTTCAAAGGCCAATGTTGGTGTGACTTCAATGCAGATGAAGTGTTAACGAGATGTCATGGCAAAGACGAATATTGGCATGGCTTCAGTGCAAATAAAGTGTTGACGTGGCTCCATGGCAAAGATGAATGTTGGCGCGGCATTAATGTAAATGAAGTGTTAACATGGCTTCATGTTGAAAAGGCTTCATTATAAAAGACAAGTGCAAATATTGCTTCAATGAACAAAGTAATTGTGATGCTTCAAATACAAATGCAAGAGTTAGCGCAACTTCATGACAAAGATACGTGGTGACGCGACTTCGACACAAAGAAAGATATGGATGCAGTCTTAATGCAAATGCAAACTTTACGCGGTTTCATGATAAGAACAATTGGTGTGGCTACGTTGCAAAGACAAGTGTGGAACACGTTCATGCAAAAAAGTGCTAGCATAGTTTCATTAACGACCAGTACTAGTATTGCTTCATTGCCAAGACGCGGTTTCATTAACGACTTCAAAGACAAGTGTCGGTGATAGCATTGTTACCCGGCCGAATATCCTCATGGAAACGTCGTTGCAAAGACGCATATCACTAAAAGATTGTTGTTGCTAGAAAATAATGTAACAACATGAAGGCATACATCACCGCAAGAATGTTGCTATCAATGAAATACAAAGCCACCAAATGAAAGCAAACACTTCTATGAGAATGTAAGCGTAAAGTTTGATGTCAAAACCCAAAGATCAAGGAAACTGTGCTGCAAAACAAAAACAAGCAACAACAAAAAATTTCAAGGAAAAGGTCTCATAGCATGTAAAAAATAAAAAATAAAAAATAAAAAATAAAATCTTGAAAGCTGGAGAAGAAGACTGAAGGCTAGGAATGCCTAAATGAACGAAGCCAATCTCACGTCTTATATAGAGCACTTCTGCTAAACTAGCAGACAAGAAAAATGAAGAAAGTCAGCAAACCATTAAATGGTTCCACCAACCAGACAGTGAAAAAAACTATATTCACATTTCAAAAATGCGAAAACAATTGGAGCTCAAAGTGAGATTTTGCACATTCACAGCACTCGAAGTCAAAGAAGACTGCACCGAATTTACGGAGGATATTCAGCCATGGAGAGAGAAGATATTGGCTCATTACCTACCTCACAAATCTGAATCCTGGCACCATCCTGTCAGGGCAGCCACCGCAAAATTAGACCAAAAAAGGCCATAAGTCCAACCAAGACCCGTGGCTTTCTCATTCAGAATTGTGAAAATCCAGACATCATTTCACAAAACCGACCCTACAGAAATCTCAAACGGCCCTCGATCTAAAAAACCCAGAAAGATCATCCTTAAAGGAGCTACCACGCGCCACCACGCGCCGCCATAAGCTCGCGATGACCAATGGTCTAGTCCTTCAAATCTGTGCAAATCTGCCCACAGATTTACAAAACCGGTGCCACCACTAAGTCCATCAGCCCACGATCCACAAAACCTAAAAATTTCAAGACCACAAACGGCGCACGCGCCACCACGCGAAGCCACGATCTTTCAAATGACTCGCGGCCTAGTCCTTCAAATCTGTGCAAATCTGCCAACAATTTTAGAAAACTGACAATACCATGGTCTTCTACGGCCTTAGATCAACAAAACCCAAAAAAATTGAGGCCAAAAAAGTTGCCACGTGCCTCTGGCGCTGCCGGCGTCACTCCTTCAGTTGCACGTGCTTCCACGCGCCTCCCTCACCGTTCACGCGCTGGCACGTGCTGGCACCTTACTCATGCGCATTCACGCGCTGGCACTAACACATGAGCCCAGAGCTATGACATCATGCATGACGTCATCCTCCACTACCCCGGTCTGATCCGTTTGTCCAGCCGACCCGGAAATCTGACCCGATCCGAACCACCTGTTAAAAAAAAATGCTTTGACCAAGTTTGACATTTGACTTTGACCAAAAAGTCAAAATTTCAAAAAGGGCCTGTCCCACTCAGTTTTTCGCGTATATTCCGATTTTGGAATCCGTTTCTTTGTCCAAGACCCGAAAATTGTGCAAACTGTCCAATTTCCAGAAAGTTAACTTTTGCACAAATCCTAACCAAAAGTCAAAATTTTCAAGAAGGACCTGTCTTGCCTAATTTTTCACGTAGATTTCGATTTTGGGGTCTATTTCTTCATTTGAGAATCCTAAATTGCTCAAATAGTGTGATTCTACAGCTGTTGGCTTTAATGTGAACTTTGACCAAGAATCAAGACGTCCAAGCAAAGCTTGTCCTATTCAGATTTTCACATAGATTCTGATTTTGAAATCCGCTTATTTGTTTTGGACTTGGAAACCACCTATGTGACACACTTCTCCGAAGTACTAGCAGTGTCCAAAATTTAAGCTCCCGATATCAAAATTTGAGATTCATCCACTTGGTCTGGATTCCCTCAGGGTTATTCTCCAGATTTCATCAAAGCTTCCCTTCCAAAGTACAAATGAACTCCCACAAGTGTGTCCTGAACTTGAAATTACACTGGGTCACTAGTCTCCCACCTACCGTTCGGTGCCTACCAGTCGGGAATCTACCATTCTCACAAAAATTCCTCATTCGCCATTCTCAACTACCCATCTATCGTTCTTCATCTCTCCGCTATAAATAGAAGGGTTGGGTTCATTGAAAACTCATCAAGAAAAACACACTGAGTCATGAAATGAAGATTTGCTTCTTTCAAATTTTCAAGTCCTCCTTCTCACAACCATTTCTCACTATGGCTTCATCATTCTCAACACTTAGCAACCAATATTGCTTCATAATCAGTTTGAAATCAACCCTCTCATGGTTCGGTAGAAACCCTCTTCACAACATCATTGTAGTTTTGAGATCCAAACAAATTTTGTTTCTCCCCTTAACGACCACAGTTGTCCATAAAATTACTCATAACAAGGTCTGCATTGCGGTTCCATGCTTCCTCAGATTTGGTTGGCTAGGAAATCCAAGTCTAGCAGAGACACATGTTCCTAACCTTAGGTCTCCCGTGGTTTCTTTCCAATTGCTTGGTCTTCCAGCAGAGGCAACGGTTCGGAACAAACAGCAACTTGGCTGGTTTCTAAGACCAGAACCACAAGTTAGCTCCATATTTCATTCTTTTGTGCCTTTCCAACAAGAAACAGTGAATGAAGATGGGAAAAAGTGTTGGGGTAGCCTACAAATTGTTTTCCATCCAACACTTGAAACAACCTCCAAGGCACCAGCTCATCAGAATTTAGCCTTTGGAGCCGGTAAATGGTCACCAGAGCCTTATTCCATGTCCCAACCACATTGGGATCCAAAGGTCATCGTTGCTGGTACCTTAAAACACACTTTCTGGAATTACTCCAACTTAAAATCAACTTGAAGAATTTCAGAAAATACTCTTCTAAAATTACTTCAACTTAACGTCCGTCGGCATGGTCCCATCACGCATGCACATTCTACGACTTGCTATCGGACCTCATTCAACATGCAGTCAGTCCCATATCCAAAGTTGTACTTCCTAGAAACATCTACACCAAAGGGTCCCCAACATAGAGGGCCAGTACCATGGTGGCGTATGTTTCACCCATTCACTTTGCTTCATCCCCGTCTTCTTCACCACCAACATCAGCATCCCTAGAATCCATAAGTTTCTGAAATTACCTCAACTTAACCTAAGTGATGCGATAACACATGCACATTCAACCACTTTCCCACATAACGTCTGTGTATTCCAAAGCATATTCTTCTGATATAACTTCACCAGAAGTTCTTAAAAACGCGAGGCTAGCCCCATGACTCTGCATGCTGTACCCAACCAACATCTTCAGCTTTTCCCCATCTTCTACACCCTGTGATCGCCGCCAACGATCCAAAAACACTCTTCTGAAGTTACTTCAACTTAACCTCTGCTGAGAAGGCTCGGTCACGCAAGTACATTCAAATACTCGCAGACCTCTTTTCGGTCTCATCAAAGCCTTTCATATGGGTGGGTCTACTCCTCGGAAATTATCTCATCCTGCTGAAAGCTCCACCACCTTCAATTACTTCATTTGAAGAGCCAAGTGTAAAAATCTGTTTTCGAAACTCATTCTCTCACCACACTCTGAAACTGTGTGCGTGAACGAGTCTCGAGGGGGCATTTGTAGAGAGGGAAAATTCCCGACCTATCAAAAGCTGACACGTCACACTATCAAGTCCACAAAATACAACCAATTACAAAGCTCCACGTAGTACTGCTAGGTTTTGCTATCACTACTCAGAAACCAACAGAAATTTGCCAAGTGTCATGCAAAAACCAATCACGCATCAGCACGTGTAAGCGATGACATAATCAGCCTCGCACGTGTAAGCGATGACATAAGCAGACCAATCAGGCTGTGACATGTGTCACCAATCAGACTCCGCCACGTGTCGCTCATCCACTCCCAAACTCCTATAAATAGAAGCCTTCCTAAGACATTTAGGAGGACACCGAGCCATCTGAAGCACAAGCAGCATCAAAGAGGATTCAGAAGTACTGAAACTCTGCTGGAATCAAGCCCTGAAGCCTCCAGGAACTTCAAGAACTTCAAACTCAAAATCGAAGAACATTCGAAGCAGAATCATCCAAACTATCTGCCTAGATCCTAAAGTTTGCTGGAATTAAGCTCAAAAGCCTCCAGAAACATCAACAAATCACAAATCAACGAAGCTCTACGGATTCAAGCCTCTAAAGCACCGAAGAACTTCCACCACAAACCTTCAAAGACGAAGAACGCACCAAGAACACGAAGAACATACGAAGAACGTGAAGAACAAAGGATTTCTAACAAGCTCATAGCCAGAGATTCATTGTAATTCCGTTTCAACAATCTTCGATCCATCCCTCAACCAAATTGAAGGATACTTTGTGTTCAAGTCAAAATCACATTACCACAAATCCAATCAACAAATCTTTCAAGGAGATCGAATCAGAGGATAACTCTTTTGTAATCACAGAGAATTGTACCACACATTCATCAATACAAATTCGCACTTGTGACACTATTTTACTTGTTTGACTTATTTTGAACTGAGAAATTTAATCGTCCACAGTCAGTTTATTTTATTATTCAGCTTATTTTTGCTACCATTCATAGGCTCTACTGCACTTTTTGATACTATTTATATGTGCCAATGTACTATTTCAACTAACTTTTACCTTTATTTATAGTATTTTTAGCAAAAAAATTTCAGTTTTAGTAAAATAAGAAAATCCCAATTAGAGCCTAAGTGTGTGTTTGACAAAAATTATTTTTGCCAACTTATTTTACTATTCAGCTTATTTTTGTTACTATTCATAGCCCCACTGCACTTTTTGGTACTATTCATAGGTCTCATTGTACTATTTCAGCTAACTTTTACATTTATCTATAGTACTTTCAGCAAAAAAATTTCAGTTTTAGCAAAATAAGCGGATCCCAAATAGACCATTAGTGTGCGTTTGGCTCCAAATTAAAAAGTCATCTTATTTTACTATTCAGCTTATTTTTGCTACTATTCATGAGCCCTACTGCACTTTTTGGTACCATTCATAGGTTCCACTCATGGTTTTAAAAACGGACCGAACCGGACTAGCTGGTCCAACCGGTTCAATCGAGAACTGGCCACTAATCCAATTCGGTTATGACTAAAAACAGTAAAACACCAAAAAATTGAAAATAATTGAGAATCGGCCGGTTCAACCATAAAACCGGGAATCAGTATGATTGAACCGGTTATTGACCGGTTGTGTTGAAAACTAAAACTACACATTTTTTTTCTTCAAAAAGTTGCATTTTCCCCCCTTCAAATCTAGCCTAAAACCTATAAGAATGATGATCCAAAACTATGGGAAGAAAGAAAAACTCAATGAAAAGAGAGAGTTAAAGAACTAAACATCCTCTCGTTGTTTGATTTCTCGTCCTTTGTTTCTCATTGTTTCTCGTTGTTTGATCAGTGGGTTTTCTAGTAGAGGGCTTGATCTCATCGCTGCTCATGCCGATCACCGTTGCCTCACCGATTGCCATTGCTATCTTTTTTCTTTGTTTGATGGTTTTGATTAGTGGGTTTGATGATTTTGATTAGTGTGTTTTGATGATTTTGATTGGTGGGTTTTGATGATTTTGATTAGTGGTTTTGGGATTTTGATGGGTGAGTTGATGATGGAGGTTGGTTTGATGGTGGTGGTTGTGTGCGTTGATGATGGAGGCTGGGTTGATGATCGCCGCTACTCCAATCGTTTATGGTGGCTGGGTATTGAGTTAAGAATGAATATTTTATTGAATAAATGTGTAAAATAAACAAATTGACGTGGGTGTTTTATAAAAGTAGATGTGTAAAATAGAAAAAACATATTTTTTCTTGCAAAATGGTTAGAAATTATGCATCTACTACATATATGGACGGTGGATTTTGTTATTTTTATTTCCTAAATCTAATACACGAAAACTAAACTCACATTATTTTTTAAATTATATATATATTTGAATTTTTATTATTTTAAAATTATTAATTAAATTATTTATTATGTTATCGGTTTGACCACCAATCGGACCTTGGTCCAACTAGAAAACCGGTAACCAGTCCCTTTTCTAGTTCTTTCACCATACCAGTTTTTAAAATCATAGTTTCACTGTATTATTTCAGCTAACATTTTTAACTTTATTTATAGTACTTTCAACAAAAAAAATTTAATTTTGACAAAATACACTGATCATAAATAGACCCTAATTCTTTCTCAAAAAAAAAAAAAAAAAGACCCTAATTCTGCCACTTAGTGGAATGGGATCAAAGCATATAAGACACTTATGCAGAAAGTACAACAAAAAGTATAACGACGGAAACAAAAGGTGCGATCTTAATCTCAACTCTCAAGCTTCAAGACCTTGCCTTATCAAGCCTGTCTTGGCAACCACCTCCATGTATGTCATGCCTTCTCTAAAAAGACTTGTGAAAAAAATTGATTCTTGGCTTGGTCAAATGGTGGTTTTGTTTCTTTGGTGTCCCATGTATGATGTAACAAAAAGAACTAAACATGATTCTTGTCTTTTCATGCTCATCTTCTTACACTTTTTTTTTTTTCCCCCTTTGGGTTGATTGGGACTTGGGACTTGGAAATTAGTATGTTCCTTAAAATTTATATTCAACCCTTTTTTTTTTAAGCTTCAAATTTTCATGAACCAAAACAAGATCTTTTCGTTCTATAAAGTAAATGGGAAATATACATTGACATAATATTTAGAGTTATATATATATATATATATATATTTTCCCATTTTTACTGTTTCTCAACAATTACACTGGAAGGCATATGGTAGTGTGATTCTCAGAAATTGCAAATAGGATAGTAGCAAGTGAGAGAAATAGTTTGTCCAGGATTTAAAAAAAAAAAAAAAAAAAAAAAATCTATGAAATATGTTCCAGTTTTTGCACTTTTCATTGTCTTGGTTTAAGCTTGCTATGAATTTCAGCACTTTTTGAAATGAGAAAATTCGCTTAAAAATAGGAGTAGCCCCTATTGTTTACACAGTGCTTTTCACTATGCTAATTTTCTGAACAGTTTGTGGTTGGATAGATAGACTAAATGGGATACTTGATTGTATTGTAATTTGATTTAGTTAGGATGCTTGATTAGTCAGTAAGGGAACCAGTATAGTTAATTTTGATTTAGCGGTCGTTAGTACAAGTAATGTGATAGGTTGAACTGGAAGGAAACACCTTATGCTGTCTTAGAGCCTTTGTAGAGTTGGAATCACCCAATTATTGGGAAATTCTTCGATCAACAAACTTAGGAAACATGTTTTCACACTTTTCACAGTTTTCTATCATAATAAAAGTACAATTACCATGAATTTTCATTTTTCCATACTTGTGCAATGATTTTCATTCCTTGGAAAACCAAGTGAATTCATTGGAAAACAAGAAGTAAGCCATTTCTACGGAATGAGAACAAAAAGTACAAACTAGAAAATGATCTTCAAAGCAAATGCTTAAGCTAGCAACAAGGTTATTGCTGCTTTAAGATCAAATAAGTTGCTCTGTCCTCAGTTTTGACTGTTCAGTATGCATGATATCCTAGGCCTCTGCAACTACTAACGTCAGAGTTAGTGGAGGAATTGGATTTGGATTCTGATCGGGTTACATCTCTAGTGTTAGAGTTTGTGGAGTGAGACTTGATGTCGAGTTTGATGTCAGGCTTAGCAGATTGTGACTGGGTTTTACCTTCAGTGGGTGCAACAATCCCTTTCTTCTTATTCTTACCATTGTCTTTCACCCACTTCGTCTTCCTCAACCAGTGTATAGCCAACACAACTCCTAGACAGAAGAGTAGAGTTCCCATGGTTGCTGCACTGATAGCAAGTATCCATTCTTTCCAGTGACCATGTGGTAAAATTATCCATGTGGCTGCAACATAAGACGTAGCCATGAATGAGACAGCTAACCACATGACTTTGTGAGCAACAACCAGTAGCATCATTTGTGGTTTTCTTTCAAAAGGGATTATACTGACTAGAACTAAAACAATAGATAAAGATGTGAACAATGCAAAGTTGTTGCTTATTATAAAGACCTTGAAAGGTGTTGTTCCAGCCACTGTTGAACTTGAATTTCCAATTGATGATTCTTGCTGGTAAACATCACCACCAGGAGGGCTTAATCCAGCAGTAAAAGTAACTGTGGCAATCAGAATGGCAACAAGTATAATCGTGTTCCTCGCATGTTGCAGCGCCTCCCTGTGTGTCTCTTTTTCCCTACTTCGACGGTCATTAAGAAGTTTAGTTAGTTTTACCCTTTGTCTTCTGCTGAGGACCTTATGTAGCTGCAAATTGGTTAAGGAGCTAGTTTTCTTCTCAAGTGAAGAATCTAGCTTAGCTGTGTTGTCATTCTGAATTTTGTTTGCCTTTTCAACTTGATGTTGGGGGGAATGAGCTTCAGAATTTTCTTGGTAGGGAGGATCACCAAAGTCCATTGTTATGGGCAACCTGGACACATTATCTAAGCTAATTTGCCTCCAAGCGTCCTCAAATATGTTAGGGGGAGTAGTTCCTTCAACTTCTTTTGAATGTAAAACTTTCATGGTTATACCACCAGCACTCTCCAGCATATCTTTAATATAAGGGAATTTATCAAAACTTTCATTCTGGTCTAGGATGCCAAGAGCTGTGAGTCCCTCATCATTCTGGGAGTTGATCTCCACTGTTGTTTTATTGATCACAAACTCCACAATCTGGAACAAACTTGAAAAAGATGAGCCCAATTAGAACATCACTCACACTAGGATACAATATTTTTACAAACTGTTGATATGGCCAATTTTTACTATTTCTCATCTGGGCTCACCATACATCACTTTTCATATACTAATAACTACTCACCACATCAACAACTTGTAAAAAATATTGTAAAATAGTTTGTAATTCTAACCTTTTACTACTTTGTTTTTCGATCATTGGAATTGCTACTTGTTTGTTCCTTGATTTTCAACATTTAAAGACTCATTGTTTGATCATAGTTGGATGAGATGTGGCCATTGGCAGTATGACAATATCCAAATCCCAAATTCTTAAATTTAAATTTCAAATCACAATTAAATTGTTATACAAAACACAGTCAAAATGCACAAATTAATAATTATTTGATTTTTTCCTTAATAGAGATTTTTTTTAATTTTATGGGATTTTTTTTTTATTAGTAAAAATTGATTTTATTTTTAACTTTGGTTACTAACCACAAATATGACTTAGGTTAGTGATCATTTTAATTCTTGAGTTTTTTGGTATAACTTTTAATTTTGGGGTTCATTTTCAACTTTAGAGGGCCATGTATGATTTTTTTGTTTTAAAAAAAAGTTTCAAATATGATAAATTAATATATATACTACTTAAAAAAAAAAAATATTTATTCTAGGGCACCATGGTCCCCTGGTCTGGTCGTGGTCACCGCCACCCCACATACAGGAATAACCAGCTTCTTAATTGTAAGAGAGTAAAGCTAGCATCTATTATTATTATTATTATTTTTATTTTTATTTTTTTATAGGAGCTAGCATCTATTATTGGTGGTGGATCACATGAGGTAATTTCCTAAGGACATTGAATGTGTTTAATTTTCTATTGAATCAGGTTAAGTGGGTTCTAGTTAGCTCAACTGGTAAAGTCTCTGATGCTTATATAAAAGATCTGAAGTTCAATTCTCACCTACACCAAAAACTGATTGGTGTCTTGGTTTAATGATAAATAGCGTTAATAAATGCTAGAATATATGTGTGCCTTGTACCATCCAATCCACTATCATATTGCATGTTCATCAAAATTTCGCAACTATAATTACTGTATCAAATATATATATATACATATATATATATGAGTGTGTGACCTTAATTTTCTTACCTTAGAGCATCCTCTAGAGACTGCAAGATGCAAGAGAGTGTTACCACATTGATCTGGACGGTGGAAGAAATCAGTATTGTGGAAGGCACTCACCAACCACATGAAAGCCCCATAGTGCTTGTATTTCACAGTTAAATGAAAAACTGTATCTCCTTGTCTTGTGAGATGATGAAAGGATATGGGAGCCATCTGCTCAAATTCTTCAAAAATTAAAGTATTTCCATTCATGGCTGCCAAGTGCAGTGGCATGTAGCCCGTGTTACTGAACTGCAGCGCAAGGTCTGCGCTACGCTTTAGGAGCATTCTTGTTATTTCCAGGTGCCCACTGTTACAAGAATGGTGCAATGGAGAATATCCATTCCCATCAACCTTCCAGGCAAAATGTGGGAGCACATTTAATAACTCTCTAACAACACCTGCCAAACCAAGTATGAATTTATAGTATAAATGGAAATAGGTGATGATAATTAAGAGTCTCCCATCTCCAAAGATATATATAGGACCAACTCCTTTCACTCAGAACACAGAAGAAAGGAGTTGTAAATTCTCATCTATATATTGTATCTATTCTATCTGTAGTACATATAATGTAAAAACTAAAACAAGTGGAGGCCTTGGGACTTTTTTTGATATTTTCTCGTGTTGCAGTAAATTGAAGTTAATTATCTTTTCTTTTCCTTGGTTACCTACTCCTTGATAGTCCTACCTTAATTATACATGCAAATTTAAATAATCTGTGATTAGTTCTAAGTTTTTATTAAGAGTGAATTTGCATAGTTTAGCCAAGATGAGTGTGCTACCAACCTGTGTGCCCTCTTGATGTAGCCACATGAAGACATGTTGGAACAAATCGTTCATCTTCTAACCCTGGAAGCCAGGACTGATTCGAAAGCAGCTTCACCAGGTCAACATGGCCATGACAGCATGCAATAAAGAATGCACTCCGATTATCAGCATTAAGCTTAACAGCAGCCCAGGGATTTGTCTCCAGTAGTAACTTTAGGATCTCAGTATGCCCTTGACGACAGGCTTCATGCAATGGAGTCTCCAACTTAATATCTTCTGCACCAACCATGGGGTGCAACTTCAAAATTTCCATTACTAATTCATTGTGTCCAAATCTAGATGCCAAGTGTAACACTGTGCTCCTGGAACTAACTGTTCTCTGTTTGAGAAAGTTTTCTTTCTCTTGAACTAAATTGATGAAGCCGTTTTTGTCATTTCCTGCAATTGCCTCAAAAAGCCTTGGATCCATTCCTGTAAGTTGAAAGACTCCACCAAGTGGCAAATAATCAGTGGAGAAAGTATGTTCCACAACAAGTGTTTACAAGAAATCTAGTGGATGAAATAACCTTTCCACTTTCTGACGCTTCAAAAGCTGAGAAGAGAAACTCAAACTTTGTTAGAGGGAGTATAGATGAAGTACATTTAAGAAAGTCCTTAATTCTACTTATATATATATTTTTACTTATAGTTGTAGCAAATAGCTTCTTAGCTTCTCTTTGGAATGCATCTATTAAATTCTCACTTCTCAGCAACTTCAGGGAAGCTCATTTTCTGGGAAAATCTGCAATACCTAGAAAATTCTTCCTTGGCAGGCCCTAAAGGTACACTTTTGTAGTATAATGAACATTTTCTTTTTGGCAGGTTGTACATCTACCCTACTGGTTTGAATTCTGTGAATAGAAATTTGCCAATCTTGATGCAAGTAGGTAATTTCACATCATGGTCCTTTTGCTCTAACTTTTGCATATTGATGGAGGAAAAACAATTACAGTGCTAATATGTTAATTAAAAGCAAACTAGAAAGGAAGGATGAATGAACCGTGGACATATGCTAATGATTGTATTGGATATACACATGTGAGTGAAGTCTCACACTAAATAATAATAAGAAGAGTGAGTGATTACTATAACATAATTTGCCCAAACTCATAAGCTTAAGTTTTTGGGTTAAGTTGTGTCCCTATATGTTATATTAACTACTCAATTGTAGGTAATGGATAAGCGTCTGCAAGTGGTTAATATAACATTTTCAGGATAAGAACAAACTCAGATTAACAAAATTATATTCTAACCTTCAAAAGTGGTACAACCACCACTTTTGAAGGATGTGGAAATATATAGAAAATAAAATAAATACTATGGAATATGAAGGATGTGGATGTGGAGTCTCCTTTGTGTGTATGTATTCTTGACACGTGTACTTTTGTTGACTTGTCTGTGCAGTGACTACTCAGGCCTTGCAACTTCGTAAGATTTTTCAAGGAACACACTTCTGTTGACTAGTCTGTGCAGTGACTACTCAGGACTTGCAACTTCTTAAGATTTTCCAAGGACCACATGTACTAACTTCTCAGCATTTGCAAGGCATTTATTTATTAAGCTTCTTTCTCCTTTAATCCACCTGTAATTAGTAGAAAGAATTATTGATATTCCTGTTCCTTTTTTGTGCTTTGGATACAAGTAAGCCATGAGGTCACATCAAATTTATAAATTTAGATGGTAATGCCCATTTTGGTTGGAATTAAATGTTTATGCAATTGGGTCAAGAATTAAATGCAAAACTTGAAGAAACAACTAAGCAGCTAGTGAAATGTGTTTTCTGTTAAAGCACTTTCAATCTAACCAGTGACCCTACTTCATCCTTTACATGCTACATATGAACCAATATGCTTATAGCAACTTCACTTTCTTACATACTTCTTCATAACCACCTCAAGTCTAAACTTTAGTTAACCATAGCTTTTAAAGAATTGTTGTTTCTTTTAACAGTATGAGAACAAATATTTACCAATTCCAAATTAAGTTCCTCTTTAACATTTCAGATTTACTTACAGATTATGTTTCTACCTCCATCAACCTTGTGATCTCCATCTTTTGCCTTCAAACAGTGAAAAAAATGTCTTGTGATATCGATTTTGCTTAGCGATTTGGTCACGGAAGGTGAGTTTTTATGTTCTCTACTTCTCTTCTTCATCACCTTCAGTCTTTTTTAATGATCTATAGCCGCTTTTCCCCTGGCTACAACTTCAACCCATGTTGACATGGTTTGATATCCTCAAATGCTGATATGATTAGCAGCAAAGTTATGGCAGGCCACTAAGTTGGTGTCTTTCCTCGCAAACTGCTTGAGAAGTTTGGTCATTATAGTTTCTAGGGCCACTATAATATATTTGAACATAAATACATAATGCTACACTTGTTCCTATGCATCAACCATGCATATGCTGTTAGTTTTTTTGGGAATTTGCTTTGTTTTGCAGATGAGCAAGTCTGCAGGGAGGTATGGTTGCTTGGCAGATTAATGGCACTTGTCTGCGTGCATACTTGTGATAGAGTATTTTTTTTTTTTTTTTTTTTCAATCCAATAATACCTTCAACACAATGACATGCCATGTGACTAATGATTTACCCTTCTAGATGTGCAGATGCTTTGCATTCTAACTTGTTATAATTCATGCTTTACGCCATAGCAGTGCATGTCCTGTGTCACTTGTAGTGCTTTTAATCACTTTCAAATCGTGTGCACGAAAAAAAAATGTGATGACCATATAGAGGGAACCTTCAGAGGGTGTGCAAAGAATTTTGAGGCACCTTTTACAATAATTCTATGTACACAAAAAAATAAATAAATAAATCACAAAATATTTTACAACTATTGAGATGACAAATTGTTAATAGTAGGTAAGGAGAATTTGCAGTAACAGTTTCCCACAGCTGAGTTCAAAGAAGTAGCAGAATCTTCAGGAACACTGGTTCCAGTTCACAAAGTTGCATGTTGAAAACAGAGAATAACTTGCAAATTGAAGTTCATGGGATTGGGAAGTTGGTGGTTCAATATAATTAATGACAGCAAATGGCACCAATTTTATTGAGCTACTAGAGAATGCATAAATAAAATTAAGATGATTTACATTATGTTAAGATTTAAATTGTCAAATACCATGACAATGTAATCTGAAATGGGTCTGCATTCCTTGATCATTCTGTGAAACAAAAACCCTAGGAATTTTGAAACTGAAAGTTCTCGCTTGAGCCATAACATGCCTGCTCGAGCTAGCCATGGTTTGGGTTTTTTGAGAAGCTGGCTTTTTCTGGTAAGCCCTCTAGCCATTCTTTGAGAGGCAAGCAGATTGGGACTTTCTTTCTTTGGCTTCTTAATCTCTCAAGCAAAATGGCAATTGTGTGGGAGCATTTTATGATGCTCATGTAGTGAGCAGAAGTTAAGAGTAGAGAGTAAGAGAGTTTGTGGATTTGAGCTCCTGGGCAAAACAACAAAGCAGATTGAGGTTGGCTTTTGCTTTTCAAGCTATCAAGTATCAAGCCAAAAACAATCACTAGAGGTGCAATTTTTATGCTTAGCCCAGTACCCTCTTTTTCTCTCCCATTTGGCCCTTAATCTTGTGCTCTTATTTTTGTATCCAGTTGCCATAGCCTAGATCACGAAAGAACCGATGCCATATGATTGATAAAATACCCTTTTTTTTATCATCCCACTCTTTTTTCAATTCCCAGAGAGTGTTCGTAGCCATTCCAATGAGGTTTACTACAGTCAAACCTTTAGGGAGTTGTCTTGGAGTGCTAAAGGTTCTGGCTTTTTGCAAGCAAGGAGTTCGTGGAAAAAATCACTATTGAAGAATTCTAGAGATTTTGGAACTATTGCGGTAGGAAGGCAAGCAGGACATTTGCAAAGGCTGCAAAGAGTCTAGGCTAACAAAGGCTTGGTAAGTCACTGACTATTGAAACTATTCCTTACATAATTGATTTTATATGGGACTGTTTGTGCACTCAAGTGGAACTCATCTAACCCCCTTGATGCTCTATGTGGCTTTGACGATGTGATTGACAGTTTCACCAGCCAGTGGTTGCACTAAATGGAACATCCCCCAATCTTTGTGATCTGATGAATAACAAAATGCAGCCCGGTTTTGAATTCATGACCTGTGTCACTATTTTTATTACTTTGACTGTTGATTTGGTTGATATATTACATAAACTGTGGTATGTATATTCTGCTGGGTATATAACTTTTATTTTGTTTGTTTAATGGTTAAAATCATTATGTCTGAATATTAAACAAATAGGGGTCTCAAACAATATTTTTCACTTTATACATGTACAGAAACAACATCACTGGGAACCTCACACTTCCAAAGAAGCACAAGAGGAAAAAAAAAAATACTGAACAAAAACAATTTGTAAGAAAATCCTACATTGTTACTGCTACATTAAACTAAGAAGCCCAGCCTCTCTGGAACCTGCCAGTGTAGAGAAAGAAAGAAAATAAAATCTATCAAATTCTTTTATAAAAGTAACAACCAAGTAAAATTCACTTGCTAATCAGTAACTAGATATTCTTATTAATCCCTTGGGAGAAACAAACGTTCAGTACGAGTGATATCCTTGTTGGTACGTGCTCTCAACATCTGAAATTTGACTTTCTATGTCAACAGCTTCCCCTCTATCCTTTCTTTGTTTTCTCCACTTCAATTTCCGCAGCCAGTGCTCAACCAGCAGCACCCCTAGAGCAATAAAAACCACACCCAGGGTGCCACTGCTTACTGCTATTACTGTGACAAACACCCATTCTGTCCCTTGACTGTGAGGACTGATCACCCATGTGGCTGCAACATATCCTGTTGCCATGAATGCCACAGCTACCCACATGACCTTGTGAGCAGCAACCAATAGTCTCATCTGTGGCTTCCTCTGATAGGGGATGATGCTGACAAGAACAACAACTATGGATAGAGAGGTAAACAATGCAACATTGTTGCTTATTGCAAAGACCTTGAAAGCTGTTGTTATACCAAGTATTGACTTCCCTTTCATTTCTCCAGCCTGATAAAAACCACCAGGAGGGTTAATTCCAGCAGCAAATGTAACTGTAGCGATCAAAATGGCAACTAGTGTTACAGTGTTCCTAGCATTTTGTAAGGCTTCCATATATATTTCATGCTGCTTATTTCGGTGAGTAGTGTGATGGTCACCTACATTTTCCCAGTGCCTTCTGTTAAGATGCTTTTGTTGTCGCATATTGGTTGGGAATAAGGACTCTTTTTTATATGTTTCATTGTTAAATGTCTCCCCAACTTGACGGAATGGTGATGGCGTTCTGGAGTTGCTTCCCTTGCTGAATCTTGGTGACCACTTGCATTCACAAGAAACCATTTCATTTATAACGGACATATCCAAATCATCATCTATGCAACCCTGCCCTGAAGAATTCTTACTTATGATAGGCAGCTGACCATTGGTTCTTTCTACTTCTGGTGAATCAGATAACAATTCAATACTGCTTTTACCGCCAGCTTTAATAAACTTGGCTTTAAGACGGCGACTTTCTTTACTGTTCTTGGCCTGGTCAAGGATGTCAAGTGCTGTGAGTCCTTGAAAGTTCTGAGAATTAATCTCCACTTTTGTTTTGTTGATCAAGTACTCCACTATCTGGAACAAACATTAAATAAAGAGTACAATTAAAAGATGACAATGTTTGGCTTTAATGTATGTTCTTGTTAGTATAGCAGATTAGAGAATATATTTTTCTTTTTGTATATCAATTTCATAGCTTGATAAGAGAGAGTTAGTTTATTTATGAGTCATGACTCATGACAAACACAATTCCACCAGAAACCTATTGTTTTAACTTGTGACATCATATTTATTGATACCTACCATTTTCCAAATTTGCGATAACATTTCAGAAAATGAATCAAAATATTTGGATCACAAAATGCACATAATGAATCATATTAGTCATTCATGAGAATCACACCATGTACATTTTATATTGCATACTTGCGCCTCATGTATCATGCTGTCTCATTATATCTCTCAAGCTCATGGTTTCACAAAATATTAATATAATTGAATTTCACATTCAGCTCTCACCTGTTGACGCCCACTAAAAACTGCAAGATGTAAAATGGTGTTGCCATTTCGATCTTGACGGTGAATGTGATTTGTACCATTAGAGACATGCACTAAATACACTAGAGCTTGATATTGACCATATCTCACAGCCAGATGAAAAACTGTCTCTCCCTCATATGTGGCATAGTGAAAAGATACCGGAGCCATCTTAACAAATTCTTCAAGGACTGAAACTCTGCCATTCATTGATGCCATGTGCAGTGGTGTAAAACCATTGTTGTTATAGTGCAGAGCGAGGCTTGAATCACACCTTAGGAGCATCCAGGTTATATCCCTATGTCCATGGATACAAGCACAGTGCAATGGCAAGTTTCCATTCACATCAATCATTTGAGCAAAGTTAGGACACGCATCTAGTAACTCTCTAACAACATCTGCACCAGAAACTCTAATTTTAATACAGAATCATATAGGACAAACGAATTGGTAAAAACCATCACAAGCTGGACTTAAAAATCAAAGAAAATGTGTAAATCTTTCATTTGAATAGTTTATGACTGTAGTTTAGGAATGAGTATACTTTAGCTAAGAAAACTCTGCTACTTACCAGTATGTCCTTTGGATGCAGCCACATGGATACAGGTATGATCAAACAAATTTTCCTCTAAACTTATCATCTCGGTATTTTTTAAGAGGAGATTCACCACATCATAACGGCCATGACTACAAGCCAAGAAAAAAGCACTCTTGCTTTGGGAGTTAAGCTTAGAAGCTGCCATTGGATTGGCCTTTAATAGCAGCTTCAAGACCTCGGCCTTCTCTTGGCGACAAGCTTCATGTATTGGAGTCTCCAGGTTCTTATTTTCAGCAGCAACCAAGTCCGGACACAACTTAACGATTTCGGACACCATGTCAACGTGTCCTAACTTTGAAGCAAGGTGTAATGCAGTGTCCAAGGAGTCAGCTGTTCTTTGCTCAAGAATTCATTCATTTGCTTGAAATAAACTGATCAATGTGGGTGTGCCATTTATCCTAATAGCCTCTAGAAGCCTAGAATCCATCTCCTTAAGCTTCCAATCTATGTTATGTTTTCCTACTAGGCTTCAACTTTATGCTAAAAAAGAAAAATATGAGTTAAAAAGTTATGTTCTAGTCGTTTTAGACACATATATAGGAAATTGGCAATGATGTCAACTTGGAAAATTTATTGCAATTGGAAATGATAGAGAAATTGAGTAAGAAATAATGTGTCTATTAAATTCCTAGACGGTTTGATTACTCCACGATGTCAACTTCTTAGTGTCTTCTAGGAATGTGTCTATTGACTTCCTTAGATCGATCCTCAAGGAGGTCACAATCTTTATAATCGATGATAATCTTCATGGTTTGTGGTTTAGACATAAAATGTGTGAATAAATAATTTTCCACATTTTTATATTTTCTCCAAAACCTGGTTGCCATGACTTCAATATAACAAATTAAGAACTTTTTTGGCTAAAAATGTTTTTCGATTTTATTTAATTTGCACTTTCTTCTCGCCAAAAAAAAAAATGTCAAAAAAACAAAGCTGTTGGAAATGGGTATTAAACTAAGTTTGGGGCCCCAATACTTGTGATCCATAATTATGGGAAAATTCTTTTAAGACTTTTAAGTCATTGTTGGTCTTAATTTATTAGTTAAAATGTAAATTTCACCTTTTAAGTTTGACTGGTTTCAGTTCTCTAACTTTATTTTCTTTAAATCGAGTTTTCTAAATTTCAAATTTATTCAATTCAGTCATTTTGTCCAACTTTGTCAATAAATAAAAAATTGCAATTAAATATGCATTTAATTAATGAAAAAACCTGATATAAATAAATAAACTAATGAAAAAACACTGGTTCTTGCCGTAGCTCAATGGCTTGAGTACTTATAACAAGTATCAACTCGTAGGTTAGAGAGAGAGAGAGAGAGAGAGAGAGAGAGAGAGAGATATTATTTTTAATAATTTTATAGATTTTTTATTTCATGTGAGAAAAAAAAAATATTTTTTAATGAAATTGGACAGAATGTCTGAATTGAATAAATTTGAAATCTAGAAGACTCAATTGGATGAAAGTAAAATGAGAAGACTAAAATGAATTTTAATAAAAATAAAGTGTGCAATTTGCATTTTAACCTAATTTATTTGTGGTTTAATTTTATGATAAGAGTTAGCCCCCACTACTTTTGATATTTTTGCCTTAAAAGTATAAAGTTATCCAATCCTTTTAAGCTACTAGATAAAAGTCTAAAGTAATCCAATCCAAAGATTTTGTTAACTCTCAATCTTAAACATTACATTGCTTAAAGTAATTCTTTTCCTATAATAAACATAAACATATACTTAACCGTAAAAATGCATTTAAACAAACAAAAGAAACAATCAATGTTATGTTCACTCCACATATTATAATTTATTATTTATTTTTATGTCTTACATATATATAAGTGTGGGGCCTGAGGGCCTAGTGACCTCGGCCCACTTTACATTCGGCTCAGGGCCCATGCCAAGAAAGAAGGATTGTCCGAGAACGGTGTATGAAGGCCTAAGCTTTGGAAATCCCCGCCGAGGATAACCCTGTCCTCGGTGGACCAAGACTAACTCTAGGTGGGGGAACAGGCCCAGGACAGGTTGTCACCTCCACACTAAACGCGCTCACCTAACCCTCTGGCCGCACTAATGGAGATGTGACTCCTGGACAGGGCAACCTTGGTCATTGCAAATCACTTAAGTACTAATAATACAGCTGATGGGACGGACGGTCAGAGAGAAAGCGCATGGATGATCAACAGATGGAAGAGAGAGATGGGAGAGGGAGGACTACATAAGAGGAACCAACAGAGCAGTCAGGGAGGGGGGGAGAAAATAAAGAAAAAGGAGTAAGTAACAAGAAGAATGAGGGATAAATGTCAAGCTCCTCGGATCAGTGCCGAGGAGCAACCTTAAAGGGAAACTTGAATGCACTGACTTCCAACAGAGGTGAATCCACCATTGGGCTTCGTTCGTTTGTAAGGGCCAAGTTCTTCAACCCACTCTCTAAAAATGTATTGTTTGGGGCTTATTGGATCACTTTCCCTCTGATTTTCGAGGGTCTTTCCAAATTGATTCCCTACAATTGGCACCGTCTGTGGGAAGAATTTGTGCACTAGCAAGCGCAACGGACCATCGTTCCTAAGTAGCTGGTTTACAGAAGGTTAACAACAACGCTTTTGCAAAAAAAAAAAAAAAAAAAAAAAACCATTGCAGAAAAGTAGAAGATTCAAAGGAAAAGGGAAGAAACATCGCAGTATTTTATTAAATGAAAAGAAAATACAAGATACAAACAGAGGCTCAGACAGGCTTGTTTTAAAGCCAATTCTACAAACAGAGGCCCAGACGGGCCTGTTCTAAAGCTAACTAAAGGGAAGGGGGCTGAGGCAGGCCTGTTTTAAGGCTACCAACAACTCCCGGGCCGGTGCGGTGGTGCTGGCACGAAGAGAGGAGCAGATGCAAGGGCGCCTGACGGCCCTTCCCCACGATGTTCCCTTGATTCTCTTCCAGCCCCACGGTGGTTGACCGTTGGAGACGGCAACACTCGGGCACCAGACATGACGTAATCTTGCACGCCTTCACCGGCATGGGTGCGCCCCGGAGAAGAGCGTTATGTACTTCAGGGACCTCCCTCTTGGCCGCTATGCATGGCACCATCAGGATGACGCCCAAACTTTGCCGCGGGCTATAGCCACAATGGCTCTTGGTCGAGGGAGGAGGACCTTTGGCCTGTGTGCCCTCGCTCCCATCCAAGGCCATCCCATTTCTCCAAATTCTTATCACAATTCTGGCAGGGTTATTGAGGAGGCTCTGAAAGTTGATGGGGCATGTTTCCTGTTTTGTTAGAGGGTCCGTGGAGCGTAGAGGGACATTTCCCCCCATATGGCCTTATATAGAGGATGGAAATTGGTGGGAACTGTTCTACGCAGAATTCGAGAGAAGGATTATCGGCAACATTAATCCTGGCCAAATTCCAAGGCGGCTGTCAACCGTTCGATCTGCATCAATCCACGAGGATATTAATGAGAGCGCACCTCGCGTGTTGAAACGTCAAGCGCGGAACGCGAACAGTCAGAAGGCGCCTCGTAACTGGAGAGGGCAGAAACTTGAACTGAAGGCGGGGTTACTGCCACGCGTAGGGTTAGAATTCCAAACCGCCCTTGCCCAAGGCACTGCGGGGTCAAGGGTCCGATCCACAGGATGGCCCACTTCCGACGAAGCAAGGCCGAGGCCATCATTACGCCAGAACTAATATTCCCAACGCCGAGTACAATTTCCTTTACCCCTTACGGATGAACAGAAGTGTTAGACAGAACCAAGGTCTTGCATGGTCCTCGGATCCAAACTTATGGGAAAACTAACCACTCAAATATACCTGGGTACTAGACAGAACCAAGGTCTTGCATGGTCCTTGGACTCAAACCTATGGGGAAACTAGCTACTTACAGAAGAACAGAAGTGTTAGACAGAACCAAGGTCTTGCATGGTCCTCGGACCCAAACCTATGGGAAAACTAACCACTCAAATATACTTGGGTACTAGACAGAACCAAGGTCTTGCATGGTCCTCGGACCCAAACCTATGGGGAAACTAGCTACTTACAGAAGAACAGAAGTGTTAGACAGAACCAAGGTCTTGCATGGTCCTCGAACCCAAACCTATGGGAAAACTAACCACTCAAATATACCTGGGTACTAGACAGAACCAAGGTCTTGCATGGTCCTCGGACCCAAACCTATAGGGAAACTAGCTACTTACAGAAGAACAGAAGTGTTAGACAGAACCAAGGTCTTGCATGGTCCTCGGACCCAAACCTATGGGAAAACTAACCACTCAAATATACCTGGGTACTAGACAGAACCAAGGTCTTGCATGGTCCTCGGACTCAAACCTATGAGGAAACTAGCTACTTACAGAAGAACAGAAGTGTTAGACATAACCAAGGTCTTGCATGGTTCTCGGTCCCAAACCTATGGGAAAACTAACCACGCAAATATATATGGGTACTAGATAGAACCAAGGTCTTGCATGGTCCTCGGACTCAAATCTATGGGGAAACTAGCTACTTACAGAAGAACAGAAGTGTTAGACAAAACCAAGGTCTTGCATGGTCCTCGGACCCAAACCTATGGGAAAACTAACCACTCAAATATACCTGGGTACTAGACAGAACCAAGGTCTTGCATGGTCCTCGGACTCAAACCTATGGGGAAACTAGCTACTTACAGAAGAACAGAAGTGTTAGACAGAACCAAGGTCTTGCATGGTCCTCGGACCCAAACCTATGGGAAAACTAACCACTCAAATATACCTGGGTACTAGACAGAACCAAGGTCTTGCATGGTCCTCGGACCCAAACCTATGGGAAAACTAACCACTCAAATATACCTGGGTACTAGACAGAACCAAGGTCTTGCATGGTCCTCGGACTCAAACCTATGGGAAAGTTAGCTATTTGCAGAAGAATAAAAGCGTTAGATGGAACCGAGTTGTGGTACGGTCCTCGGATGCAAACTTGAAGGACGGCTGATTGCCTCATGAGACTAAGTCCAGAACAGAATCAAGGTATTGAGCAAAACATTAAAGTATAACAAGTAAAAGGAAGCATCAATCAAAGAATCGAATGCAAACTATTGAATATATATTTCAAATAGAAAGTATGTAGTTTCGTTACAATGTCGCCAAGGCAAAAAGCAAAATGAAATGAAAAAGAAAACAACTAAGAGTGTCTCATGCCATCAAAACGGGGTGGTCCAACG
Source organism: Quercus aquifolioides (assembly GCA_019022515.1). Taxonomy (NCBI): domain Eukaryota; kingdom Viridiplantae; phylum Streptophyta; class Magnoliopsida; order Fagales; family Fagaceae; genus Quercus; species Quercus aquifolioides. The sequence goes on along the minus strand of CM032328.1, from coordinate 21,234,804 downwards.
AGATGGCTTACTCCCCCAACTAGGTGGGCAGCTCGTCTTGAGGAGCCTGTTGAAAGGCTTCGACTAACTCCTAGGGACCCTGACTCGGAGGGGCTATTTCAGAGGACCCTTCCATGGTATGAGGGACCTGAGGGACAGTGAGTGTGGCTTGGGAGTCAGCAGGAAGCCTCACCACATATTGGGGCACTTCTTGACTGTCGATTCCAGCCCCCTCCAATGCTCCACGGGGCTCAGCCTCCTCAAAAGGTCTGTCAGCTGAAGATGTGTCCTCGGCAGTTTTGGTCTGACTTTCACCTGCCGCTGGTAATGCAGACTCTTCCTCGGAAGTAATGGGGATAACCTCGCGAATTGCGGGGGGGTAATATACTCTCGCTGCCCCCCTAAGGTCAGACGAGGCATCAACTCCCGCCTGGTTGAGGGCTTCATTCCAGGTCTGGGAACAAAAGCGCCTGCACACTTCAGGGACTTGAGCCTTGAAGGTAGCTTTAGTTTTAGCCACCCCCTCAGCAAAGGCCTCCTCCTCTGCCTGTTCTACGGAACGCTCATCATCTATTTTCGCAAACACAGCCAATTCTTTGGCCCTCACGGCCTCGTCCCTGGCATACTCGGCAATACCCTTCGCCCTGACCTCTTCGGCCAACTTTTTCTTCAAGTCGGCGATGTCCTCTTTGGCAGCCCGCAGTTGGCCCTCGACATCCTGCAAGCGCTTTGTCTGATCCTCAGCCTGCTTCGTAGCCGCCGCTAGGTCACAGGCCGCACTATCTCTATCCTTTGTCATCTCCTCCAGATTTTCAATCGCCTTCTTGAGATCTGCCTCAAATCTTTTAAGGGTACTTGCAGCCTTCAAGAACTTGTCGCGCTCCTTCGCCAGAGCATTACTCTGGCCGTCGACTTCCTCATCCAGCCTGAAAACAGCCTGGATAGCCTGCCAACCAAAACAGATACGCCGTAAAGGGGAGATGTTAGGCAATAAAATTCAAACGAAACGAACAAGTACCAGAGGTCCTACCATGCCCAGGTATCTCTTGAGGTTGCCGGCAACCTCTGGCCCCCTCATGCTCCCAAGCTCAGCCATGTCAACGGGGAGGAGGAGGGACCTTTCCAGGGCATCGGCTACGCGAGGCCCCTCGCCTCCTCGAAAATCCCGAATAGTAGTGTCGTCCATCAAAGGTTTTCCATGGAGCATGGCAGCGGGTAGCCAAGCCTAGGGCTCGGATTGTTGAACGATTTCTTTCCCTTTTCGCTGACCACCCAGCCTCAGCTGTTTAGAGGGTCATCGGGCTTCATCCTCCTCTGGAGGAGGGTGTATCTACCCCCATCCACTGGGTCTTTGCCCTTTGAAGGCCTCTTCCTTTTCGGATCGGAGGACTCAAGCCGAGAGTCTGAGATTGGGGGGATGTATGAAGACCTGGTCTGCGCAGGCGAAGGCTTAGATCCGGGTAGAGGATGCTTGGGTTGTGACTCCCTCGGCGTACCTTCCCCAGACTTGCCCACAAGCAGGTCAAGAAGGCTGGTTTAGGGCTGTCTCTTAAGACCCATCTCGGCTTGGGTACCAACCCTCGGGGGCTGAAGATCGGCTTCGAACAGGTTGGGATCCCCTAGATCACCAGAGGGGTCCTCGGATTGATCAGCTCGGTCAAACTCACCGAATTCGTCCTCAGACGAGCTTAGTTCAACCACTTCTTCTCCTTTCTCCGAGCTCCCTTCCTCGGTCTCTGCCGCTTTATGGGACGAGGAAGAACTTGTCAATGGAATGCCTTTGGAATAGAGGATCCTTCGAAAAACGCAAAACCGTCATCTACCACAGTGATTTGCCTAAGCTGAGGATCATGAGCCCTGATAACATGCTTTGGGACCAGGAACAACTTCTGGGCTGGATCGCATCCGAGGATCTTGTGGCCGGTTCTAACCTGGTTATCGGTCTCGTTCAGAAAAAGCTCCGCCCTAAGAACGGTTTCCAAGTCCTCCTTGTTGACCAGATGAAAATGACGCGTGAAGGCGTGCGGATCTACAGAAAGAGAAACAAAACTCCTATGACTAATCAACCAAAGAAGATATATGACAAAGAAAAAACAAAGGAATCTGGACGGCCTCCTACTTTGGATACCCTACCTGGCTCTCCCTCTACTGTCGGGCAATGGAGACCTCCGTGCCACTCCCCTGACACAATGAGAAAATCTTGAGTCAACCCCTTACTAGAATCGGGGAGGCACTGGATAAGCCGAACCCTATCATCCATCGTCTTCATATAATACGACTTACCCTTCAGGTGCTGAAGATTGTAACACCAATTTACATCATGGTGGGTTAACCTCAACCCCATCTTCTCATTCAAGGCGTTTACGCACCCTAATATCCTAAATACATTAACGGCGCACTGGGTGGGAGCCAGCCGAAAATGTCTAAGGTAACCGCTCGTCACTGGCCCCAGAGGGATTCTCATGCCTCCCTCTACGAAGGCGACTATGGGAATCACAACTTCGTCTTCGTTCCTCTTAATATACCACTCTCCCTCCTGGCAATACCTCAAGCCCACATTACGGGTATCCCATAATCGGCAATGAACTTCTCCATCATCTCTTCAGACTCAACTAACTTCTTAAATTTACCTATTCCTAGCAACGACTAAGGGACCCGATAGAGGGAAGGAGAGAGAGGAACTAAAGAAAATTTTGTGCTACAGAGAGAAGAAGACTTACAGAAATGGAGAGGTTCTCCTCGGGCAAGCTTTTTACGCTGGAAAGGGGCGCTTGTCAGTGTGGAAATTGGACCAAATTCAGAGTATATGCACCGAAGTTCATAAGTGCGCAAATGAGGAGGCCAAACGGTTCAGACGAATATTTATATCCCCAATTAAAGTTAACCAAGCGTAACTTCCCGCCCATAGAAGCAGGAAAGCCCCGCCAGGTGATCAACGTCACACCGTTGGAAGTGGGAAACGTGGAGCCGCAAAAATTTAATGCGTGCGCGCACTGAGTCTCGAAGCGCCAGAAACGTACATCGGGCAGGCGAAAAGACTCCAACGCTGACGTGGGCCGAGGTTGGGTGAATCTTATGGAGGGCCCGGGGATATCAAAACCCTCCTCCCCGTCCGAGGGTACGGACAGCAGGGTTTTGAGGGGCTATTGTGGGGCCTGAGGGCCTGGTGACCTCGGCCCACTTTACATCCGGCCCAGGGCCCATGCCGAGGAAGAAGGATCGTCCGAGGACGATGTATGAAGGCCTAAGCTTTTAAAATCCCCGCCGAGGATAACCCTGTCCTCGGTGGAGCGAGACTAACTTCAGGTGGGGGGAACAGGCCCAGGACAGGTTGTCACCTCCACACTAAATGCACTCACCTAACCCTCTGGCCGCACTAATGGAGATGTGACCCCTGGACAGGGCAACATTGGTCATTGCAAATCACTTGAGTACTGATAAGACAGCTGATGGGACGGACGGTCAGAGGGAAAGCGCATGGATGATCAACAGGTGAAAGAAAGAGATGGGAGGAAGAGGACTATATAAGAGGAACCAATAGAGCAGTCAGGGAGGGGGGGAGAAAATAAAGAAAAAGGAGTAAGTAACAAGAAAAATGAGGGATAAATGTCAAGCTCCTCGGATCAGTGCCGAGGAGCAACCTTAAAGGGAAACTTGAATGCACTGACTTCCAACGGAGGTGAATCCACCATTGGGCTCCGTTTGTCTGTAAGGGCCAAGTTCTTCAACCCACTCTCTAAAAATGTATTGTTTGGGGCCTATTGGATGATTTTCCTTCTGATTTTTGAGGGCCTTTCCAAATTGAGTCCCTACAATAAGTAATGTGGGGCCTGTTATCTAAAAAGATATAGGAATCATAGGAAATGGGCTTGGGGCCCAACGGCTCAGTCCGAGGACATTCACTTATCTGAAGATGGTTAAAGAAATGTATTGTGGGACCAAGATAAGAAAGAGGGATGAAAATCATATATAAAGGCTCAAAAACGCGTCCGAGGATAAGACTCACCTCGGATACCATGGTCCGAGGTTGATGTAGCCATCTCTCTATCCAGGGTGCTCCGCAAAGTTGTATTAGAACTGGAAAGTAAATATAAACCTAAGGAGGAACCGAGAAAGATAACAAATATCTTCTAAGGCTACTACCTCCACATTAAATGCTTTCCAGCTAACTCTCTGGCCGCATTAATGTGGAGGTAATACCTGAACAGTAATCAAGCAGCTTTATGGCTATTGAGCAAAAGTTCCGGAAGGTGCTGGATGGGACAGAAAGAAGTTCCCAGGATAGAAACTACACGTGTACGGAAGAAATGGAGTAAGGAACGCAGTATATAACATGGAAGCAGGTGACATTAGGGAGGACTTTTTTGAAAAAAGGGAGAAGAACAATAGAGCTTAGAAAGATACCCCCTGAAACCTAGCCAAGGAGAGTTTTTATCATACAGTTAGCTTGAAGTGTCTTTTACTGCACTATAACCATGACCTTTTCTATTAAGTAGAACTAGTTCTTGCACCCACGCTCTAAAAATTTATTGTTTGGGCTTGTTGGGCTAAAAACTCATCCCTATTCTGGGTCCAATCCAATTTGAGTCCCTACAATTGGCGCCGCCTGTGGGGAGAACTTGATCTATTCACAAGGAAAGGCAAGTGCAGTGTTTGTGATGGAAGGGGGAGCACCGCAGCAACCAGTGGCTGGCCCACAGTAGGTGGATGCTAATCCACACCAAGCAGAGTCTAGGGGCTCTCAGCATGGTAATCCATGAACAAAAGGGAGACCGTGAGGGAAGTGCTCGAACCACCCACACAGATAGAAATCAGTCTCGGGGGAAAAGCCATATTTTCCACGTAAAGAACGACAGGGACATGCAGCATGAGATTAACAGATTAAAAAGGGAGTTACGACACGAGCGACGGAAGCGTATGGCCCGCAACTCTGGGCAATCCTCTGAGGAGTTAGATGACACCAGTTACCGGCGGAGGTCAAGAACTCCACTCAGTGAGACTTTTTCGTATGATGAGGAGTACCACCGTGAGCGAAAGCACAAGAGTCCACCTTGTCAGGGCTTGGGAAATGACACTTTGAACAAAGCATTGAGTCAAGTTTCCAAATCGCCCTTCACAAGACACATTGAGGATGCGAATCTTCCTCGGCGGTTCCATCAGCCTGTGTTCACCATTTATAACGGTAGAACAAACCCAGTAGAACATGTTAGCCACTACAGTCAAAGAATGGCCATTCATGCTAGGGATGAGGCCTTAATGTGCAAAGTTTTCCCATCTAGCCTAGACCCAGTGGCGATGAGATGGTTCAACGGCCTAAGAGCTAATACTATTGACTCTTTTGAGAAGCTCACCCAGGCTTTTGGTGCCCGTTTTATCACCTGCAGGAGGGTTGTTCAACCCTTGGGATCGTTATTATCCATGTCTATGCGGGAGGGGGAAACCCTGAAGGCCTATTCTGATAGATATTGGGAAATGTTCAACGAGGTGGACGGAGCTCATGATGACGTGGCCATTAATACCTTTAAGGAAGGCCTTCCAACCGAGCATGGCCTGAGGAAATCTCTGACTGGTAAACCTGTTACTAGCGTACGTCAGCTTATGGATCGGATAGACAAGTATAGAAGAGTAGAGGAGGATCAGATACAAGGTAGAGGAAAGTCTAAGGCAGTCCCTCAGGAGATGAGGGATTTCAGGTCGGACCGGTACAATAACAACCGACCTCGGAGGGACTTTTGAGGGTAATCAGGATCTGCCAACTCCCAGGCGGTTAATGTCGTGTTCCGAGAACCAGTGCAACGGGTTCTTGAGAAGGTAAAAGATGAGCCATTCTTCAGATGGCCCAATAGGATGGTAGGGGATCCTGCGAAACGTAATCGAAACCTTTACTGCCAGTACCACCAGGACCATGGACATACTACTGAAGATTGCAAAAACTTGTGGGATCACTTGGAACAGCTGGTCTAAGAAGGGAAGTTGACTCAGCTTCTGCATTATTCCAGCGGCCGAGGAGGCCAGGCAGGTTCAACATTTCGGGGGAATGCTTCTTCAGGACCCCTTTTAGGCACAATCAACATTATATTTGCTGCCCCAGGGAGAACTGGGTCTTGCCCTTCCAGGGTAATGTCTGTGTCCCAGTGCTTGGATAAGGGCTCCAGTTCAAGGCCGAAGAGAGCCAAACTGAGCACCTCACTGGTTTTAGGCTTTTCAGAGGAAGATAAGAGAGGAACCATACAGCCGCATAATGATGCTTTGGTGGTTACGATTAGGATTGGAGGGTATGATGTGAGAATGGTGATGGTTGATGAGGGGAGTGCAGCCAAGGTAATGTATCCTGACCTATTTAGAGGGCTAAATTTGAAACCCGAGGATCTGACAGCCTACAGCTCCCCCCTGGTGGGTTTCGAGGGCAGGTTCGTCGTTCCAGTGGGGATAATTAGGTTACCTGTGCAGACTGGTTCAGATGTGGTGGAGGTGGATTTTATTATGGTGGATACTTTTTCTCCGTATACGGCTATTTGGGTAGACCCTGGTTGCATGCCTTGGGGGCCGTCTCTTCCACTCTTCATCAGAAGGTGAAGTATCCCTCAAGAGGCCAGGTCTCAGAAATTTTAGGAAATCAAGCCATGGCTAGGCAGTGCTTGATAATGGCCATTCAACATCGGCCAGAGATAGATACTTCGACCACAGCCGAGGATGACTTATAGCAATCAATAACTCAGGGAACCCACTTTAGCACGTCCGCTGGGGAAACAGAGTGTGAGAATTTGGAGAGGGTGAGTGTTGGTGATGATCCAGAAAAGTATTTTCAGGTTGGAGCACAGTTACCTTTGTTAGAGAAGGAGCAGTTGGTTGAGGTCCTCAGGAGAAACGTTGATGTGTTCGCATGGAATGCTTACGAAGCCCCGGGGGTGGATTCGGAGTTCATTTATCACCATTTGAACGTCAATCCTTCTATTATTCCAAAGAAACAGCCACCTCGGCGTCCGTCCAGGGTACATGCCGAGGCTATCAAAGACGAGGTGACCAAGCTCAAGCAGACAGGGGCTATCAAGGAGGTGTTTTACCCTCAGTGGTTGGCCAATACGGTCGTGGTGAAAAAGTAGAATGGAAAATGGCGCGTATGTGTTGATTTCACGGATCTTAATAGAGCTTGTCCAAAAGACCCTTTTCCTATGCCCCGTATAGATCAGCTGGTGGATGCAACAGTGGGCCATCCTCGGATGAGCTTCCTAGATGCCTTTCAGGGCTATCATCAGATCCCACTGGCATTGGATGACCAGGAGAAGACCGCTTTTCTTACTCCTACTGGAAATTATCACTACAAGGTAATGCCCTTTGGCTTGAAGAACGCGGGGTCTACTTACCAGCGGATGATGACGAAGATGTTTGAGCCACAGCTGGGCAGGAGCATTGAGGTCTATATTGACGATATGGTTGTGAAGAGCAAGGTAGTGGCCGAGCATGTGACAGACCTCACCAACACTTTTGAGATTTTAAGGAAACATAAATTGCGACTGAACGCATCCAAGTGCTCATTCGGGGTAAGCTCAGGGAAGTTTTTGGGCTACATGGTGACTCACCGAGGGATTGAGGTGAACCCTGATCAAATTAGAGCCATAAGCAGTTTGCAACCACCTCGGAATCCCAAGGAAGTCCAGAGGTTGACTGGGATGACCGCTGCTTTGAACAGATTCATATCCCGGTCGGCGGACAGGTGCAGACCTTTTTTCCTGCTACTCCACAAGTGGAAAGGATTTGAATGGACAGAGGAGTGCGCCCTGGCATTCCAGCAGCTTAAAGAGTATCTATCTCGGCCACCCATTATGTCTAGTCCTGAGGTGGATGAGGTCCTTTTTTCCTACTTGGCGATAGCCACTTACGCGATTAGTTTTGTTCTGATACGAGTAGATAATGGCGTACAACGGCCAGTTTATTATGTGAGCAAGTCGCTTCACGAGGCTGAGGTACGTTATCTGCCGTTGGAAAAGGCCATCTTGGCAGTGGTGCACGCTACAAGGAAACTCCCCCATTATTTCCAGGCACATACTGTGGTCGTCCTAACTCAATATCCGCTCAAGGCAGTACTTCGGAGTGCAGACTACACTGGTAGGATTGCCAAGTGGGGCACGATTTTAGGGGCTTTTGATATTAAGTACATGCCCCGTACCTCTGTGAAGGGCCAGGTTCTCGCCGACCTGGTGGCAGAATTTGCTGAAGGCCCTGAAGAAATAGAGACAAGCCCGCGTGGCATGGATGAAAAATCAGTTGGCCTCATCTCCGCGCAACATGCCTTACCTTGGAAAGTGTATGTGGATGGAGCAGCAAATCAGAGGGGGTCAGGAGTGGGGCTGGTTCTGATATCTCCTGAACAGGTCATTATCGAGAAGTCTTTAAGGTTGGGGTTCTCAGCCACTAATAATGAGGCAGAGTATGAAACTTTGTTAATGGGGATGGCGATGGTTAAGAAACTGGGTGGAAAAACACTGGAGATGTTTTCGGATTCTCGGCTGGTCGTGGGCCAGGTTAGAGGAGAATTGGAAGCTCGGGACACCAGGATGCAGGAGTACTTGGGGCCAGGTTAGGCGTCTGCAAGTAAATTTTGAATCTTTTGAAGTGACTCATGTCCCTAGGAGTGAAAATGCCCACGCAGATTCTTTGGCTACCCTTGCTATCTCCTCGGCGCAAAACTTACCCCGGATGATAATGGTTGAAGACTTAAGCACGCCCACCCCAATAACGGAGAACTCGCTTCAGGTTAATCAAATCAGGTCGACGCTAAGCTGGATGGATCCTATAATGTTATTCCTTGAGAAAGATATACTGCCCGAGGACAAGTCAGAGGAAGAGAAGATACGGAAAAAAGCTCCTCGGTTTTGGCTGTTCGAGGACAAAAAGTTGTACAAACGCTCTTATTCTGGGCCATATCTGCTCTGTGTACATCTCGAAGCATCGGAGGCACTTCTGGAAGAGCTACACGAAGGGATCTGTGGTAGTCACACTGGAGGAAGATCTTTATCTCACCGGGCAATTACTCAGGGGTATTGGTGGCCAGGCATGCAAAAAGAAGCGTAGGAGTATGTTAAGAAATGTGATCAGTGCTAGAGGTTCGCACCAAACATCCATCAGCCAGGGGGAGTTCTCAATCCTCTTTCTAGCCCTTGGCCTTTTGCTCAATGGGGTTTAGACATTGTTGGCCCTTTCCCTAGGGCAGTAGGAAATAAAAAATATTTACTAGTTGGCACAGACTATTTTACGAAGTGGGTAGAAGCTGAGCCTCTGGCCAATATCAGGGATGTGGATGCCAAGAGGTTTGTTTGGAAAAATATTGTTACTCGGTTCGGGGTTCCCCAAGCTTTCATCTCGGATAATGGTCTTTAGTTCAACAGCAAGGCTTTCAGAAAGTATTGTTCTGATTTGGGGATAAAGAATAGATATTCCACTCCTGCCTATCCGTAGGGAAATGGACAGGCCGAGGCTGTCAACAAAGTCATAGTAGGCGGGCTTAAGAAAAGGTTGGATGACGCAAAAGGAAGATGGGTGTAGGAGTTGCCGCATGTCTTATGGACGTATCGAACTACACCTCGACGGTCAACAGGGGAAACCCCATTCTCAATGACGTATGGGGCTGAGGCTGTGATTCCTCTCGAAACGGGTTTTCCAACGCTAAGGACCAGCTCATTCACCTCGGATGGAAATGATGAACTATTGAAGAAGAATCTGGACTTGATAGACGAACGACGAGAAAATGCGATGGTTCAATTGGCCTACTATCAGCAAAAGCTAAAGCAAGGTTATGATGCGAATGTCAAGTTGAGACCGTTAGCTCCAGGAGATTTGGTGTTGAGAAAAGTCTTGGGAACTACCAAAAATCCAAACTGGGGAAAGTTGGGGCCTAATTGGGAAGGGCCATATCGTATCACATCTGTAGCAGGGATAGGTGCTTATTACTTAGAAGATTTAGATGAAAAAACTATACTCCATCCTTAGAATGTAAGCAACCTAAAGAGGTATTATTATTAACAAGTTCTGTTTTACTTCCTTTTACAGTTTATCCTATTCCTGCAATGTGTGTTTCTAAATCTATTGAAGTATTGAACAGAAACTAAGTCATGTCAGGTCCTCGGACCACAACTTAGTGGAAATTAATACACTTAAATCTATTGAAGTATTGAACAGAAACTAAGTCATGTCAGGTCCTCGGACCACAACTTAGTGAAAATTAATACACTGTGACCTTAATTGAAGTAGCACACAGAGGCTAAAGCACGACAAATTGTTTAGATAACAAATTTAGTTGGAGCCAATGCTTCTCAAATGGGGTCCGCGCCATTGAAATTGTATATCAAGACAAATTCCATGAGCATCACTTAAAGCATTTCAAGGTGTTCAATACCTCCCTGGGTGAAACATTAGGATGCTATCTTAAATATGGATATTTCTTAATGAATTTAAAGCAAGCCTTTCGGGCTGTAAATTTCATTGTTACGGTCTGCTTTGGTTCCCAAGTAGTATACATAAAGTTAAGTTTTCCCTAATAGTATCAAATTTCATTATTCTATAGTCTGAGATCATGTAAAAATAAAGAACATTCGCGCAAGAAATTATACAAACGATAGACAAAACCACAATATCTCAGGTAAATTTGGAAAGGGAAATGCACATTACAATTAGAAATGTCCTCAAAAGGCTTAAAAAACAAAAACAAAAAGAGAGAGAAGAAAAACGAAATAAAAGGGAAAGTAAAGGGAAGTTAACTACATTGACTATTTGTTTAATTTTATCTAGAGCTTGGGTTGAGGGGATTTGCCAGTTGCCTCAGGAGGAACATCTTTCTCCTTTGCCTTTGGATCTTCTCCAACAGGTAAGGTGGTGGAGGCTAAGGCTTGTTCAAAGCTTTGAAAAGCTGCTCCATTCTTAGGCCCTTCTGCTCCTTTGCCCGAGGATATGTCCTTCGCACCTTCAAGCACTCCAGGTTGCTCCTGCTGATTGAGAGGGGGAGGAGCCTGAGTTTGAGCTTCCTTGGCTGATTCACCAGCTGTAGAGGAAGCCTTTTCTTGTTGAGTGGAAGGATCTGGGGCTCAAATGGCTGGGGGGAAATAAATGTTTTCAGGTCTTCTCAGCTCGGATGAAGTCTCTACCCCAGCTCGGTTGAGAGCTTCTCCCCAGGTCAGAGCACAGTATGCTCGGCACACGACGGGCACCTCAGCCCGAAAATTTTCCTCGGTTTCAGCAACGCCAACATCGTAGCCATGTTGCTCAGCTGTGTCTCTTTCTTTTTCAACCTCAGCTTTTGCCTTTTCAGCCTCGGCCTTAGCTTTTTCAGCTTGATCTCTAAGTCTCTGGGCTTCCTCCAATTGTTTCTGCAGAGATGATATCTGTTCCTTGGAGGCTACCAGCTAGGCATTGGCGTCGCGCAGAAGCTTTCTCTGTTCCTCAACCTGCCTGTGAGAGTTCTCCAGGGCTGAGTTAGCACTCTTCCGATGTTCTTCCTCGGCTAGCTTTTTCTTCAGCTGCACGTTGGTTTGTTCAGCAGCGGTGAGTGTGTGCACAGCTGTGGCCCGCTTCTTCCTCTCATCATCAATTTGCTGGTAGCAAGAATTGGTTATCTCCTCCAGCCTGAAAGTGGCTTGGACGGCCTAGGAGAAAAGGAGTTAGAAGTGCAATACGTGAAGTTGCATATAGAAGAAAAATAATAATCATAATAAGAATAAATTAAAGACATCCTACCATGCCCAAGTATCTTTTCGTATTCTGAAAAACCTCGCTCCTCTTTAATTTCCTCAGTTCGGCCATGTCCTTGGGGAGGAGGAGGGTTTCCTCTAAAACTGAGGCAACGTGGCACCCAATTCCACCGTTAAAGTCCCTAATTGAGGCATCTTCTCTTAGGGGCTCATTACCGAGCATGGGCGCGGGGAGCCAGGCCTCGGGCACCGAGGACTGAGTGGTTGCCCTTTCCACCACACGTTGAGACCCATGGGTAACTTTTTGCTGCTTCGCAGCTCATTGGTCCTCGTCTTCTCGGGGTGGGCGAGATCTCCCAAGCTCCATCACCTCTTTGTCTTTGGGCTCTCTCCTCCTCTTTGGATCATTAGGTTCGGTCCCATGTGGTTGGGATGGCTAAGGAGGAGGAGGAGGAGGAGAGAGGTTGGGTTGAACTGACTTCCCCGGCACCCCCTTTCCAGGCTGACTTTCGATCACATCCATTAAGCTCATCTGGCTCTTTCTTTGAATGCCTATTTCTTCAGAATTCACCTTGGGTGATTGATGTTGGTTGAAAACTTCAAATTCATCAGCAGAATCTGATAACTCTACAACTCCTTCTGAAGACTGTTCTTCTTCTTCTTCTTCTTCCTCTCCTTCTTTCTCGTCTTCCTCCTTTACTTCCTGAGGAAGGGAATGTGATGACGAGGCTCCTACGGAAAGAGTGGCCGCAGGTAACGGCTGAGTGAAAGGAGTACCCTCAAGAATCAGAACACCCTCGGGAACAATGAATCCTTCGAAGGCTACACTGATACGGTGAAGCCGAGGATCTTTGGCCTTTATCACGCACTTGGGAGCTTGAAACACCTTGGAAATTGGCTTGTATCTAAGGATTATGTGGGCTGCCCTCAATTGTCCGTCCGATAGGTTTACATACACCTCGGACCGCAGGATTCTATCTAAACTTTCCCTATTAACCAGTCTGAACTGAGGTTTAGTAGCACGTTTGTCTGCAAAATCATTACAACAGAAGAAAAACTTTGTCAGAAATAGAGGTAACATGAATTAAAGAACACAATTCAGATTATAAGGGCTTATAGCCTAAAAACCCCACCTGGTTGTCCCTCTTTAGTCGGACAGGGTAAACCATCATGCCATTCCCCAGAAAAAAATAAGAAAATCATCTTTTAGGCCCTTATTCGATAAGGGGAGACATTGAATCAACCTTACTTCAGGGAACCTAGATTTCAGATAGTACCCTTGACCCTTCAAATGATTGAGATTGTACACCTAATTCACATCGTGATGGGTCAAACCTAGGTTCATCTTGGCATTTAGGACTTCTATACTCCCAAGCACCCTGAACATATTTGAGGCACATTGAGTGGGAGATAATCTAAAGAACCTAAGGTAACTTCTGGTAAGGCTACCCATAGGGATAGTCATCCCTCCTTCTATAAAAGCGATCATAGGGATGACCACTTCCCCGGTTTTCCTATCGTTTAACCATGTTTCTGTGGAGGCATATCTCATACCCACCGTGGGGGGAATCCTATACTTAGCTCTAAATGCCTCTATTTGCTCCTCGGAGTCAACTAGATGCTTGAACCTACCCATTTCCTAACAGTTATGAAGAAAAATTAGCGAAGAGGCTGGAAAACTAAAGAGGGTTAAGGAAACTTACAGGTGTGGAAAATGAGCTCCTCGGACAGACTCCTAGCATTTATGAGAGCGTGGAGTGGTGAGAGAGAGAGAGACAGGTTCAACAAATATGCGCTGAGACGGTGCGGTTTTTGTAATTGAAAAGAGAGTTGATTTGAAAAACTCTTTATAGTGGCGCAGAAATTGTAAGCGGGAAAAATCCCGCCCATAAATACTGAAAATCCTCCACCGTTAGATTCACATCTTGCCGTTGAACGTGGGGGACAAAGGAGGAGCCGTCATCATTTAATGATGGCATGCTCCTGACGCCGAAACGTCAGGTGCGCACCTTGGGCAGATAGAAAGGCGCTCTGAAGGCTAGGAAAGTCCGCAAAGAAGGTAAGGGCAGGATATCAAAATCTCCCTTTTTCCGAGATAACAAAAAGCGAGATTTTAAGGGGCTATTGTGGGGCCTGTTATCTAAAAAGATATAGGAATCATAGGAAATGGGCTTGAGGGCTAACGGCCCAGTCCGAGGACATTCACTTATCCGAGGATGGTTAAAGAAATGTATTGTGGGACCAAGATAAGAAAGAGGGATGGAAATCATATATAAAGGCTCAAAAACGCGTCCAAGGATAAAACTCACCTCGGATTCCATGGTCCGAGGTTGATGTAACCATCTCTCTATCCAGGGTGCTCCGCAAAGTTGTATTAGAACTGGAAAGTGAATATAGACCTAAGGAGGAACCGGGAAAGATAACAAATATCTTTTAAGGCTACTACCTCCACATTAAATGCTTTCCAGCTAACTCTTTGGCCGCATTAATGTGGAGGTGATACCTGAACAGTAATCAAGCAGCTTTATGGCTACTGGGCAAAAGTTCCGGGAGGTGCTGGATGGGACAGAAAGGAGTTCCCAGGATAGAAACTACACGTGTACGGTGGAAATGGAGTAAGGAACGCAATATATAACATGGAAGCAGGTGACATTGGGGAGGACTTTTTTGAAAAAAGGGAGAAGAACAATAGAGCTCAGAAAGATACCCCCTGAAACCTAGCCGAGGAGAGTTTTTATCATACAGTTAGCTTGAAATGTCTTTTACTGCACTATAACCATAACCTTTTCTATTAAGTAGAACTAGTTCTTGTACCCACGCTCTAAAAATTTATTGTTTGGGCTTGTTGGGCTAAAAACCTATCCCTATTCTGGGTCCAATCCAATTTGAGTCCCTACAAGTAATATTTTAGTTTTTTAAATTTTGAATTGATAGAATATATATTATATATATTGTGTATTTAATCGAAATAAATTTGAGGAATTGGTCAACAACTAAATGAAGGCTTGTACAAAATCTATTAAATACTTACTGAGTTTAAAGCGTTTGATTTCCTATCAAATTATTAAACATGCAAGAAGTATTTTTTATGTATTTGTTGACCTAAGAATTATACATGAAAGTATGCTGCTTAAAGTTTGTGTACGTGGTGAAATTTACAAAATTTTAAAATGTGAGTGGTAAGCAACATCAATGTGTAATACATATATAATACATTTCCCAAGAATATATGCTTTTTTTCTAAAAATACTCTCTAATAAGTAATTTTTTTTTTTTATTACTAATGAATTATTGCATGGCTTTAACTACTTCGTGTAAAAATAAAAATAAAAATATCCATACATGAAATAGGAGAAATTGAATTCATTAACGAATATTATTACTTGAATTCAGGAGAATAGCAACATTGTATTCATTTATATTTCATAATACTTCACTATTATGCAAGGAAGAAGAAAGTTATTGATGACTCTGTGTACTTGTATAGTGGTTAGAAAGCCTGTTGAATAATGAAACAATTAAATTTGTTATTAGTAAGATAGAGTTAATCGAGTTTAAAAATTATAATAAAAAAACTTTAAATTTATTTATACCTTTATGTTGTATAATATAGCAAAAAAGAAAAATGTGCATAACATAGTTAATTTTTTTTTTTTTTTTTTAAATCCTAATTTTGGAAGGGAAAGAAGATAATTAAAAGATTTTATTAAAATTATTAAAAGAGTTTATTCTATGTGAAACTTTTTAACCAAAGTTTCCAGAAATTTGAAATACTATCCAATTAAAACTTAACTACCAAAAACTTTTAGGAAACATAAAAGGAGTTTTATAATTTGATTAACGTTTGCAACAATAATGAAAATTTTAAGGCAAGGATGTACGGTGGTATATATTATGACTTTTAGTTTTGATAAAATTTTATCTTAAACATTATATGGCTTAAAATTTTTATGTAAATATTATCTTTATCTTTTTTTTCTTTCTTTTTTTTTTTTCTATTGTAAACATAAACATATACGTAAATGTAAACATATATTTAGGCATATAGAAAAATAATCAATATTATGTTTACTATAAATATATGTTTTGTTTCTTTGATGTCCCAGAGTAATTTTTTTTTTTTTAAATTGTATTAACAAATGATATATTAATATATATTTTGTCTTCATTCAGAATAATTTGAGGAATTGGAACACAAGTAATGAAGGCTTGTATAAAATTAAATGTGAGGAATATATTTGTTATTCCCAAATGAATTAATAGCTTTAACTACTTTTGTAAAAATAAAAATGTAAAATGTAAGGTGGAGAAATTGGATTCATATTAAGAATTTATTATCGCTTGGAGATGGGAGAATAACTAATCCTGCTTTGTTTTAACTTTAATAATACAAAATGAAATTATCTATATTTTATAATACTTCAAAGAGACAAATATAGTAATACTAAAAGCCACTCTAAGACTATTATGGTAGAAAGAACAATGGTGTTACTGGTTTTTATGCTTTGCATAGTGATTTGGAAAGCTTGTTGGATGCCCTAAAATTTAAAAAATAAAAAATAAATATATTATTAGTAAGATAGTATTAACCATGGTTAAGAAAATTAAAAAATAAAAATAAAAAGCAAACTAAATTTGTGTAACACTTTTTCCAATTAAAGAATATTCTATTAAGGAGGCCATGTTCTGAAAAGGTAACTTTTCTTATACGTTTATGTCGTACAAAATAGCGAAAAAGAAGCATAGTAAAAAAAGTGCACATCCATATTAACCACAAAACTGTTAATTTCTTTTATATGTTTAAAATAAAGTCTATATATATATTTTTAGAGAGTTTCAAATTATAGTGTCTACTCTTGATCAAAGGCAGTCCAATAATATTTGGGGCCTAAGGCAAAAACTTTATACGGGGCTTTTAGTATGTAAATATTAATTAAACAAAATTATTTAATACTAATCAAATCAAAGTTAATTTGATACATTAAATACATAATTTGATGAATAATACCAACTAAACAAATGTTAATTTCGTATAGAGAATTGAAAATCATAGTTGAACCATAAATATTAATAAAAAGAAATAAAAATATATTTTGATTAAAAAAATATTTTATTTTGGATATACAACAATACATAGTTAGGTAAAGTTAAAATCTAATTTTTAATTTTATATCTTGTTTTTAAGGGAGGAAGATAGATGTTACTTGGTGTGTGGCTTTGTAGGATATTAGTTTACAAAAATTAAAGTCTCAAACTATTAGGGGAGAGTAATCTATAATTGATGATTTAACACACTTGCAACATTTAAAAAAAAAAAAAAAAACATTTTAGAGTTTCAATTGAGTTAGGGTTTAATTGGTCTAGTACATTGAGAGTCTTAATAGAAATGAAAAAGAAAAGGAAAAGGAAAAATGTGCTTAAAGCACTATAAAATGTTCACAATATGATGTGACATTGACTCTCATTGATGAAATTCATCAATCTAACTAATGCATGTTTAAATCACTTTTTTTGTGATTAGTAACATGACAATTTATAAGCCAATAGTAAAATTTGTAGTATTCTTAACATCACTAATAAAATAAAAAAAATGCAAAAGCTTTAAATATATATATATATATATATATATATATTATAAATTTGGGCCTTTAACCATTGGAAGTGGGGCCTTTTTCCCTAAGGGGATTTTTTTTTTTTTTTTTTTTTTTTTTGGGGTGGTGCCTTAGGTCTTCGGCTAACCCTGCTCCTAATGGTAGCTCTTTATCATCAGACCAAAACACCAATTAATTTTTGGTGTAGGCGAGAATTGAACCCCAAATCTCTTATTCAACCATCAGAGATTTTACCAGTTGAGCTAACTGAAACCCACAAAATAAAGTCTACATTTAAGTACATGTTTATGGTTGAAAGCTCTCAAATATAGTGTTAAAAGACTATAGCTTGTTTAGACCCCCAATTCTTAATTACTGCTTGATTAATTTTAATCTAAACACACTTTATGCGGAATATACGAGATTAGCAAATTAATTAATCGAAGCACTCAACAATTGCATGGATGAACAATAAGTGCAATGCTAAAATGGAAAGGACAATGGGTAAAAGAATAGCAAACCCAAGATAACACGGCGATGTGTTATCGAAGAGGAAACCGAAGAATTCGGCGAAAAACCTCTCTGTGACCCTCCAAGTCGAAATGATCCACTAGTGAATAAGTTGGAGTACAAGAATACCAAAAAGACCCTCCAAGCCTAATCTATCAAAAGTATTTGAGCCCTCCAAGCTCCAGCTACCAACAGACTTCTTAGAGTTTTGTCTTCACTAACTTCCCGGATCCATCAATACCTCCCGATTGCATCCACCAAGCCTCAGCAGCTAATTTTGGCAAATGCCCAATGTTTCTTAAGTTCCAAAACACTCTTTACAATCTGAATAGGTGTGGGTTGCATTTGGATACAAATCTCCTCTCAAGGTATAACAATGGGAGAGGGGAGGAGAAGAGACTACAAGGATTTATCTCTCGAGGATGTTTAGCTCTCTCTAACAAGGTGGGTGTGTTGTAGAAACCTTTCTAGGGTTTTCTTCTAAATAGCCTCTTTACAATCTTGTGGGTAATGAAGATATATATAGTATGGGTGAAAGGTATAAAAGTCACACTTAAAATCATCCAGGCAGAGAGTTTCGCGGGTCACTCGCAGGTTAGCCAAGTCGCGAAGTAGTATTCGTGAAATATAGCCTGACACTTGAATCTTCAACTTCTAGCATGTGCTTCTCATGTGACCTTTTGCGGGTCATCCACTTGTGAGTTAGTCACGAGCAAGTCGCAAACTTTACTATCTTGAGCAATCTTCACCAACTTAATACTAAACTCATTACAAATAAATCTCACAAAATACAAGAAAATAAATTTAGCAATTACAACACATTTTTTCATGGAATAAAGCCAACATAAATATTATGTGAAAAACCATAACTTAACAATGGTTAAAAAAGGTTTGTTAAATTGAATCAATATTAAAAAATATCAAATGGAAGCTAATGCTTTTATGATTTGATGTTGCACATAAAAGTTTAAATGGTTTGGATTATTAGTTAAAATTTAGTGAGGCCATACTGGTGACAGTCTGATATAGAACAGATAGCACATGCCTTCCTAGAGCAGTAGGGCTGCCGAAAGTCACAACGCAAGTGTCGAAATTGCATGAAATTTGGCAGGTTGAAGGGAAAAGACATTTTGATCCAGACTCATAGTAACATGAGCATCGCCTAAATTTAGGCGAATTCTTTCATTAAGGCCCCGAAAACATTGTTTTTGCTATTTATAGTAATATTTGTTTAAAAGTCAAAATAAGGCTCCGTCTATTTTGGAATGACCCTTAAGGTCAATAGTTTATGATTCTACATTTAACTCATTTTTGCCATTTTTGGTAAATTTCATTATTTTGCTACCTAATCATGTAAATAGTGTGAATTAGGGTTTTAAATATTTTTCTCAATATTTATATATTTCGTAGCCGTCAGAGACAAAGCAGATTATTATCAATAAAATACAAACTTTTGTCAAATTCTTTCTTTGGTGGATTCTAGTTATCTCATTGTGGATTCTGGTAAACCCCTCGTGAATTCAAGGTTTATTACTAAAAACTAACAATTTAGTTTCTGTTTCATTAAAGAAAGCATCGTGTGTACTTTCTTCAGGCTTCTACGACATCACAGTCTTTGTGTGTTTTGTATGAGATTTAATGAGAGTAGAAATCATTTATTCTTTGAGTATTTTTTTTCTAAGAAGAATTTGGGATTTTGTTATAGGGTTTTGTCTTGTTAAAGATAATATGATAATTTTCACAATTTAAAGAAAAATTTAGGCAGATATTTTCGTTTATTATTAAAATTTTTTAATAAATTTTTACAGCATGAAACTATCTCCAAAAGTTGAATTTAAGGGGGGAAAAAAAGTTCCTACAAGATTCATCTAAGAGAAACTCAGAGAAACAACAACTCCTTTCAGTTTCTTTTACTTGCTCACTTCCCTTTGTTTAGATCATGTTGTGTCACCTGTAAAGTTGTGATTTCCAACTATCCTTTGTTGGCTTTAATTCTGTGCCAAATTTGATTGTAATTTCTTCAATCATTTCCTTGTATTTATGTGGGTTTATTTGTAAGGGATGAGTGTGAGAGATTGGTGAAGAATCAAGCGTCAAAGATGAATCAGTGTAAGTTCACGACTAGCTCGTGAAAAGCTCGCGAGAAAGTATCCCGCGAAAAGGCCACATGTGAAGCACATGACTAGAAGCTGAAGAGTCATGCCAGCCTGTCATTTAGCGAGTACTTTGCAAGAAAGGCCATCTCGCGAGGTACCCGCGAAACATTCTGTTTGGCAAAAAGATAAGTTGTTTTACCAAATTCTTTACCCACACTACAAATACCCTCATTACCCACAAATCGTAAGGGTGCTTTTTAGAGAGAAAACCCTAGAAAATACACTTGAGAGTTAGAGATTGTTATACCCACAATCATCTACACATTTCCTATTGGTTTTCCTCTGCTCCTACCTCTCCATCTCTACATCCTTGGGAGGTTCTTAGCCCAAACACTTACCACACCCAATATGAGTGTTGAGTGAAGTTTTGGTGTTGTTGGGAAGCATTGGAAGGAGCCATTTAGTGGCAGATGCAATCAAGCTGAATTACAGGATCCGGAAAGTTAGTGAAGACAAGATTCCGAGAAGTCCGTTGGTAGCAGGAGCTTGGAGGGCTCAAGTACAAGGGGTAGACTAGACTTGGAGGGTCTTTTGTTATTCGTATACTCCAACTATATTCACTAGTGGATCAATTTCAATTTGGAGAGTCGCGAAGAGGTTTTTTGCTGAGTTCTTCGATTTCCTCTTCGATAACATGTCTTGGTGTTATCTTGCGTTTGAATCTTTTTTCCCTACTCTTTAAGCTTTACTTTTATTGTTCATTGTGGTTGGATATGGCTTAGAGTAGAGTTATCAGTATATTGCGCTTATTTACTCTTATTCCACACTTTGATAAGTTAGGGTAAAAGCAATCTAGCCATAAATTTTTAATTTGGAGTCTAAACAAGCATTAGTGTTTCACAATAATTTGAGCTATCATCACCTATGTATAAATTGTGTAGATATAACTGCCATGTTAATATAGTTTAGAGTGTGTCGCCTATTTACAGTCATGGCATTGGTATAACTTGCCACTCGGCTGAAATTCGATTCTCATCTAATAATGAATTATAATCAAATTTGGCTGGGTGTTCAATTGGAAACAAGTGAGAAAGCTTCCCATCCAGTATGATTGAAGGGTAAACTTTAGTTTGAACTTTGATCTTCTCCTAATCATCCCTATTTTTAAATATCACATATCTAATTTTTGTCTAAATTTTTTGTGAATCGTTAAATAAAAATATGATGGATTATTTATTGTAAAAATTTTAAGGGAGAGTCGAAGAGCCCAATATGTGGCAAAGCAATTCCTACCACTTGTTTCAAAGTGCTACACTATTTGTCTGAGTTTGTACTTTTATTGGAGCTCTTCATTTAAAAGGAAGAATGCCCATGATTTAATCTCTATTCCTCATTGTAATGATTGAATCATTAAAAAAAATGACATCATAGGGATTGCATATTTTCAAATTACAAGTGATATACTTTAAAAAAATAAAAGTGATACCCATAGTCTCAATCGACGTATTTGTAGTGAAATTCTTGAGAATTGTAGGTGATGGGGCCTTCCGCCTTAACGGGCCCAAGGAAATGAGGCCCACAAGCAGTCCAAATCCAACCTTACGCTCCTCTATCATGTTTTCAAAGCCATGTCCAAGTGCTTAGGAATTTCTAATAATCTACTTTAAAATGGTTTGGGGTTATGGCATTAGGTTTTCTAAAATTAAATTCAATGTAAAATTCTGAACCCACTTCAAAGATTCAAGCAAAAAAATTAGCATTCAACCTTTCATTGCAAAATCAAACCCAAAACATGAAAGCAGTACCCAATTCAGCAGGGATAACACAACTTTTGTATCTAAAACTCTATGCATCAAAAACAACTTGGCCATAGTCACTAAACTAAAGACATTTTTGAAAACCATTTATCATGTCAAAGAGATTGCCAAAGCCCAATGCCATTCATCATACCAAAGGAGATTTTGCATTTATCATGGTAATTTTTTTGAGTCTTTCTTTTCATGGACAAATACAGCTCATGATATTAATACCTTTATATCTCTTATTGGAAAGAGAGCTCATTGGTAATTTGGTCCAAAGATCATACACTTACGAGTTTTTATTTGCTTCTAATTAAGAGGTACCAACATAACTAAGACTTAACGGCCTAGTATAACTTCAACTGCATCACTTCTTCATGGAGACATAAGCAATTCATTTCTTAGATGTATTTTTCTCATTTTAACTAGCAGAAAAAAGGTATATGAAATTTGTTACTATGCATGCATGAGCATGCTCCTGGTGGTTCTTTTACAAATTAGCTCGTGAGGCTTCTTATGAAACAATAGGACCCTTAAGTCACTGCAGGTTTTTTTTTTTTTTTTTTCAGATAATAGAATTTAATTACACACACAAACCTTGGCCTCAAAGCAAAAGAACACCCACAGAACAACAACTCAAAGCAAATGCTTCACTTTCACTAGATACAACTGGAACATCGATGTTCGTTTAATGCTTGTCGTATATGCTAGAATAAAAAAAATTAAAATAGTAAGATAGATTTAATCGAGGTTTAAAAAAAGAAAAAGAAAAAAAACCTTTATGTTGTACAATATTCTATTCCCCTGTGTGTGTGTGTTGTGTAAGTATCTCAAAAGAAAAAGCTCATGTGGACTTAAGTCCCACATCGCCTAGTTGTGTGTTCATTCCCAGGCATAAAGCTTTCACACTCCCAACAAGAGTTATCGGCTTTTGTTGTGGGTGAGTTGTGTGATATTGTGCCTTTGTCCCCACTCCCCTGTGTGTGTGTGTTGTGTAAGTATCTCAAAAGAAAAAGCTCATGTGGACTTAAGTCCCACATCGCCTAGTTGTGTGTTCATTCCCAGGCATAAAGCCTTCACACTCCCAACAAGAGTTACCGGCTTTTGTTGTGGGTGAGTTGTGTGATATTGTGCCTTTGTCCCCACTCCCCTATGTGTAAGGGTCGTCAATGGGCCGGGTCGGGCTAGCCCGGCCCATTTTTACTTGGCCCATGGGCATAATGGGCTATTAACTAGTTAACGGGCCGAGTCGGGCTGGGCTGAAAGAGAAAACCTCAGCCCATGACCCTGCCCATGGGCAATACCCATTTTGTCTTTAGCTAGGTGAGCTATCTGGTTGGGCCTAATGGGCTACCCATGGGCTTGTGTTAACATATTATTTTATTATTTTTATAAGGAAAGAATCAATTTTTTATAAGGGAATAATCAATCTATTTTTTTAAAGGAAAGAATTAAAGAATTTAATACTTAATTACAATTTTTTTTTTCAATCAAATCTATTTAATTTTTTGTTTTGTTGATGGAAACCTATTTAATTTTTTTATTAAGACTTTAAATAGTTTTTTTATTTTATTTTTATCTTTAATAAAAAATATGTCAAATGGTTAATTCAAATTTGCTAGACTACTAGAAAAATATATATTTAGTAAACTAAGTTTAGCACAATTACTTTGAGTATCTTAGTGGTTGAGAGAGTTCTCTTAAGAAATTCCTCTATAATATCTCAGGATCAATCCTTCATACACTTCCTATATATTTTTGTTATGAATTATGAGTTATTGGGCTGGGCCAACGGGTTAGGCCAGTGGGCTGGGCAACGGGTTGGGCTATTGGGCTAGCCCACCGGATACCTATGGGCATAAAAACTAGCCCACGGCCTGACCCACTAGGCTAGTGGGCTACCCATGGGCCTCAATAACAACGGACTGGGCCACCCATTAGCTCGGTGGGCCGTCGGGTTTCTGGGTCAGGCTATGGGTCGTAGGCTATTTGATGACCCTTACCTGTGTGTGTGTGTTGTGTAAGTATCTCAAAAGAAAAAGCTCATGTGGACTTAAGTCCCACATCGCCTAGTTGTGTGTTCATTCCCAGGCATAAAGCCTTCACACTCCCAACAAGAGTTACCGGCTTTTGTTGTGGGTAAGTTGTGTGATATTGTGCCTTTGTCCCCACTCCCCTGTGTGTGTGTGTTGTGTAAGTATCTCAAAAGAAAAAGCTCATGTGGACTTAAGTCCCACATCGCCTAGTTGTGTGTTCATTCCCAGGCATAAAGCCTTCACACTCCCAACAAGAGTTACCGGCTTTTGTTGTGGGTGAGTTGTGTGATATTGTGCCTTTGTCCCCACTCCCCTGTGTGTGTGTGTTGTGTAAGTATCTCAAAAGAAAAAGCTCATGTGGACTTAAGTCCCACATCGCCTAGTGTGTTCATTCCCAGGCATAAAGCCTTCACACTCCCAACAAGAGTTACCGACTTTTGTTGTGGGTGAGTTGTGTGATATTGTGCCTTTGTCCCCACTCCTCTGTGTGTGTGTGTTGTGTAAGTATCTCAAAAGAAAAAGCTCATGTGGACTTAAGTCCCACATCGCCTAGTTGTGTGTTCATTCCCAGGCATAAAGCCTTCACACTCCCAACAAGAGTTACCGGCTTTTGTTGTGGGTGAGTTGTGTGATATTGTGTCTTTGTCCCCACTCCCCTGTGTGTGTGTTGTGTAAGTATCTCAAAAAAAAAATATTCTATTATGAAGATCACTTTGTGAATATGTAACTTTTCTTATACCTTTATGTTGTACAATATAGAGAAAACGAAATATGTGCATTACATAATATAAAATAAATAAATAAGTAAAGCATGATTTTGAAAATCGGACTAGACTAACCGGTTCACCTGGTTCAACTAGGAACCGGACCCTAATTTGGTCTGGTAAGAACCTCCAAAACTAAGGAAAACTCAGTGAAAATTGGTAACCAAACCTGTTTCTAATTCATTGACCATTTCTGTTTCTAAAGCCATAAAAAAAATGCTCATTCATATTAACAAAAAAATAATTATTAATTTTTTTTACATGTTTAAAATAAAGTTATGTTTAAGTACATGTTTGTGTTTAGAAAAGGTTTGTTAAATTGAATCAAGATTAACAAATGTCAAGTGAAAGTTAATGCTTTTATGCTTTTACGATTTAAATATATGAATAATTTATGGTAAGCACATGAGTTCAAGAGAAAAAAGTTCCTTCAAGAGTCTTGAGAGAAACTCTGATAAACAACAACCCCCTTCAGTTTCTTTCACTTCCTCACTTTCCTCCCCCCTTTGTTTAGATCATGTCAATGTTTAAATTGTGTTGTGGTCACTGTCATGTTCATATTATCTAGAGTGTTTCACCTATCTACTATTGCAGTTACAATCAAATTTAGATAAGTGTTCAATTGGAAATGGATGAGAAATATTCCCACCCAATATGATTGGAAGGTAAACTTTAGTTTGAACTATGCTCTTCTCCTAACCATACCTATTGTTAAATATTGCATATCTTATTTTTGACAAAAATTTTATGAATCGTGAAATAGAAATATTATGGATTATTTATCGTGGAGATTGTAAGGGAGAGAACAATATATGGCAAAAACAATTCCTACCTATTGTTTCAAAGTGTTCTACTATCTGGTGAGTTTGTAAACTTTTGAATGTGCCTAGTTGCAATTTCGTTAGGGCTCTTCAACAAAAAGGAATAATGTTCATCTGGTTGCTTGGCAGAAGGTAACTAGACCCAAGTTTGAGGGAGGTTTGTGGTTGCATGTGTTGGGAGCTGCGTCTAAAATCCAATTGTATGACATGCTTTAAATAGTTAACGTGAACTAATTGTACATTATCATATAGTCCTTGAAATGCATTGTATATGATTTATGTGATCTATTTACATAAAATATAAATCACAAATGCTTTATAAACTCAAAATCCTAGTTCACAACTAGTGATGAAATTGGTATCATCTCATATGCAAAGTCTATAACGTATCAATTAAGATGGTTTGTCTTGATCATGGAAGTGGAGACTTTACTTGATACATTGATGTGTTTGAAGTGTGTAAGATACGTTGAAATTGGGCCTTGTGAGATTGATTTTCTAATAACGACTGTCAACTGAATAATAAATCTCACAACTCTCATTAACATAAACTCTCAATCTTGAGGGAATTGTGAATTTGAATATGAAATGATGTTATTTATTTATGTTTTAAGAGTGAAATATATTTTAAAGATCAAAACCTCGATACATTAGGCAATCACACATAGTTATGAGGGAACACATATTTTCAAAAAGGAATCCATAGTCTCTTTTTATATATAAAAAATATTCCCTTGAAATATATTTGTATTGGTTTAGTAATTTTTAAAGTGATAGTATTTATTATGATTTTGTGCTACTATGAATATTTTCATGGCGGGATTAATTTATTATAAAATAAAGTCTTGGGATGCAATTTTATTAATAAAGCCTACATTGAAATTATATTTATATAGTGGTATTATATATAATTAATGGCAATTTTAGAAATGTCAAGAGTTAAAAGATAAGTATGAAGCCTATTAGAGTTAGAGGTTTATTTGTTCCTTTCGTCCTATTCCAAGCCACACACTAATGCCCAAATAGATTAACCTAAAAGGCTAACCCAATTAGATAATTAGTTGTTTATTTAATAAGAGTTAAGAAATAAAATAACTATCCTTTGGCAGTTATAATATACTTATGAATCAAAAAAACGGTTTTTCCTATAAGAAAACTTTTCATCAAAAAAGAAAAACAACATTTAGAAAATTGATTGAGAGAACATACAACTCGAACACAAAGTGGAATTGGGGTGAAGATTGAAAGTTTCCTAAGATTGATCTTCTTCTTTGTCTTTAAGAATCATTACAACAAGATATATTTTCTACTCTTTTGTTATCTATTTTGAATTGTGTAGATCAATTTATTTTATGATGCTTGTGTTGTAAGAGATACAAAACCATGTTTTCCAACAAAATGCTTCCAACTTGGTAATCTAATTGATATGACCAAGTTGGTCTTACAGGCTTATTTTTTTTTTTAAATCTCTTCTAAAATTTTTAATTGTACCTATGCATTTGTACAGGGCTACACACTAGTTATTATTAATAGACATATCCCAATCTTTGCTCATAATATTGCTAAATGAACTCTTTTGTCAAACTTAAATGAATAGATTTAGATCTTCTCTATCCTCAACATTTTTTTTCTCTATCCTCGAATTTTGTTTTTTGATGGTAAGCAGAAGATGCTAAAAATACTCTATCTTGTATTTTAGTATGTTTTTTTCTCTGTTTAATATAATTCTTATTCACGAAAAAAAAAAAAAAATCTGAAGTGAATGTGACTAAAATTTTAAGCTGGCACATCTAATTTTAATTGGAACAATTAACATTTTAGGAATCAAGAGTTTTATATCTCAATTGACATCACCTAATATTTTATAATGAAAATGACAATGATTCAAATCCTCTTTTTCTTCATTGTAGTTTTTGAATCATTAAAAAAAATGGCATTATAAGGATTTCATTTTTTTAAATTACAAGTTATACACATATTTTTTGAACAAAAGAAAGTGATACTCACAGATTTATTGGCCCAATCGTCGTAATTTAGTTGAAATTTTGTAGGCAATGGGGCTATTCGCCTTAACGCTCTGCACGCCGGCCCAAGGAAATGAGGCCCAAAAGCAGTCCAAATAAAACACTACGCTTCTCCCAGCTGTAAACAATGCCATGTCCATGTACTTTAAAATGGTTTGAGGTTATGGCATTACGTTTTCTAAAATTAAATTCAATAATGTGAAATTCTGAACCCACTTCAAAGATTCAAGCAAAGAATTTAATAATGAACCTGTCATTAAAAAATCACGCCTAAAACATGAAAGCAGTACCCAATTCAGGGATAACAAAACTTTGGTATCTAAAATTTAGAAAATTTTTAGGTACTCTTAAAAGTCAAAAAGTCAATTGAATTTTTTCTTTTAAAGTCACAACATGCCTGCTCGAGCTAGCTAAGGTTTTGGGTCTCTTAAAGTGTTTTTTGAGAAGCTAGGAGTGGCTTTTCTGGTAAGCCCTCTAGCCATTCTTTGAGAGCTAAGTAGATTGGGACTTTCTTTCTTTGGCTTCTTAATCTCTCAGGCAAAATGGCAATTGTGTGGGAGCATCTCATGTATTGAGCATAAGTTAAGAGTAGAGAGAGTTTGTGGATTTGAGCTCCTTGGCAAAACAACAAAGCAGATTGAGGTTGGCTTTTGCTTTTCAAGCTATTAAGTATCAAGCCAAAAGCAATCACTAGAGGTACAATTTTTATGCTTAGCCCAGTACCCTCTCTTTCTCTTCCATTTGGCTCTTAATCTTGTGCTCTTATTTTTGTATCCACTTGCCATAGCCTAGATCACGAAAGAACCGACGCCATATGCTTGATAAAATACCCCTTTTTGTCATCCCACTCTTTCTTCAATTTCCAGAGAGTGTTCGTAGCCATTTCAATTTCCATAAAATGCAGCCCAGTTTTGAATTCATGACCTGTGTCACTATTTTTATTACTTTGACTGTTGATTTGGTTGATATATTACATAAACTGCGGTATATATATTCTGCTGGGTATATAACTTTTATTTTGTTTGTTTGATGGTTGAAATCATTATGTCTGCATATTAAACAAAAAGGGGTCTCAAACAATATTTTTTTCACTTTATACAAGTACAGAAACAACATCACTGGGAACCTCACACTTCCAAAGAAGCACAAAAGGAAAAAAAAAATACTAAGCCCAGCATCTCTGGAACCTGCCAGTGTAGAGAAAGAAAGAAAATAAAATCTATCAAATTCTTTTATAAAAGTAACAACCAAGTAAAATTCACTTGCTAATCAGTAACTAGATATTCTTATTAATCCCTTGGGAGAAACAAACGTTCAGTACGAGTGATATCCTTGTTGGTACGTGCTCTCAACATCTGAAATTTGACTTTCTATGTCAACAGCTTCCCCTCTATCCTTTCTTTGTTTTCTCCACTTCAATTTCCGCAGCCAGTGCTCAACCAGCAGCACCCCTAGAGCAATAAAAACCACACCCAGGGTGCCACTGCTTACTGCTATTACTGTGACAAACACCCATTCTGTCCCTTGACTGTGAGGACTGATCACCCATGTGGCTGCAACATATCCTGTTGCCATGAATGCCACAGCTACCCACATGACCTTGTGAGCAGCAACCAATAGTCTCATCTGTGGCTTCCTCTGATAGGGGATGATGCTGACAAGAACAACAACTATGGATAGAGAGGTAAACAATGCAACATTGTTGCTTATTGCAAAGACCTTGAAAGCTGTTGTTATACCAAGTATTGACTTCCCTTTCATTTCTCCAGCCTGATAAAAACCACCAGGAGGGTTAATTCCAGCAGCAAATGTAACTGTAGCGATCAAAATGGCAACTAGTGTTACAGTGTTCCTAGCATTTTGTAAGGCTTCCATATATATTTCATGCTGCTTATTTCGGTGAGTAGTGTGATGGTCACCTACATTTTCCCAGTGCCTTCTGTCAAGATGCTTTTGTTGTCGCATATTGGTTGGGAATAAGGACTCTTTTTTATATGTTTCATTGTTAAATGTCTCCCCAACTTGACGGAATGGTGATGGCGTTCTGGAGTTGCTTCCCTTGCTGAATCTTGGTGACCACTTGCATTCACAAGAAACCATTTCATTTATAACGGACATATCCAAATCATCATCTATGCAACCCTGCCCTGAAGAATTCTTACTTATGATAGGCAGCTGACCATTGGTTCTTTCTACTTCTGGTGAATCAGATAACAATTCAATACTGCTTTTACCGCCAGCTTTAATAAACTTGGCTTTAAGACGGCGACTTTCTTTACTGTTCTTGGCCTGGTCAAGGATGTCAAGTGCTGTGAGTCCTTGAAAGTTCTGAGAATTAATCTCCACTTTTGTTTTGTTGATCAAGTACTCCACTATCTGGAACAAACATGAAATAAAGAGTACAATTAAAAGATGACAATGTTTGGCTTTAATGTATGTTCTTGTTAGTATAGCAGATTAGAGAATATATTTTTCTTTTTGAATATCAATTTCATAGCTTGATAAGAGAGAGTTAGTTTATTTATGAGTCATGACTCATGACAAACACAATTCCACCAGAAACCTATTGTTTTAACTTGTGACATCATATTTATTGATACCTACCATTTTCCAAATTTGCGATAACATTTCAGAAAATGAATCAAAATATTTGGATCACAAAATGCACATAATGAATCATATTAGTCATTCATGAGAATCATACCATGTACATTTTATATTGCATACTTGCGCCTCATGTATCATGTTGTCTCATTATATCTCTCAAGCTCATGGTTTCACAAAATATTAACATAATTGAATTTCGCATTCAGCTCTCACCTGTTGACGCCCACTAAAAATTGCAAGATGTAAAATGGTGTTGCCATTTCGATCTTGACGGTGAATGAGATTTGTACCATTAGAGATATGCACTAAATACACTAGAGCTTGATATTGACCATATCTCACAGCCAGATGAAAAACTGTATCTCCCTCATACGTGGCATAGTGAAAAGATACAGGAGCCATCTTAACAAATTCTTCAAGGACTGAAACTCTGCCATTCATTGATGCCATGTGCAGTGGTGTAAAACCATTGTTGTTATAGTGCAGGGCGAGATTTGACTCACACCTGAGGAGCATCCAGGTTATATCCCTATGTCCATGGATACAAGCACAGTGCAATGGCAAGTTTCCATTCGCATCAATCATTTGAGCAAAGTTAGGACACGCATCTAGTAACTCTCTAACAACATCTGCACCAGAAATTCTAATTTTAATACAGAGTCATATAGGACAAACGACTTGGTAAAAACCATCACAAGCTGGACTTAAAAATCAAAGAAAATGTGTAAATCTTTCATTTGAATAGTTTATGACTGTAGTTTAGGAATGAGTATAATTTAGCTAAGAAAACTCTGCTACTTACCAGTATGTCCTTTGGATGCAGCCACATGGATACAGGTATGATCAAACAAATTTTCCTCTAAACTTATCATCTCGGTATTATTTAAGAGGAGATTCACCACATCATAACGGCCATGACTACAAGCCAAGAAAAAAGCACTCTTGCTTTGGGAGTTAAGCTTAGAAGCTGCCATTGGATTGGCCTTTAATAGCAGCTTCAAGACCTCGGCCTTCTCTTGGCGACAAGCTTCATGTATTGGAGTCTCCAGGTTCTTATTTTCAGCAGCAACCAAGTCCGGACACAACTTAACGATTTCGGACACCATGTCAACGTGTCCTAACTTTGAAGCAAGGTGTAATGCAGTGTCCAAGGAGTCAGTTGTTCTTTGCTCAAGAATTCCTTCATTTGCTTGAAATAAACTGATCAATGTGGGTGTGTCATTTATCCTAATAGCCTCTAGAAGCCTAGAATCCATCTCCTTAAGCTTCCAATCTATGTTATGTTTTCCTACTAGGCTTCAACTTTATGCTAAAAAAGAAAAATATGAGTTAAAAAGTTATGTTCTAGTCGTTTTAGACACATATATAGGAAATTAGCAATAATGTCAACTTGGAAAATTTGGTTGCAATTGGAAATGATAGAGAAATTGAGTAAGAAATAATGTGTCTATTAAATTCCTAGACGGTTTGCTTACTCCATGATGTCAACTTCTTAGTGTCTTCTAGGAATGTGTCTATTGACTTCCTTAGGTCGATCCTCAAGGAGGTCACAATCTTTATAATCCATGAGAATCTTCATGGTTTGTGGTTTAGACATAAAATATGTGAATAAATAATTTTTCACATTTTTATTCTTTCTCTGAAACTTGGTTGCCATGACTTCAGTATAACAAATTAAGAATTTTTTGGCTAAAAATGTTTTTCGATTTTATTTAATTTGCACTTTCTTCTCGCCAAAAAAAATGTCAGAAAAACGAAGCCGTTGGAAATGGGTATTAAACTAAGTTTGGGACCCCAATACTTGGGATCCATAATTATGGGAAAATTCTTTTAAGACTTTTAAGTCATTGTTGGTCTTAATTAATTAGTTAAAATGTAAATTGCACATTTTAGATTTGACTGATTTCAGTTCTCTAACTTTATTTTCTTTAAATTGAGTTTTCTAAATTTCAAATTTATTCAATTCAGTCATTTCGTCCAATTTTGTAAAATAAAAAATAAAAAATTGCTATATGCATTTAACTAATGAAAAAACCTAATAAAAAAAAAGTTAAAAAACACTGGTTCTTGCCGTAGCTCAATGGCTTGAATACTTATAACAAGTATCAACTCATAGGTTTGAGAGAGAGAGAGAGATTATTTTTAATAATTTTATAGATTTTTTTTCATGTGAGAAATATTTTTTTTTTAACGAAATTGGACAGAATGTCCGAATTGAATAAATTTGAAATCTAGAATACTTAATTGAATGAAAGTAAACTGAGAAAACTAAAATGAATTTTAATCAAAATAAAGTGTTCAATTTGCATTTTAACCTAATTTAGAGAGAGAGAGAGAGAGAGAGAGAGAGATTATTTATAGATTTTTTTTTCATGTGAGAATTTTTTTTTAAAGGAAATTGGACAGAATGTCCGAATTGAATAAATTTGAAATCTAGAAGACTTAATTGAATGAAAGTAAACTGAGAAAACTAAAATGAATTTTAATCAAAATAAAGTGTGCAATTTGCATTTTAACCTAATTTATTTGTGGTTTAAATCTATGATAAGAGTTGGCCCCCACTACTTTTGAGTAAGAAATAATGTGTCTATTAAATTCCTAGACGGTTTGATTACTCCACGATGTCAACTTCTTAGTGTCTTCTAGGAATGTGTCTATTGACTTCCTTAGGTCGATCCTCAAGGAGGTCACAATCTTTATAATCGATGAGAATCTTCATGGTTTGTGGTTTAGACATAAAATATGTGAATAAATAATTTTCCACATTTTTATTCTTTCTCCGAAACCTGGTTGCCATGACTTCAGTATAAAAAATTAAGAATTTTTTGGCTAAAAATGTTTTTCGATTTTATTTAATTTGCACTTGCTTCTTGCCAAAAAAAAATGTCAGAAAAACGAAGCTGTTGGAAATGGGTATTAAACTAAGTTTGGGACCCCAATACTTGGGATCCATAATTATGGGAAAATTCTTTTAAGACTTTTAAGTCATTGTTGGTCTTAATTTATTAGTTAAAATGTAAATTGCACATTTTAAATTTGACTGATTTCAGTTCTCTAACTTTATTTTCTTTAAATTGAGTTTTCTAAATTTCAAATTTATTCAATTTAGTCATTTCATCCAATTTTGTAAAATAAAAAATAAAAAATTGCTATTAAGTATGCATTTAACTAATGAAAAAATCTGATTAAAAAAAAAACTAATTAAAAAACACTAGTTCTTGCCGTAGCTCAATGGCTTGAATACTTATAACAAGTATCAACTCATAGTTTTTAGAGAGAGAGAGAGAGAGAGAGAGAGATTATTTTTAATAATTTTATAGATTTTTTTTCATGTGAGAAATATTTTTTTTTAAGGAAATTGGACAGAATATCCGAATTGAATAAATTTGAAATCTAGAAGACTCAATTGAATGAAAGTAAAGTGAGAAGACTGAAATGAATTTTAATCAAAATAAAGTGTGCAATTTGCATTTTAACCTAATTTATTTGTGGTTTAATTTTATGATAAGAGTTAGCCCCCACTACTTTTGAGTACGAAATAATGTGTCTATTAAATTCCTAGACGGTTTGATTACTCCACGATGTCAACTTTTTAGTGTCTTCTAGGAATGTGTCTATTGACTTCCTTAGGTCGATCCTCAAGGAGGTCACAATCTTTATAATCGATGAGAATCTTCATGGTTTGTGGTTTAGACATAAAATATGTGAATAAATAATTTTCCACATTTTTATTCTTTCTCCGAAACCTGGTTGCCATGTGTTAGGTTCTAAGACTTTAGGAACTAATGTATTAGAACTTCACTTTGTATATGTTGGCAAACCATGATCAAAACAATGAGTCTAGGTTTAGGCTTGCTCAAAGTTTATTTGTTATAGTTTGAATCGAGTTGAATGCAGAAACTTACTATGCAAATTTGCAAAGCTCAATCGATCGAGAATCGTATCTGTAGAATTTGAATTAAGCCCAAATAGCAGTTCAAGCCCATTAAGGATTAAGGTTTCAGATCTACTTCTTCTAAGCACGTTTTTAAAATACTTTTCAAAGAGAGAAGATGGTGCCTCTTTTGTAGATCTAGGGTTTTGTACCCAAAAGCTCTCTAAAGTTTTTGATGTGCTGTGTATTGAATCTCTTGTGAGATCTAGAGATGTTTACCTTCATACACACTTAGTATTATCAAGATCAAGATTTGCATCAAGAACTTGATGGTTGTTTCAGTTGTTGCATAAAGAACTTTCAAGAAGTTCTAAAACCATTGAGTGAAGTCTCAGAGTCACAAGTGAGAGTACTTGTGGTTGTTGTAGATCAAGGAAAGAAGTAGTCCGTGGACTCGAAGCTATCATGTGGTCATGGTAGTAAGTTTTCTACTTGAGGTAGCAATAGAATGTTAGTGGTCTAAGTTCTATTGTACAAACTTCAATTCTTTCATAATGGATTTGTTTTACCTTGAGGATAGCTAGGTTAAATCCTCCTCAGGTTTTTTACTGGTTTGGTTTTCCTGGGTCATCATATCATTGTGTTCTTTATTTTTCCGCTGTTTTACATGATATGATTGTTTTGTTTTAACCTAGATCTAAATAATAAATCTAAGTATTCACTTGGTTAATTAATTAGGTTAAACAATCTAGTTTATAGGGATCTAAAAACGTACACCATGACTTCAGAATAACCAATTAAGAAATTTTCGGCTAAAAATGTTTTTCGATTTTATTTAATTTGCACTTTCTTCTCGCCAAAAAAAATGTCAGAAAAATGAAGCCGTTGGAAATGGGTATTAAACTAAGTTTGGGACCCTAGTACTTATGATCCATAATTATGGGAAAATTCTTTTAAGACTTTTAAGTCATTGTTGGTCTTAATTTATTAGTTAAAATGTAAATTGCACATTTTAAATTTGACTGATTTCAATTCTCTAACTTTATTTTCTTTAAATCGAGTTTTCTAAATTACAAATTTATTCAATTCAGTCATTTCGTCCAATTTTATAAAATAAAAAATAAAAAAATTGCTATTAAGTATGCATTTAACTAATGAAAAAAACCTGATTAAAAAAAAAAAACTAATTAAAAAACACTGGTTCTTGCTGTAGCTCAATGGCTTGAATACTTATAACAAGTATCAACTCATAGGAGAGAGAGAGAGAGAGAGAGAGAGAGAGAGAGAGAGAGAGAGAGAGAGAGAGAGAGAGAGAGAGAGAGAGAGATATTATTTTTAATAATTTTATAGATTTTTTTTCATGTGAGAAATATTTTTTTTAACGAAATTGGACAGAATGTCCGAATTGAATAAATTTGAAATCTAGAAGACTCAATTGAATGAAATTAAAGTGAGAAGACTGAAATGAATTTTAATCAAAATAAAGTGTGTAATTTGCATTTTAACCTAATTTATTTGTGGTTTAATTTTATCATTGCCAGTACCACCACCACCACCAACCACAACCTCAACCTCAACCCCCAACCACCAAATTAAAAAAAAAAAAAAAAGTTCATCCGTTCTTCAACTTTGTAGCAGGCGCCCACACACACGAAAACAAACCATCAGATTCTAATTCCTTGGTCCTCGCATGTAAGACCCGATCTGATGGCACCGTCAACTGCCGATCTGGACCTAATCTGACGGACACGAACACCACTTTCTCCCCGTCGTCATCTTCTTCCACGGTGCGGCTTGACGTCCTCCTTTGCATTGTAAATCAAATCAAGACCCACGCCAACCAAATCAAGACCCAAAAGCTCAAAACCAAATCAAGACCCAGAATCAAATCAAACTCACCCCAATCTGAACCCACCACAAAACCGCAGCCAAAACCCACCCCAACCTCTCCGATGACCACCACCCCAGCGGCCTAGCCTCTTCAATCTCAACCCCAGCTAAGAACACCGACCACGTCGGCATTAGGGTCTGCTTCAAGAACGCCGACTCAACCCGGCCACACCTAAGACCCACGAACTCGAGATGCAGAGAGAAATGCAAATGGAGAGGTAGAGAGAGTGAAAGAGAGATGGGACGGAGAGCACGAGAGAGAGGGGTGAAAAGGAAAGAAAGAAAAGAAAAGAAAAAAAAAAAAGTAGGCCCCACCTGAATAAAAAAATAATATAAGTTTTACTATTGGTGAATAGTGCGGTCTCAGATTTGAAATTGCACTGTTCATCAATGCCAAATATTATGGCATTTAAAACACGTGATGAAGGCGGGTTTTTTAGAGTTTGGTGCGTCAAATGCCAAATATTTGGCATTTGACGCACTTGATGGGAATGCTCTAAGGTCCCCCTATTTCCTATGAGTTTAGCCTTAGTTTATTGACAATGATGTTGTATTTGAAACTCCATTATAAGTTATCCTCAAACGACAAAGGATCGGAAGCATGGTTTTAAAAATCAGATTGGTGAAAGAACCAAAAACAAAAAAAGAAGAAGAAGTCATATTCCTAGTTTTTGACCAATTTTTTTGGTTTTTATCAAACCAAATTAGGGCCCAATTCTCGGTTGAACTAGTTGATTGGAATATATTGGACAAATTTGGAATGTCAATATAAATTGGGAGATATTAGAAAGATTTAAGATAATTTTGTAAATATTGAGATATATTGGAAATTATTATTAATAGACATATCCCAATCTTTGCTCATTATGTTGTTAAATGAAATCTTTTGTCAAATTTAAAGGGATTGATTTAGATCTTCTCTATCCTCAAATATATATATATATATATCTATCCTTGAATTTTGTTTTTTGATGGCAGGCATAAGATGCTAAAAATCCTCTTTCCTGTATTTTTGTATGTTCTGTTCTCTACTTAATGTAATTCTTATTCAGGGAAAAAAAAAAAATAACCAAGTTAAATGTGACTATAATTTTAAGTTGAGACGTCTAATTTTAATTGAAATAAGTGACATTTTATGAATTAAAAGCTGTGTATTTCAGTTGACATCTCTTAACATTTCTAACAGAGATACCCATGATTCAAATTCTATTTTCCTCATTGTAGAGATTAAATCATTAAAAAAAGAAAAAGAAAAAAAAGAGGCATGATAGGGATTTCATATTTTCAAAAAAAAGAAAGCGATACTCATAGAGTTGTAGGCTCAATCGACGTATTTGCAGTTGAAATTTTTGAGAATTGTATTTGTAGGCAATGGGGCTTTCCGCCTTAACGCTTTGCACACCGGCCCAAGGAAATGAGGCCCAAAAGCGGTCCAAATCCAACCCTACGCTTCCCCCTGTAATCAATTCCATGTCCATGCGCTTATGAATTTACAATAATCTACTTTAAAATGGTTTGGGGTTATGGCATTAGGTTTTCTAAAATTAAATTCAATGTAAAATTCTGAACCCACTTCAAAGATTCAAAAATTCTGGTGGTTCTTTTACAAATTAGCTCGTGGGCTTCTTAGTTCTTATATATATGAAGCAGTAGGACCTCTAGTCACTGCTTAATTTTCTTTTTCTTTTTCTTTTTCAGATGATAGAATTTAATTATACACACAAAAGTAAAACAGTAAGCCATGGCAAACTAGCTCAATTAAAGCAACATAGAACACACATAGAACAACAACTCAAACCAAAGTGCTTCACTCTCATGAGATATATAACTAGACCAGTTTGACGAGACTCAGCTCCTGTGCTAAAAGAATTAGGTACAACAATAATGGTTATGGGAGCTGGAGTCAATCAGAACTATACCACAAAGTTCTGTTTAAATATTGTTTCCAACTTGCCATTTCTGGGGAACTATTCCTAACGTACACATCTGGTCTTGTTCTTGTGAATCTTGTCAACTAAAATACATGCACATAATCAACATCAATAAAATTATTAGCTAAAACCCAAATCGAACTCTTTAAGTTTGACTAAAACTCATTTTTATTTTCTAATTTTACTTTTGTACAATCAAGTCTTTTAAGTTTTAAATTTATTCAATTCATTACTTTCATTTAATTCCATTAGAAAATTGTTGTTAAGAATGCAATTAATTAATGAAAAAACATTTTTTTTTCAAAAATAAATTTCTCACATAAAAAAAATCTATAAAATTTTTATTAATTTTAAAGATTTTTTTTTTCACGTGAGAAAAATATTTTTTTTTTTAATGTCAATTTTTTAATTAAATTGGACGGAATGCTTAAACTGAATAAATTTAAAACTTAAAGGACTCAATTGAATAAAATTAAAGTTAGAGAATTGAAATGAATTTCAGTTATACTAAGAGAGTGCAACTTACATTTTAACCGAATTTATTTGAGATTGAAGTTGATGATAAGAGCTATCCCATGGCTTTTGATATTTTTACCTTAAAAGTATAACGTAATCCAATTCAAAGATTTTGATAATTTTACCCACTTTTGAGTTTTGACAATTCTTTCTGGGTAATTATAGTTCCATTTTTATTGTTTTGAGTGTCTTGAAGGGGTGTTAAATCATTGATTAAGTAAGTGAACAAGTTGCATAATCAAGTGAAGAGAAAAAAAAAATTCTAATTTTGGCAAGGGTAAAAAAATGACTATAGTTAGTGAACTTGTTTCTAGCTCCTTATTAATTGAACAATGATCAATAAGTTCAATAAAATTATTAAAAGAGTTTATTTTAAAAATGTGAAATACTACCCAATTAAAACTTAACTACCAAAAAATTTCCAAAAATGTGAAATTATGTAACCAAAGTTTCCAAAAATGTGAAATACTACCCAATTAAAACTAAGCTACCAAAAAATTTTAAGAAACTTAAAAGAGTTTTAGAACTAGATTAACGTTATTATTGTAATAATATATTGTGTCATTTGGTAATTGGTTTTGATAAATCTCTATCTTAAACATTACATGGCTTAAAAGTAATTTAATTTTTTTCCTATTGTAAACAATAACATATACATAACTGTAAACATATATTTTAAACATACGAAAAAAAAAATCAATTTTATGTTCACTTCACATATATAATTTGTTTCTTTTTATGTCCAACATATATAAGTAATATTCTTGTTGTTCAAATTTGTATAGACAAAGATATAGTAATATATATTACGTATCGATCAAAATAAATTTGAGGAATTGGCACACAAGTAAATGAAGGCTTATTTAAAAGCTTTACAATACTTACCGAGTATAAGGCATTTGATTTTCAATCAAATTATTAAACGTTTAAGAAGTTTATTCTATGTCTTTGATGACAAAAGAATCATACATGAAACTATGTTTCTTAAAGTTTATGTACATGGAGAAATTTAGAAATTTTTAAAAGGTAATTTGTCAGCAACACCAATGCAGTACATACATTTCTCATGAAAATATGTTATTTTCTTAAAACGCTCTATACTAACTATATTTTTATTACCAATTAATTACTAGCTTTTACAACTTCGTGTAAAAATTAAAATTAAAATATCCATGCTTTTAAAGGGGATTGATTGGGTTCATTAAAGAATATTATTACTTGAAGATGGGAGAATGGCATCTTCTTTA
Source organism: Quercus aquifolioides (assembly GCA_019022515.1). Lineage (NCBI taxonomy): Eukaryota > Viridiplantae > Streptophyta > Magnoliopsida > Fagales > Fagaceae > Quercus > Quercus aquifolioides. The sequence continues at coordinate 21,195,438 of CM032328.1, read as the reverse complement.
AAAAAATGAGATTCGTTGAATCATTCACTAACATGGAAGAAAAAACAAGGAACAACAGTTTCATAGGTTTTTATTAATTCTTCATATAGTGGTTGGAATACTTGTCGAATACACTAAAATAAAAAAATTAATGTTATTAGTAAGATAGATTTAATCGAGATTTTTATTTAAAAAAATGAAAAAAAAAATTCCTAAATTTGAATAAGACTTTTTCCAAAGAATATTCTATTAGGGAGGCCACTTTGTGAAAATGTAACTTTTCTTATACCTTTATGTTGTACAATATAGCAAAAACAAAATATGTGCATGGTATAATATAAAATTAATATATAAATAAATAAATAAAGCATGGTTTTAAAAATCGGACAGAACTAACCGGTTCACTTGGTGCAACTAGGAACCAAACCCTAATCTAGTCTGATAAAACCTCCAAAACAAAGGAAAACTTAGTAAAAATTGGGAACTAAACCTATTTCAAATTCCTTAACTGTTCTAGTTTTTAAAACCATAAAAAAATTAAAAAAAAGTTATCATTCAAATTAACAAAACAAATTATTAATTTCTTTTACATGTTTGAAATAAAGTCTATGTTTAAGTACATGTTTATGTTTAAAATAGGTTTATTAAATTGAATCAAGATTAATAAATGTCAAGTGCAAGTTAATGCTTTTATGTTTTTATGATTTAAATATATGAAAAGTTTATGGTAAGCACATGAGTTCAAGAGAAAAAAGAAAGTTCCTTCAAGAGTCATAAGGGAGAAACTCAGACAAACAACAACCCCCTTCAATTTCTTTCACTCCCTCACTTCCCTCCCGCCTTTGTTTAAATCTTGTCGACGTTTAAATTATGATGTGCTCTCTATCATGTTCATATCATCTAGAGTGTGTTGCCTATCTATTATTGCAATTGCAATCAAATTCAGCCAAGTGTTCAATTGGAAATGAGTGAGAAATCTTCCCACCCAATATGATTAGATTAGAGTAAACTATAGTTTGAACTTTGTTATTCACCTAACCCTACCTATTGTTAAATATTCCATATCTTATTTTTGACAAAAACTTTGTGAATCGTGAAATATAAATATTATGGATTATTTATCACGAAGATTGTAAGGGAGAGTCCAATATGTGGCAAAAGCAATTCCTGCCACTTGTTTCAAAGTGTTGTACTGTCTGTCTAAGTTTGTAAACTTTTGAATGTGCCTAATTGTAATTTCGTTAGGGCTCGTCATCTGAAAGGAATAATGTTCATCTGGTTGCTTGGCACAAGGTAACTAGACCCAAGTTTGAGGGAGGTTTGTGGTTGCATGTGTTGAGATTTGCGACTAAAATCCAATCGTATGATAGGCTTTAAATAATTAGCGTGTATAATTATCTGAGTTTATTTATAAATGAACTAATTGTACATTATCATATAGTCCTTGAGAAGCATTGTATGTGATTTATGTGATCTATTTACATAAGATATAAATCACAAATTCTTCATAAATCCAAAATCCTAGTTCACAGCTAGTGATGAAATTGGTATCATCTCACCTGCAAAGACTATAATGTGCCAACTAAGATAGTTTGTTTTAATCATGAAAGTGTGGAATTCTACTTGATATGTTGATGTGTTTTAATTGTGTAAGTTATATTGAATTGGGCCGTGTGAGATTAATTACTCTATTAACAATTATCAACTGAATAATAAATCTTACAACTTTCATTTAATTAAACTCTCAATCTTTAGGGAATTTTGAATCTGTACATGAAATGATGTTTATTTATTTATGTTTTAACAGAGAAACATTAGTACTTTGGGCAATCACACATAGTTACAAGGGAACACATATTTTCAAAATGAAATCCATAGTCACTTTTTAAATATATAAAATATTCCCTTGAAATATATTTTTATTGGTTTAGTAATTTTCAAAGTGACAATATTTATTATGATTTTGTGTTACTACAAATATTTTCATGGAGGGATTAATTAATTAGAAAATAAAGTCTTGGGATGTAATTTCATTAATAAAGCTTACACTGAAACTATATTTATATAGTGGTTTTAAATATAATTAATAGCAACTTTGGACATGTCAAGAGTTAATAGATAAGCCCGAAGCCTATTGGAGTTAGAGATTTATTTCTTCATTTTGTTCCATCCCAAGCCACACACTAAAACCCAAATGGATTGGCCTAAAAGGCTAACTCAATATAATAATTAGGTTTTTATTTAATAAGAGTAAAGAAATAAAATAACTACCCTTTAGCAGTTAAAATGTACCTATGATATAAAATAAAATAAAAAAGTTTTTCCTATAAGAAAATTTGAGAAAATTACACTTTATCACCCTAAACTATATCCTAGATTACGCTTTGCACCTTAAACTATTCAAATGCACATTTTGCACCCTAAACTTTGACATTTGTTACGCTTTGCACCCCAAAGTTAGTTTTACTACTATGTTAGACAAAAATTGATAGCGTGTAATTTGCATGTGATTTTTGCTTAGATGACACATAGTTTAAAAACAAAAACACCATCTACCCAATAAATTAAAAACAAAAGCTCTCTCACGTGCGTAGCATATCATCTTCCCCAAATCAAAAATCTGTCTAACCCTAAATCCCCAAATAGCTCTCACGTATGCGTGTCCAGCAACTCCTCTTCTCCTCTCACAGGTTCCAAGTACTAAACCACCATGATGCAACATTTTATGAGTGGGAAAGTTTACTTACTCTTGTATTCTAATACAACTATTTTTTTTTTATGAGAGTATTCTAATACAACTATGGCATTAGAGGACGTACACACCTATAGTATATATAAAAAAAATGTTATAACACACCTATAGTATATAAAAAAAAATGTTATCTTCTTTCTTTTTAAAATATACATTGAAGTATTGATGAAGCTTTGAACCAATAAGGTATCAGTTTTCCTCTTCAGAGTCAAAAGAACGTCTCGTACTCAAAATTTTCAATACATTTAAGGGTCGATCACAATGTGAACTGCTTGTACCATCACAAGACTTGTCCTTAGGCACACTTAAGGACCTAAATGGTGGTGTAGAATCTGTAGATAGTAGATACCCCCTTGTTCACTTCCTTAGCATAGAACGAGCTGTGGCTGGCTGCAATTGCTGCATCCGCCATTGTTGTATTAGGTGCTGCAACAGATTTTTGATTTGAGGGAGGAGGAGAAGCAACACATGAGAGAGTTTTTGTTTTTAATTGATTGAGAAGAGGGTATTTTTGTCTTTAAACTGTGTGCCACCTAAGCAAAAATCATATGCAAGTCATGTGCTTTCAATTTCTGTCTAACATAACAGTAAAACTAACTTTGGGGTGCAAAGTGTAACAAATATCAAAGTTTAGGGAGTAATATGTGCATTCGAATAGTTTAGGGTTTAAACTGTACCTATGGCAAAAGAAGTATGTTCCAATATTTGGAGTCTTCTGTATATGTGTTGTTATAGTTTAAACTTGGTATTTGAATTTTTAAATTGTTAATTCACAGTTTTATTGTTCATCTATTAATCATGAATAATAATATTGCTATTTGCAACCATCATGATATGGTATCAATTGTAAAGTTGTAATTTACTACTATGTGTTTTGTTGGCTTTTATTCCGTGCCAAATTTGATTGTAATTATGTTCAATCTTTTATACCTTGTATTATTTGTGGGATTTCATTGTAAGGTTTGTGAGAGAGAGAGAGAGAGTGTGAAGACTCAAGGCATGAAGACTAAAGCTATTTTCGCGGGTATCTCGTGACTAAGCATCCCACGAAATGATGCATGTGCCCTGCACATGACTGGAATGCGAAGAGTCAGGACAGGATGGAGACAGCTGTGTTTCACGAGTAGCTCGCGGGTAAGGCCTTCTCGCGAGACACCCGCGAAACATTCTGTTTTGCCAGACTGTACTATCTGATACACACTTTCTGTACCCACACTATGTGTACTCACATTACCCACAAATGTTGAGGAGTGCTTTTGAGAGAAAACCCTAGACACAAACCTTGAGAGTTAGAAATTGATATACCCACATATCTCTACACATTTGCTTGTGGATTTTCCTCAACTCCTACCTCTCTATTTCCATACCATTGAGAGGTTGATAGCCCAAACACTTACCACACCCTTTCAGAGTGTCAAGTGAGGTTTTGGTGCTGCTGGGAAGCATTGGAAGAAGCCAGGCTTTGACGGATGCAATCAGGCGTATTACGGGATCTGGAGAGCTAGACAAGACACGGTTTCAAGAAGCCTTGTTGGAGTAGGAGCTTGGAGGGATTAGGTATATTGGGTAGATTAGGCTAGGAGGGTCTCTTGCTAACCCATGTATCCCAACTAATTGTCTAGTGGATCAATTACCACTTGGAGGGCGGCGGAGAGGTTTTTCGCCGAGTTCTTCGGTTTCCTCTTCGATAACACATCGGCGTGTTATCTTGTGTTTGCATTCTTCTTCCCTACTCTTTTACCTTTCATTTTACTACTGTGTTATAATGATTATGGGTTAGAGTAGCTTGTCTGTTTATCCGCTCACATTTACTCTATTCTACACTTAGTATTAAGTTAGAGTAAAATATATTGAGCCGTAACTTTTATTTAGGGGTCTAAACAGCTCTTGTGTTTTCAACACATTTTCAAGCATTCATCAATGATGTGATTATTCCAAATGCCTTCCTTTAAAGTTTAGATAGAGTCTATTTTATGATTAAAAAAATTTACAATTAAAAGACTTTTGAAATTACATTTTTTTTTAAAAAAAAATTATTGGATACATTGGATCTTAAATGACTTCTATTAAACTTCATCATTTATGGCATCATTAAAAAGAAAACTCATATAAATAGGTATTAGGATATTATTTGGAACTATCATAATGGACTAACATATTACACATGGTACATATTTAACTTTAACATCCTGTGCTATAAAATAAAAATTGGGTCTATGGTTATCTTCTCTTTGCAAAAAATGGTTAAATTCTCATTAATTGCGATAGTTCATTTTTAGGTAAAATAGAAACTCTATTAACTAAGCTTTAAGAAATTTAAAATTCTATTTCAAAAAATTTCCAAAACATTAGATTTTATTTTAATTATTATAATAAATTTATATTGTAAATGATGGTGCATAGAAAATCAGTAGGCTGAATGCTCCGGGCTTTTATGGGTTAGAAGTTACTTGGAAGGCCTGAAAAGAAAGAAACACAAGATTAAAGGTGACCTGGGTGAATCGCCCAAGAATCCTCCGATACTTAAGTTAGTTTTTCTCTCTAGAATTCAAGAATTCCAACTTTAGGAGTGGTGGAAACTTACTTTCATTTGATGTGGATGAGTCCTTATATAGTGAGCCTTGGAGTGGTTACTTGTTTAGTAACTTCCTCAACATGTATGGAAGTTAGAAGGTTCAGACTTAACTTCCACAACTGTTATAAAAGTTAGTAGGTTCAATCTTATCTTCTATAACGTCCATTAGAAGTTAAGTACTTAGTGGGAAGTTATAGCGATGAATAAGGATTTTTCTCATACTTCAAAATAGTAGAATGTGGTCCACATTATAAGCTTTTGCACATAAATCCATTCTGAAAATTTTCTAAGTATTGAGAGGTCGTTCAGGTGCTTCCTTAATGGACGACCTTCATACCCACGGATGACCTCCTGAAAGTGGATGCCCTTCTTATGTTGGGTTAACCTTTTTAGTCCTGGACGACTCTATGGACGAACTGGAGATGGTCCGATATTTAGTTCACCATCAGTTGCCCCCTTGTCCAAGGGTCGTCCAAAACATTGTAGTATAACTGTTTGCTTTTGACACGTGTCAACATTTTAATGGTCAATTGTTGTGCCACATGTCATCCTTACTTTGGTTGAATTTTATTGTTCTAGATTGTGCCACGTTTCATAATCTCATTGGTTGACTTGCCGCATCGATTCATCTTTTCAAGGAAAATGCCACATGTCAGTTTCTGGTTGGTCCGTGGGGCCCTATAAATATGTGCATTCTCTCTCCTACCCTTCACTTTTCTAATAATTTCCTTTCTGCCATCTCGTCCAAGAGCCTCATCTAGTCCTTGTCTCTAGTCTCGTCAGGTACTTCCTTCCCTTCATCCTTAGGTTTTCATCTTGTTCATTCTTTTAATCATGTCTACGTCTAGTGATAGTATTGACAGAGAGATAGACGTATCGGGACGTGTCCCCTGGAAGTGGTGGTAGTAGTTATGAGAGCAGTAGTGAGGGTAGTACAAGCAGTAATGATAGTAGTTCCCTAGACAAGTATTATTCGTCTAGGGTCCCTATTTTTCCCTTAAAGGAATTCCAGGAGATGCAACATAGGATGGCTTCTGGGGCTAAGGCTAGCTCGTCCAGAAGATCACCTAGTCCTTCTCAAGACGAAGAGGAGGATGAAAATGTTATCTATAGTTGTGCCCCTAAGGTGGCGTCTACTTTGGACGCAAGTAAGTTCAAAACTCTTGTAGGTAGATATCAAATTCCTAGTGAATTTAAACCTCGTCTACCCGAAAAAGGGGAATGGTGTTGTTCTCCTTTTTCAAGGTTTGGTGTATATACCTCTCACCTTTTAGCAGGTCTTAGGTTTCCTTTAAATTCTTTTTGTAGAAGTCTTTTCCATAGGTTAGGTATTGGACCGAACCAGCTCAATCCTAATGGATGGAGGACGATAGTTGCCATGCAAGTGTTATGGCATGAGGCACTTGAGGGGAACCGTCCATTCACAGTGGACGAGTTCCTTTATTGCTATAAGCCCTCAGAGATTAAACAGTCTACTGGTTTTTACCAGTTCTCATCTAGGGGCTCCCAATTTAGTTTGATTAGAGGCCGTAGTTCTTTTAACAGGCTTTGGAAGAAAGAATTCTTTTTTATTTCTGGAAATTGGGCTGGGGACCCAATTGATGTAAATAACACTCCCTTTCCTCCTTTTACCAGTGCCTTAGGTCGTCTTCGTCCTGATGGTATATCTTTCTTCCTTTCTTTTGTTTATTTTATTTCATTCTTTCTCGTCTAACCCTCTTTCATATCAATGCAGCTATTACTAGTCCACACTTGGACAACTTTCACTTGGAACGTATCAATAGGGCTTGTGCTTACCCTGAGAGCGCCATCCATAACCCTCAGTTGTATAGCTGTTTGGGGACTTGGTCCTGAGCCTACTGTTGAAAACCTTGCCCACGAGGAGACCACTTGTCGAAACAAGCATTGTCCAACCACTTTTTTTTTTTTTTAATATATCACTAACTCTGTCTTCTTTATCATAGGTCTAGCCACTATGAAGGAAAATAAGGAGAAAGCTATTACCAGTGACATTGAGGGTGAAAAGGAAGGGCATATCCAATTATGTGGACCTTGGTGATCTTCCAAATCATCGAGGTTCCAAGAAGCAAAAGTCTGGCAAGACACCTCTTCCCAAGGTTCCAAAATTCCCTCCCACGATGGTAGACCTGGACGACCCAACAGTGAACTTGGTTCTCGTCTAAACCATTCCATCCGTCCAGCCTGAGAATCTTCCTTCTCCTACAGCCAAAGCTCCTCACAGGGCTCATCCTTCAGAGCAAACTAAACGTCCTCCCAACTTGGTGCAGGACGAGGGTTATGCCTGGAGGACGTTCAAAGGACTTATCACTAACGATGAGGTGAACACATGCTATAACATGTCAGTGAAGGACTTTGAGCATTCTGCCATCTATGACCTTTTCAAGGTATGTAGCTTTCATTATCCTTATTTTATTTTCTAAAAAATTTAAAGAAAATTTCTAACTCTCCTTCGTTCATCTATAAGCCATGTCAAAGTTTTACATTGCGTCCACCCAAACCCAGGAGCTATGTGATGAGGCTAAGGATGCCAAGGAGAAAAGAAAAGAGTTAAACAACGAGGTTCTTTTGAAGAAGGGGGAGGTGATCAAGCTGACTGAGGAGATTACTCATCTATAGGGGATTGAGAGGAAGTTGAAGGACGAGATGGAAGGACTCAAGGCAGACTCCATTGAGAAGGATACTTGTATTAGTCACCTTGAGGTGAAGGTTCAAGGGTTCACCTCGTCTATGGAGGAGGTTCAGAAGGAAGCCATTGCAACCTTCATGAAGTCAAACGAGTTCAAAATTCGTTTGGATTGTCATTTCGTTGCTAGCTACGAGGACTTCCATTCTAATGCCAATGAAGCCTACCCTGAAATGGACTTTGACTCCTTTGAGATCCCCACTGTAGTGGAGAGTTCCTTACCTCAGACGAGCTCCAAAGACGTCAACATTATGGACGACGCTTCGATGGAACCTACTAAGGAAGCTGCTGAAACTAGCAAGGACGATCCAAAGTCTGGGGACAATGCCCCTAGTGGTTTATCCCAGTAAATTATTTCTTTTTTATAAAAAATTAGTTATTTTAGTTTGTTGGAAGTGCCCACTGTTTTGGGCTTTTCTTTAAAATTCATTCAAGTACAATTTCCTCGTCCAAGTTTATGGAAGTGCAAAAAATACAATAGCCTTCAATGGCTTTGAATAACTCAATGGTTTTTAGACAATGGCCGTCTACCTTTTTTACGTTTCATGAATGAATATTTACTTTCATTTTCATTCTTCATTTAATGTTGAACATGTTATATGCTTTATGTATGGATGAATTTCTTTTGTTTACATCGTCCATATTATCTCTTATGGTTTTAAGAGTGGTCCGTCCACTCATGAAGGCATTTATCTCGTCTATGTTTGAATGAATCTTTCATGTTCAACACTTTTTACCATTCTTTAAATTTTACAAGTATAACTCATCTACGAATGGTATTTTTCATTGCTAGCTTTATTCGTCCATAGATTTGACTTATAGCTTGCACTATCTCTCATCCATAGGTTGGATGGTCCTTTATTCGTCTTTGGGCAAGATGTTTCCAGCATTTTACTCATTCAAAGACTGGACTGTTTGGCTGGTCAAATTCATCCATGGTCAAATTCCTCGTCCATTGATTAGACGAATATACCTTAGGTTTATTTTTCTTTGCTTCATCCTTATTTTAAGGAAAGCTTATAGACGTTACATCGCTACGTCCATAGATTTTACTTGTCTTGGGCCTTTAGCCTTCTTGTGGATTAGTTTGAATGAAAATAACATGAAAATTAGAAATTCACACATCATTATATACATTGGGAATCCAAACTGTATATACACAACATAAACATCGTCCACAAGCATGGCACATGCTTAGAAGCTAGTGCCTTTAGGGAATTAAAAATACTTACGTATAAATAAACTAAGTTCAAGACTTCGTCCATCACAAATTTGTCCATAGGCAGTGCAAAAGTTGGAAACTAATGCACTTTTAGGGAATTAAAATATTAAAACATGTATTACTAACAATAAACATAAATAAATATGAGGAAAGTAACACATAACTCCAACTTCGTCCATGATGATGCTTGTCCAGGCTGATCCTTTACAAACAGTATCTTCTTTGATGCTCAACATTCCAGAGGTGCTCTAGCCTCCGTCCATCTAGGGCTTCCAAGTAGTATGTTCCTTTCCTCTTGTAATTGATAACCCTGTAGGGTCCTTCCAAATTAGGCTCAGTTTTCCATGGGCCGAGTTTATGGTTGCCAAAGAGACCCTTTTTAGGACAAGGTCCCGAATGTTAAAACGCCTGGGTTTCACCATTGCATCATATTATCTAGCCATAAGATTTTTATAACTTGTTATCCTCTGCTCTGCATCCATCCTTACCTTGTCTATTAGATCGAGGTTATGACGAAGCTGTTCTTCATTCTTTTGTCCTAATACTTCATCACCCTATGGTTGGCCATGCGCACCTCTGCAGGTATGACTGCCTCGCTTCCATAGGCTAATTTGAAAGGAGTTTCCCCTGTGGGGGTCCTCGTAGTTGTCCTGTAAGCCCATAGATCACCTAGTAGCTCCTCTGGCCATACTCCCTTTGCCCCTCGAGTTGAGTCTTGATGATTTTCAATAAGGATCGGTTTGCTACTTCTGTTTATCCATTTGCTTGTGGGTGGAAGGGTGAGGAATAATGATTCTTGATTCCAAGTTGCTCACAGAAATCTCTGAAGGGTGTGCTATCAAACTATCGTCCATTGTCTGACACTAGTACCCTAAGTACTCTAGACTAGCACACAATGCTCTTCCAAACGAAGTTTTTTACGTTTTGCTATGTGATATTTGCTAAGGGTTCAACTTCCATCCACTTAGTTAAGTAATCAATCCCTACTACCAGAAACTTCATCTGCCTGGTTCCTATTGGAAAGGGATCCAAAATATCCAATCCCCATTGCGCAAAGGGCCATGGGGCCATCATTGGGGTGAGGTACTCTGATGGTTGTCTAGGGACGTTGCTAAAGTGTAGAGATTGATCACACACCTTTACATAAGCCTTAGCATCTGCTTGAATGGTCGACCAGTAATAACCTGCACGGACGACCTTGTGGACGAGTGCTCTTGCTCCTGAATAGTTTCCACATGCTCCTTCATAAACTTCTCTTAATACTTAATTTCCTTCGTCTAAAGCTAAACACCTTAGGTAAGGCTGAGAGAAGCCTCTTCTATATAGCACCTCGTCTATAAGTACATACTTAGCTGATCTGATCCTTAGCTTTCTGGCCCGTCTCTTTCTTCTGGAAGCCTTCCATCCCTTAGGTAAGTTACTATCGAGGTCATTCTATTCCCTTCACCCTCTATCTGCTGCACCTCTGGAAGATCTATGCTAGGCATATACTGGACTTCATCAAGCTCGTCCATTGATCCATCTGCTGAGGCTTCCTTTGCTAAAGCATCTGCTTCCATATTTTCCTCCCTTGGGATTTGAAAGAAACTGGCTTCCTTAAATGTCTTAATAAGATGTTTCACCCTACTTAGGTACTTCTTTATCCGTTCTTCCTTCACTTCTCATGTTCCATTTACTTGACCTATGATCAACTGAGAGTCTCCTTGGACGACTACTGACTCTGCCACTAAAGACTTAGTCAATTCTAGCCCTTTAAGAAGGGGTTCATACTCAACTTCATTGTTGGTTGTTTGGTACTATAGACGAGCTGCATACTTCAACTTGTCCCCTTCTAGGGATTTCAATACAACTCTTATTCATCCTGCATATAGTGTGGATGACCCATCTACATGGACAACCCATGCCTTAGTTTCATTTCCCTCATCTAAATCACCATGGCTTGGAGTGAACTCTGTAATGAAATATGATAGAGCTTGAGCTTTTATTGCATTCTTAGGTTTGATATCAAACTCACTAAGCTCTATAGCCCATTGGATCGATCGTCCTGTGGATTCCAACTTGTTCATTACCTTCTTGAGCCGATTATCTGTCATGACATTGATGACATGAACCTGGAAGTAATGCCTTAGCTACCTAGAAGTTGTTATTAGTGTAAAGGCCAACTTTTCAATCATTGGATATCGTCCTTCTACCCCCCTTAGTGCTTGGCTTGTATAATACACAAGCTTCTGCACTTTCCCTTCTTCCTTGATTAATGCTGAACTTACTGCATGTGGGGATACTGCTAAGTATAAATATAACTCCTCACCTTGTATGGATGGACTTAGTAGGGGAGTTATGATTAGATAAACCTTAAGATCTTGGAAGGCTTTCTGGCACTCGTCCGTCCATTCAAACACCTTCTTGAGAACTTTGAAAAATGGCAAACATTTATCTGTAGCTTTTGAAACAAACCTGTTTAGAGCTGCAACTCGTCCAGTAAGGGACTGGACTTCCTTAACATTCTTTGGTGGTTCCATGTTTAGTATTGCTTGGATCTTATCAGGATTCGTTTTAATTCCCCTTTGTGAAACCATGAACCCTAGGAACTTCCCTGACGAAACCCCGAAGGCACACTTACTTGGGTTCAGCTTCATGTTGTATCGTCTAAGTGTGTCAAAGGTCTCCTGTAGGTTGTCCAGATGTTTCTTCTCGTCCAAGCTCTTCACTAGCATGTCATCTACATAAACTTCTACATTCTGTTCTATCTATAGACGAAACATATGATTAACCAACCTCTGATAAGTTGCCCCCACATTCTTCAAACCAAAAGGCATCACTTTATAACAAAATAAACCTTGACTGGTAATAAAGGATGTCTTTTCTTGATATGCCTCATCCATTTTTATCTAGTTATAACCTAAGAAGGCGTCCATGAAGCTTAGCAATTGATGACCTGCTATTGAGTCTACCAACTGGTCAATACATGGCAATGGATAACTATCCTTGGGGCAAGCCTTGTTCAAATTAGTGAAGTCTACACACATTCTCCACTTGCCATTAGCCTTCTTAACCATCACCACATTAGATAACCAATTCGGGTAATAGACTTCTCGAATAAATTCTGATGTAGTTAACTTCTGGACCTTTTCCTTAATAGCATTATCTCGCTCAAGAGCAAAGACTCTCTTTTTCTGATGAACAGGCTTGGAAGATGGATACATATTCAAACGATGAGTAATGACCCTTGGGTCAATTCTTGGCATGTCTTCACGACTCCAAGCAAAAACATCAATGTTCTTTCTTAAGAACTAGACGAGGTCTTGCTTCTTCTTTTCCTCCATACTTGTTCCAATTCTGGTAAACTTCTCGGGATTACCCTCTTCTAGAGGGATGTCATCTAGTACTTCAGTGGGCTTTGCAACAACCCTTCTTTCCTCTAAGTAGCATTCTCTAATGGCTAACTGATCGCCTTGTACTTGCCCTAATCCATACTCTGTTGGGAACTTAACAGATAAGTGGTAGGTAGACGTTACTGTCTTCTAATTGTTTAAAGTTAGTCTTCCAATGATGGCATTATAGGAAGACAAACAATCTACGACGGGAAAATTTACTTCTTTGGCTATCTGTTGTGGATATGCTCCTACCACTACAGGTAGAGTAATAGTGCCCACTGGTTGTACTTTCATTCCTCCAAATCCTACTAAGGGCGAATTCACTAGACGAAGTTGGTCTTGTCCAAGCCTTATCTGCTGGAGGGGATAATATAGGATATCTGCTGAACTTCCATTATCTATCAACACCCTTCTAGTCGTGTAATCTACAATGAGCAAAGTTATGACGATCGCATTATCATGTGGATGGTGGACCCTTCTAGCATCTTCATCTGTGAAAGTTATGGCCTACTCGTCTGCCCCCCTCGTCCTTGGTGGTCGTCTAAAGAGTTGGACGTTCTGCACCACCTTCAAGTAAGTCTTCCTTGACTTAGAAGATTGCACTGTTGAAATTCCTCCTATAGTAACTCTTATTTCTCCAAGTGGGGGTTGTGATGGCTCTTCTATCTTTCCTTTCAACTTCTCGTCCTTATGATCACGTCCAAGAAAATTCCACAACTTACCCTACCTGATGAGATTCTTTATCTGCTACTTTAAGTCGTAGCACTCGTCCGTGTCATGCCCGTGATCTCTATGGAAGCGACAATACTTACTCTTATTGCGCTTATTGGGATCTCCCTTCATCTTCTCAAGCCACTTCAAGGATGGGTCATCCTTGATTTGCATAAGTATATGATCAAGTGGAATGTTCAAGGGCGTGTAGTGCTGACCCCTTCCTGAAGACAAACCTGCCTTCATGTTGTCTCTATCCTTCTTCTCTCCTGTCCATGCCTTCTTTGGACGAGGGCCTTGTTTAGGATGGCGTGGTAGGTTCGCTTCCATTCGCTCTGCTCTCTTTCTCTTCTTGGCAATGATCACATCCTCTGCATTCATGAAGCTTTGGGCTGAATGGACGAGCTTAGCCATGGTTTGTGGTTCTTGATTATAAAGCTTATGGATGAATAAATCTGAACTAACTCCATTGTGGAAGGCTGCTAATAGCAACTTGTCATCCATTTCGTTTACCGTCAGGGCTTCCCTGTTGAAGCGAGTGATGAAGGACCGCAAGCTCTCATTTTCTCCTTATTCTATAGTCAACAGGCTGGATGAGGAGCATTTATGCCTTTGTCCTCCAATAAAGTTGTTGACGAACAACTTACTCAATTTCTCAAAGGAACCAACAGTGTTTGGAGGTATTTTACTAAACCACACTCATGATGGCCCCTTAAGGGTGGTTGGGAAGGTCCTACACATTATCTTATCTTGAACTCCTTGAAGGTGCATTGTGGTCTTGAAGGTTGCAATGTGGTCATATGGGTCACGCATTCCATCATACGAATCCAACGAAGTCATCTTGAACTTGGAAGGTAGGGGATGACTATTGATGGAAGCTATGAAAGGGGAATCGGTTCGATGAAGTAAATCATCTACATGACTCGTTCTTCCCATATTCTCCCTCATCTCGTCCATAACCCTCCTTATTTGATCCATTTCCCTTTCTAAGTGTGGCATCCTACGCGATGCTATCCCCTTTGAGTGGTTCTCGTGCTCAACATTTTCTCCTTCTTTAACTTCTTGACTTTGAGCCTGCCCTATCACACACCTTTCATTACGCTGCCTTCTTTGGTTGATCTCTCGAGTCAACCCCTGATTCTGATGGGTCAACTCTGCCATGGCGGCTACCATAGATTGTATTTGCTAAACAGAAGGTGGTTGCATAACAAGTGCTGACTGGTGAGCGCGGTTGGGGTGGCTGGAAGCATTCCCACTCTCCTGATGGCCTAAACTAGTGGCCATTGAGTTTGTCTGGACCATACAACCTTTTGTCAGACAAAGATAAATTGCAAAATACAAATTTAATCTTCCCCATAGACGTCGCCAATTGATGGTGCACAGAAAATCAGTAGGCTAAATGCTCTAGGCTTCAATGGGCTAGAAGTTACTTGGAAGGCCTAAAAAGAAAGAAACACAAGACCAAAGGTGACCGGGGTGAATTGGCCAATAACCCTCCGATGCTTAAGTTAGTTTTTCTCTCTAGAACTCAAGAATTCCAACTTTAGGAGTGGTGGAAACTTACTTTCATTTGATGTGGATGAGTCCTTATATAGTAAGCCTTGGAGTGGTTACTTGTTTAGTAACTTCCTCAACATGTACGGAAGTTAGAAGGTTCAGACTTAACTTCCACAACTGTTATAGAAGTTAGTAGGTTCAATCTTATCTTCTATAACTGCCATTAGAAGTTAAGTACTTAGTGGGAAGTTATAGCGATGAACAAAGATTTTGCTCATACTTCAAAATAGTAGAACATGGTCCGCATTATAGTTTTTGCACATAAATCCATTCTAAAAATTTTCTAAGTATTGAGAGGTCGTCTAGGTGCTTCCCTGATGGATGACCTTCATACCCACGGACGACCTCCTGACAGTGGATGACCTTCTTATGTTGGGTTAACCTTTTTAGTCCTGGATGACTCTATGGACGAACTGGAGATGGTTCGATTTTTAGTTCACCATCAGTAAAAGAATAAAATTTATACATTACATACAATCATTACTTCAATTATCTTCTAAATGATGGAGGATATGAGAATGCAATTTTTAGATCTACTATCAAGAATTCAAGATAACATAAATTAGATTGGTAGTGGATAGTAGATTTAATTGCAGTTGAGTATTGTGTGAAGTCATCACCATAGAATAGCCCACGCCCGGATGTGTTATGTGGAACCAATGATATAAAAGAAAAATAATTTTTCTAAACCATTATATTAAACAAAAAATTACTTATTTTCATTCATTTTCAAGTTGTACATTTTTTTAAGTCAAGTCATAGACCTTTAAGTAAAATAAATAATTTTAACTTTTATTTAACTATCCCGTGCATCGCATGGGTTAACGACTAGTTATTATTAATAGACATATCCCAATCTTTACTCATAATATTGCTAAATGAACTCTCTTATCAAATTTAAATGAATTGATTTAGATCTTCTCTATCCTCAAAAAAAAAAAAAAAAAAAAAAAAAAAAAAAAAATTCTCTATCCTTGAATTTTGTTTTTTGATGGCAACCAAAGATGATAAAAATCCTCTTTTGTGTATTTTAGTATGTTCTTTTCTCTTTTTAATGTAATTCTTATTCAGGGGAAAAAAAATTTGAGGTAAATGTGACTAAAATTTTAAGCCAGCATGTCTAATTTTAATTGGAACAATTAACATTTTAAGAATCAAGAGTTTTGTATCTCAATTGACATCATCTAATATTTCTAATGGAAATACCAACTATTCAAATCTTCTTTTTCCTCATTGTAGTTATTGAATCATTAAAAAAATGGCATTATAGGGATTTCATATTTTTAAATTACAAGTTATATACTTTTTTTTTTTTTGGTGAAACTATACTGTTGGTACTTGAAGTTTACTTGATGTGTGCAATTAGTTCCTTAAGTTTCAACTGAGTGTTATTAGTTCCTCAAGTTTCAAAACTAAGCACTGTTAATCCTTTATTAACTTCTGTTAGTATTATTGCTTATGTGGCTAACGAAATAGTGATGTGACATTTTTTTTTAAACTGATGTGGTATTTACTATTTATTTTTATTAAACAATTGGACATATCTTAAACTCAAAAAAGAAAATATTTGACCCGGTTCAAGTGGGTTAATACCCGATCAAACCAAAACTCTCAATCTAAAACTAATGTAAGAGAGTGACAGCCCAAGACTATTGTCCTCCATGCGATAGCAACCGTCATCCTTGACAGCCACTTTGATTCATGGTTGTGCTCGTACAACCAGTCAGCCACTGCTCTCCACCCCCCCCCCCCCCCCCCCCCCCCCCCCCCCCCTTCTCATCTTTAGCCAACCCATCTAGTTTGTGTTGTTTGTTACTAGGCAGTTGTGACATGATAACAAGCACTCTTTTGGTGATATGAGTGTTGATGAAGAAATTTCTAAAGCATTATGATTTTAATATTGGTTGTGAGATATATGATCTTTTTGTGCACCAACTCAATCTCTTATTGCATTTTTTGATTGATGATTAAGGTTCTGGACATGGGTTTTGTAGATTATTCAATTGGGTTTTTTCAGTTTTGATTGTACTTGCATATTTATATATGTTCTTTTGTTTTGGGTCTGTCTTGTTTGTTATTTTGTCTCTCTTTGGATATCAAGCGTATCCATGGAGCTTGTGGGGTTTATTTGTTGTGGGACTGGGGAAACATTTTTCTTTTTGAGATGAGTCTACTACACTGGAGAGTGATTACGCTGGAGAGTGGAGCTAAGAGTTGGGTTCGTTTCAAGTATGAGAGTCTTCCAAACCTCTGCTTTTGGTGCGGGCAGCTTGATCATAGTGATAAAAATTGTGAATTGTGGTTACGAAGCAAAGGCTCTCTTACATCGGATCAACAACAATTCAATTCTGACCTGTAGGCAGCCCTATACACGTCAACTGGTAGGGATGTCATCGTGGTGCCTGGCTTTTACGAGAACAAATCTCCTTTCACACGAAAAGCTTACCAAACAGCAAGGATGAGGGTGGACGCTACAGTGGCAAAAACGATGGCTAGCCGACCGGAGATGGCTCAGGCAAATATGGAAACTGAAGTGAGAGAATGCATTATTGCCAATGAAGTGTCGGCTACAAAAGAGGGGGGAGTTGGTGATACGTTACAACCAAGTATGATTGAGGGTTTAACTTCGCCAGCTGTTGCCAATAAGTTTGTGGAAGCAAGTCCTGTTGATAGCGAGATAAAGAAGGAAAAGGAGTTAAGTTCGAAGGTAGGCAATAAGGAGAATTTATTTGATATTCAAATAAAGGAGATAGATGCAGAATTGGCAAAGTTTGATGAGGATCCGGATTTTATGGGGTGCACTTTAAAGCAATCCTAACGTCAAGTGTTTAATATGGTCAATATTCCAGACAAGGAAAAAAGCTCAACAACAGCAATGAAGGGTAATGAGCTAGATGAGTCCAATTAGCCTCCACACAGTGCCATTTGGAAACCACCTCCATGGCTGATCTTGAAGGTGAACTCTGATGATGCTAATTTCGGGAAAAAATTCAGTGGGTGTTGTTTTGGATATGGGAGGTGGATTAGTGTTGTTTTGGAGATCGACTATTGATGAAATTGTGGAGGGTTTGGGCACATATTATATCGATACAATGTTTCAAGAAGAAGATAGAGCAGGGATTGGAATGATCATTCGAGATTGCCAAGGAAAAGGCTTGGCACACATGGTCGGAATCTTCCCTCTCCCCCTAACTGTCATAGAGCTTGAAACTTTAGCTATATCGAAGGCTTTACAGTTTGATGCTAATCTGAGTTTGAAAGATGTCATCCCAGAGGGAGATTCAAGATTACTATGAACGCTTTGAATGCAGATTCGCATTCTTTGGATTCCTTTGGTTTACTTAGTCGAGATGTTAAATGTTTTGCAAGTCTATTTCATTGTATTAGGTTTTCACATGTGCATAGAGAAGGAAATAGTGTAGCTCACAACCTAGCTCGACATGCATGACATGTCACTGGTTTTCAAGTGTGGATGGAAGATATCCCATCGTACACCATTGCTACTTATCAGGCAGATTTGTCTACTATTTAATAAAGTTCAAAGTCTTGATTCTCAAAAAAAAAAAAAAAAAAAAATAGTGCTCAATTTTGAAACTTGAGGAACTAACAAAACTTAATTGAAACTTAAGAGACCAATTGCGCACATCAAGTAAACTTTAGGGACCAATAATGTAGTTTCACATTTTTTTCAAAACAAATGAAAGTGATACTCATAGAGTTATTGGCCCAATCGATGTATTTTTAGTTGAAATTTTGTAGAATTGTTTTTGTAGGCAATGGGGCTATCTGCCTAACGCTCTGCACGCCGCCCAAGGAAATGAGGCCCAAAAGCAGTCCAAATACAGTCTTACACTTCTCCCTGTAAACAATGCCATGTCCATGTACTTATGAGTTTACAATAATTTACTTTAAAATGGTTTGTTAATGGCATTAGGTTTTCTAAAATTAAATTCAATGTGAAATTCTGAACCCACTTCAAAGATTCAAGCAAAGAATTTAACAACGAACCTGTCATTAGAGCATCCACAATGGTAAATGCTATCCTATTCTATTTTACCATCTTAAAAAGCTAATTTATCAATTATACCGTACCATTTTACAATACTCCCAACATCATAACTTTTATTTTACAATACAACACATTAAAATAATATATTTCAAAACATAAATAAAAGCTAGCACGGAGAGAGAGACAGAGATTGAGACGTGAGAGAGAGTGGGAGGAGAGAGGATGAATAAAAAAATATTACTTCTTTTTACAATTATGCTATAGTACCATCACAAATTTGTGATGGTACTGTAGCACAATTCTACTTTTTTTTAGGATACAAGACATATACAAGACTTGATGTTGGCTTGTTTTTTGCTTTGAATTGTAAATTCCTCAACATATACCATTTACCTTGGGTCACTGTGGATGCTCTTACAAAGTCATGCCTAAAACATGAAAGCAGTACCCAATTTAGAGATAACACAACTTTGGCATCTAAAATTTGGAAAATTTTTAGGTACTCTTAAAGCATGAATAAATGGTGCTCATTTTTCTTACAACTATGGTGGACCCCAACATAAATTCTCCTTGATGCGGAAATACCTAAGAATTACTCTTATGCATCACAAACAACTAAGAATTACTCCTAAAAATCTGTATGCATCACAGACAACTTGGCTATAGTCACTAAACTAAAGTCCTTTTGAAAGCCACTTATCACGGCAAGTATATTGCCAAATGGAGATTTGCATTTGTTTGGATTCTCTTTATGTTTAGTCACAGTATTACTATTATTATTATTTCACTAGTCAGGGCAATTCATTTCTTAGATGTATTTTTCTCATTTTAACTTGAAAAAAAAGGTATA
The DNA here is from genome assembly GCA_019022515.1 of Quercus aquifolioides. Taxonomy (NCBI): domain Eukaryota; kingdom Viridiplantae; phylum Streptophyta; class Magnoliopsida; order Fagales; family Fagaceae; genus Quercus; species Quercus aquifolioides. The sequence goes on along the minus strand of CM032328.1, from coordinate 21,175,705 downwards.
TGAAATTTCATGCATGAGCGTGCTCCTGGTGGTTCTTTTACAAATTAGCTCGTGAGGGTTCTTAGTTCTTATGAAGCAGTAGGACCTCTAGTCACTGCTTGATATACGACAAGGGTGTTTTTAGGGAGAAATAAAAGGAGCTAACAAATCCATTGAGCCTGTCAACTTCATACGCGTGTGAAGTAATGCAGAATAGACAATGTCAAAAGTCGACGACATCACCTCAATACCCGGTTAGCTACATGAGACGACGAGGATTCCCAGGCCGACGAAAAGAAAGAAGCTAGCGGGAGTAAAAGAAGCCAACGGGAATAAAGAGCATGACTAGTCCAGCATGGCCTTGCTTGACTCCCACAGATATCTATACAAGGAAATATCTTGCACCCCACAATTAACCCTAATCAAGCGAATCCCTATAAGGAAAGGATCCCACCAATTACGTGAATTTATGAGGATCTTCCCTACAAGGAAAGACCCTCTCCACCAAGAAATGAATGCCAGCTCTACGTTACTATAAGAACCCCAAAACCCTTACAAACCAAGGTACGCATAATTTACCCCAGCTCTGGCACTTTAGAGTTGAGAAAATTCTATAACTTAACCTTTGGAGGGTATTTGGTCGGTACCACACCAGTACTCTCTGCAAGGTCCTCTTTGTTTCTGTTTCACAGGTTCTGTCTAGAGCACGTGAGGACCGTGCGGCTCACTGACGATTTTTGGCATCATCAGTTGCCACCATCTGTGGGAAAAGAGTAGACTAGAAGTCACACTCCTTGACAAAAAGTTGCATGGTACTTACTCGCTCAATGGCAATCAATAACAATGGAGATGAACCACGCACTACTGCCCTTGAACGACAGGTATAGACCCTAGCTACAGCTGTGGAATGCCTTACTAAGCAGAATCACGACCTAGAGGAACAGCTGCGCCAAAGGGATGCTAGGCCTAATAGTCACAGAGAAGAGCAAGAGGGCACCAGCGTCGAAAGTAGGGACCAAGAAGGACCAGAAGGCAGTAATGCTCCGAGCAGACTAGAGCGACAAGGTACCAGCCGTCCATCCGTCACAGATACGACAGCACCACATATGGTCACGAAGATGCAGATGATGAAGGAAAATATGGACTTCATGATGAATGTCCTCAAGGGGCGGGTGTCAAACAACCTTGACGAGTTGGTCCATCAAACAAACTCGCCCTTCACAGCACTCGTCACTTCGTTCCCCCTTCCTACAAAGTTCCGTATGCCACAGATAGAAGCCTATGACAGGTCAAAGGATCCCTTGGACCACCTGGAGTCATTCAAAACCCTCATGCACTTACAAGGTATGGCGGATGAGATCATGTGCCGAGCCTTCCCAACTAAGCTGAAGGGTCCCGCAAGGGTGTCGTTTAGCAAATTGACGCCCAACTCCATCGGTACCTTCAAGGAGCTGAGCGCGCAATTTGCCTCGCACTTTATTGGGGGACACAGGTATAAGAAGTCTACTACATGCCTGATGAGCATCAAGCAATGGGAGGATGAGACACTAAGGTCTTACATAACCCGTTTCAACAAGGAAGCTATCTCAATAGACGAAGCTAATGACAAGATACTTGTTGCTGCATTCACCAATGGTCTGCGGAAGGGGAAGATTTTGTTCTCCTTACACAAGAACGACCTAAAGACCATGACAAATGTGCTTTATTGAGCTACTAAGTATGTGAACTCAAAGGACGCACTGCTAACCCGAGAGGAGAAACCCAAGAAGAGGGAAAAGCAAGAAGAGGCCAGGCAAGAAAGGGGACGGAAGATGACTAGAACCGGAGACTGATGGGAGGACGGGCACTCCAAACCCCCCACTGGAAGGTTCACCAACTTCACCCCGCTGACTGCCCTAATCGATCAGGTGTTAATGCAGATCAAGGACGACACAACCTTGACGTGGCCTAGCAAGTTAATGGGAGATCCCAACAAGAGGTCCATAGACAAGTATTGTTGTTTTCATCGAAACCACGGTCATGACACGTCTGAATGTTATGACCTGAAGTAGCAGAATGAAGCCCTTATTAGACAAGGGAAACTACAGCGATTCGTTGGCAAAGAAAGGGTAGATCCACCAAAGGAGCGTGTTGCTAGAAGGGATAACGAGCACCCCATGCCACCTATAGAGGACATAAGGATGATTGTAGGGGACACCACGACTTCAGGTTCATCCAAGAAGGCTCGTAAGACCTACCTTAGGATGGTTTAGAAAGTCTAGCTAACAGGCTTTGTCCAAAAAATGGTGCGAGTCGATAACCCTATAATTGGGTTCTCGAAATAAAACGCTCAACATCTCCACCACCCACACAACGATGCACTTGTTGTTAGTATTCGGGTAGGGGACTACAATACTCACCGGGTCCTAGTTGATAATGGAAGCTCTGCTGACATCCTCTACTACCTGGCATTTCAGTAAATGAGGATTAAAAGAGAGCGACTCATACCAGCCAACGCGTCGTTCGTTAGGTTTGGAGGAACGAGGGTATACCCCCTCGGTGCGGTCCCATTGCTTGTGACAGTCGGCGACTACCCTCAATAAATTACTAAGGATGTTACATTCCTCATTGTCAACTAATCATCTACCTACAATGCCATACTAGGCAGACCTACCCTCAACTCATGGAAGGTCGTGACTTCAACCTATCACCTGATGATCAAATTCCCTACCAAGTATGGAGTAAGAGAGGTAGGTGGGGACCAAGTGACAGCATGAGAGTGCTACATAGCAATGTTGGAGATGGACGACCACTTGCAGACCATGAACATTGAAGAATATAGGGTGGTCGCAGAGCCCGTTGAAGGATTGGAGGAGATACTTCTCGATAACTCTAGGCCCGAGCGAACAACTAGGATCGACACCCATGCCAATCCGCCAGTCCATCAAGCTCTCACGGCATTCCTAAGAGAAAACCAGGACATCTTTACTTGGAGTCATGAAGACATGCCCGAGATTGACCCTTCAGTCATGGTGCACAGGTTGAATATGTCACCCTCTTTTCCCCCCATTCTTCAAAAGAAAAGAGTGTTCGCCCAAGAACGAGACCGGGCTATAGTGAAAGAAGTCCGCAAATTACAAGATGCAGAGTTCATCAGGGAGGTGTACTACTCCGACTGGCTGGCAAATGTAGTGGTGGTTAAAAAAGCCAACAGAAAATGGAGGATGTGTGTAGACTTCACAAACTTGAACAAGGCGTGCCCTGCGGGTTGACATCCTAGTAGACTCAACGACAAGACATCAGTTATTGAGCTTCATGGACGCATTTTCTGGTTACAACTAGATCAAATTGGATGAAGTTGACCAAGAGAAAACTTCCTTCGTCACCAGCTAAGGCCTCTTCTGCTATAAGGTAATGTCGTTCGGTCTCAAGAACGCGAGCGCAACGTATCAGAGGCTCATGAACAAAATGTTTACACATTATATTGGAAGAAATGTCTAAGTTTACGTAGACAACATGCTAGTCCAAAGCCAAAGGGAGTACGATCATTTAGACGACCTCAAGGAGACCTTTGACACCCTCCGCTCTTACAACATGAAGCTCAATTCAAGCAAATGCGCATTTGGGGTGACAGCTGGAAAATTCTTAGGGTTCATGGTGTCTCAGAGAGGTATCGAAATCAACCCAGACAAGATCTGGGCCATAATGTTGATGGCACCACCAAGGAACACAAAAGTGCAATGCCTCAACAGCAAGGTAGCTGCACTGAACAGGTTCATTTTAAGGGCGACGGACAAGTGTCTACCTTTCTTCCGCATGCTAAAGAAGTCCTTCGAGTGGATGCTCAAATGCCAACAAGCTTTTGATGATCTAAAAGTATATCTTTCCTCCCTACCGTTGCTAAGTCCCTCCCAGCCAAGGGAAGACCTATTTCTCTATCTAGCCATCTCCCCAGCTGCCGTCAGTGCGGCCTTAGTCAAAGAAGAAGACGGGGTGCAGAAGCTCGTGTACTACACTAGCTGGGCACTCCGTGGCACAGAGGAGAGGTACCCACCCATGGAAAAGCTCATCTTTGCTTTAGTTAAAGCGGCCCGTAAGCTCAAGCCATACTTCAGGGCCCACACTATGGTCATTCAAATAGATAAGCCTCTAAGGTGGGCAATAAGTAACCCTGAAGCTTCTGGACGAATGACATTATGGGCAATAGAGTTAAGCGAATTCAACGTACAATACTACTCACGTACTGCCATAAAGGGACAATGGTCGCTGACTTCATTGCGGAATTCACCAACATGAAAGGCTAGGGGCAGGAGAACATCCCCAATGGAGCATTCACATGGATGGATCATCTAACAGGTAGGCTGGTGGAGCAGGCACAGTGCTTCGTTCTCCAAAAGGGGACAAGATCGAGTGTATGGTTCGTCTCGACTTCCCTGCAACCAACAATGAAGCAAAATACGAAGCTTTAGTGGCAGGACTAGATCTCGCCAAAGCCGCAAGGGCCACAAGTGTGGTTGGGTACTACGATTCTCAGGTGGTCATAAGCTAGGTGAATGGTGACTACGAATGCAAAGGGGAAAGAATGAAGAAATACTTGGGGCAAGTAAGGAAACGGATGGGCGAGTTTCAGACCAGGTTTGTTCAAATCCCCAGGGAAGAGAACAAGCAAGCCGACCGTCTTGTGAAAGCCACATCAGCAAAATACATGCTCATCCCCAGTAAGGTACTTTCTTTTGTTCAACTCTTACCTTTGATAGATGGCGTCGAGTGCAGGAAATAGACTCAGGAAGCAACTGGACCACACCGATAATTTCTTATTTGAAAGACGGCATACTACCCGACGGTAAGGAGGCCGCAAGAAAGCTAAAGGTCCAGGCAGCACGTTTCGTCCTGATAAAGGATGTCTTGTACAAAAGAGGCTTCTCCCGCCCATACCTAAGGTGCTTAGGCCCCAAGGAAGTAGACTATGTCATGAAAGAAGTCTATGAAGGGATCTGCCGGAACCATTCCGAGTCACAGTCATTGGTGCACAAGCTAATTCGGGCTGGATACTATTGGCTCACTGTGCAGAAGGATGCCCCAGCCTATGTCAAAGCATGCGATAAATGTCCAAGGTTCGGCTACGTCATCAAACAGCTCACTCCAATGACGGCCCCGTGGCCTTTTTGTTGACACCCCATTTTGCAACCCACATTTAACCTCACATGGAGGGTAAAAGGGTAATTTCGCCTTGGAAATATGCATATTGATTCTGGTCATTAGATCTTTAATTTAATTTCACCAAAATGATCTTGATGTTGTAATGATCAAATCGACTAGTCATAAGCCCTAATCGGACCATCAGATTGAAAGTTATCACCAACTCAAGTTTTAATGGCTGAGATGCACTATCACAAATTGAGTCTGACTGTGTGTGATTATGAACAATTGATTCCAATTGGTTATAATTATAATCAATTTGAGATTAATGATGTGTCATAATTTGATTGGTTATGACTACATTTTATGTTAAGGTTGCATACACATAATTAATTAGATAGATAAACATTAATTATTCAATGAGTAATTTGTACAATTATCTTTTAATTATGGTAAATTTGGAACTAATTAAGTCTGAAATGGGAGTGATTGGAGCCTATTAATTTTAATTGGGAGCTAATTTGGGACCTATTAATGTTAATTGTGTTGAAATTGTTTTCTAACAAATGACATCTGCTCACCATTTCGTTGATATCTCTTAGAATCTTTTAAATCTGTAAATGAGGTTAATTTTCCCAGAAACTAGACATATGGGGCTTCAATTTGAGCACAGAAATGAGACAATTCCAATTATAATTGATAAGATGTGATTTTTTGAAGTTAGCCAAGCTGTTACTGTAGCTAAAAAAAGAAACAAACCCTCTCTTCTCCTTTCTTGAGTTCTAGGAAGTTGAGTAGTCTTGTCATATTTTGGTCTTCTTAAGACTCAAGGTATTGAGTGAGACTCATTCTTCCTCTCGTAACTCTTCTTTTCCTCCAGCCTTAGGACCTCCCTCAAGAGTCTCCTCCTCCACCTTATGGATCTTGCGTGAAGGTATAATCATTTTCCCTAATTGTTTTTTAGTATTTTCATGATGAGAATTTAAGATTAAAACATGATAGTAATTATTTAAATTCTCTTGAATATGTTCGAATGTTCTTAAATGTTCTTATGTGTTTTTCACATATTCTTAGTTGTTCATCACATGTTCTTGCATAACACTAGTTTTAATCTTAAATCTACATCAAAAATATGAAAAACATGTTTGTTTCATAGTTCTTTCAAATCCTTGAATCTAGAATATCACGATCCCCACACATTCACTAGAATTTATTTTTAAATCCAAATGCAATGCTTAATAAATTGAACACACACATTAAATTCAACATGCAAATTGATTGACATATTAGATGATATGATATGAATGTTAGCGACCATAGTCTAGAAGATCGGTTTCACCGGGCAAGTTGGGTGCCTATCACCTTCCCACCTTGTAACATAGCCTCCGAACTTAGATAAAGGGTTGATAGACCAATGTTTATCTTGTAATTTTCAATTTCTAGATTGTAACTAGGAAACAAAGCTACGTATTTTATCTTAGATTGTATCTAGGACCAAAGCTATGTAATTTTCCTATGATCAATGTAAATTCAATTGAAAATTAATAAAATGAGGAATTTTTCAATTTTGGTTTTCTTATTTATCCCAATAATTAAATAAGTGGCGACTCCATTGTAAAACCCTTAATCTAAAGGGGAAAATATAACTAGTCGAACCTCTATTTTGAGAGGCAATAACACGACTCCACCCATTCACGTGGGTTTGGCCCAACATCCATAAAAACGGGCCGGGGGCGCGGTTTCTCACACTTTCGCTCAATGGGGGTTGGACATTATGGGGCCATTCCCAATAGCGATGAGATAGCTAAAGTTCCCAATGGTTGGCATAGATTATTTACCAAATGGGTGGAAGCTGAAGCCCTAGCCACCATCACAGAGAAGAACATACAAAGCTTTGTATGGAGGAACATCATCTACAAGTACGGTATACCTAAAGTACTGATCTCAGACAATAAGTTCGACAATGACTCGTTCAGAGATTTTTGCTCGCAGTTAGGGATCAAGAATCACTACTTCTCACCCGCCCACCCTCAAGCCAACGAACAAGTCGAGGTCACGAACTGATCCTTGCTCAAAATCATCAAGACTCAGGCTCGAGGGGGCAAAGGGTATACGGTTGGAAGAATTGCTAAGCATTCTATGGGCGTATAGGAAGATGGCAAGGATGCCTACAGGAGAGACACCGTTTCGACTAGCATACAGAAGCAAGGCATTATCCTAGGTGAGGTCGAACTCACAAGCTACAAAGTGGGAAACCACGATGAGAGCAGGAACGATGAAGCTATACGCTTGCAGCTTGACTTGGTGGATAAGGTCAGAGTAGCGGTTGAACAAAGATTAGCACAATACCAAAACCTCATGGCCAAGCACTACAACTCGAGAGTTAGGCACAGAGACTATTAGGTTGGAGATCTCTTCTTGAGAAAGGTGACAGATGCTACAAGAGATCCCTCCCAGGGAAAACTAGGACCTAATTGAGAAGGACCTTATAGGATCGCATCATGGGATAGGAAAGGAACCTACCACCTAGAGACACTAGACGGGCAAAAGTTACACCACCCGTGGAACATGGAGCACTTGAAGAAATACTACCAGTAGACAATAGCACGAAGAACAACACTCTTCATTTCTAGTTTACTCCCTTTTAGTTAATTTTTACTATTTACAATACTTTTTAAGCCCAAAAGGCAGCTTTTTATTCTTTCAAGAACAATTTTTTACTTATGCACGCATTTATAACAATAAGAGGAGTTATTCATATATGACCTATGTATGAATATATGTCTCTACAAAACTACATCTATTATTAAGTTCACAAGTGGACTAGTTCATCCCATGGGGATATCTTGAAATTATCAAGTTCACAAGTGGACTAGCTCAATATCAAGTCCACAAAGTGGACAAGTTCATCCCTGTTGACACCCCATTTTGCAACTCGTATTGAACCACGCATGGAGGGTAAAATGGTAATTTTGCCTTGAAAATATGCATCTTAATTCTAGCCATTAGATCCTTTGACTCATTTCATCAAAATGATCTTGATGTTGTAACGATCAAATCGACTGGTCATAAGCCCTAATCGGACCACTAGATTGAAAGTTATCATCAAATCAAGTTTTAATGGCTAAGATGTACTATCACAAATTGAGTCCGACTATATATGATTATGAACAATTGATTTCAATTGGTTATAGGAGTGATCAATTTGAGATCAATGATGTGTCATAATTTGATTGGTTAGGACTATATTTTATGGTGAGGTTGCATACACCTAATTAATTAGATAGTTAAACATTAATTATTCAATGAGTAATTTGTGTAATTATCTTTTAATTAGAGTAAATTTGGAACCAATTAATTCTGAAATGGGAGTGATTGGAGGCATTTAATGTTAATTGGGAGCTAATTTGGGACCTATTAATGTTAATTGTGCTGAAACCATTTTCTAACAAATGACCTCTGCTCACCATTTCATCAATATCTCTCAAAATATTTTGAATCTGTGAAGGAGGTTAATTTTCCCAGAAACTAGACATCCAGGGCTTCAATTTGAACATAAGAACGAGACAATTCCAATCAGAATTGGGTCAGATATGATTTTTCGAAGTTGGCTCTACAAGCTGTTACAGCAGCTACGAGAAAACCGAATTTTGGCTTGCTCCCCATTCCCACCAATCTCTCCATTAAATGCACCAGATTTTTCCCAAGGCTAAAATGAGGTCTAGGTTCATAATCCTTGTCAACCCTCACTAAATGGTCTTCCATTCATATTCCCTCCACTACTACTATATAAACCCTCCCTCTCCTTCATTCCAAAAAAAAAAAAAAAAACCCCTCTCTTCTCCTCTCTTGAGTTCTAGTGAAGTAGAGTAGTCTTGTCATATTTTGGTCTTCTTGAGACTCAAGGTATTGAGTGAGACTCACTCTCCCTCTCCTAGTTCTTCTTCTTTCCTCCACCCTTAGGACCTTCACCAAGAATCTCCTCCTCCACCGTATGGATCTTGCATGAAGGTATAATCCATTTCCCTAACTTGTTTTTTGTGTTATCATGATGAGAGTTTAAGATTAAAGCATGATAGTAACTATTTAAATTCCCTCGAATATGTTTGAATGTTCTTAATTGTTCTTATATGTTCTTCACATGTTCTTGGTTGTTCATCACATGTTCATGCATATCACTAGTTTTAATCTTAAATCCACATCAAAAATATAAAAAACATGTTTGTTTAATAATTCTTTCAAATCCTTGAATCTAGGTTATCACCATCCACACATATTCACTAGAATTTATTTTTCAATCCAAATGTAATGCTCAATAAATTGGATTAGAGTTTATCACATGCACACACATCAAACTCAACATGCAAATTAATTGACATATTGGATGATATGATATGAATGTTGGCCACCATAGTCTAGAAGACCGGTTTCACCGAGCAAGATGGGTGCCTAACACCTTCCCACCTTGTAACATAGCCTCCGAACTTAGATCAAGGGTTAGTAGATCAAATTCTTATCCTTATAATTTTCAATTTCTAGATTGTAACTAGGAAATAAAGCCATGTACTTTATCTTAGATTGTATCTAGGACCAAAGCCATGTAATTTCCTATGTTCAATGTAAATTCAATTTCAAATTAATAAAATGATGAATTTTTCAATTATGGTTTTCTTATTTATTCCAACAATTAAATAAGTGGTGACTCCATTGTAAAACCCTTAATCTAAAGGGGAAAATATAACTAGTCGAACCTCCATTTTGAGAGGCAATAACACGACTCCACCCATTCACGTGGGTTTGGGCCCAACATTCCTAAAAAAGGGGGCCGGGGGCTCGGTCTCTCACAATCCCATAGGGGATGTCTTGAAATTATCAAGTCCACAAGTGGACTAACACATTATTAAGTCCACAAGTGGACGAATTCATCCCATGGGGATGTCTTGAAATTATCTAGTCCACAAGTGGACTAACTCATTATTAAGTCCACAAGTGGACGAGTTTATTATTAAGTCCACAAGTGGACAAGTTCATCCCATAGGGATGTCTTGAAATTGTTAAAGTCCACAAGTGGACGAGTTCATCCCATGAGGATGTCTTGAAATTATTTAGTCCACAAGTGGACTAATTATTAAGTCCACAAGTGGATAAGTTCATTATTAAGTCCATAAGTGAACGAGTTCATTATTAAGTCCACTAGTGGACGAGTTCATCATTTAGTCCCCAAGTGGACAAGTCCATTATTAGATCCTCAAGTGGACGAGTTCATTATTAGGTCCACAAGTGGGTGAGTTCATTGTTAAGTCTATAGGTGGACGATTACACCAAAGTAAATAGGTTCATCCTAGTTATTCACCAAGTCCTATAGAGGACAAGTACATCCTAACATGTATGCACAAAGATGGACGGACATACGCATATCCTAAAATAAAGATCAAAACATAGCAAAAGCATACTAAAAGTGACAGATGTAAAATTTTAAATAGACACCATAAATAAAAGAAAGTGTTTACAACATGGCCTAAAAATAAGAAGGGCACTTAACATCGTCTGAAAATAAGATAGAATACATAAAAAGTTAAACAAATAAAAACTAGGCTGAAAGGTTCTGGGTATCTTGAGAATGAGGGTTCTCATCATCTTTGGTAGGAGGATTCTAGGTGTCTGGGGTAGAAGGGTCAAAAGGAGGATCTTTGGCAGACGGAATCAAAGGAGTGACGGGCCCTTCCTGAATAGGTTGGGCAAGAACCGCGCCGTCATCTTTCAAACCCTACTCTGTATGAGTGGCGTCAATAGTCTCCTCACTGACGGTGTCACCATCTACGGGGTTCGTTGGCAACGGGTTGTCCATGTTGACTTTCGATAGGTCAAGGTTTGAGTAGATGGACATGACCTGCTTCAAGCAGTTCTCAAACCTATCACCATAATAGACCGCACAAGCATTAATAAAAGGCTGGGAAGCCTTGAACTCTACTATGGCATTAGCTTTGGCTGTCTCTACCTGCTCGCAAAGGGCCGTTAACTCTGTCTCTAGGTTCACCTTGGCCTCCTACGCCTTCTCTTAGAGAATGGATTCTTGCTTCATTTTTTCAGTAACAGTCGTCAGCTCCTTGTTAAGAGTATAGACAACCTCCTTGTACTGATCCATCTCCTTATTTTGGATATCTTGATGCTTCTGGAGCCAACAGATCACTCCCTCTCCAGTGATGCACCTGTCCTAGAGTGCCTTCATGCGCACCGACGCCTAGAAACAAAAACAACTGTCAGCAAGAGAAGAAAATATGAAATAGAACAAAGTATGAGAAAAGCATACCCTGGCTAGGTCGAAGAGACCCGACGCCCCTAGGTCTTTCATTAACTACTAGCACAAGGGTCCAAGTTTGTCTCCTTGATGATTGACTCAACCATCTCAACGGCATATTCCTTATGTGTGAGAAGACGACTTATAGTTCCCTGGGTGACAGGACCGGCCGACGTCATTAGGCCTTTACCAGCTCCATGGCTGGGCTTGGGAGGCGACGACTGCTTTGGTTTTTTGTCAACAACAAAAACGTCCGGTCCTTTCTTGAGCAAACGGTTATCTTTCCCATCGCTCTTCCGCTTGGACGTTCCCTTGCCGACGCCCTTGAGAGCTGACGAGGAGGCCCCCTCCTTCTCCTTCTGCTTGCGCACCGCAGCTGACGCCCTTACCAAGGCTCTTTGCCTTGCTACCTCCATTTCTACAAAGGGTAAGAGATGGACGTTACATAAGTAGAAAAAAAATAAGACAACGAGAAGAAAGAAGAAAAGGAATAGGAACTTACACCGTCGGGAGTATGTGTTTAGTCTACGAGCTGCAAGAGTCAGCTCAGGACCACCGCAATAGGCATGCAACATGTCAAGGGTGATCAAGTCCCTACACATCCTTTCATCAAAGGGGATCTCAAGCACCTGATAGATGAAAGCCTCCTGCTCATTAGTTATACATGGACGAACGCTAGCTGAAAAAGAGAAACAGCAGACGACGTTAAACACTTAAACAAATAAATAAGGAAAAAGTGAAAATACGATGCTAGACTTGAATCCTTGACAATACCCCAAGTATTGTCAAAACCATGAGGCATCGTCACCCAGTCCGTCCCTTGAACAAAAAAGTATCTACATTTTCCAATTTCTATTGGAGTCGGGCATGTCCGACACCAGCCTAAGTGTCTTCTTCCTCACTGCAAAATGATATATCCCTTGAGACGAGGAGATATGTTAGGGTTTGTAGCACCAAAAGAACTCGTCCAAAGTAAGCTGATGGTTCCCCCCACTAAGACGACCCCAAAGGATTTCAACCCCTATGAATATCCTCCAAGCATTTGGGGCAATTTGGCTGACTAATAGACCAAGGAAAATGGCTAACTGACAGTGTAGTGCCATCAAAGGCAATCTCAATCCTGCCACGAACATGGTGTCATACATGCTGACGTCCGCAGTCTTCCTAGAGTAGCACTTTTCAAACTTCCTAAGTAGACGGATTGGAATGTTATCAAGGATTTGGTAATGATCCCTTAAGTTATTAAAAATTTTGGTTGTCATCGTCGGCTTAAAATCATTGACGGTCCATATCACGGGAAGGATGAAGGGATGGGTATGACCATCCCTTGAGCTTCCTGAACTTCCTCCCACAGAAGCTCTCTCGTCGCTCTCACCCTCATCCTCATCATCCTCCCCCTCACAATCCTCCTCGTTCTCCTCATCCTCTCCTCCCTCTCCTTCTCCTTCCTCCTCTCTGTCATAACTTTCCTCTTCGTCATTAGGAGAATGGGCGGACGGTTCCCTCTCTGGTGAACAGGATAAGCCCTCCGGGCCCATGACCTAATGGGTAGACTTCGTCGTAGCCCGCTCCCTCATGGACTAATGACGACTACTCACTCATCACTTCTTTATCACCTGACATATATTCACTACAAGCGACGGAGTCATTCTAAGAACCTATTTGATGGGTCTCTCTATAAAAGTGACGACCAACTAGGAAAACGAAAATAAAAAAGGAACGAAAAGAGAAGAGAACTTACAAGAATAGTAGACGATTCCATGAAGGTGATAAGATCAGCAAGTTGACGGCAGCAAAGTTGACAAAGTGATAGCTCTCTCTCTCTTAAGATTAGCAAACATGAAATAAGGGAAAATGAGAAGAGGTGGTGAACTATATATAGGGTGAAAGAGCATGGGAAACGAAGCATCGCCTTTGTTCAGAAACGAGGCCAACTAGCCTAAGCCATGTGTCCCAGCATTAAATAAAATCTGCTCAAAGAAGTCATTAATGAGCACCCTTTTTTCCAACGGATAAATAACAAAAGAAAAGCTACACTCCATGACCCGTCAGTTAAGGCCGACGAAGCCATGGAGTAGGGGTCAGTTGACAAGGGTGTTTTTAGAAAGAAATAAAAGAAGCTGACGAATCTGTTGAGCCTGTCAGCTTCATACGTGTGTGAAGTAGTGGGGAATTAACAATGCCATAATACAACAACATCACCTTAATACCCGATGGTATCTACATGAGACGACGGGGATTCCCAGGCCGATGAGAAGAGAGAAGCTGAAAGGAGTAAAAGAAGCCAACAGGAATAAAGAGCATGACAAGTCCAGCATGGCCTTGCTTGACCCCTACATGTATCTATACAAGGAAATATCTTGCACCCCAATTAACCCTAATCAAGGGAATCCCTATAAGGAAAGGATCCCACTAATTACGTGCATTCATAAGGATCTTCCCTACAAGGAAAGACCCTCTCCGCCAAGAAACGAATGTCAGCTCTACACTACTATAAGAACCCCAAAATTCTCACAAACCAAGGTACACATAATTTACCCTAGCTTTGGCACTCTAGAATTGTGAAAATTCTCTAACTTAACCTTCGAAGGGTATTAGGCCGGTACCACATCGGTACTCTTTGCAAGATCTTCTTTTTTTTTGTTTCGCAGGTTCTGTCTAGAGCACGTAAGGACCGTGCGGCTTACTGACGATTTTTGGCATCATCAATATATATATATATATTTCTTTTCCAGATGATAGTGTTTAATTATACACACAAAAGCAAAACAGAAGTCTTGGCAAAGTAGCTCAACTAAAGCAAGGTAGAACACACATAGAACAACAACTCAAACCAAAGTGCTCCACTCTCATGAGATATAAGAGTATTCTCATCAGCTCTCTCAAATGTGCCAAATGCCAAATATTTGGCACATTTGGCACACCAAACACAAAAACGGACACTCATTAGCTGTGCTAAATGTCTCAAAATTTTGAGACATGCTACAGTATGCTCTCAAATATGAGAGCGTACGGACAAGAATGCCAAACACTGTTTGGCTTATTTAATTCGTTTTTTCTCTCTCCTCCTATCAGATGTCTCTCTCCCATCTCACCCATCTCTCTCTCTCTCTTCGTCTACAACCCATCTCTTCTCTCTCTCCATCTAGCATTCTCATCGCCATCTGGCCACGCCGAGAGACAAACCGCCCAGGCTCGCTACTGTTGCTTGCCGTGTGTCGTGGGTGAGTTTTTCTCGCCATGGATGGTGGGCTTTGCTCGCCGTGGGTCTGGGTTTTGCCGTTGTGGGCATGGGTTTGTTGAATCAATGTTTGAGGCTTGGGTTTGAATGGGTTGTGGGTCTTGGCTATGGTTTTTCTTTTTTTTTTTTGGCTGTGGTTTGATGGGTGGGTTGGGCAATGGGTGGGCTCGGATGGGCAGTGGTAGTGGTGTGCTATGGGCAGTGGTGGTGGTGTTATGTTGATTTTGGTGGTTTGGTTGATTTTGGATTTTAGCTATGGTGGTCAGTGGTAGTGGGTTGGTTGGTTGATTTTGGGTTTTGGTTATGGTTGTTGGCAGTGGTGGATTGTGGTGGTTGTAGGGGTGGGCTACTATGGACAGTGGTGGTGGTGTGGTGCTATGGGCAGTGGTGGTGGTGGTGGTGGGGGGGGGGGGGGGCTGTGTAGTATATATTACTGTTTGAATTTTTTTTAATGATATTTTAATGTGTTGTATATATTATTTTAATGTTTAGAATAGAATAATAGAACATCTGATAAATGGTATGTTGTAAAATGATGTGCTAAAATAGTAAAGTAGATTTTTGATGTGTTAAAATGACATTTTTTTTTAGAGAGCTGATGAGAATGCTCTAACTACACCAATTAGAAATAGCTGCACCAATATCAGACCAGATTGACAAGACTCAGCTCCTGTGCTAAAAGAATTAGGTGCAACAATTAATAATGCTTATGGGACCAGGAGTCAATCAGAACTATACCACAAAGTTCTGTTTAAAAGTTGCCAACTTGCAATGTCTGGGAACTATTCCTTATGTACACATCTGGTCATGTTCTTGACTTCTTGTCAACTAAAGTACATGTACATACCTTTATCGATACCAATAAAACTAATGTAATTATTAGCGGTCCCTGATTATAATGAAAAGCTGCTTCCATGTACACCAAACCTATTACATGACTTGGTAATTTTTGAACATTATAATAAGGTGCAAATTTTCTGAATTTTATACTTAAATAATCTTCCAACAAATTCTGTTCTTAAATTTTTTTTTTTTTTTTTTTTAATTTGTTGGACGGTTTTGTGCTTTAACTTATATGCAGAATATTTAAGAATTATCTTTAGTATTATCTTATAATCACAATTCATAAATTCCTTGAAGGCTGAAAGCATGTGTAAAATACATGTCCGTATTTATAAATACCTACGTACGTACAGCCCAACGCATGACACAGTTAGGAACTAGAAGGATGGAAAGCCAAAAACATGACAGGATTTTCTTCTATTTTTTTACTTGCAGTACTATCGCATGACTATCATGCCATGGAATTCGGGTTGTGGCACTAGTAGGAATAACTGCAAATGTAAGAAAGATAAAAATGCAAGGAATGAAAATATTCTTATCTTACCTAATAGATATATGATATAATATAAAATTTTGAACAAAATGATATGATCATTGGCCACCATAGTTTAGAAGATTAGTTTCACCTGATATATTGAGTTCTTAACACCTTTCAATCTTTTAACCTAGATCAACGGTTAGGAGATTAGGTTTTTCCCTTGTAATCTCCTCTTCTTAGATTGTAACTAGAAATCAAAGCGTTGTACTTTTGTTTTAGATTGTATTTAGGACCAAAGTAATATAGGTTTTTTGTTATTATCAAAGATATGTACTTTCTATCAAATCATCAATAACAATGATGTATTTTTTCTTTTTTCAATTCTTTTAGTTTCTTCTTTTCTCCACTAAAAAAGTGGTGACTCCCTAGTAAAACTCTTAAATTAGGAAAGATAATAACATCCGTAGAACTTCCACTATCTTTTGAGATACAACAAACACGACTCCACCCCATTCGTGTGGGACAACTGCCAATATGCCTATTAAGAGGGTTTGGACTAGGTGCGTGTTCTCCCAATGCACTCTCTAACTTTATTTTCATTCAATTGAGTACTCTAAATTTCAAATTTATTCAATTCAATCCTTTCATCCAATTCCATTAAAAATTTGTTATTAAGTATGCAATTAATTAAAGAAAAAAAATTTAAAATAATTCTCACATAAAATATCTATAATGTACCTAATTTATTTGTGGCGAAAGTTGATCATAAGAGTTAGCCCCGTGGCTTTTGATTTTTTTGCCTTAAAAGTATAAAGTTATCCAATCCTTTTAAGCTACTAGATAGAAGTAAAAAGTAATCCAATCCAAAGATTTTGATATTTTTGCCCACCTTTGAGTTTTGACAGTCCGTTCTCGTCAATTATAGAGTTCCATTTTTGTTCTTTGTGTGTCGTGAAGGGCTGTTAAAGCACTAATTAAGCAAGTTAACAAGTTGCACATAAGAGATTATTAAAAAAATTAAAAAAAATCTAATTTTGGTAGGGAAGAAGATGATTATAGTTAATGAATTTGTCTCTAAGTCGTTGTTAATTGACCAATGATCAATAAGTACATTAAAATTATTAAAAGAGTTTATTCTAAGTGAAATTATATAACACCAAAGTATCCAGAAATGTGAAATACTATCCAATTAAAACTTAATAGCCAAAAAATTTAAGAAACTTTTATAGTAATAATATATTATGACATTTTTTTTTATAGATAAATCTCCATTTTAAACATTACATGGCTTAAAAGTAATTTTTTTTTCTTATTGTAAACATTAACATATACATAATTGTAAACATATATTATAAACATACGAAAGAAATAATCAATTTTACGTTCACTCCACATATATAATTATTTTTATGTCCCACATATATAAGTAATATTGTCATTTTTAAAAAATTTGTATTGACAAATGATATATTAAGATATATTACATATTCAATTAGAATAAATTTGAGGAATTGACGCACAAGTAAATGAAGGCCTGTATAAAGCTTTTAAATACTTATGGAGTTTAAAGCATTTGATTTCCTATCAAATTATTAAACATGCAAGAAGTTTTGTTTATGTCTTTGTTGACCAAAGAATCATATATAAAAGTAGGCCAAAATGGCCAAATACCACATTTTTTGGAAATTTTTAGCAAAAAAACATTGTTTCGGAAATAAATAGGAAACTACCACTTTTTCTAGAACTCGAGTTCCTCATCAGTCCTGCCACCGTGGCACTGCTGAGTTGAAATTTCTGCGATTAAAAACAATTATGTGGTACTCGAGCTTGGTAAACTCAAGTACCATGCAACACAATATATACTCGAGTATACCAGGCTCGAGTACTTTTTATAACTAAAATGCAAAAAATTTTATTTCTACAGTACTTGAGTTTACCAAACTCGAGTACCGTGCGAATTTTTTTTTTTTTTTGGGGATAATCAACAAATAAACATAAAGATTTTTTCTTTATTTAAATAGAAGTATTGTAAAATATAGAGATTTTAATTTCGAAATATGAATTTAATTTCTACATTAATTAAAATTGCTCATTGTTTTCACATAAAAATTGTTCACTGTTTTCTGTATAAACTATTTCTACGATTTTGCATAAATTATTTTCTGTTCAGCATTATTTAAGAAATTGTTCACTCTCTTTTTTGCATAAATTATTTTATGTTCACTATTTAAAAAATTGTTCACTGTTTTCTCATAAAATACCTAGTGAAATCGTGTTTTCTAAATTTAAACACCAAATTTGAATGCTTTTTCATGTTTGAATTTCACAATAATCGAATATATTTTTCTGCATTGATAAAATATGTTTCTACATTAATAAAATTTTCTCTCTGCACATCATATTTACTGTATATTCAAATCTGCTTACTGCATTCATTAAATCTGTTTTTTGCATTAATTAAAATTGTTCACTGTTTTCTCATAAAAAATGTTCACTGTTTTCTGCATAAACTATTTCTAGCCTTAGCGCAGTTATTGCACTTAAATGGTTTTTGTGTTTTTTTTTTTTAAATATGTAACTATATGAATAATGGACAAACTCCATGAAAGAAAAATGAATGATTCGTATAAATCACCTAATGGTAAATGCCTTGCAAAATTTGAATTTGTAAAAAAGTTCGAATTAGTTGAATGTAGAACTGTTCACTAAGTAAAACTATTTTCTGCATTAAGTAAAACTGTTCACTGTTTTCTCATGAAAATTGTTCACTATTTTTTGCATAAACTATTTCTAGTATTTTTCATAAAATTATTTTCTGTTCAGCATTATTTAAAAAATTGTTCACTCTCTTTTCTGTGTAAATTATTCTCTGTTCACTGTTTAAAAAATTGTTCGCTATTTTCTCATAAAACACCTAGTGAAATCATGTTTTCTAAATTTAAACGCCAAATCTAAATACTTTTTCATGTTTGAATTTCACAAATCGAATCTATTTTTCTGCATTGATAAAATTTGTTTCTACATTAATAAAGTTTGCTCTCTACACATCATGTTTACTGTATATTCGAATCTTCTTACTACATTCATAAAAAAAAAATTTGCATTAAGTAAAACTGTTCACTGTTTTCTCATAAAAATTGTTCACTATTTTCTGCATAAATTGTTTTTAGCATTGGCGCAATTACTGCACTTAAATGGTTTTTGTGTTTTTTTAAATATGTAACTATATGAATAATGGACAAACTCCATGAAAGAAAAATGAATGATTCGTATAAATCACCTAATGGTAAATGCCTCGAAAATTTTGAATTTGTAAAAAAATTTGAATTAGTTGAATGTAGAAATTCGAGAAGGTGTACATAAGATGTATAGATAGTCTAGACTTGTTGAGAAATTTGATTTCGTTGAAAGTACAAAATAATGAAAATTCAATGGAAAAGTATGTACGTTACATGTATAGATCGTATGAATTTGTTTAAA
The DNA here is from genome assembly GCA_019022515.1 of Quercus aquifolioides. Classification (NCBI taxonomy): domain Eukaryota; kingdom Viridiplantae; phylum Streptophyta; class Magnoliopsida; order Fagales; family Fagaceae; genus Quercus; species Quercus aquifolioides. The sequence continues at coordinate 21,156,268 of CM032328.1, read as the reverse complement.
AATTTGAATTCATTGAATGTACAAAACTGTGAAAACTCAAGGAAAAATTGTTTACTAAAAACAATTTATGCAGAAAACAGTGAACAATTTTTATGAGAAAATAGTGAACAGTTTTACTAAAAACTCATTCATTTTTCATTCATGGAGTTTGTCCATTATTCATATGGTTACATATTTTAAAAAAAAAACACAAAAACCATTTAAGTGCAATAACTGCGCCAATGCTAAAAACAGTTTATGCAGAAAACAGTGAATAGTTTTATTTAATGCAAAAAACAGATTTTATGAATGCGGTAAGCAGCTTCAAATATACAGTAAACATGATGTGTAGAGAGCAAATTTTATTAATGTAGAAACATATTTTATCAATGCAAAAAAAACAAATTCAATTATTGTGAAATTTAAACATGAAAAATCATCCAGATTTGGCTTTAAAATTTAGAAAACACAATTTCACTAGGTGTTTTATGAGAAAACAGCGAACAATTTTTCAAATAGTGAACAAAAAATAATATACGCATAAAAGAGAGTGAACAATTTTTTAAATAATGCTGAACAGAAAATAATTTTATGCAAAATGCTATAAATAGTTTATGCAGAAAACAGTGAACAATTTTTATGAGAAAACAGTGAACAGTTTTAATTAATGCAAAAAACAGATTTTATGAATGCAGTAAGCAGATTTGAATATACAATAAATATGATGTGCAGAGAGAAAATTCTATTAATGTAGAAACATATTTTATCAATGCAGAAAAATATATTCGATTATTGTGAAATTCAAACATGAAAAAGCATTTAGATTTGACGTTTAAAGTTAGAAAACATGATTTCACTAGGTGTTTTATGAGAAAACAGTGAACAATTTTTTAAATAGTGAACAGAAAATAATTTATGCAAAAAAGAGAGTGAACAATTTCTTAAATAATGCTTGTGGGGCCTAAGAATCTGGCAACCCCAACCCACTTTGCATTAAGCCTAAGGCCCATGTCGAGGATGGAGAAACGTCCGAGGATGATCGAAGAAAGCCCAAGTTGCCAAGAAATATCGCCGAGGTCATAAATAGGAAAAGTGACGCGCCATCAAAGGTAGCCTCCCAGGGCATCTCAAGAGAAAGGACAAGTACAATGTGTCAGCCATAGAAGCATGGTGGAGGAACGATTCCAAGATAAACTGTCACATCCACATTAAATGCCCACAACTAACGTTTTGGCCGCATTAATGAGGAAGTGACTCCTGAACAGAGTTGTCTAGGATACTGTAACTCACAAGAGGTTTGATAAGGTGGCTGATGGAATAGGCAGTCAGACACAGTCTTGGATGATCAACAAGTGGAAGGTAAAGATCGTCTAGGGAGGACTATATAATAGGAGAAACTAACATGAAATGAGCCTCCTGGGAATGACTCTCAGCCCCTAATCATTAGAACAAAGCTCCTCGGACTATGCCGAGGACAAACTCTTTTAGATAATCCCAAGTTCATCTCGGTTTGGTGGTCACAAACGCCATATTGATCGTTGCAATCCACACTAGTGCCTAGTTCTTTGGCCCACTCTTTACAAATTTATTGTATTGGGCTAGTTGAGTCTGAGTCCACTTGTCCAGCGGAAAAAGTGCTCAAACCCAGTCCCTACAATACTGAACAGAAAATAATTTTATGCAAAATTGTAGAAATAATTTATATAGAAAACAATGGGTTGTTGAAGCTTCACAGTCTTTACTGCCTTGGTACCTTCATAGGTGGTCTCAAGAATGGTCCATGCTTCCTTGGCAACTTCCGTGGATGATATCTTCTTAAATTCCTCATTGGTCACCCCACAAAACAGAGCATTCAAAGCCCTACTGTTGAAATTTGCCGCTATGATTGTTGCATCATCCCAATCCATTGGCGCTTCATTTGGCTTAATCCAGCCAACTTCAACAGTTTGCCATACCTGTTCACCTAGAGCCTGCAAAAAAACTTCATACGAACTTTCCAGTACGCATAATTAGTTCCATCAAATAAAGGAGGTATAAATAAAGATTGTCCTTTATCCATGACAATAGGGGTCAATGGATCACACTCAGGAAATTAATCCAATCAGAGTGAACCCGCTCTAATATCACTTGTTGGGAAATATAGACCCCGGTTGATAGAATTAACAAGTTTTAAACCCAAGTTGTAAATTAAATTTATTATGAATCAAACTTGTTAAAACAAACAAACAAACATCAATATCATGTCAAAATCATGCAGCAGAAAAATAAATAAGACAAGATATGATGACCCAGGAAAACCAATGAAACAAACTAGTTCCACAGTAAAAAAACCTAGGGAGAAATCTTCCCAAAAAGCAATCCACTATAGTAAAGAGAAGTTTCAGATCTAGTATAAAACCTTTGTCCCTAGACTCTACAATCCTCGTAGATGAACTCACAGCAAAAACCTTCTACTGTTTCAGAACCTCTGAACTCTTCAATATATGAATGCCACCCTTTTGATGCACGAATCTCAAGTACGTGACTAACAAATTGCGCGGATCCCAGTATGCGACTTCAATCACCAACTAGAAGAAGATGTTGGCTGCAAAGTTCTTCATTTCATCAACAATGAAGATCAAAAAGCACTTGGTTACAAAACCCTAAGGCGCAAAGACGCAGTAGCTTCTTTCAGAGAGAATAAGGCATCGGTCACCTTTTGCATTCGCTCTCCTTGTATTCTCTTATGTGACGGCCTCTAAAATAAGCCTTATATAAGTCTAGGGTTGTGAGAAAAGAAACCCTACACAAATACAAAAGTCTGGCCCAAAAATCAGATCTAAAAATTCTGATTTCCGTAACCTCGATAGATAGCAGGTGTCGAGGTTTAATGAGGCTCGACAGATACAACTATCGAGGAGGTGTCGAGAAGGTGTCGAGGAGACAGAAACTTTTTCGATCGATCCACCAGGTGTCCAGGAGGTGTCGAGATTGCGATAAGGAAAAAGCTTAAGAAGCTCGATAGATAGCCAGTTGTCGAGAGGTGTCGAGCAGCTGTCGGGCTATCTGTCCACAGGTGTCGAGCTATCTGTCCAGCTTTATTGAACACCTTTTCTTCACTTGTTTTTTGGTCCAATCTTCATGGCTTTAATACTAGACTTGAACAACATGTTTCTTGAAGTATTAAACACATCTTAGATCTATCCAATTACAAGTAAAGTGTGTTTTGTCAAAAGATTAGCCAATTACATAAAATATGTCCTTACAACAACCAATGAATTACTAGCTTTAACTACTTCATGTAAAAGTAAAAATGTAAATATCCATGCTTTAAAGAGGAGAGATTGGATTCATTAAATAATTTCATTACTTGAATATGGGAGAATGACAACCTCCTTTTTAAGTTATCTCAACATTATATTTAAAAATATATGTCTACATTTCATATAACTATGGAAGAAAAAACAATGGTGTCGATTTTTATGCTTTGTATAGTAGTTGTGATGCTTGCCAGATCGAAGGGTGGGACCTGTTTCTATGTTATGTATAACAATTGAAATTCTTGTCGAATGCTCTATAATAATAATAATAATAATAATAATAATAATAATAATGATAATAATTTAATATGTTATTAGTAAGATAGAGTTAACCAAGGTTTAAAAATTAAAGAAAATAAATAATAAATAATAACCTAAATTTGATCAAGACTTTTTCCAAAGAATATTTTATTAAGGAAGCCACGTTGTGAAAATGTAAAGTTTCTTATACCTTTATGTTGTACAAAATAGCAAAAACAAAAAATGTGCATAGCATAGTTTTTTTTTTTTTTTTTAAAGGCATGGTTTTAAAAACTAGACTGGATTGGCCAGTTCAATTGGAAAACAGGCTCTAACTCAGTTTGGTAAAAACTTCCAAAACAGGGTACTTGACCTAATTCTAATTCCTTAACTATTTATGTTTTTAAAACCATGAAAAGAAAGTGCACATCCATATTAACCAAAAAATTATAAATTTATATTATATGTTTAAAATAAAGTCCATGTTTAAGTACATGTTTATGGTTAGAAAAGGTTTGTTAAATTTAATCTAGATTAACAAATTTCAAGGCCAAGTTAATGCTTTTATGATTAATTTGATGTTTGCACATAAAAGTTTAAATGCTTTAGATTATAAGTTAAAATTTAGTGGGGCTATACTGGAGACAGTCTTTGTGTGTTTTGCATGAGATGCATTGAAAGTATAAGGGCCCGTTTGGATTAGCCAATTCTCATCACTCAAACTGAGTTCTCATCACTCAAACTGAGAATTGGCATGGGACCCATTGAAAACCTTGTGTTTGGCTTAATTTTCTGTCTTTGTTTTCATCACTCAAACTGAGTTTGAGTTAAGCTACAGTGCAGAAAACTGAAAACACCAAATTGGTGTTTTCAGTTTCTGAGTTACATAACTCAGTGGCACTAAGGTAAATTTCTGGACTTTGTGGGGCCCATGAATTGTGTTTTGTCAAGTCTATCAGACCCACTCACCAACGGCTCTTCTTTCTTTCTTCTTCTTCTTTCCTTTTCTTTCTTTCTTTCTTTCTTCTTCTTCTTCAGACCCACTCCAAGGCTTCTTTTTTTTTTTCCTCATCTTCTTCTTTCTCCAACGTTTTTTTTTTCTTCTTCTTCTTTCTTTTTCTTTCTTTCCTTCTTCTTCAAACCCACTCCACCGTTTTTTTTTTTTTTTTCCTTCTTCTTTCTTTTTCTTTCTTTCTTTCTTCTTCAGATCCCACTCCACCATTTTCATACATGCATAAATTTATACCCAGAAACAAAAACCCACACCTCATTTTCGTGATTTTGGTTTTTGATCTAAGGATTCTTGAGTTTGGGTTTGGGTTTTCTATGTTTGTCAGTTTTTGTTTGTGGGTTTTTTGGTGGAGGTTGTGGTTGTGGATTTCTGGGTTTGCCGTTGGTGGTGGTGGAGCTGGGTTTCGGTGTAGCTGGGTATTGGTGCGTGAAATGGGTTTCTGAGAAAAGAGATGTTAATGGGTTTTTGGGTGTGGGCTTATGAACGGTGTGTGTGTGTTGTTTGGGTGCTGCGTATTTCCTATTTATGTGAACAAACTTTTGTGGGCATGAATTCAAACTTGGACTCTCTTTTGCTTGGATGTTGTTTTGTGTTTGAATTTGGTGGGTGTCCTTTCAGATCTGCATGGCTGGGTGGCTGGAATTGGTTTAGTGTGGTTTGGTTTGGCCGTGGATTTTGAGATTGGTTTGATTTGGATGGTTGTTTGGTTTAGAAGGGAGAGACAGAGAAAGCTGAGAAAGAAACAGAGAAAAGTGGAAAAATTTGATAGGCAAAAAAATTTGATAGAAAAGAGGGAGAGTCAGAGAAATGAAAGGGAGAGGAAGAGTGGCTTCAGATTTTTTTGTTAATAAGCCGCGGGTAGCAACAGTATTGTACTGGGTAGTGTTAGTGGTGGGCTCCACAGGTTTGGGGAAAAGTGGTAGAAATATGTAACTAAGAACTCAACCCAAACATGTGTTTTGCAATTTTTGAGTGAAACTGAGTTTGAGAATTGAGTTATGATTTTTGGGTTTGAGTTATGGAAATTGAAAACTGAGAACTGAGAATTGAGTCAGCTCTAAACCGAACGGGACCTAAATCACATATTCCTTGAGTATTTTTTTTTTTTTCTCAAAAAAATTTGGGATTTTGTTATGAGGCTTTCTCTTGTTAAAGATAATATTATTGAAAAATTTAGGCAAATATTTTCTTATTATTAAAATATTTTTAATAAATGTATACAAGATGAAAACATCTCCAAAAGTTGAATATATTAATATAATTAAAGAAGACTAATAATTAAAATTTAAATATATGAATAGTTTATGGCAATCACATGAATTCAAGGAAAAAAAATGTTCCTTCAAAAGTCATATGAGAGAAACTCAGACAAACAACAACAACCCCCTTTAGTTTCTTTCACTTCCTCACTTCCCTCCCCACTTTGTTTAGATCATGTCGTGTCACCAACGGTTAAATTGTGTTGTGCTCATTTTAATGTATATCATGCCATGTTCATATCATATAGAGTGCGTCGCCTATATACTATCACAGTTTCAATCAAATTCAATGGAGTGTTCAATTGGAAACTAGTGAGAAATCTTCCTACACCCAATATGATTGGAGGGCAAACTTTAGTTTGAACTTTGATCTTCTTCTGACTATCCCTATTGTTAAATGTCACATATCTAATTTTTGACAAAAACTTTGTGAATCGTGAAATAAAAATATGATGGATTATTTATTGTGGAGATTGTAAGGGAGAGTTGGAGAGTCCAATATTTGGCAAAAGCAATTCCTACCACTTGATTCAAAGTGTGGCACTATAATTTGTAACCTTTTGAATTTGGCTAATCATAATTTCGTTAGGGCCCTGCATCTGAAAGGAAGAATGTTCATCTGGTTGCTTGGCACAAAGTAACCAGACCCAAGTTTGATGGAGATTAACGAGTTCTTTTAGCATTTGTGTGTAGGAGATTAATGAGTTCTACACTTCAAAACTAAGAAGAATAAATAGTCATTGTCACTTCCAATGAAAATTTATTTCTTTAACTAGTTTTTCTTTGAAAAAAAACTACTTTTGTATTTATTGGTGAATATTCGGAGCTTAATTAATACGTCTATATATTGGTAAAAATTTGAGGCCTTTTTTCATTGGGAGTCTTAAGCGTGCAGTTGCCTATTTACCTCACCCATTGAGCAGGTTAAGACTTCAACTCGACCACTTCGTCATTGAGATATAGGCAATTCATTTCTTAGATGTAGTGTATAAAATTTGTTACTATGCATCCATGATCATGCTCCTGGTGGTTGTTTTAAGTATTATGAAGAAATTGAACCTCTAGTCACTGCTTGATTTTTATAATAATAAATTCCGGATGATAGAATTTAATTACACACACAAAAGTAAAACAAGCCATAGTAAAGTAGCTCAAAGCAAAAAAGAACACGCATAGAACAACAACTCGAACAAAGTGATGCAGTGTAGGCATGTAGAAACAAAATCTGTAACACACAATTACTACAACTCTTCCATGAAACCTAAGTTCCATAAGAAAACTAGGCTAGTAGGCAAAATAATAGAGAAAACCTCTCTAACAAACTTTTATTAATCAACACATAACAATAATCAACCTCTCTATAAAGAGTATTTATAGGAATAGAATTTCTCCTACTCCTTTTAGGAAAAGAATTAATAAACCTACTTCTACTTAAGAAAGGAAAAACAATTTAACTAGGAAAAGAAAAACAATTAAAATCCTAATTCAACTAGGAAAAGGATTTTAATTCAATTTGTAAAAGCAAATAAATCTTAATTCCACTAGGAAAGAGAAAACAACATAAAATATTAAAATATTTTATTCTCCCGTAACCAATCTACATCATTCTCTCGGGGTTGGGGAAAACTTGTCCATGAGTTTTGTGGCAATCTTCCACAATCAATTGGAATCCCGAATAATCCTCTCCGTCCTATTCTTCTATGCAAGACAAGACGAATCAATATGCTACTTATCAATCTTTTCTCACTCATAATAAATCTTAATGTATGGATTTTTATTCTTGGCCTCTTTTGCCACAGTGGGATACACAAAGCAAGTAGTAAAAAGGAATCCATGCATACATACATAAACTTCATATTGCCTCCTCCACAAAGATTACTTAAAATCACTTGTTAACGCCTCTTGTTGACCTCTATCAATTCTTGTTCAATAAAATCCTCCTAGAAGGGATCGATAACGTTTTCCATTAATCTTTCCAAATTAATGTTAATTGTATTATCAAAAAAATTTGAGAGAAGCTCATCAACCCCAATGAAATCATAGTGTTTAATGTGTTCAAGTTCAAGCTTTAGTAGATTGAAACTTCATTCATCAACTGAGAACTCATCTACTACTGAACAAACAAATTGTACTAACGTATGATTGTAATTAGTAAAATCAATAACCTCCTGTTTTTGAATGTCGAAAGTCTCATCAATGGTGTGAGTTATGGGCTCACCTTGTATGTATATGACTTTATTTTTATCAAGCTCAATCTTGTCTCCTTAACTAAAATCTTTAGGATAGTCATCATAAATTGGTGGAGAATCCCAATTTACTGCACAAACTCTTTCAATGTATTCATCGTCCTCTTTGATATCGCAGTCTTCCTCCTCAATATCAAGATCCTCCTCCTCCTCCACATAACATGGATTTGGATGGCAGTTTTGAGGTCAATTTCCAACGGCTAAGGTGGTGAGCTGCTTTGAAAGCGCATCAAATCACTCCTCTATTCATTGAAAGAATGCCTCTAATTGCACATCGCGTGCAACCTCATCGCGTTCATACACGTCATCTATGGCAACAAGTCTTCCCCCACGTGCTTCTCTTTGTGCCATGGTAAGAAGTAGGAACCTAGCCTGGCTCTGATACCAACTTATGCAACATAGGCATGTAGAAGTGGAATCTGTAACACACAATTACTACAACTCTTCCACAAAACCTAAGTTCCACAAAAACAATAAGATAGTAGGCAAAATAATAGAGAAAACCTCTCTAACAAACTTTTATTAATCAACACATAACAATAATCAACCTCTATATAAAGAGTATTTATAAGAATAGAATTTCTCCTACTCCTTTTAGGAAAAGAAATAATAAACCTACTTCTATTTGAGAAATGAAAAACAATTTAAGTAGGAAAAGTAGAACAATTAAAATCCTAATTCAACTAGGAAAAAGATTTTAATTGAATTTGTAAAAGCAAATAAATCCTAATTCTACTAAGAAAGAGAAAACAACATAAAATATTAAAATATTTTATTCTCCCTTAACCGATCTGCATCACAAAGTTGCTTAACTCTCATGGATATAACAAAGTCAATTTGAAATATCTGTACCGATCACAATTAGATCAGATTGACAAAGCACAGCTCTTGTTCTAAATTATAAGGTAATTGTCTAAAACACATGTATCAATACCAATAAAACTAATGTAATTATTATTAGCGATCCCTGAGCATAATGAAAAGCTTCTTGCATGTACACCAAATTAACGTATAACATAACGTGAGTTTCAATTAGTTCAATTGGTAAAGTCTTCGATAAAGAGCTATCATTAGAAGCGGATGTCATTGGTTAAAACTCTAATAATAATAAAATAATAAATATAAAATAATAATAATAATAATAATAATAATAAATAATAAATAAATAAAACCTTATTACATGACTTGAAACTTTTGAACATTATAATAACGTATTTTCTGAATTTAATACTTAAAGAATCTTCCCACAAATTTTGTTCTTAAAATCTTTTTATTTTATTTTATTTGTTGGACGGTGTTGTGCTTAACTTATATGCTTTTTTTTTTTTTTTTACAAGATAGAATTTCTACTCTAGCCTAATCTAAGTGCATATGTGTGTGAAGCTATCTCCTGGAGACTTGAACCCCGACTCTTACCCCCCACACCCCACAAGCATTTATACTTATGAAGTGACCATCGCACTAAGGGTGTGCGGTAGTGCTTAACTTATATGCTGAATATTTAATAATTATATTTAGTATTATCTTATAATTAATCATAAATCTATTGAAAGTGTTTCTCAAAAAATAAATAAATCCATTGAAGGCTTGAAACTTTTGAACATTATAATAAAGTATTTTCTGAATTTAATACTTAAAGAATCTTCCCACAAATTCTGTTCTTAAAATCTTTTTATTTTATTTTATTTTTTGGACGGTGCTGTGCTTAACTTATATGCTGAATATTTAATAATTATATTTAGTATTATCTTATAATTAATCATAAATCCATTGAAGGTGTTTCTCAAAAAATAAATAAATCCATTGAAGGCTTACAACTAAAATAAAAAAATGTAATTGTCAATAGCAAGTCTTTTGAACTGTTATATGGCAAGATCTCCCCTATCATGAAAGTATGTGTAAATTACATGTCAGTATTTATAAATACCTACGTACAGCCCAACACATGACATAGTTAGGAACTAGAAGAATGGAAAACCAAACACATGACAGGGTTTTTTTTTTTTTTTTTTTTTTTTAATCTTTTTACTTGCTGTATCTTATGCAAGGAATGATAATATTCTTATTTACATCATAGATATATGATATGAAAGCGGAATAAAAATAAAAGGGTAAAACTTTTTTTTTATTTTTTATACAAGATAGAATTCTACTCTAGCCTAATCTAAATGTATATGTGTGTGAAGCTCCCCTCCTGGAGACTTGAACCCCGACCCTTGCCCCCCACACTCCACAAACACTTATACTTATGGAGTGACTATCGCACCAAGGGTGTGCGGTGGTAAAAGGGTAAAACTTAAATATAATTCTTTAAGTGCAGTGCATTAATTTTTTTTATTAAATTTAAATATATAACTGTATTGAATTTTATTGTTTTTGTAAAAGATAATATTATTTGTGCTTCATTGATTAATAAAATAATGTGTTTGAATTTAATTGTGAAACTTGATGTACAATACTTAATTAAAGAACTATGTCTAAATTTATCAAAAATGAAATTAAAAGATAAAAGAAGATATCATGTCCCCTTGATTGGTAGGAGAAAAGAAAAATAGAGGTATTAGTTTTCATGTCTAACCTATTTGGCCTATTTATTAAATGTTTTTATTTTTATAAAAAAAATTCAAAATTTTCATTTTGTTAAAATTATTTTAAATTATAGATTTAATTTAGAACATCTCAATTTATTCATATATCATTCTAGTGATGTTCTTGTTGAGCATAAGTCTATGAATTTTATATGGCTAATGTTGTCAAAAGAAACTTTTTAAAAAAAGAAAAGAACGACAAAAATAAGTACAAAAAAAATGAGAAAACCATGAGAGGCAAATGATACTTTTGTTGCACCATCCTTTCTTCCATAACTTATTTTCCTTCTAATTTTCTATCCATATTTGGGTGGATGAGAGAGTTGGTGGCCTTGAGCATAATATAAGTGCACCTCCTTAACTTCCTTCATTTGTTTTTCCCAACCTACCAAACAAAAGAAAAAACCCAATTCTCTTCCTCTTTGCATGAATTTTATTTTCCATATATAATGCATCCTTCTATATATAATGAACTTTTGTTTCACCAATTAGGAGCTTAATCATAATAGCTAGCAACTAAGGCTACATAGATGGGATAGGACCAGTCCAAGCTAAAGCTGTGAAAACAAAATTGGGTTCATATAAGATCATTACCTTCTTTCTTTCTTTCTTTCATTTTTCTTTTTTTTGAGAAAGAGATCATTACTTGTTAATTTCTTAAACAAATCCTTACCTATCTTTTGGTTCCTAGCTAGTTTATATCTTTCATTTTTCTTTATTTTGTTTTAATCATAACCATATATTTTTCTTGTTTATTAAAAAAACTAATATATAAAATTTTCTTCACACGCATTTTCCACTTCACCATGACATCATAGCATTCACTATTATTTTCTATATAAGGAAACAAATAAATTTTGTCACTCACAGACAATTTAAAGTCACATGACTAGAGATTTGTATTTTAAACGCACTATATATCTTTTGGGAATCATAAGATTAATCAATCAAAAGGGTTATATACAATTGCTTTCTGAAGGGACATTACACGTTCGCAGAATTTGTTTTCATTCTTTACTTTTCAGAAGCTCCTGTAGTCCTCCGTAGTTTTCTTCTTTTCGTGAGTAAAAAGTGTAAAACTAATTATAAATAATTGAAGCTTGTTTGTAAAACTAATTATAAATAATTGAAGCTTGTTTGCTAGCTTTCCTTCATTTAATTCAATTTATAAACATCATCACAATCATTAGGCCATTTAGGTTTTCCATATCAATCACTATCTGTCTCTTAATTATCAGTGGTTACAATTCAAATGAGTAGTTAACTCAATTTTAAGATTCAAAAGAGAGTATTATCAATGTCATGATGAGTTGTTGCACAATATGGTTCTTATATATTCTACAAATAAATTTTTTCTTTTGTGAAGTATATATCTTGACAACAATCACAATGGTTCAAGATAGGCCTTGTGTCGTAAAGTCAGATACAAATTGACATGAAAAACTCTCTCTCTCTCTCTCTCTCTCTCTCTCTCTCTCTCTCTCTCATACACACACAACAATATTATTAGGTGTGCTCGAGATTCATATTCTTGAGCCAATTACACAATCTAAAAGCGCACACGCACGCACGCACACAAAAAAAAAAAAAACAAAACAAAACAAAACAAAAAACTATAACTAAAAGGAAAAATTGATGAGACAAGTTTTGATTGAACACCTCACCTACTAGTTAATTTGCTTCACGTATTTATAATACTAATGATATCTCAAAACTTATGATAGATTATTATAAGGACCTCTCTTTTCACTTGAGACATTTTCTATCCTAAAAAACGACCATGGTAGCTTAGAAACTATGCATTTGATGTGATAGCGCCATATATAGCTGCAAACTGATCTATCTCTATATAGGGCATTGTTCTAGAAAGCGACGAGTCTTTTATGTGCAGATGGTACATATCATTGACAAAAGAAACAAAATCTTGTAAAAAATTGTTGTAGAAAATGTCTTACCCAACGTGTCGAATTAAAAAAATGGTTCAAGAAGTTAAAAAAAATAGCCTAGTTAGAGCAAGAACCATGTGGAAAATGACATTTACAGGTGCCAACATTTTCAATGGGGGACACCAAAGTTTCTAGCCTTAGTTAGAGCAAGAACCATGTAGAAAATGACATTTACAAGTGCCAACATTTTCAATGGGGGACACCAAAGTTTCTCCGTTGGCTTCTCGAACAAAAGTGCTTTGCTTTTGTTGAACTAAAAAATAATTTATATAAACAGCTTTTGTTCTTGTTCTTGTTCTTGTTTTTATTTTGTTTTTTCATTTTCCTAGTTCAGGACGTAAGTAATATGGCAAGTGAAGCGAGTTATCAAATTTGAAGGGCTCTCTCTTTTTTCTTTTCTTTTTTTCTTTTTTAAATTATTGCATGCATGAACAATAAAGCCAATTCTCTTTATTGAAAACTTTTTGCTCAATCAATCTAGGCTTAAGTTATAACTGGGTCACAGTCACAGAGCCAGCTGTGCTAAGCATATACAGCCAAGAGTTAGAGCCAAAACGTACTAAATAGGGTCAATTTAAAGGTAAGGTTAGGGACCAAACATCCCTATACAGTATAGACACTGACCATTGAATGTGTGGAACAATAATTAAGTATGTCCAATACTCCAGAGACTAAGCAGAGGCCAGAACCGTGGATCAAATACGCCCTCAAATTTGCATACTATATTATAATACGTACTAGCTAGGCTATATATGTATAGCTCCACTATTGTCAATTTAATGTGGGTATCATATGCATTACCCTCTGCTATGACAAAGCATATAAAGACTAGAGCTAAAGGTCAATTAGTGTCAATTTTAAGGACATGATGTTAGATAGGGACCAAACAATATCCATAGTCCTACTCCTTCCACCATATAACATGTAAAACAATAATATGATGATAGATACTCTAGGTAATAGGCAGGCCACAGACTTTTAGCCTTTAGATCATTTACGCTTTCTAATTACTTTGTAATACTAGCCTGAATTTGAAGCATGGATATGGTCAATTTAATGTGGGTTTCCTACATGTATATATCTTCTTGCTTGGAAAATTCCCTACATAAATGTTTGAGTTATGTTCTTACCAAACCCCCACTGTTCTTTCCACACCAACACGAAATCTAAAAGTCAAGTAAAGCTCCATTATAAAGAAAGGGGAAAAAAAAAACCAAGGGAAAATTTCAGAGGTTCCTTGTAAAATAAATGTTGAAGAAAAGCCAGAGAAGCAAGCAGGAATTTGTGTAGTTAGCATAGTAAATGTGGCAGTTGAAGAACAAAAACCATAAGCAAAAAAGTGTGTACATTTGGTTCAATAAAAGATTATATGCGCACGCCCAGTGGGACTCGAACCCACAATCGCCTGATTAGAAGTCAGGCGCCTTATCCATTAGGCCATAGGCGCTTCTTACGGTGGACTCCTCTCATATATTATATTTAAATCATAAACTATAGTGATTAAATATTTCTTTATTATGTTGACAATGTAACACCAATCTAATTCTTGTTACAACAGTTTATAAGTATTTTATGCTAAAATTTGTGGTAGCTTTCATATTTTTCTTTAGAAAACACTAAAACTACTACATATGCAAGTTTCTTATAAAATAAAGTTGCAATGGATGTGATTAATAAACTTCGACCATGTGATAAATGAATATTTGAATTGTTTGTTTTTGATAATTACTTATAAATTCTATGTAATAAAATTTGTATGATATCTAACATTAAACATTTCTTCTTCCAAATTTTCAATGCAGATTCCGAAGCAATAGTTGTATAGTAAATGGTAATACAAGTTTGTACCCAAACTAAATATTCAAAACCTTATGAGCAAATAGCATCCGCCCCACCTATAGTTTCAGGGTTCAACCCTCCTATTCAAAGGCAGAGAGAGAGAGAGAGATGTAGGGTCAATTACACGTAGATGTGAGTTGTGTCAAAGACTTAAAATCGAAGGGGCCCATTCTACCATGGATATATGGTTGGCTAGATAAATAAAGTTTTCTAAGTTCAAACCATCGATATATCTTAAGATCTTCTAGGTTGTTTTTCGAGGGTAAAGTTTTTGTGTTAAATAAGTGATTTAGATTATTTCACATTATCATTTAACAATGATGATTAAGATTTTAAGAACTGTATATCATAGGGTTATCCTACAAAGTATAAACTCTAGATGATTCCAATCTCTCTCTTAGTATTTGCAAAAACTAGTCCCAATATATACTGCATTTTACATATGAAATTGTTTCTAGTCAACCTTTTGAAATAAAAAATAGTGTTTCAAATGATTTTAGAATATGTTAGTTTCTAGTTTCTACAGAGAACACTTTCTAGCTAGGGAGGACCTTCCATCTCTAAACTTGAAGAAAATAGTCTCAATGCACATCTATGCTTTAAGAACTTTTTTTTTTTTTTTTTTTTTTTAATTACTATGCTTTTAGAACTTTACTCTGTTAATAATGGACAAATTTTTACTCCAAGATAATAATAAATAAATAAATAAAGGACAAGAAGTAATCATACTATATGGAAAACACACACAAAGAGGGGGACAAAGTTGAAGTTAAGCTTTGGTAATTGATATCAATATAAAACGGTGAACTAGAGCAGGTAGCATGAGGAAAAAAATAATCTCTGGAATGGTCCCATCTCCAATTTGTACATTACTATAAATGTGCAGACCATAATTATACGATTGAAATGTATTTTTATAAGTGTATAGCCCACTACAAAAAATAAATAATAATAATTTGGAGAAACGGGTCCATATTGTTTCTCTTCTTTTATCAATTATCATTTGAAGGTGTACAAATTTTCCGGTTCTGTAATGAATCCAAAACAGCCAAATGGCAATGATAACAGGAGCTAAGCAATTCATAATGCAATTTGCAAGGAAACAACAATCTTGTCCAAATAGCAGAGGCCTACAATGAGCTGGTTCCAACTTTAAAGTTGATAAAACCATCTTAACTACCATATCAGCCAATTCCGTTGGACCTCAATTAGTAGAGTTTATTGAGATTGACCTCAGCCAATCAACAGCAAACAACCAAGGAGGTGATCTGCCATGATGAGACGGATAATTAGTTGATTATATACCCATCTGAGTATTCAATAAAAGCAAATTTGATTATTATAATATGAATCATTCAAAATTAAAATAGGATAATTATTGGGATTTTTTCTGTGGTGTTTGGCATCGCCATGAATGATTGCATTGTAAATATAAGAGAATTTTATACTTTGGTTGGATCTATTAGTAATTAAGAATGATTTTATATATGAAATACTTCTCACGCACTAAGTTGTCACGTTGCCCATTTTTAATATGATTAATTGGGTGTTTGTATATAGTCCACTCCTTTTACGTTCACTAACTAATTATGTGGAGAAATCCTTTCAAAGTAGACCCCATGGTATTCGTTAGAAGTTAGAACTTAGAAGTTAGAACGCATGAACTATCATAACATATATAATACGAAGCTTTCTTTCTTTTTTTATTTATTATTTATTTATTACTCGACAGTTATAATGGAGAAACGAATTTTGAATTTTGAATGTTTTGATGAAAATATCAAGAAGTATCAACTAATTGAATTATAAGACTCTTAGTATATACAATAGAACTTGAGAATAAAAAATAAGATGTGTAAAGATTTGTTTCTAGACAGTAGACCTTAATGCCTTTTTTCAATTATCTTTTTTAGCTCAAAGATGACCATGAACTACAAATAGGAAACAAGAAGAATCAATAAGATACAATGGTAAAAAATTAAGTTTAGAAACCTATGTGATTAAAAATGCGGAATTATCAGATTTGATCATTAATCACACTAATAGTATAAAAAATAAAAAATAAAACCCAAAAAAAAAAATATATATATATATATATATATAAATAATATATTAGCACCGGAGTGAAAAACCACTTCGAATACACAAACACAATCCCGTAAAACATTCACTATAAAAGAATGGTTACAAATAGTTACAATTCACAAAACCTTTGCAGCCTAGATACACTACACAACCTCTGTAAACGTTCTGTTTGCCTTCATATCACAATTTTCCTAGAAAGATGAGTCTTATAATTTCAAACTCTCAAACACTCACTTTAGCATATCACAAGATGAGTTGGTAAATAAAATGAATATTTCTATGAAATACTAGGCATGGTTTTGAAAATCTTGGTCATACTCATATCCCAAGGATTTAAGGGAAAGCACCAAGATCAATAACCAAAAATAAAATGAGAGATGAGGATTTTTGGTGCTCAACAAAAGCTCTTTCTAGTTGATCATCAACGAAACTGGCTGGGTTATTGAACTTACTCAGCAAGCCATGCATATGAGATTGTGCACAGCATGCTCAACATGATGGGGAAATTAAAAACCAATTTATGGCTATCTCGCTCGAGCATGCTTAATATTGACTCGCTTGAGTGTGAATATTTGTATGCTAAATTGGTGGAAGACTACTAATGGGGATTTTATTTGGGGCTTCATTTTTTTTTTTTTTTTGACAAATAAGGGAAACTTCTTCGAGTATTTTACTATTTATTTTGGCATGTGCAGTCCTCTTGTCTCACACACACTAAATTATTATCGGAAGAATTCATTGAAGACGACTCCAAGATACTGGCAAGATGCTTCATTCTCTTTTAAATTATTGGTAAATAGGATATTTGATCCCTTTGTTGGAAATGCGAGTTACAAAGCTCTCGCATTAGGGGCCTCATGTATGTCTAGACGTGGCAAAACGGGCAGTTCGGGTTCGGGTCCGGGTCAGGTCAATCAGGTCGCGGGTCAAGTCGGGTTGCAAGACGGGTCGAGTTAACCCGTATTTTTCAAACAAGTTTTTTTTTTTGAAATAGATGCAATTTGTCAATTGTTTCTAAGTTCCTTAACTGTGATTAGATTCTCATTGGTGATACTGTTACCATTTACCAATTACCACTAAACACTTGATACCTAAATTTGGTGCAACTCTTGTTCCAGCTTTCTAGAAGCTAATCTTGGTATAATCTTCGATCTATTTAAAGTAGGAAGAGAAAATGAAGGTAACAAGTAAAGAATGACAAACTACAATGGAGTATATAACATATTAAGTGAAGAAAAATAAGTAAATATCTTATAAGAATTACACCTCAATCTCAATTTACTCAACGTTGGTAGATGTGGCAAAACGGGCAGGTCGGGTAGGGTCAAAACGGGTCATGAGTCAAAACGGGCCATTTTTAAACGAATCAAACAGGTTGCGGGTCAAATGGGTCGGGTCAGAAAATTTTGACCCGTTTTGCCATGTCTATGTATGTCCTACAAAAAGAGAGCTCTACGTCAAACAAAAGGTTCACATAAATTCTCTCTCTCTCTCTCTCTCTCTCCACTACTGACTTAGGCATCAAAAACTCTCCAGCAAGGCTTCCCTCTGGTGGGTTTAACTTCTTTTTGTAGGTTTGCAAATCAGAATTGGTTGTGTAGATATGTTATCAAAACTTATATTTCATTTGATTTAAAAGCGTAAAAAATTATATATCAAAGTGTAGTAAATCATCATTTCTTGGTGAGATTGAGAATTGACTAAAAATAATGCTACTTATGTAACTCAGTTAGAAGTAGTACTCGTGATCCTTTGTACTTCAACCGTGCCATTAAAAGCACGACATTACTTACGAGTCATGTGACCCTACTAGTTAGGACCATGCCCTTAAAAAAAAGCACATGGCTGTTATTTATTTCTTCGTACGGTATTTGGTTATTGGTTACAGAACTTACATCGTGTCATTCCTCCTCCATACTTTCCTTTTTGTTTTATTAATATTTAAATTATTATTATTTTATCAACTTAAAGTCATTGGGACATCACCAAGGATATTTTCATTTGATATGTACATGTGAAAGTGCTAGTTAAATTGCGTCTCTTGTTTCTTCAGAATCAAGGCCTCTAGAGTGAGATAAAAAAAAGAAGAAATTGTCTTATAGTACTAATTAATTGATTTTTATACTAATCAACTTACTAAAAAGTCAAGTTGAAAATCTTTATAATTATATCAAAATCTTTTGAGTTAGAAATATCACCCTC
Organism: Quercus aquifolioides; assembly: GCA_019022515.1. Lineage (NCBI taxonomy): Eukaryota > Viridiplantae > Streptophyta > Magnoliopsida > Fagales > Fagaceae > Quercus > Quercus aquifolioides. Next base: position 21,137,573 of record CM032328.1, on the reverse strand, counting down.
GTTGGCTTTGTTTGAAACTTGAAAGTTGACATTTCCTCAATATAGTTAGCTTCTATTGATAATTAATTAATTATATAGGGAAAAACTCAACATGTATGATATCATATATACATATATATGGTAACGTGTTGATGCAACTAATGCAAGGAAAGAGTTATCAAATTAGAAATCAAAAATTCAATTTCAACTTTGATGAATATATTTTTCTATTGTTCATCCAAGTTAGTGGAAAGAACGTCCAGCTATATATATAGCAGATTAATAAAATAAAATAAAATTTGTACGAATTGAATCTCTGGAGATTGGAGAGCATATCACTTGTAAGGCGTGGGATTAACCAGCTCTCAAGTTTTTTTTTTTTTTTTTTTTTTGGGACCAGAATAATAAAATTATATATAATTCTATGATACATCTCCAACGATTCTCCTCGTTCATTTTCAAAAATAATATAAAATATTTCCTTTTTAATATTTCATTTTCTTTCTTACTGTGAAGTTTGATCCCAAGTCTTTTTTGTTTTTTTTTAAACCTGAACCCAAGTTATTGACCAACATTAATTGGAGCTTGCGTGAATTATGAATGAATAAGTATATCTAATCAATTAACTTTTTCAAGTTCTAGTCAAATATAAGTTTATAACTCCCAGTTGAACTTTCATACTGTTTCACTATTCTGGGATCTAGCTACTTTCTAGAAACTTAATTATCTCTAATCAATTAACTTTTTCAAGTTCTAGGCAAATATAAGTATATAACTCCCAATTGAACTTTCATACAGTTCCACCATTCTAGGATCTAGCTACTTTCTAGAAACTTAATTTATCTACTGACTCTACAAAGTCAAGATAGCTTAGTCTTTTTTTTTTTAATAAGCAAGATAGCTAAGTCTTTTTTTTTTTTAAGAAGCAAGATAGTTAATGACAAAAGAAAGACTTAGTTATTTTTTGACGTAGTTATTAAAAATAAAATAAAAAAACACAGATATTGTCACATATATTGGCAAGGCAACTAATTTTTCTTTTTTTCATTTCTTTCTAAATTTAACATGAACATTACAAGTTCGTTATTTTTTCCTAACAAGTGTGATAGCTAGGGCAATTCAAATTTAAGTTCTCCTCTAAGTTCACTTAATTTGGCATGATATATGGGAAAATCTTGTTACACACTCCTTATTATTTATTATACACTCCGTACGCACTCTCTTTGAAACAACAAATCAGTGTGCAGTAACAAGTGCGTGATAAACAACAAATGAGTGTGCAATTCGCTTGGGAATGTAAGTTGGTTGATTTAAACTTTACCACCAAGATGGTAATTTTGTGAATGATTCACGTACAAAGCAACGTGCATCATCATCATCACATGGTGATGATACCATTGACAACGATGAATACGAGGCTGAAGGACGAGGTGGTGGTGCCATTGTAGTGAATGCAATATATGTTTGCCATCCCTTCTTTCTTTCTTAGGAATCCAATATTGCATATGATATATAATCACGAAGATGGAGAAAAATGATTAGAATGGTAAAATTACATAAAAAGTAACTGCTTGTACATGTAAATGTGATGGTAATATATGGGTCTGTTTGGATACCGCTTATTGCTAAAAACTGAAAACTGAAAACACTGTAGCAAAATAATTTGTAAATGTCTGAATAATGTCGTGGACCCAGTTTTAAAGAAAATTTTGCTAAATTCTGTACTTATGGGTCCTATGAACAGTGCACGAGGCCCATTATTTAAAATGCAAACGCGCTGAAAAAACGTTTTCAATGCAATCCAAACTAACACTATATATATTCTTTTATGATAAACATGCAGACTTTTTTTTCTTTTGTCCATACCGATTTTTTGGTCCTATATCCACGATGTTCAAATCAAAATCATACACACAAAATTGCGTGTAGAATTGGTAGTTGGCCATGGCATCATTGGCAATGGTAGCTAAGCAGCTAAAAAAGAACAAAAAGACGGGTTGTACCATGATGATGTCGATGCAATGTTTTTAACTTTTAAGGCAGTATTTGCCATCCCTTTTTTTGTGGACTCCATCGTTGCGCCAATCTTATATTCCTAAAAATTTTAGTAAATGATATGATAGCCATGAAGATGGAAGTTTATAACAGCAAGTATGGTAAAAAAAAAAAAAAAAAAAAAGAACCCATAACAGCTTAGAGGTAATTAATATCTTAAGGAACAACATTAATATCATACCAAGAATCTTATAACTCATTTATTAACTCTTAGCAATTTTTACAAAGAAATTCAGAATTCAAATCCCACCTCATCAAATATCAAACTATCAAAACATCAACATTATCCTTCTACTATTTTTTATTCCCAAAAAAAAAAAAAAAACATCTTGTTTTTTATTTTGCTTAATTTGGTCTTTTACATCCACGTTATTCAAATAGTCAATAGTTGAAATTTTAATAAAATAATTGTAGATTAATTCTACAAGCTTCTTAGCTTAAGTGATTGCTAAAGATGTGATTTAAAATATGGCTCGAATAAGTAAAAAGATTAATTGATTCTTTTAGCTTTTGCTTATGTCAATTTTTATATCTTTATTTTTTTTACATACAATTATGTTTTAATCATTTTTCAGCAAATAATGAAATAAATTTATAGTAAAAACTTGTATGCAAATAGACACTAACTCATATTAATTGGAACTTGGAACTAAGGATTAAGTTAAGTTTCTATTGAAAGCAAAAAAGCTTTCAGTAAAAAAACAAAACTTCTCAAAAAAAAGAAAACTTCTCAAAAAAAGAGCTTTCAGTAAAAAACTTTATCTAACTTGACATTAACTCATATTAGTTGGAATTAAGCATTTAAGGATATTTTGGAATGAGTAAATGGAATCCAACAAAGTGAAGAAAAAGGGAAATTCACCGTCGAGCTTTTTAGAGCATATTATTGTTTAATTAGCATAAAAATACACCTACACCCGCTATGGTTTAATAGAAATGCTTTTTAACTTTTTAATTTTGTTTTATAATTCAATAGTTATAATAATAGGGAAACAAAGATTCAAACTATAGTTTCATCCGATAAAAAAAGAACATGTTATGACACTAAATTATAAGATTCTTAGCAAATTTTCAATTTTTCTAATTGTATCTCATGCGGTATCTAATTATTTTTATTAAATACTTTGTGATACTTAATTTGAATTGTTTAAATTTATGTGTTGATTTAAGTTTATTCCCGCTATATAAGTGATTACAAGTAGTCTTAATTGTAACTTAACTAATCTTTTTGTATTATAAAATGGAAAACTTCAAAAAAATTAAGTGGGAGAGATTGTGTTACATCAAATTTTTTAAATTGGATTAGATTGACAAGTGTATGTGTTAAAATCACACAATATTCACCTAATCTTACATGCTCATTAATCACTCAACTGCATATCTCTCTCTCTCTCTCGCCACGTTGATCCCTGGCATATAATTCAATTATTTTCGTGTGACTGATTTTCATTGATGCTTTTAGCAGTAAATAGATAGAAAGTAAGATTAGAAAAATTAAAACTCATGGGTATCAATGAAATGAAACAGTATCAAACCACAAATAGGACAGATATATTTAACTCGTTTAGTTATTCCTTTTTGCTGCAAATTAAAGCTACAGAGAGGTACTGTAAGTCTGTAAATTGACCTTGTAGCATATATAAGTCATTTTCATCCAACTAGAGTCTTTAGCAAATGTCATTTTCTTAAATAGCTTCCATCATAAATTAATATTGATGCCAATGTCTCCAACAGGTAAACCCCAATTTAGAATTAAGGGGTTCTTGATATTGATGGATGATGACTGATGAGCCAAGCCCTGCCTATATGTGGTTAGGAATTTGCCCACAATAACTTCAGTTTGGAAAATTTATCTTTCTTTTATGTTAGCAAATAGCATGAAGCTTGTGAATTGTGAGAGTAGGTAGATCAAAAAAAAAAAAATTCTTGGTTTTGAAATATGGTAAATTGGACCAAGCACTAAGAGCACTGAATTAAACAATGGGCTAATCTAAATGAAATATTCCTTCTTTTTCTTTTATGGTTTTCCCTAATCTAAGTAATAGTATCTTGGATTCAAATTAACTAACAAACATTATTCACACAACTTTTTCTCAAAATGTTTTTTTTTACGACTTATTAAAGTAACGTTAAGCATAAACTCATCACTAACAATACTTTTATATATTAACCATCAAAACAATATTCCTTCCAGTAACTGTGAAATTTTTTTGTGCCATTTGACTTGTGTTGCTGTATAGGTAATTAATTCCAAACCTTTTTAAGCTTCATCAAATTATTTAGTCCCACAAAAGTTGAGTTTTCCTGGTGCACACTGCACAGATTGACTTTATACAATATGATTAATATAATTCTTAGTGGAGAATGTGATATCATTTTAAAACAAAAATTTGTAAGGAAAAAGGAAAAGTATAAAAAATAGCCGTTGAATTAAATAAATGATATACATGCATCTTGGGTAGAAACGTACGCTTGAAGTAGCCAATGTATGAGTTCCTCAGAAAAAAAAAAAAAAAAAGTAGCCTATGTATGTCAGCTCAGCTTGCTGACGAGGCCTTATTTGCTTCCCACAAAACAATACTGTTTTTAAAGCTTAAAAATCCCTTGACTTTAATTATCTTAATTTCAAGTGATTTTAACTTGTCCTTTTTTTTTATTGCTAGGTAAAAACATTTACTTGAAACTCCTCTCTATGATAATCATACTTAATTATTACGCATACTTTTGAACCATCTCATTGACAAGAAACACATGGGAATTGAAATCGGCTGGTAAAAACAAATAACTGGTAGTGTGGAAATGTTATAGAACATCATAACTTATTTGATTGAAACAAGTAAACTAATTCTTTGTTAAGTTATTAATTGATAGAAAGGCTAGGATGAAAATTAAACAATTAACCAACTAACTAGATAAATTAAAAAAAAAAATCAATACTTGATTATTATTATTATTAGGTAACATATATAAGATAAGTGTCGAAAGACCAAAATCATGGTACAACTGCACAAGTCAAGAGTTTAAAACTTCTGGAATACTACTTTACAGAAATATGGATTATAGATAACATATAATTAAGAGGGTCATGGAAGCTGTTGTAACAGTTTAACAACAATCCATCCTTGAAATGGTCTAAAATATTGAGTACCATCCTAGTGTTAGTGAAGTTATCGTGCATTCAATTTTTTTGTGTTTTTTTGTGTTTTTTTTTTTTCATAAGATATAATAAAGTCAAGAGAACGCAACTACTAACCATCCAATGCTCTTCTCAAAAAAAAAAACCATCATATGTAGCAAAAGACCATGCGGAGTGTCTAGGGTTTTTTTTTTTTTTTTTAATTAGATACTATAAGATTTGAATCTATGACCTCCCAATAAAGCTAGGCTTGCAACAATTTCAAAACACACCGCAATTTGTCTACCTTAAACTTAATGATCTAAAGTGTGGGGTGTAAGTCAAAATTGCAGTGTATATGTCGTGAATTTATTTTGTTGTGACCCTAAAAGGATTTATATCCATGATGATTGCTCTACTAATAGTCAAAGTTTTTTTTTTTTTTTTTTTTAATATCTTGACAAATTGATTTAATTTCCCACCGAAGAAAAAGATTTCAACTTCTTATAAAGTTTCATTGTCTTATTCAAGATAGCAATCAAATTCTTCAAGAATGGATAAGGGTATCCGAGTATATGCATAAACATCCTATTGAGAGCAATACAGAGCCAAAGTTTAAGGTGAACGTATAACACAATGTCCAAGTATACAGTTGATTTTGATGACAAACTATGCACCAAAATGCGCTGATTTTATTGGATTTAAATTTTTCAATATCATCATATATATATATATATATATAAATATATATGTCATCACTTGATTGATATCTTAAATCAATTAAGATTAATATTGATTTGAAGAACTTCTGAGTTTCTCTTCTTGAGATGAATAAATTTGTAAAGAATTTGAAGATGAAACATTCAAAGTATCTTTTCTTATGGAATGGAAGATTTTAATTTGAAAATTTTAATTTGAAATTGGTAACTCAACAGCTAGTTATTTCCAAGTAGAGGGACTTGATATAAGACATGATTCACCTCATTTTTATAGGAATGGCAAAAATTCCCGCCTCATTTGACTAGTACTATCTTGCTCTATTCTACGGTGATTTTTCTTGCCCTTAAGAGGTGACATGGTTGGGACAAGTTTTACTTGCCTTAGCCCGTCTACCCGGCCCACCCCGCCCCACCCATGCATCATTTTGCTTAATAAAACTCATTTATTTTTAAAAGATAATAAATTGTCATCTCTTTTTGATAAAAAATTTTCTCTACATAAACTTTATCTTGCTTTGGTTAGCATTACTTCATCGAGTTATATGGTGAATTTGTCTTTGTTTGAGTAGATTGAGGCTATTTGGTGGTTATATTGTTAACTGAAATTGCAACGATTCATTTAAGAAATGAGATTCTATTGTTCTACTATATAATTTTATATAGTAGATAGTATTTATCTTACTTATAAATATTTTTTAGTTTTGAATGTCTACTAGAAAATATTGGATATGAATTTTATATTAGAAAAAGAAATAAGAATAATATAAAAATCAATTAAATATTAAATAGGATCTCATTATAAAATTGATACTAGCAATATAAAAAATAAATAATAAAAAAACAAATAAGTGCAAAATTAATCAAAGAGAGTTAAAATATAATCAAATAATACAACAAAAAGTTAATAATGAAAATAATTGTAATGACATTGAAATATGATTAAATTATTGAAACTTAGGTGATAAAGTTTTAGCTAACTTAAATTATAATTAAATCTTATCCATTGATTCAAGGAAATATATCCTAACAATTAATAAAATAATTATTTTTGACCTAAATAAATTGATAAAAACAAATAATTTGTTGTCTCTTTCTAAAAAATTATTTGTGTCCAAAATATTGCTGTAATTTGGTGAAACCACTAGGCGCAACCACGACTTTTAAACTAACTTTTAGTATATAGTATATGATATGATGTGATATAATATAATATAAAAAAAAAATGCCTCATTTAAAGTTATCATCTTTCACCTCGCCTACTTATGGTAATTTAGGTCTAATCGTACTCTAACCCCTTACTACACTCTCATGTTGCATTAGTCCCTTTCTTTTTCTTTTTCTTTTTCTTTCTTATTCTTATTCATTCTCCTGGCCCCTGGGAATTTATTCCTAATTAGAATTCAGGAAAATGATGCATATATCATTCATTTGAAGAGCATATGATAGAATCACAAAACGTCTCCACATTTGAAAACCTTTCAACTTTGTTCTCTTTTATTTCCCCATATATGAAAATCCCAAATTCCGCAATTTTTGGGAAGAAAGCTCAGTTTTGTTTTGTCTCCCGTAAATTTACTCCCATTTGGCATTCAGTAACATGTTGCATCTCATTCAAGTTTGTCTTCACACGTGATGTTGTCATAAGAAACCACAACATTTGAAAACATTGCAACGGTGTAAATCTTGCATTTGTGATGACAATGAAATTTTGAACATTCCAAAAAGAAGTTTGAACCTTCCAACGGCACATTTTGCCTTTTGTTTCTCAAATTCAAATCTAATTTACAGTCTGATAATGAGGCAGAAAAAGAATAGCCAAAGCAGTAGTACTAACTGGAAAAGAAAAATCTCAAGTCAAAAGAAATAATAGCCAAGTAATGACTCGTGCTGTAGACTTCTAGGCCTACCCAAGACAAGTTCAAACATGAAGTATTTTCAATTCAAGAAAAGAAAAATGAAGGTGGAGATAAATTGTAAATTATAAGAGAGAGAGAGATGCTTATGGTGATGATGATGATGGTGATTAGTTGTGATAAAGAAGGTGTTGATGATTACACTAATAGAGCAACTAGAAATTAAAAGTGATGTAGTGATAGGGTGACTACAATAATTGGGTTGCATTGGCCGAATAGCATAGGGTCTACCATATATCCCCACCAAGGAAAAAAAAGTGGTAGCAAGAGAACATGTGCCATAGCAAGTGAGCTATTGGAAGCTTTAGAAACAATTATGCAATAAACACTGTTTTTGAACAACAAAAGGTAATTTAATCATTAAGTATTGTCCTAATCATGTACCATTTGTGTCTCTTAATTAATCCCAACATGATAGACAGCTCTTAACACTATCATTTAGGTAAAGCGTCCATGCATACATAACACAATTAGTCACATTCGAAGGCACAAGAAAGGTAAACAATAATCTTTTGCCCAATACCTTGGAATTGCATAAAAGGTAAAGAAGAGAAAGGAAATGCAATTTTTTCACAGAAATCTTTAACAAAGTTTAACAATCTAATTACAAGGGGTAAGATATGGGACCATTTGAGATGTGAAACAAGAAAGAGAGAGAAAAAAAAATGGCAATGCATTGCTGCGTCATTTCAATTATTTATCATCAAATTTCAAACGTATATAGTATATGACAGCTACATGAAAAATCAAACAAGAAAAGAAAAAGAAAAAACAGGACTCTTCAATTGTGTGAGAATTAATTATATTACAATAGAGAGAACCAGTTAGAAAAAGTAGTAGTAATTACTAATTAGTACTACTAGATAAGAAAAAGAGAGAGAAGAAATGTAGTGAAAATAAAAATACACACCAATTTAATTAGTGATTAATCCCACACTAGACCTTCAAAGTTGCAAGGAATCAAACCCTCCAAAGCCAATATCTGATCACAAAACCAAAGGGTTGGTCATACTCATACACCCATGAAGAACCATCAACCGAGTCAAGCAGCATGAACTCGGTCCGTGACAAGGCCGAGCCCAACTCAAAGCTCCCTTCTATATTTGGCAACTCCACAATCTCACCCAGCTCCTCGGACTCAGAAGCTGTACATGTTGTTGTTGTAGTTGTAGTTGTTAATGAAGATGATGACAATGATACTGAAGATGATGATTCTGAATTATTACTGTTGTTGCTGTTGTTGTTGTCAAGGTCCACCATGGCTGCTGCTTTAGCTGCAGCGGCTTGAATGTCACGCGGAGAAAGTGAAACAGGACGAGGTAGCACCTGCGCGAGGTCAGGAAAGTTCAGCACAGCAGAGTTACCTTTAATGCTCAAAGCTGCAACATCGTGTGCACGTGCGGCCATTTCTGGAGTCGAGAATGTACCGAGCCAGATGCGCGATTTCTTGCGCGGCTCGCGAATTTCAGACACCCATTTGCCCCAATTGCGCATTCGAACCCCGCGGTACACAGCGTGCTTATTGTTATTGTTGTTGTTATTGTTGTTGTTATCGTTGTCGTCGCTACAACAATCCACCTCTCTGGCTTTTTTATTGGGTGTAGTAGTAGTAGTAGTAGTAGTACTATTTGGTAAGGATTGGGAACTGGGTCTTTTTTTAGATGATGAATTGGATGAGCTAGAAGGTGAGGATGGTGATGATGAAGAAGTGGATGAATTTGTGCTTGAACTTGTAGCTTCTGAATTGTTTGATTCTGTCATTGTTATCAAAGAGTATAGTAGACAAAGACCCAATTGTGAGGATATAAGGTAAGAGAGTATATACTTCTTTTTGAGAAAAATATGATATGCTTTGCTTTTTATGTAGATAGGCTTAGATACAGGCTAAAGCTAGGTAAAGGTAAAGGTATGTCACAAACCACAATGCAGAAATTTAGGGAGAGAGAGAAGGGGGGTTTTGTAGAGGAAGGAATGAGAAAGAGAAGAGAGTATAGGTAGAGTTTAAGAGTTTGAGACGCTCCTACACAAAGCGACCTTTAACCAACCATTATTTTGAGATTTCTCTTATTGACAAAAACATACTTGTACAAGTACTAAAAAAAAATAACAGAGGGCTTGAGGGAATTTTTTTTCATTGAGGGGTTGAGGCATTGTGGGGTCTACAGAAGAATTGGTCATCTGGGTTTACTGTATATGTTGTGTATGTTTGTGCGTCTTATTCACTGTTGTGCCAGCAACGTTCAATTTTTCTTTTCTTTTTTTGGTTCTTCTTCTCTTTCACCTCGTTAGTCCACGTCTCCCTCTTCAATCTTCATATGTCCGTTGAGGATCAGTTTACTCTTTGTCCTTTATTTTATTCGAAACTATCTCATTCTTATTTTACTCACGGAAAAATTTAAATACAGTATATTAAATATTGTTTCTTAGGGTGTCTTTTCTAAATTACAGCTATTTTTATCGCTTAGTAACTCTATTAACCGGCGTTAACATCGTCTCCTCTGTTTCTTTCTTTTTCTATTTTTACTTAGCTAGAGAGAAAAACCTGTTAGATTTCTCACACAATTAACGGTAACCAGATTTATTTCTTCCTCCATTTTATTCAATGTTTGAAAAAAAAAAATGGATTTGAATATTGTAGCATATACCATATTGATATAGATACACTCTTTTTTGGATAATTAATTTCACAATTGTTTAAGTAGTTGATTGTAATCAGTAGACACAAATAACAATCATGAATTTATCACTGACAGCTGACCACTCAATAATTATGAAATTAGTTGCAAAAAAAAGTTGTTTCCGTGCTGCTATTATTTATATCCTTGTCTGATTCAATACCAAGTGAATAATATTTGTCTTTATGTATATGTAATTATTGAGAAAATTTATTTTCCGTAATTTTGTACAATTCTGATAGTACTAGTACCAGAACAGATCCAAGTCATCCTGTTATTTTCAAGGGTACAAAATTCAAAATCTACCGCACCCCACACACCGAGATCCTAATCACTAGGCCATCACTCAAAGATGGTGTGTCTCTTCATCTTTTCAATGTTTTCATAGTGTCAATTATTTTTTAATGAGTAAATAGAAGAACAAAGTTTTGATTGGGATAATACATACAAAGAAAGCATCAATGTATGTAATAGTAGCTAGTGGATGCTTTCTAGCATTGTAACAAGGTGCATGATATATACTTTTCATAATTAATACATTGCATGTGTTTCTATAAGCAACAATAGAGGTTAAAAAAAAAAATTTAAGCAACATTATTGTCATGTTGAAATTCTAGTATGGCTAGCCATTACATCATTGGCACGCTTTTATCAAAAACTCAGCAAAATGGCTTTTTGTATGGGTTTAATATTACTATTGGATCACGTAACAAATGCGACATTTTTTTTTTCTTGAAAGTGAGTCTGTACTGTACACCCCACAACTCATCAGCAGAAATTACTAGTCCAATAATATTCAAAGATTAATCATACTTTACTCAATGTACTAAATAGGTCCATGTATATAAAATATGGTTGTTGTATATAAAATTACAAAACAATGTTGATAATAATGGTAGGTGTATACAAACAATCTTATGTTGATAATATTGTCTCATTTGATTACTAAAATTGAATTTAAATCACACTCATTCATTCAATCTGCTGGTCTATTCCGATTCTGTGATAGTCACATATAGCTACCAAGTTGGGATTTTGTTTTTCTTTTTGATACGTACATGCATAGAGAGGAGCATGTACCAACCCAATAAAAAAGATTGCCTTGATCATTATTTAGAACTTTGAACAATTGGTTTTGATTTGGTAAATTTAAGAATACACCTATATATCCAACACGATTATCTCAAGAAGATTAGGTACCCACAAAATGAAGATCCTGTATATATGTTGGGATTTCCTTTTCCTGTTCTATTTGGTGGCTCTACAGTGTTTAAAAAGAAAAAGAGATGAATCATAGAATCAAAGAATGATTAGCCAAAATAATACTATATATATAAAGAAGAATACTAATAATATTCCCATTAAAAAAAATACTAATAATAAGGTTTCTCAATATATATATATATATATATATATATATATATAAACACTAATAATAAGCTTAAGTTTCACATGCTTCATTATTGGCTCAGAAAACGAGATTGCATCGATTTCAGCACAATACACAGCAGGATCACTAAAAAACAACTTAAGAGGTTTCATTCATGGGCCACGTTAATTTGAACAGGAGATTTAGATTTTTTTTTTCACACAAATGACAAAACACACGACTCGTTATTTAGAGCCAAAACTGTATAAACTTTTTTTTTTCTTTTGAGAATCAGCCAAAAGTATAGACTAGAACTAGAATCAGTAGATACACATACAATTATACAAACGAGGAAAACATTCTTGGCAAAATACAGGTTTTGAGAAGCCAGCCTTTAAAAAATAAAAAAGTATATATATATATATATATATATATTTGTTTCAGTCAAATCCAATCATCACTGTCTAGATGAAACAACAATATTTTTTGGAAATTTTAAATTAGTTTAGACTACGAGAGAAAGAGAAATGAGGTTCTAGCTACAAATATAAGTCACCATAAAAAATAAAATGGCATTAGTTGATTCATTGGTATAAAAATACAAAATATTTCACATTTTTTTCATAATTGTTTCTACAGTATGTTGTGATTATTTCTTGATTAAAAATGGAATACAAATTCCCTGTACCATTTTTTGTACTTCACTTTTTGTTCCGCTAATCACAATTTATCATGTATTTATTTAATTTTCCCTATAAAATAGCCAAAGTTTAAAATGGAAAAAAATAAATATATGACAAGTTGTATTTGTGGAACATAAAGTGGAACACAAAATGTGGTATAGAGAATTTGTATTCTTAAAAATGATGTATATATTTAAAAGTAATATTGATCGAATTATAATTTATCCTTAATTAATAGATTGTAAAAAATATTATAAAAATAATTATATTCCTAACATTACCCTAAACATTTCAGGCCCTTGACATGGTGTGCTTCCTAGTCAAATTTATTCTATTCTTTCTTTCTTTCTCTTTTTTTTTTTTTTTTTTTTGGGGGGGGGGGGGGGGGCGGCGGGGGGATTCTCCTCTTTTCCCATGTAAATTAGTTGAAATTGAAATTAGTTTAGGTCATTTCCAAGCCAAAATTTTAATATCAATTTTTCAATTTTTTGAGTTGGTGTTTATAAAGCCAATGGTAAACGCTTTATGTATTCCAATTAGGAAAATAAAAAATTGTGGTAACAAAAAAGCTGACAATCTAGAAATCTCTTTTTTTTTCGCCCATAAAGGATGCATAAGCTAATTTCTTTACCATATTGCAAATGTGACTTTAAATCACATCTTACCAAATCCACATTTAAATAACTTCATATCTTTTACTTAATGCAAGTGCCTAAATCTAACTATTTATGCCATGGAAATTAAAAAGAAAATCTGCTTTACAATTTTTCTTTCACGTGTCTATTATTATTATAGGGATTGTGCTACTTTTCTTTAATTTTTTCTACTTTTTTGGACATATATTCTTCTCAAAACTAGGACTGCTTTTTGTAGCAGTTTTGGAACAATTCCACATGCCTGCTTTTTCTTTTTTTCTCACTTTTTCTTTTTTTTGGGTCCTTTTCCTTTTGAACGGAAATAGATCATTCTCTACCTTGCATATACATTTTTTTTTTTTTTTTTGAGACAATATATTAAATTTTAATCTAGAATTCGTGTCATTTGGGCAATTTGTGCCCAAAAGTCCAACCTTTAATTTATAATCACTCATTATCATTGAAACCAAAAAAAAATTTATAATTATTAAGGAATTCAATATAGGTTTGGTGGTTGCTTTAGGCTCGCCCACAAGAAATCACAATGGAAAAGAACTATTCAGCTTCGATTGAAAATGAGAAAATCAAATTTAAAAATTAGAAAAAGACTTCTGTCCTTGGTCGGCTAAAGGTCGTTATTTCTGATTTTCTAATACAATTTGAAGCCAGACTTTCCCAAAGTTGCTTCTCTCTGCACGTTTAGAGTTACTGGCATATACTACATAAATAATTTTATAAAAAAATACTCTAATCTATTAAATTAATAATGGGTCCAAGATCCTAGAAATTTCGATTAACTATTCAAAACAATAATGTATATATATATATATGTGGTCCTTTTTTCCTTCTATTTTTCCCCTATTGTTTGGCTACTTTATGTGGACATCAAACTGGCACCCAATTTTCAAAACAATATACACAGAATCTTTTTATTTCTAGACATGAATGATGTTTAACAATGGTTGAATGCTTATATTTACTATTTCCTATTGCTTAAAGTTTTTTGAATAATTAATAATTTATTATGGTATTTGTATCATGGTCTTGAATTTGAATTATTTAACTGCTCTACCTCTCATTTTAAAAAATCTCAAGTATTGAGTTCTGTAGGGTCAGCTTTTGTAGCCCAACCCTAAAAAGTTTGGATTATGAGCCCAATGAACCCAAAAAAATAAATTTGTAGAGAGTGGGTGAAATAGCTAAGCTGGTTGTGAATTAAACAATAGTTAACTACGGTATTAAGGGATGAACTAATGTAGAAACACACTTGAAAACTCAACAAATGGATGTCCGAAGAGGTGTATTATTGAATGAAAGGTGATTACAACTCTTAGAGCTACAGTAAAGTTATTCTCTTCTGCTTTTTCCTTTTCTTCCCATCCCCCTTTGTCAGAGGCTTCTTCGCCTTATATAGCATCCTCCCCCATCATCTTCATCGTCCATTTGTTCTTCATCTAAGCATCCACTTGAGTACATGTCTCGTCAGATATCTTCTTTAGCTCTCTGTGAATGGTGGTAGCTGAGATTATATTGTTCAGGGGTCTTCTCCACATTAATGCGGCCAGAAAAGCAGCTGCAGTGTATTTAATGTGGTGGTTGCAGCTTGTCTTCTAGATATTTTTCTGTTCCTATCATCTCCATACGTGCCTGAAGCCTATCCTTATCATTGGAATCATTAGGAAGATTACTTGAACATCCCATGTATCTGCTTGACCAAGACTCTTTGTATCCGAGGAGAATGACCTCTTCAGACCAATGGCGATCTCTTCAGACTATACACCTCCTTCATTTCTAGGTATCTCTCTTCCGCATGGATTCCTTCTCAACCGCTTTCTTCTCTTCGAACACACAGTAATCTTCAAATAGGGTCTCAGGCCCAATACATAAGGTTGGACTTTTACCCCCCACAATAGCCCCTCAAAATTTTAATTTTTTCCTCGCATCTGAGGAGAAAAAATAGGATTTTGACTTGTCACGAAATAAACGCTTAAAACGCACAAATATCTGAACTTACACATGTGTGGGCATAGATTTAGGTACTTCATCATTGTTGCTGACGTTTCGGTATTCACGATGCGCTACTAATTACTCCAGGCGGCGTTCTGTCTCTTGCATCCAACGGTTGACCATCGATCCAATGGCTGGTGTCTTTCCTCGAGATTTGAGCGGGATAACTCCCACCCACTTTCTGGCTCCTATACAAAGCCTCAGAAGAGGTTATTTCTCCTTTGCTTTATAGATTCTCAAATTCTCCAACAAACCCGAGTATTCAAATCCACCAAGGCCTTCCAATCATCAATTCTAGTTCTTCCCAGAATCTGTAAAAATCTCTCCGCGAGTTTAAAGATCAATCTCTGATTTAGTTTGCGTAAGTTCTCCTTTATTCAAACCTTTCATCTTCTCTTCGGCTAGCTTCCTCGGCCTTCGAGTAATCACTCCTTCATTACTGCGTTTAGAGTTTCCTCTTTCTTGCTTAATTGAGATGGGTAGATTTCAGTATATGGTGGATAGCCCTGCCCAGATGGAGGAATTTAGGGAAACATATCGCATACCTCAAGATGTGGGCTTGAGATATTGTCCTCCAGAAAGACTCCTAACAGATCGAAGGGTGGGCGAAGTTATAATCCCCATCATCGCCTTTCTAGAAGGGGGGATGACTATCCCTATGGGCCCCATTACCAATAATTACCTCCGAAACCATAAGCTTAGTCCTGAACAATGTGCGCCTAACGTCTTTAGAATCTTAGGAGTAATTGAGGATTTGAACTGTCATCTAAGATTGGGACTCACCTGGCTCGACGTGGTACATATGTACGAGTGTCATAGCCAGAAAGGAGCGGGATATTATCTTAAATCCCGATCCGACGATGTTAGGCTCGTCTCCTGCCTTCCCAAATCTAACAAAGGGATGAAAGACGACTATTTGATCGTCTCGGGCGCGTGGCATAACGGTCTTCATTGCCCAACCCAACCAAGAGAGCCAGGTGGGACTAACAGTAGATTTAGGATCTCCATTTTTTAGCAACTTTGTCTTCTCTTTGTATAATTATTTTCGAGTTTCTGACTAAGTTCTGTTGTGATGTTAACAGATAAAGAACACGTTTCTCCTCGGCTCAGCCTCACAAACGCTGCCGCTCTCAATTATTTATTACGATCAGAAATCTTTGTGAGTGAAGACGGGCAACTCCGGTCGGTTCCTCTTATTCTTGGTTACACGCCAAAATCGACCGATTTTCAGTCGGTCGACAACGCGATAAGACAGGGAGACTACCGCATCAACCGCATAGACGTTGCTCGGAAAGATTTTTTAGCTCCGTTTGATCTTGCCCCCATGCCACATCCAAATCCACAAGGTGTGCCATTGCTCCTCCAGCCAATTCAGCAGGTTCCCCTCGAACCAGTAGCAACAGGTGAAAAAGTTGCTTCTTCAACACCTTCGCTTGTCGAGCAGATTGATAGGTTCAAGTTCGAAGGAGAAGCTTCAGGAGGGGTTCAGGTTTTAGACGCCGAGGAAGAGACTGACAGGCAATCCAGCGTTCTCCCGGAGAGAATAGACGTGCCAGACGATTCTTCAGACGAAGACATGGTAAACCTGAAGGATCTGATGAAGAATAGGAGTACAAAAGCTGGGCCCAAAGAGGCTGGTACGTCTCAGCCAGTGGTTAGTCTTCCTCCTCCACCTCCTCAGGTTCCTTCGGATGTCAGCTCAAAGCGATTGCCAGATCCGAAGAAGAAGAGGCCCCTCGCCGATAATGAAGAAAGGGAGGTGGCGCCTCCAAAAGGAACCAAGCAACAGAAAGTGGTCAAAGACCACCAGAGCAAAAGGGCTTCGTCTACCGAGAGCCGAGATGACTCTCTGATAGCAGATGTGTGCCGAGGAACTCGCACCTGGTCTCCCAGGTTGGAATTAGATGGTGCTCCTATCCCCTAGGAGACCTCCCTCAGAAATTATAGTGGGGGGAAAGCAGGTCTCGTTGCTGAGACCTTGGAGCAACCACTGCTCCTCCCACGAGACATGGAGTCATACAGGCGCTTCAACTAGTATGAACTCTTCTTATCCCTTAAAAGGGACTTAGCCATGGTAAGTGACTTGATCCATTTCCTCAATTTAAGGTGCCAGCCCTTTCCATTCATCCCTTTTCTTTGCTTTATACTGAAGTTTTTCATTCTGCTATGCAGCTTACTCAGCAAGTTTATGTGGCTAAGGAATGGAACAAAAAGGCCTATACTGAAGCTCAAGCAGAGGCACACTCTCGGTCTGAGGCAGAAAAATCTCTAGGCAGTCTAAAGGAAGATTATGCTCATCTGTCTGAGCAGTTAAAAGAGATGACCAATTAGAGGAATAGCCTCGATGCTGGCCTTAAAACTACCGAGAAGCAGGCTGAAGAGCAACGCAAGCAACTGAATATGGCGAAAATCAATTTGGCAACGGAAAAAGAGGTGGTGAAAGGTCTTCGGGCTGAGCTTTAAAAGGCCAAGAAGACTGCCCGATTAGCCAAGAAGGATGCTTAGTTAGCCAAGGAGGCAGTCGTGGCTGAAAGGCAAGCAGCATATAAGCTGGGGGTGGAGGAGACTCAAGTTAGCCTTACTGAGCAGTTCGCCACGGTCTGCCAAGAGTACTGCGATATAACTTGGGGAAAAGCCCTTGATGCTGCTGGGATCTCTGCGGAATCTGACTTGAGGCAACCTGAGAGTAAATATTACGATCCTGATATTCGTGAACTCCCAGGGTCTGATTCCTCTCCCCCCATACAACTCCAAGAGGCTACGGAGCAATCCCTGATCGGCCAAGTCCCTCCTATCATCCCTGAGGCCCTCAAGGAGTCTAGTCAACCTGGTGATCAAGATAAGCCAACTGAGGATCCCAAGGAGTCTGGTAAGCCTGGCAGTCAAGATAAGCCAGCTGAGGATCCCAAGGAGTCTGGTCAGCCTGGTGGTCAGGGCAAGCGAGATAAGGCTCCCCAAGATAAGGGTAAGGACTTGGGAAAAAAGAAAACCCTTTCAGAATCCAAGGACCAAGCCCCAGAAGTTGATGCTACTCAGTCCAGTCAGGCTGCTGACCCTTTGGCCCCTCAGATGAAGGCTTAGACGTTTAGGAGTTTTTATTCCATACTTGTACTAGTTTTTCTTTTATGTAAAGGATTGTAAACTACTTTCTTTTGATCAATGAAATCATTTCTCTTTTATTTTTAGTGTCTTCGTTGCACATCTTATGAGACTTATTATTATTGCAAATAGCTATAAATCGTAATTGTGGTAATATAGGCAAACTTAACAATGATATCGTGCCAATGACGCAAACAACTTATTCAAATACTGGAAGAAATAGGTCATAGAATGCAATGAATGACATGAAGGTATTACATTTTTTCTTGAATACCTACGAGGAATATTGCTAAGCACTGATTTCGGATTATTCAAATACTTACGACTATGAGACGAGGTTATTTAGGCATGATTTGTTAAATTTATACATTGATAATGACTATAAGACAGTGTTAACCAACCCATATCATCTGGTCCGAGGACTTCAGGCATGATTGGATTTAAGTTTAAACACTTAGGAGAACTGTAAACGAGTGTTAACTAACCCAAATCATCTGATCCGAGGACTACAGGCATGATTGGATTTAAGTTTAAACACTTATGAGAACTGTGAACGAGTGTTAACTAACCCAAATCATCTGGTCCGAGGACTACAGGCATGATTGGATTTAAGTTTAAACACTTATGAGAACTGTAAACGAGTGTTAACTAACCAAAATCATCTGGTCCGAGGACTACAGGCATGATTAGATTTAAATTTAAACACTTATGAGAACTGTAAACGAGTGTTAACTAACCCAAATCATCTGGTCCGAGGACTACAGGCATGACTGGATTTAAGTTTAAACACTTATGAGAACTGTGAATGAGTGTTAACTAACCCAAATCATCTGGTCCGAGGACTACAGGCATAAGTGGATTTAAGTTTAAACACTTATGAGAACTGTGAACGAGTGTTAACTAACCCAAATCATCTGGTCCGAGGACTACAGGCATGATTAGATTTAAGTTTAAACACTTATGAGAACTGTGAACGAGTGTTAACTAACCCAAATCATCTGGTCCGAGGACTACAGGCATAATTGGATTTAAGTTTAAACACTTATGAGAACTATAAACGAGTGTTAATTAACCAAAATCATCTGGTCCGAAGACTACAGACATGATTGGATTTAAGTTTAAACACTTATGAGAACTGTGAACAAATGTTAACTAACCCAAATCATCTGGTCCGAGGACTACAGGCATGATTGAATTTAAGTTTAACCACTTATGAGAATTGTAAACGAGTGTTAACTAACCCAAATCATCTGGTCTGAGGACTACAGGCATAATTGGATTTAAGTTTAAACACTTATGAGAAGATTTCATATAACGAATTGGCATATTGATTGAAGAAAAGATTCGATTAATAATAGTACCTTTTGAGGTTATTTACATTCCAAGGGCGTGATATTACATGACTATCTAGGTCTTCTAAGAAATATGCCCCCAATACCAGCCCCTGAAGTAATGCGATACGGCTCTTCCCAATTGGGCCCTAACTTTCCCCAAGCTGGGTTCTTTGCAGTGCCCACGACTTTCCTCAGCTCCAAATCACCAGGCTCTAGAGGCCTTAGTTTTACGTTGGCATCATAGCCCTGCCTGAGCTTTTGTTGGTAATGTGCCAGTCGGACCATTGCATTTTTCCTCATTTCCTCAATCAGGTCTAAACTCTTCTCTAGCTGCTCATTGTTGCCGGTCGGACTGAATGAACTAGTTCTCAATGTTGGGAACCCAGTCTCCAAAGGTATGACAGCTTCAGCCCCATAGGTCATTGAGAAAGGGGTCTCTCCAGTAGATTTGCGAGGCGTAGTTCTGTAAGCCCAAAGTACATGTGGCAATTCTTCCACCCATTTGCCCTTCACATTGTCTAGTCTCTTCTTTAAGCCATTTACTATGACCTTGTTAACAGCTTCTACTTGCCCATTACCCTGGGGATAAGCAGGGGTGCAGTATCTGTTCATGATTCCCAGTTCGCTACAATAATTCCTGAATGCTTTGCTATCGAACTGTAGGCCATTGTCCGAGATGAGAGTATGAGGAACCCCAAACCGAGTGACAATATTCTTCCACACAAATTTCTGCACATCTACGTCCCTGATGTTGGCCAGCGGTTCAGCTTCGACCCATTTGGTGAAATAGTCTGTGCCGACCAGAAGGTATTTCCTGTTTCTTACAGCCTTAGGGAATGGACCCACGATATCTAAGCCCCATTGAGCAAAAGGCCATGGGCTAGATAGTGGATTGAGAGTTCCCCCTGGTTGGTGAATGTTTGGGGCAAATTGTTGACATTGATCGCACTTCTTAACATACTCGTGGGCTTCTTTTTGCATATTCGGCCACCAATAACCTTGAGTAATGGCTCGGTGAGCCAAGGACCTACCTCCAGTGTGGCTCCCATAAATTCCTTCATGTAGTTCTTCTAGTAGTAACTCAGCCGCTTCAAGATGCATGCATAATAAGTACGGTCCTAAATAGGAGCGTTTATATAATTTCTGGTCCTCGGATAGCCAGAATCTGGTCGCCTTCCTCCGAACTTTATCAGCTTCCCCCTTTTCTTCAGCCAAAATATCCTCCTTCAAGAATTTAACTATAGGATCCATCCAGCTAAGTCCGGCCCTGATTTGGTGAACTTGGACTACCTCTCTTTTTGCCTCTATATGCCCATGCAAGTCCTCGACGAGGATAACTCTCGGCAAATCTTGTGCCGAAGAGGTAGCGAGCGTGGCCAAAGAATCAGCATGTGCATTACCATTCCTGGGAATGTGCAGCAAATTGAAAGATTCGAACTTCGATTGCAGACATATAACTCGGCTCAAGTATCCCTGCATTCTTTCATCCTTCGTCTCAAACTCACCTTGTACTTGACCGACGACTAACCTCGAGTCCGAGAACACCTCTACTGACTTTCCTTCCATTCTTCGAACCATAGCCATTCCCATTAGTAGAGCTTCATATTCCGCCTCATTATTTGTTGCCGAGAAGTCCATCCTTAACGAATTTTCAATGATGATTCTTTCAGGGGATATCAACACTAGCCCCACTCCGGAACCTTTCTGGTTCGCTGCACCATCCACGTACACTTTCGAATGCAAGGGGCTTTGTTGAGAAATCATGCCAACTGATTTTTCATCCATGTCCGGTGTTGGCGTTACTTCTTCTAACTAGGGCTCCGTGAACTCGGCCACCAAATCCGCAAGGACCTGGCCTTTAACCGACGTGCGAGGCATGTATTTGATATCAAAAGCCCTAAGATCGTGCCCCATTTAGCAATCCTCCCAGTGTAGTCAACACTTCAGAGTATAGCCTTGAGTGGGAGCTATGTGAGAACAATGACTGTATGGGCTTGGAAATAGTGAGCTAGCTTCCGTGTACCAAGCACCACTGCCAAGATAGCCTTCTCCAGTGGCAAATAACGGATCTCGGCTTCATGCAGCGACTTACTTACATAATAGACTGGCCTTTGCACACCACAATCTGCTCGTATTAACACCAAGCTCATAGCATACGGAGCTACAGCAATGTAGGCAAACAAGACTTCATCTGGCTCAGGACTGGACATGATTGGTGGCCGAGCTAGATAGTCCTTAAGTTGCTGAAAGGCCACATCACATTCTTCAGTCTACTCAAATCCCTTCCATTTGTTGATCAATGAGAAGAAAAGTCTACACCTATCTGCTGATCGGGAGATGAATCGATTCAGAGCAGCAGTCATTCCAGTCAGTTTCTGAACTTCCTTGAGATTCCGAGGAGCTTGTAAATTGTTAATGGCCTTTATCTGATCGGGGTTAACTTCAATTCCCCTGTGAGTCACCATGTACCCCAAGAACTTGCCTGACCCCACACCGAATGAGCATTTGGAAGCATTTAGGCGCAGCTTGTACCTTCTTAGAACTTCAAAGGTACTTTCAAGGTCCTTCACATGTTCAGCAACAATCTTGCTTTTCACCACCATGTCATCTATGTAAATTTCGATATTTTTACCCAGCTGTGGCTCAAACATCCTCGTCATCATTCTTTGATAGGTAGATCCCGCGTTTTTCAAACCAAATGGCATCATCTTATAGTGGTAATTACCGATAGGGGTGACAAAAGCAGTCTTCTCCTGATCATCCAAGGCTAGTGGCATCTGGTGGTAACCTTGGAAAGCATCCAGGAAACTCATCCAAGGATAGCTGACAGTGGCATCCACTAGCTGATCAATTTTTGGCATAGGGAATGGATCTTTAGGATAGGCCTTATTTAAGTCAGTAAAGTCCACACACACTTGCCATTTCCCACTCTTTTTCTTCACCACCACAATATTTGCTAGCCACTCAGGATAAAAAACTTCCTTAATAGCTCCAACTTGTTTGAGCTTTGCTACTTCTTCTCTTACTGCATCAGCATGTTCCTTAGATGGGCGTCGAGGAGGCTGCTTTTTAGGGGTAATCAGTGGGTTGACCTTCAGATGGTGACATATGAATTCTGGATCTACCCCTGGGGCTTCGTAAGCGTTCCAGGCGAATACGTCAAGGTTTCTCTTAAGGAATTCTACTAACTCTTCCTTCTCCTGCAGAGGTAGCTGAGATCCAACTTGAAAAAAAATTTCTGGATTGTCTCCGATGATAACTTTTGTTAAATCTTCGCACCTAGTGCCCTCATCTGGATCTTCAACGGGCAATACCCGAGACTTTAATTTCTATAAACCCCTTTCGGCCTTGGACGAGGACTCAGCTTCAGGCTCATGTTGGATGGCAGCCACTAAGCATTGTCTGGCTGCAGACTGATCTCCCCGGATTTCACAAACTTGTCATTCAGATGGATACTTAACTTTCTGATGCAAAGTAAAGGAAACAGCCCCTAGTGTATGAAGCCAAGGTCTGGCTACAATTGCCGTATAGGCGAATACACATCTACAACTATGAAATCCACCTCTGAGCCGGTCTGCACAGGTAATTGTATCTGGCCTTTTAGGGTGACAACTCTTCCTTCAAAACTCACCAGGGGGGAATTGTATGGTGTCAAGTCTTGAGGCTTCAGGTTTAGCCCCTTATAGAGATCAGGATACATTATTTCCACCGCACTACCCTGGTCCACCATTACCCTCTTCACGTCATACCCTCCAATTCTAAGAGTGATTACTAAAGCGTCATCATGGGGTTGGATGGTCCCAATCTTGTCATCATCCGAGAACCCCAAAACCGGCTGAGCGCCCGATTTAGCTCTCCTCGGACCTTGGCCAAAATCCCCTACGGGTGACCGGGCTACCGACATAACCTTCGATGGCCAGGATCCTGTTCTCCCCGGCGCGATGAAAATGACATTAATAGTTCCCAATGGAGGCTTTGAAGAGCCATCTCTTCGGGGCTCTGAGTTCATCTGGCTTCCTCGGCCACTAGAGTGGTGTAAAAGGTGTCTTAATTTACCCTCGTGGACCAGCTGGTCCAAGTGATCCCACAAGCTCCTGCAATCCTCTATGGTATGCCCATGGTCTTGATGGTACTGGCAATAGAGATTATGATTACGCCTCTCAGGGTTCCCCACCATCTTATTCAGTCACCTAAAGAATGGTTCATTCTTGATCTTTTTCAAAACTTGGTGTACTGGCTCTTTGAATACAGTGTTGACTGCTTGAGGATTTGTTGATCCTGATTGCCCAGCAAAATCTCTCCGAGGCTTACTGTTATTGTAACGGTTCGACCTAAAATCCCTCCTCTCTTGGGGGATAACCTTGTCTTTTCCCTTCCCTTGCTGTTGATCTTCTTCAACCCTTTTATACTTTTCAATACGGTCCATGAGTTGATGCATGTTAGTGACTGGCTTACCAGTTAAGGACTTCCTCAAACCATGGTCATTGGGAAGGCCGAGCTTAAACGTGCTGAGGGCCATTCCATCAAAATTGCCCTCTATGTTATTAAACATCTCCCAGTATCTATCTAAATATGTTTTTAAGGTCTCACCCTCTTGCATACTCAAGGATAGCAGTGAAGATAAGGGCCTAGCCACTCTTCGACATGTGACAAAACGGGAACCAAATGCTTGAGTGGGCTCTTTGAAAGAATTGATGGAGTCTGCTTTCAGGCTGTCAAACCACCTCATTGCAACCGGTCCAAGACTGGAGGGGAAGACCTTGCACATCAGAGCTTCATCTCTAGAGTAGACAGCCATCCTTTGATTAAAGTGACTCACATGTTCCACAGGGTCTGTTTTACCATTATAGATGGTGAATGTCGGCTGGTTAAGACGTCGAGGGAGTCTCGCTTCTTCAATCCTGCGCGTAAAAGGTGACCTAGAGATTTGATTCAAAGCCTTGCTCATAGCGTCGTTCCCTACGCCTCCACGTGATGGGCTTCGAAGTTGCCTCTTACGATGATGCTCCTCTTCATAGGAAAAGGATTCACTGACTGGTATTCGAGATCTCTGCTTATAAGTGACGTCCTGTTCGTCATCGGAATCTTCATCAGAATACGAAGAAATCTGTTTCCTCTTTGCATGGCGTAACTACCTTTTTAGCCTTTCAATCTCTAGTTGCATATTATGGTTCTTCTCTGCATGAGACACATGACTTCCACCATGTGACTGGCCTTGACCAGTATGCGCAATGTGCACACTACCTTCACGATCTTGTCTCCTCTCCAAATTAAGAAAATGGTCAACGTGTTGGGATGCCCTAGATTCTGCTGGTCGTTGCCCTGGTTCAGCCATTATCAACTGTTGCTTCCACTTTCGCTCAAACTCTCCCCACAGACGGCGCCAATTGTAGGGTCAGTTTTTGTATCCCAACCCCAAAAGGTTTGGATTATGAGCCCAATGAACCCAAAACAATGAATTTGTAGAGAGTGGGTGAAAGAGCTAGGTTGGTTGTGAATTAAACAATAGTTAACTATGGTATTAAGGGATGAACTAACGTAGAAACACACTTGAAAACTCAACAAATGGATGTTCGAAGAGGTGTATTATTGAATGAAAGGTGATTACAACTCTTAGAGCTACAGTAAAGTTATTCTCTTCTGCTTTTTCATTTTCTTCCCATCCCCCTTTGTCAGAGGCTTCTTCACCTTATATAGCATCCTCCCCCATCATCTTCATCATCCACTTGTTCTTCATCTAAGCATCCACTTGAGTACATGTTCCGTCAGGTATCTTCTTTAGCTCTCTGTGAGTGGTGGTAGCTGAGATTATACTGTTCAGGGGTCTTCTCCACATTAATGCGGCCAAAAAAGCAGCTGTAGTGCATTTAATATGGTGGTTGCAGCTTGTCTTCTAGATATTTTTCTATTCCTATCATCTCCATACGTGCCTGAAGCCTATCCTTATCATTGGAATCGTTAGGAAGATTACTTGAACATCCCATGTATCTGCTTGACCAAGACTCTTTGTATCTGAGGAGAATGACCTCTTTGGACCAATGGTGATCTCTTCGGACTATACACCTCCTTCATTTCTAGGTATCTCTCTTCCACATGGATTCCTTCTCAACCGTTTTCTTCTCTTCTGACACACAGTAATCTTCAAATAGGGCCCCAGGCCCATTACATAAGGTTGAGATTTTACCCCCCACAAGTTCTATTTAATAATGAGAAGCTTGGACTCACACGTAACAGATGTGTTAAAATAACTGTTAAATGATCAAATTTTATCATTTATTATCAACTTAAAATTTTAGAACTATCGATAATTTATCAAATAATACGCGGAAAAAAAAAAACCATTAATCATACTATGATAGAAAATTCATTCAAAATCAGAAGTACACTAATATCAAGAAAATTAGAAGAGCTTACTTTACCAGAAGCATACATATTTTTCCATTAAATCAAAAATGCTTTGAAATGTCAGTTTATTTTATAATGTTGTTAAATTCATTTGAATATATGATTTTAATGATTATGCTGATGATGATAGCAGTAACTAATAAAAAATAACAATAATGAAAATGTTTACATCAGCTTGAATAAACGCAACAACGGCTTGAGCTTGTTTACATCAACTAATAATGACAATAAATAAGGATCATAGACTTCAAAAGAATTAACAATAATAAAGATCACACATCATAGTGTTTGCATCAGCATATGAGTTCTTTTAGTGGTTGTTACCATTAGGTTCATGTAAAAGTAATTTTTTTTGGGTATAGTATACCCTTGGAGCATCAGTATTTGGAATTGTAAATTTCAGATATGCTAAATTTTAGAATCAAATCAATAAAAAGATGCATTACTCAAAGTTGTAATTGTAAAAAAATTTACAACTTAGCTACAATACCATCCTAAATTTAGGATAGTACAGTAGCAATGTTCCAAACCAAAAATAATATTTTTTATTCCCTACCTAAAATATCTACATCTCTCTCTCTCTCTCTCATGGTGGTGTTTTTTTTTTTTGGTGTGGGTCGTGGGTCCGGCATGGATCTGGTGGCGGCGTGGGTCTT
Organism: Quercus aquifolioides; assembly: GCA_019022515.1. Classification (NCBI taxonomy): domain Eukaryota; kingdom Viridiplantae; phylum Streptophyta; class Magnoliopsida; order Fagales; family Fagaceae; genus Quercus; species Quercus aquifolioides. Next base: position 21,110,929 of record CM032328.1, on the reverse strand, counting down.
GTTGTAGTGACGTGGTTGTTGCTAGGCTGTGGCGTGGTCCTGTGATGGAGGTGCAGTGGTGTGGGTCCTATGATGGAGGCGCAATGGCGTGGGTCCTATGATGGAGGCGTAGTGCATGGGTCCAATTTTTGTTTGATTTTGGTGGTTCTGATTTCGGTGATGTTGTTGGATTGGTGGCAGTATCTTAGGTTTTATTGGTCATTTGTGGGTTTTATGTTGGCAGCGGTGAGTGATTCACAGTGAGGTAATGGTGTTTTGGGTTTTGGGTGATTTTTTTGGGTTTGTTCGTGGTGGTGGTGGTGGTAGCAAGTGGTTGCAATGGAAGTGGCAGGTGGTTTGGATTTTGGATTTTATTTGGGTTTTGGGATTTATTTGGGTATTGGCTTTGAGTTTTTGTTTAGGTAATTGGGTTTTGCTTGGGTATTATGTTTGGGTTTGAATCGGTAGCTATGCCGGTGGGTGGTGCTATTGGGTTGCTCGGTGGTGATAGGTGGTCAAGAGAAAGAAAGAGAGAGACAAAAATTAGAGAGAGAAGAGAGATGGGAGAGAATAGAGATGGTTTTAGGATTATTTTATTGTGTAGATATATTATTTTAATGTGTTGTATGGTAAAATAAAAGTTGGGATGTTTGGTGTATTGTAAAATGGTATGGTATAATAGATAAAGTAGCTTTTGAAATGGTAAAATGAGATTTTTTTAGAAATCAGATGTTAATGCTCTTATATTCTTCACCAAAATATTCGGTTATTTGCAATGATAATGATTTCTCCCAAGAGGGCCAAGACTGATATTTGTCAATTGTATGTGTTAGGATCTTAATTAGTTTTGTTGGAAAATTTCGTGTATTTTTTTTTTTTTTTTTTTTTTTGTATTTAATTTGTTCAATTTTAATGTATCTTGTATATTGTGTGGATATACAGGTATTTGTATTAGTAGGTTGGAGTAGGCCAGTGCTAAAGATTGAACAATACACCCAATTGATATATGAATAGAAAGAGAGAGCCTTCAAACCCTAGAGAAAAACGTAGAGCAATCTCCTTACCTTATTACTCTCACAATTCATTAAGAGGTGACTAGAACCATCACATCCAATTCAAATCTCAGAGTTGTTGGTGTTGATTGGCACTTGGGAGTCATTGGAGCAACCCATATCCAACCATGGTGTTAAAGATGCAATTGGTGGTTGATTGTGGATCTAGTAGCTTGAATAGAGAAAGGACGTGTGAAGTCAATTGCTAGCAGAAGCTTGGTCGGCGTGAGTACAAGTTTGCCGTATCTCAAAAAATAGTGGATCACTTTGGGCAATTAACTATGGAGAAGTTTTTTTGCCTAATTTTTAGATTTCCTCTTTGATAATTCATCCACTGTTTTTCTGTGGTATTGTGTCTTCAAATTTTTGTGGTTTTTTACATTTCTAGCACTCAAATGTGTTTTATCCATGCTTTATGTTAGCATCCATAATCAATAGGTTAATCACTTAAACGGTTAAACTTTTTGTTAATTGATAGATTAGCCTTAATTGATTAAACTGTAATTTAAAGTTATGATCAAAATATCTACCTAGATTGGATTAGGTAATTTCTCAGTATGTAATATATATTTTTATTATAATTATTAATCTTGGCTTCTTCAAAATACGCCAGCTACTTATCATGCACCAATGACCAACTTCCCCATCAGTCCATGGAACTTTGGTGCTTTTCTCTTAATTACCAATTCAAAATCGCCAACATGCTTCTTATGTTAATTACTTTACAATAACTTAGAATTTGGATGCATCTTATGCTAATTACTTAATTAAGAATGACTCTGAATTTAGAGCTAACTCATACACTTAGGCCCTGCATTGTGAATGGAATACATATTTTTTATGAAGACTTCTTCAAATATGCCAGCTACTTACCCTGCGACCAACTTCCCCGTCATTACATTGAACTTTGGTGTTTTCTCTTAATTACCAATTTAAAATCACCCACATGCTTCTTATGTTAATTCATTCATAATGACCTAGAATTTGGATGCTTCTTATGTTAACTACTTAAGAATGACCCTGACTTGGATGCTTATGCTTCTTTGACCACGCTAGAGGCTGCTAACTCATACCTTTAGTCCCTACATTGTGCAGTGGTAATAGAGGTTAGGTTCACCAAATAATAGGCCGCCAGAGTTTTTGTCCCAACCTAGCTATAGCTTTGTTGTATTTTCTTATGGAAAGTCAAGCTTATTCCTTTGAGAGAAGATATCTTGTGCATTGCTTATGCTAAGAGTACATAATAAAATAATTATTGTCATTGAAGGAATCACTAACCCATGAAGCCTTTGACAACAAACTTATGGCATAGCCTTATGAATGCCAAAGACCAATTCCTATGCCCATACACACGTGCCCATGAGATAGAAGAGTTTTGTATGAATGGAATTTCATATATATACATATATAATCATAAAATATAATGTCTTATAGAGAAAGTCCCTGCAATCTACTTGTGTAAAATAGACTAGGATATTGGGTTTGACCGTTTGAGTTGCGTAATTGTGTGCTCAATCAAGTTTAGTGCATTGAAATGATGGCAACAATATAGCCATACCAAACGCAACTAATAGGTTTTTCTCTTTGGTGTTCACTTTTCATCATGTTTGGAGTGATATAGATCTGGGTTTAACTAGTTAAGTGGAGCTGTTATGTTGGGCACAAAGAAGAAAAGAAAAGATAGGAGAAGAAAGGAAAGAAATTTTCTTTCCGAAGTGTTTGGTTTGTAAAACTAAAGAGGAACTAAAAAAGAAAATAAATATTCTCGTTATGACTACGAGAGCATTCACATCCGGAATTGCAAATGCCATATCTAAGCTTCATTTAGCATTTTTCCCTCAAAAACCTCCCACATCCGGAATTGTAAACACCAACTATTGCAAAAAATTTTGCAATAGTGCTACAGTGCAATTCTAAAGATAGAATTGCACTGTAGCACAATTCTAAAAAAAAAAGTAATATTTTATTGTGATGGTGATTGGGAGAAAGAAAAAATAAATAATGGTGATTGCGGGAAATATTATTTTATTGTGTAGATATATTATTTTAATGAGTAAAATAGGAAAATAAAAGTTTGGGATGCTAGAAGTATTGTATAATGGGATGGTATAATTGATAAAGTAACTTTTTGGCATGGTAAAATAGAATAGAGTAGCATTTCCTGATGCTAATGCTCTGAGTACCACCACTTCAAAACTTTCTTTTTCCTTCCTTCTTGGCTTTCCTCAAATTCCCATTAACAAAATAAAGAAATTGTTTTCTTTTCCCTTGTCTTCTTTACTTTCCAGTTTCACCCTCTTCCCTTAAACTAAACATAATCTAAATCAGAAAAAACAAAAAACAAAAGGATATCTTAATCTTTCATTAAAAAAAGTCCAAACGCATTACATTAAAAATCCAATTGTGGGTCTGATTGATTTTTTTTCTATCTACAATCTACTAGTCTAGTACTAGCCCAAAAATATTCAAACGCATTACATTATATAAATAAAAATAGTCCATTACCTAATACTGGCGTCTAAATGGGCTCATAATCATACATATTCTCATTGTCATTGCAGAAATAAAAATTGTAAGAATGATTGAGCACTAATTAAGGTAAGCTTTAACGACTACAAAGTTAGGGTCCCAGTTACCACTTACCTTATTAACTTCTTAATCTTCTCCAAAATTCTTCTTAACCTTATTAGTCATCATAGATAATGATGTTTTACATTCAAAATTGTTTCTTAGATAATGATAACTTTTTCTTCTCAAAAAAAAGAAAAGAAAAAGGATAATGATAACTTTTAGGGCCAAAAGGAACCTTTTTGAGAATAGCCTAATATTTGTCGTTTTTTTCAAAGGCGTAGGTCTTTTGTCCAAAATAAGAGAAGTGTAGGTATAGACTATAGACTGTATATAGACTGTAGAGCGCAAAGTATTATTTTAAAATATGGAAAAGTTTAAGACCATAAATTTTTTCACAACTTTGTGTTACAATTGTGACGTTACATAATGTAATTGGTGAAGAAAAAATAGTAGGTTTAACCACTCATAATCTGTCATGTCAGAATTGTGGTAAAAAAGTTCTGAAATAATTTATGGTTCTAAAACTACTCCTAAAATATATATAGGATTTAGTTAACATTAAATAAGAGAAGTGTAGGTATAGAGTATAGACTATAGAGTGTCTAGTATTCTTCTAAAATATGGAAAAGTTTAAGATCACAAATTTTTTCATAACTTCTTGTCACAACTATGACGTAGTAGAATGTGATTGGTGAAAAAAATGGTGGGTCTATGTGTAAGTGATGGTTAACTACTCACAGTCTGCCACGTTAGAGTTGTGGCAAAAAAGTTGTGGCATAATTTGTGGTCCTAGAACTACTCTTAAAATATATATAGGGTTTGGTTAACAGGAACTCTCAAAGCATTTTTTTTAATAAGGGAAGTGTAAATATAGAGTATAGACTATAGAGTTTGGTTAACAAGTACATAGAAGTCTATAAACTCTCAAGGCATTTTGTAGTCCTAGACCTACTCCTAATATATATATATATATATAAGCAAGACTTAAGTACAGTACTTAGGTGTTGTTCTTTAGGTTCCATTCTTAAAATTATGTCTAGTGGATTTTTTTTCATAGAAAGGAAGTGATTTTTTAATTAAGTAGCCACATGGCTGAATTTTAAGAGGGAAACTTAAGGAACAGCACCTAAGGTACTGTACCTAAATTTTGTCATGCATATATAGGGTTTGGTTAACAAGTACTCTCAAGACATTTTTTAATAAATAATTTTAAGAAAGTTTTAATAGCACTTTTATAAGAAATATAAAAGGCTGTAAAAAAAATCAACTGGTTTTATATTTTCCCATAAATTTTCTCATGTAATTGTTCTTTTCCCTTTTGCAATTTTATTGTAAAAGTTGTTTTAAATGGAAACAGGGAAGACATTCGTAGTTTGGTACACGAGATGTTGGGCCGAATTCGGATCTTTGTACAACTTAAGAAGCGGAGTAAAATGGCATTATTGAGCTTGGGCTGGGGCAGGCAAAAATCAGCTGAACCCATTCCCATATTTGAGATCAACAGTGATTTTAGCCCACAATTGATTCTCTACTCGTTAGGAAATTACTAAAAATTATTGTAGCCCATCATCTAAATGATCCAACAAGATAACTAATTGGGCCGTAAGGGTTTAATGGACCCAGAAAAATTTTCTGTCGAAAATCATGCCCAATTGCCCATACAAATGGACGATTCTTTTGTTTTTCCCCATATTCTTCAATCAATGCCCAAATGAGAAAAGCAGAAATCAAATTAAATTGGACCTATATGAAAAAGAGCCCAAGTTGAAAGATCAAACTTTCAATAATATTCTGTATAAAAGAACTTCTCTATTTAAAATATTCATATCTAAAAAATGGATTATTTTCATTTTAAATAAAATTGAAAGGACTATGTTAACCCAAAAAAAAAAAAAAAATAGTGAAATTGTTATAAATAGATGCATAAGTAATAAAGTTATTTTCTCAAGCACTCTTGGTGCTTGCCATTGATATTTGCTTTGAAGTAACAACAATTTTGATTCTCAAATTTCTGGAATTTATTCAATGGGAAGTTGAATCATTAGCAGAGAAATAAAAGAGAATTATTCATGCATATTAATGCAAGTCTTTTAGGTCTAGATTTGGTCCACGAATCCTATAGTTCCACTTGTAAGGACTTTAATCAATATCGTTTACCATTCAACTTCAATATGGGACCTTGTTTTTTCTACAAGACTACACCATTCAACCAAAAATTACGCAATTCTGGAAGGAAAAAATGGGCCATAATACAATAATGTTATTTGTCTTTCTAATTTGTCCATTTATTAGAGCATCTGCACTAGATGTGCTAAATGTGTCAAATACCAAATATTTGACACACCAAACACCAAAAACCCCATTTTATCAGATGTTCCAAATCTTATAAAATTTGCAACATGTTACAGTATCCTCACAAATTTGCCACGATACGGATATATGTGGCATATGCTTTTATTATTTTTTTATTCCTCTTCTCTCTCATCTCTCCGTCAGTCTCACCCTCAAACCCCAATCCTCTCCTCTCTCTCACCCCAATCCTCTCCTCTCAAACCCCAACCCTCACTACTCTTCCATGCTGACGCTGACGATCACTTCCACGTTGATCTCTCTCTAGCAATGGTTTTTTTTTTTTTTTTGCTATGGTTTGATGGGTGGGTTTAGACGGTGATGTGTGGGTTTAGATTGTGTTGGCTGGGTTCGGTTCCGACAAAGGTGGGTGGGTTCAGATGGGCTAGGCTATGGGTTCCAATGGATAGGTCGGCGGTGGGTGGGTATGGGTCTGTTGTGTTGATCATTGAAGCTTTTGTGGTTGGTTGTAATGTCGGTGTTGATGACAGCAATGATGAGGCCGGAGTCTGGGTTGACGGCGATGAAGATGGTGGGTTTGGAGTTTGGGTTGACTTGGATTAAGAAGGTTTTGGGTTTGGAAGTGGGTGTGGGTGAGGGTGTGGAGACGGTGGGTTTGTCGGGGTTTGTGGTTGAGGTGGTGGTGGTGGTGGTGGTGGTGGTGGGGCTTCCGATTTGATGTTGGTGGGCTATGGGTTTGTTTTGAATTGTGTTTTGGGTTGTGGATGAAGATGGTGGTTGTGTGGTGATGGTTGTTGGTTGTTGGCAGCAGTGTGGTGGCTGTTGATTGTGTTTGATGAGTTGTAAATATTATTTTAATGTATAGTAAATATTATTTTAATGTATAGAATTGAATGATAAAACATGTAATAAATGAGATATTGTAAAATGATGTGATAAAATAATAAAGTAGGCCTTTAATATGGCAACATGACATAAATTATGCCACAACTGCTGTGGATCCTCTTACTTCTTTTAAGTGCAGTATTTTGCTTGCCATAAAATATATTGACCAAGAAAACAAAAAAGAAAATTATGTCAAAAGCTACAAATATATCATTATCATTGAGGGGTTAGATTTGTTTTGTGTAGGACAAACTTGAAAGTTGAAACAAGTAAAGCCCTTCCCATCAGCAAACTTTGAAGAAGAACTTATACTTCTATAGTGCCAAACTTGGAGGAAAAAAACAAACTAAGCATGCTATTTTTTCAGCCAAATTTTGGCCCAAATAAGTTTCTTAAAATTGGTAATTGCTTTCACGTGACTGTGATTGATGACGTTTTGTTTTTAAAGTTTTTGAATGATGACCCCATTTTAATTAATAAAAGTGAGAAAAATTGTTCCCTGAATGGAGTAGGATTGAATGAAACTAGTTATGCTAGTGAGTTTGTTCACCTAATGTTACATTTCTATGGATGACTAGCTACAACTATTATATCTAAAACCCAGCTGCCTGATTTTATTGTGGTATAAGGCATTTATTAAAAGCTCTTTGCCTTCAAGAAAGGTCAATGGCAGTTGCCTAATACTTTGTACAGTGGTTGGTCTGGTCCTGCACCCATGTAAGGAACCTGCTTCCCTAGGTTGATTTGGTGACTAGTACATTCCAAACAAAGGTTTTCTTATTTTTATTTTTAATGTCATTTAATATAATAGGGTTGGACCTTTTGTGTCCTGCAAATCACTCAAAAGGCAATAAGAAATGAAAATGAAGCTTATTACCCCAGTAATGCTACTTATATGATGACATTGAATTATTAACTATTGGAAACATTTGTTTATTGCTTCTCTCTTCTATTTTTCATAAAAATAACACCTTTCATAGTGCTTTATTCAATGCAGTTGTTTGTTTTAAAAATAATTCTCTTTCTCACAATAATTTCACAACTGTTGAAGTGATTATTTGTTAATAATAGATAATAAAATGATGTTGGTGATTATTTGAATGAATAGATTATATTTTACCACATCATCAACATTTTTTTTTAAATGTTGACTAACATTATGTTGGTATTTATGTAATTTATTTATTATATAGCAAAATTCATTCCAATCATTTCAAAATAAATGAATAAGATTTTAAGAACTCAAGACGAAATTACCTTAGGAACTCTAGAGTAATATAATTTAATTTTAAACTATTTATTTTAAGAATATCTTTCAACATTGACAAATATAGAGCCTTACTAACAACATAATTGCCTAATGTTCGTAATAACTCAATGGTAATAGAGTCATTTGTGGTACCTCATGTCTGTGGTTCAATTTCTATCTTTCATTATTCACTATCTACCTTAAAAAAAAAAAAAAAAATTCCTCTAAAAATGCAAATATATCAATTTAGAAATTTAAATGTTGGCTTGCATTTCATTAACTATCACAATTATGTTACCAAATAATGATTGGCCAATATAAATGAAAAAGAAAGTTAGAAACAATCCTTTCATGAAAGTTTTGACTATTTATATTTTTATGCAAAGTTTGTGGTTTTAATAACATGATACATGAAAATCATCAAAAAGAGACTTATGACTTAATAGCATTATTATCCAATCAATTCTCTTATATATGGAGGAGAATTTGGATTAGAATTCGTTCTCCCTCCACTTGTTGTTGAAAAGGAGAAAAAAATCATAATTGTTTAAACTTTATATCATGCTATCTAAAAGCCATGTGTATTCCGCACACCTAATTATTGGCAGTGTTGAAGTGCTCTTCACGTCCTTGTTGAAAAGAATAATTACATTCGTATTAAAAAATAAATAATTCCCAAGCCCATGCAAAGAATGCTACCTTTGGATTTTTTTTTTTTTTTTTTAATTTATTTAAAACGTATGCATATATAGAACAGGTCTAACTGTCCAAGGAAAAAAAATAAATGATAATTTTTATGAAAATAGTCTTTTGATGGTTGAGTAGATCCTCCAAAATTTGGCCTGGAAAAAAGGAGTGCATGAGGGTGTGGTTTTGTTCATGCACTTGCACCACTAACATTGTTTTTGTTTTTGTTTTTTTTGTTTTTTTTGTTTTTTTTTTTTTTTTTTGATAACCACTAACCTTTAATTTACTACCCTAACCCTCTTTGCTTTCCTGGTACAGATTGGAAAAAAAAAAAAATGCTCTTTCTAATGATGATTATTGATTACTTTTTCTCCCTGAACTTAAAAACTTCTCACTATACTAGAATGTTTTTTTTTTTTTTTTTTTTAATCCTAATTATCGGCAACGCAGACACCATCCTTTGTCCATGAAACTACACAGATCATTGTCATTCATCATTTCATGTATTTTTCTTTTTAGGTAAAGGAAAAATTTAAGAAATACACAAATGATAAGAGGGGGGAATTTGAAGTTTGGTTATGAGAATAGACCATATCACTTAAGTTTCAGGCCTCTTACCAAACGGATGAGACATGAGTATTACCAAGTCATCCATTGTTATTTTACCTATATAAATATGTTGGTAATGTTTTGATTATAAAACTAAATTTTCTCTCATGTTGATAAGATTTATTCATGAGTCCCTTATTCCACACTCAAAAAAAAATTGAAATGCTAAGACATTTCAACATTTTTTTTTTTTAGGAAATCGATAGTACACTTTATTGGTTTAATATCACAGTGTACAATTGGAAAGAAAAAATATAAGCATTTTTCAAACCAAGAATAGGTTTTCCTTTTTCTTTGGCAACATTAGCAAAAGCTAGAGCAGTTCTATTACATTTCAAAGGCACACTAACAAAAGAAAAAAAAAATGTAAACTTTCACAAATAAAATTAATGTCTTCTAGAGGGATGACTCTGTCAGAATTGAGAAGATCCACAAGGTCACTAAAGCTAAAAGCTAAAAGCTAGTTAGAACTTATTAATAATACTAAAAAGTGCAATGAAACCTATGAATAGTACTAAAAATAAGTTAAATAATAATTAAAAAATCTGATTTTTTCGACTAATGTCAAACGCAGCTTAAATGTACTTCATGCAATAATGTATTCCCAAAATAAAGTAAAAACTAAATTAAAGTAACTCTTACAGGGCACATTTGTAACTCAACATAAACAACCGAACTCCGTTGTTAAAGAATTCATGAACTTAATCATAAATTTTTTGATGAACAAACTTTTAATCATAATTTAATCCTATGTAGTGGTATTTAGTATATGTCACTTCTAAATTAATTATAATAAAAAAAAACCCTAAAACTTAATTAATTCAATGAAAAAAAAAAAAAAAAAAAACCAAAAGTACATGGCAAAGGAACACGTGTAAATCCTATGTATATAAATTAAGCACACTGAACAAAACTTAAAACAGAAGCACAAGCACAAAGCCATACATGAAACGAGAAAGAAACATAACTTGAAACTGAAAAGCAGAATTAAAAAGCTGCTTATCTTTACAAAAAAAACTCTGTTTTTAAAACTTTTAAAAAGGCTTTTCTTGCTTGCTCTGTTTCATTCAAAAATGGAAGTACCAGCAAGTACCGTGTCGTATCGTATCGGACTCAACGAGTCGTATCGGCCACTGCCTTCTGTGTACCTTGCCTTCTTCTCCATCTGGGTCTTCTCCGCTTGTTCTTGGACCATCAATACCTACAAAAACCGCCACTTTCAGGTCCTTTTTCTTCTTCTTTTAACTTTTTTTTTTAAATTTCCTAGTTTTATTCAAATAGTATGATTGGATATGGAATTTGAGCGTTTTGGTTTGATGGGTATGTTTCATTTCGTTTCAAGTTTTGGTTTTTAAACTTTTCAGTTCATGGGTTTTTTTTTTTTTTTTGCCTTTATGCTCTGTTTGGATGCTGAGAGAAATGTTAGGAAGACAGAGAGAATTACTATTTTCTTTTTGCAGGATTTGGGGCCTGGGCAAGCTTGAATACAATAATCCTTAGCTTGATTTTTTTTTCTTTTTTTTAGGAGTCTTTTTTATCTGTATATGTTGGGGAGATAACACCACAATATTGTTCTCTGTTTGCCTTTTGGGAAAACTATGTGCTATGAAATAAAATTACGTTTTGATCCTCTACTTTCATGGCTCTTTTATCTTTTGTTTCTATTAATGAAAAGTTCTCCCTAATGACGCTAAATAACTAAGTCATGCTATGTTCAGCGGGGAATTCTGTTTTCCTTGGCGCCAGTCAATGAATTCTATTTTTCAAAGACATTTACTTTATAGCTTTTCAACCAATTGAGCAACAAATTAGTAAAGTTCATGATTTCTCGTTTGTCTCATTTTACTTTTAATCTCTAGGAAATGTATGCTTTTATTGGATTTTTTATGTAATTTTTTTTTTTATATTGTTATACTAGAGCAGACGAATAATTTGCAGTGGACACTGGCGTCTGTTCCATTGATTAAAGCATTACAACTTGCCTTATCTTTCCTATTTTGGTAAGTTCTTGTTGCTGTCAAATCGTGAATTTTAGCTTAAATTTATTGAGAGAATAAAAAATAAAAATAAAGATGCGTTTAATTTTTGGCCTTTCAGTTTATTGCATCTGTGTATCATTAATTTCCACCTCATTAATGGTGCTGGATGGCTACTACAAGCTACATTATGTCAAAGAAGATATTTCAATAATTAGGAGGTAGCTGCTAAGATATCTGAAATGGAGCTTATGTAGCATCACATACATGAGAAAATATGTGATTGAACTACCTTTCATAATTTTTATGATTTTGTTTGTTCTTTTTTAGCATGATAAAGGGGAGGGGGGTATAAAGAACCTAAACTTTCAGGACCTAATTCATGAGAGCAAAACCTTCTCTAAACCCTATTCTAACATTTCAAGCAGAAGGAGAGGGATGTGTTGTAAAATCAAATCAATGATAAAATAAATGAAGTTGTTGTCTGTGGCTGCTATGTGGAAGATGATGTGACAATTTCTTAAGGTGGTTATGTAACTTATGTTGTAACTTATGAGGCACATAGTTTAGGTTGCCTCTATAGCTCATTTTAGTCTGCAAAATGATAACACGAACTGTTATTAGCATCTGGGGCAAGGTAATGTGTATTTGACGTTTGTATGGTTTAATCACTTCAAATTATCCTAACATTTCAAGCACTGTTCTTGCAGGTATTCGTGCTTCAATCTTCAGGTATGTTCACTGTGGATGTCATTTGGGGTCTACATAACTGGAGTGCTCTTTCAGACAGCTTGTTTCGTGTCCTTTTTGCTCATTTCTCATGGTTACTGCATCATGTGTGAGCGCCTTTCTGTAACTGAGCGTCGCACTACAGCTGCACTTGGGTGTGTCTTTTACTTGACTCTTGTTGGTTACAGAGCTTCTGTACCTTACTTCTCTGTGAGTTTCTTAGCTGCTTAATCCATTGTGTTCTTAAATTGTCATAATCTGCTAACTAATGCAAATTTTAAGCCAGTATATAATTTTTCTGGCCAAGATACTAATTCTGTTGTAACTCACTGTGGCTCAGGTTCTTCTGCTGCTCAATTATTTTATATCATTCTATGTGATTTTTCACCATATATCTCAAAATCTGTTGGTATTACGGGAGCAGTTGAGCTTCATAGAGGACGAGGATGTTCATACAATGCATGATGCAGTGTATACAAAGTACATGATGTTCAAGTAAGTATTGAATAAGAAATTAAAGAATAAAGAAAGAAAGAAAGTTTGTAACTGTTTTATGTTCCAAGGTTGTAAATTGTCGGCTTCAACGAGAATAATATTTTGAAATTTGTGTGCTATTTTCTTTTGTGTTATACAGGAAATTTCAGGCTACAATGCAGATAGTAGCTTTGGCAGAAACTGTGGTATGAATTTATTGATTTTCTTTCCAATTTATATATCATTATGAATATTTGGGAACATTCCTTGAGAAGCATTTTATTCTTCAGATATACATTAACATGGATAACTCATCAGAAACTTACTGGCTTCGCTTGCTAGTTCGTGAATGGGCACAATTCTGCATCTTTCTGTATATTGGGTATGTATGAATTGCTTGATTCTGCAAATATGGCCTCTCTAGAAACATGCCAATTCTTGGTGATTTCTGAACTCAGAGATCCTACCACATTGTTTGTCCTCCAGCCATGTCAATGTTGTAACTGTTACTTATTTCTTACAGGTGGATTTTCAGATCACAGGACTTGACACCAGGATTCTCTGTTATGCCAAATTTGAAGTCTAAAGGGGAGACTGTGGTGCCTCCCATCTATAGTATTGTAAGTCAATTTCAGATTTAAATACTGTAAGAAGCTTAGGTTCCCTTCATAGAGTTGGAGGCAAGTGGTTTAAGATAATTTTTTAGCAATCACACGCCATAAATCAGTTAATACAATCTTTGAAGTTAATTGATGCATGTCACTTCATTCTGTGTAAAACGAATATTAGGATTTCAAGTATTAACATTGGTCATAATCCATCCCAAAATAAAATAAAATATAAAAGACTTTGCTGAATGCTCGCTATTTGGTACTCTCATTTGAAGATAACAAAAGTAATAAGAATACCACCTTTTTTTCATTTAAGCTCTTCATTCAAGAGTTTAAATTTGTGGCTTTAAAGCTATGGAGAAAAACAATAGCTTATTTTTCTGATTTTAGATACTGGGACCATGTCCAATTCTCCAAATACCATACCCACTAGGCACTAAGAGAGGGTAGAGTCAATAAATCAGGGCCCACCAATAAATGGAGCAACTATGTTCCTTTTAGAAATAGCTTTATATTTTCTACGAATGCTGAGTCATGTTCTGCAGGAAATGGATGCAGCAACATTCAGAGATTTTAGGAGTCATCCATGGCACATTGGTGTGGTAAGTGTTGTATATTCAGATATATGTCATTCTAGAACCTTATTTCCAACAGAGGAATCTATTCTTTTCAAATGCTAACTTCTTGCATAAATGGTTTAAATTTTCATATCTATACTTCCATTTTAAAAGTTTCATTTTTGGCTGGCATATATGTATATTTAGCATTTAAAAACTCTGGCATGTGTACTGAAAACCTTTCTTGTGCTCACATAGCCAACTCCTCGCTCTCTCGATAGCTCTCAAGATGCGGTTCTAGTGATAATTCAACACCCCCATGCATAATAGGCCAAGAATGCCTGGCATTTCTTCCCCAAACTCAGCTGGAGTTGCAACTTTTCCAACAGATTCAGATTCAGATACAATTCCAAGCAAGATATGATGAACAGAATGATTTATAGCATAGATCATAGCAGCATACCAGCCGATGGCTGTTCGTTGAAGTTGAAGTTGTGACATGTCCAGTGGCAGATTCTTTTTTCAAGCTATACACACTTTTCCTTTTTACCAAAATCCAAAAACAAGGGCTATAGTTGGCGAAGTTTTAGTTCATTCACTAGGTTAGATCCAACTGTTATATATGTATCTAAATATTGTCCATCAATCTTGATTGTATATTCTTCGTCCTTGGTGTTGTTGGCTACTTTACCATTTGTTTGCAGCTCTCTTTGAGATGTAATTTTGAGCAATTGTACAAACTAAGTATTTGAATGATACAATTGTTTGGAATGGGCTTGTTTGGTAAGAGATTTCTAGGAATGTTGTTGTTGTTTTGTGGAAATACGTGTAGATAAAAAAATGTGAAAATAAGTGTAATGTTCTTTGAACACTTAAAACTATTGTTTAAACAATAGAACCAAACACCCCCTATTATTAAAAGAAGTGATGTGATTTATGGGAAATCAAGAAAGGCAGGTTTGAGGTTGGTTGATTGGTGTAAGAACTACCTAGATGAATATTGGTCTGCAAACAGAACTTCATCAAATCCGTCAACTCATCTGGAAGTAACTTGTTCTCCGCCTAATTATCCTTCTTATAAAGTTAATGTTAATGCTGCAAGATTTATGGCTCAAAAGGCTATAGGTGCAGGTGTTATTATTCGAGACCATGAAGGGAAGTTCATTGCTGGTTTAAGCAAGAAATTTCAAGCTCCATTGGGAATTATTGAAGCTGTAGTGAAGGCATTTGAAGTTGGGATTATCTTTGCTAAGGAGGTGGGAATTAGAGGCTTGGTTTTAGAAGGGGACTCATTGATTATTGTACAAGCTCTAAAGCAAGTTTCAAATGCTCCATCAACTGTTTCTAGTGTGATATATGGGATGATAGCTGAATTTAATGAGTTTAGAAAAGTGTCTTTCTCTCATGTCAAACGGCAAGGCAATAGGCCTGCTCATTTATTGGCAAAACAAGCTCTTGGCTTGGCTAATTTCTCTGCTTGGATTGAAGAGTGTCCTTGTTTCTTAGAACAAACTTTTGTCCATGATGTATCTATTTCTTTATCTTCATAAATAAACCTTTAGTTTTTCTATCAATATATATATATATATATATATTTTTTTTTTTTACTAAGATAATATATTCATATTTTTAATTATTTAATCATAATAAATTACATTTCTTAATTCCTTTTAATGAAACTAAAATTGTGGTAGCCTAAATTTGAAGCCAACGTTGTGGTACCTTAAACTTATGTTATTCAATTAAAAAAATATATTAACAAGGTAAATAACTAAATACACTATTTTCATGTATTAATTATTTATAGATGGTGTACTAATTTTTTACAATAAACAATTTATTTTGGAATATATCATTCAACAAAGAAAATTTAATAATATGCAATGAAGAATTTTTTTTTAAGTGTACTTAAATTAGTGAAAATTATTAAATATTTGTAAATTCACTTAAGCAATGTGTTATACTATGTGTGGGGGGAGAAAAGCCCAACCCAACGTATTGGGTCCAAGGCCCAATATGAGAAACACTGTTCGTCCAAGGAGATGAAGACATTCAGTCAGAGGCCCATGTCAAAGGAGAATGCCTGGAGATGAACACGTGTACTATCCGAGGAGATGTTCATATGTCCGAGGAGTCCGTTACCCTCGGATCCGACGAGGTTTTTGCCTGACACGTGTATGGGAGGTTCAAGTGATCTGTTTGACAAGTGTTAAGGGAGAAAGGGGCCTCGGACACGCAAGAAGGTAACAGGAACAGAGAAATATCAAAGAGACAGACTTCAACCACCGCATTTAATGCACTGCACCTACACTCCTGGCCGCATTTATGTGGAGAAGACCCCTGAACAGTGAATCCTCAGCTACCGCCACTCAGACAGGGCTAAAGGGGGAGTGTGATGGGACATGCACTCAAGTGGGCGCCTAGATGATGAACAAGTGGACGGTGAAGATGGAGAAAGGCAGTACTATATAAGAGAGAGGGATCTCTGATAGAAGGGGATCGAAATAGAAGAGAGAGAAAAGAATGTATTATTTTACTGTAGCTCCAACAATTGTAACCTAAGTTCATCAATGAAAATCGCCTCCTCGGACGAGACATTCACACCTGTCCGAGCACGTACTAATACAAATTCTCCCCTTAGTACTGCTGTTTAAGACCGTTGTTTCATCTTTAGCCTAGCTCTTTCACCCATTCTCTACAAATTTATTGTTTTGGGTTCAGTGGGCTCCAAATCCACACCTCCTTGGGCTTGGGCTGCAGAATCTGACCCTACAATTGGCGCCGTCTGTGGGGAGAGGTTGTGCTAGAGTGAAAACAACAGTTGATAATGGCGGGACAAGGTGAACAACAAGCAGAGTCCAGGGCATCCCAACACGTGGACCATTTTGTCAACTTAGAGAGGAGGCAAAATCGTGAGGGCAGTGTACACACTGTGCGCCTTAGCCAGAGCCAATCACAAGGCGGAAGTCACATGTCCCATGCAGAGAAGAACCGTGACTTACAACTGGAAGTGGAAAAACTAAAGAGGGAGTTGCGCCACGCAAAGAGGAAACGGGCTTCCTCGTACTCTGAAGATGATCTTGATGACGAGCAGGACGTCTCTTATCAACGCAAGTCTAAGACACCAGCTAGCGAGTCCTACACCTATGTAGAGGAGTTTCATCGTAAAAGGGAGCGTAGGAGCCCATCACGCGAGGACGTGGAGAACGATGCCATGAACAGGGCTCTGAACCAGATATCTAGATCACCCTTCACGCGCAGGATAGAGGAGGCCAGACTCCCTCGGCGCTTTAACCAGCCAACGTTCACCGTCTACAATGGTAAAACTGACCCCGTGGAGCATGTGAATCATTTTAACCAGTGGATGGCTGTCTACTCCAGAGATGAAGCTCTGATGTGCAAGGTTTTCCCTTCCAGTCTTGGGCCCGTTGCTATGAGGTGGTTTGATGGTTTGAAGGCAGGCTCCATCAACTCCTTCAAAGAGCTCACTCAGGCATTCGGCTCCCGTTTTGTCACGTGCCGAAGAGTGGCCAGGCCTCTCTCTTCACTGCTATCCTTGTCCATGCAGGAAGGCGAGTCCTTGAAGGCATATTCAGACAGATACTGGGAGGTGTTCAATGAGGTGGAGGGCAACAACGATGCAATGGCCCTCAGCACGTTCAAGCTCGGCCTTCCTACCGACCACGGTTTGAGGGCATCCCTATCTGGCAAACCCGTCACAAACGTGCGTCAACTAATGGACCGCATAGAGAAGTATAAAAGGGTTGAAGAAGATCAGCAGCAGGGCAAGGGAAAGGATAAGATTATCCCTCAGGAGAGGAGAGATTCGCGGTCGGACCGGTACAATTACAATAAACCGCGGAGGGATTTTGCGGGACAATCAGGATCGATGAATCCTCAATCGGTCAACACCGTGTTCAAAGAGCCAGTACACCAAGTCCTGGAAAAAATTAAGAGTGAATCATTCTTCAGGTGGCCGAACAAGATGGTAGGAAACCCCGAGAGACGCAACCACAATCTCTACTGCCAGTACCATCAAGACCATGGGCATACCACGGAAGATTGTAGGAGTCTGTGGGATCACCTGGACCAGTTGGTTAGCGATGGTGAACTGAAACATCTTCTGCACCCCTCCAGCGGCCGAGGGCAGACAGGCTCGGGGCCACGCAGGGACGACCCCTCAAAGCCGCCGCTTGGGACTATAAACGTCGTCTTCGCCGCGTCGGGGAGAACAGGGTCCTAGCCATTGAAAGTTATGTCAGTAGGCCGACCACCCGCAGGAGAGTCGAGCCGAGGACCGAAGAGAGCTAGGTCTGGTGCCCCGCTGGTTATGGGATTCTCGGACAAGGACATGATCGGCACCATCCAACCCCATGATGATGCACTAGTCATCACCCTCAGAATAGGAGGGTACGATGTAAAGAGGGTGATGGTGGACCAGGACAGTGCCGTGGAGATAATGTACCCGGACCTCTACAAGGGGCTAGGCCTAAAACCCCAGGACCTGACGCCGTACGATTCCCCCCTATTCACCTTTGAAGGAAGGCCTGTCATCCCGAAAGGCCGGATACGCTTACCGGTGCAGTCCGGCCGCATATTCGCCCTACACGGCACTCGTAGGCAGACCTTGGATTCACGCACTTGGGGCTGTCCCTTCTACTTTGCACCAGAAGGTCAAATATCCATCAGGTGGACAGATACATGAGATCCGAGGAGACCAGTCTGTTGCTAGACAGTGCTTGGTAGCCGCCATTCAGCATGAGGCCCCAGCCGAGTCCTCGGACGTGGCTGGGAGGGATTTATAGCAACTACAGTCTCGGGGAGTGCCTTCTGAAGAATCGGATGAAAGCACTCGGTGTGAGGATCTGACGAAAGTGATCATTGGGGATGATCCCGACAGGTTCTTTCAAGTCGGATTTCAGCTGCCTCTTCAAGAGAAGGAGGAGCTGATAGAGTTCCTCAAGCGAAATCTCGACGTGTTTGCCTGGAGTGCTTACGAGGCCCCAGGGGTGGACCTGGAGTTTATATGCCATCACTTGAAGGTGAATCCACTGGTCACCCCCAAGCAGCAACCTATTCGGCGCCCATCCAAGGAACATGCCGACGCAGTGAGAGACGAGGTGGCGAAACTCAAAGCAGCTGGGGCTATCAAAGAGGTTTTTTATCCCGAATGGTTAGCGAATACCGTGGTGGTAAAGAAGAAGAGTGGGAAGTGGCGAGTATGCGTTGACTTCACGGATCTGAATAGGGCATGCCCCAAAGACCCGTTCCCAATGCCGAAAATCGATCAGCTGGTTGATGCCACTGTCGGTCACCCTCGGATGAGCTTCCTAGACGCCTTCCAAGGCTACCACCAGATACCATTAGCCCTGGAGGACCAGAAGAAAACTGCTTTCGTCACCCCTATCGGCAACTACCACTATAAAGTGATGTCGTTCGGCCTGAAGAACGCGGGAGCTACCTACCAGAGGATGATGACGAGGATGTTCGAGCCGCAACTGGGCAAGAACATCGAGATTTACATAGATGACATGGTGGTGAAGAGCAAGGTTATAGCCGAGCATGTGAAAGACCTTGAAAGTACCTTTGAGGTTCTACGGAAATACAAGCTACGACTAAATGCCTCTAAGTGCTCGTTTGGGGTAGGGTCCGGCAAGTTCTTGGGATACATGGTCACCCACAGAGGAATTGAGGTCAACCCCGACCAGATAAAGGCCATCAACAACCTCCGAGCTCCTCGGAATCCCAAGGAGGTTCAAAAACTGACCGGAATGACTGCTGCCCTCAATCGGTTCATCTCTAGATCAGCAGACAGGTGTCGGCCCTTTTTCTCTCTGCTCAACAAGTGGAAGGGATTCGAATGGACTGAGGAGTGTGCTTTGGCGTTCCAGCAACTCAAGGATTATCTGGCTCGGCCACCAATCATGTCCAGTCCAATATCAAGGATTAGATGACATGGTCGGAACAGACTATTTCACCAAGTGGGTTGAAGCCGAGCCACTGGCCAATATCAGAGACGTCGACGTGCAAAAGTTCGTGTGGAAGAATATTGTCACTCGGTTTGGAGTCCCTCACACTCTCATCTCGGACAACGGCTTGCAGTTTGATAGCAGGGCATTCAGGAATTACTGCAGTGAGTTGGGAATTACGAACAGATACTCCACTCCAGCCTATCCTCAGGGCAATGGACAAGCAGAAGCTATCAACAAGGTTATACTGAACGGCTTAAAGAAGAGGCTAGATGATGCAAAGGGCAAATGGGTAGAGGAGTTGCCACATGTGCTTTGGGCTTACAGAACTACGCCCCGCAGGTCTACTGGAGAGACCCCCTTCTCGATGACCTATGGGGCTGAAGCTGTCATTCCTCTGGAAACAGGGTTCCCAACACTTAGAACCAGCTCGTTTAGTCCGACCGGCAACAACGAGCAACTAGAGAAGAGTTTGGACCTTATTGAGGAAAGAAGAGAGAATGCAATGGTTCGGCTGGCACACTACCAACAAAAGCTCAGACAAGGCTACGACGCTAACGTGAAGCTGAGGCCTTTAGAGCCTGGTGATCTGGTGCTGAGGAAAGTTGTGGGCACCGCGAAGAACCCAGCTTGGGGAAAATTAGGACCCAACTGGGAAGGACCATATCGTATCACTTCAGGCGCTGGTATTGGAGCATATTTCTTAGAAGACCTGGATAGTCATGTAATCCCTCGCCCTTGGAATGTAAATAACCTCAAGAGGTACTTCTATTAATCAAGTCTTCTCTTCAATTGATATACCAATTCGCTGCGTAAAGTTTTCTCTCAAGTGTTTAAACTTAGATCCAATCATGCCTGTAGTCCTCGGACCAGATGATTAGGGTTAGTTAACACTCATTCGCCACCAGCTTAGGTGTTTAAACTTAAATCCAATCATGCATGTAGTCCTCGGACCAGATGATTAGGGTTAGTTAACACCGTTAGCTCAAGTGTTTAAACTTAAATCCAATCATGCCTGTAGTCCTCGGACCAGATGATTTGGGTTAGTTAGCACTCAGTTACAGTTCTATAGTGTTTAAACTTAAATCCAATCATGCCTGTAGTCCTCTGACCAGATGATTTGGGTTAGTTAGCACTCGGTTACAGTTCTATAGTGTTTAAACTTAAATCCAACCATGCCTGTAGTCCTCGGACCAGATGATTTGGGTTAGTTAGCATTCGGTTACAGTTCTATAGTGTTTAAACTTAAATCCAATCATGCCTGTAGTCCTCGGACCAGATGATTTGGATTAGTTAGTACTCGGTTACAGTTCTATAGTGTTTGAACTTAAATCCAGTCATGCCTGCAGTCCTCGGACCAGATGACTAGGGTTAGTTAACATTCCGGTGCGGTTTGTGTTTGAACTTAAATCCAGTCATGCCTGCAGTCCTCGGACCAGATGACTAGGGTTAGTTAACACTCGAGCACATTCGAATCCTATAATCCTTGAACCAAACGACGGGTTAGTCAATACCCCCACGCGGCCAGTGTCACTGGGGCTTAGTGCTAAAACTCCTAATCGCGTTTAAATTGATTCTAATTTATAAATGTCACCCCTAGTTGCGTTTAGTTTGAAGCCGAGGAATAATAACTTATGTTTAACTTGGAAAGACATGCAACTCATCAATAATTCTTGGTTGGCCTATCCTTTTCAATATTAATTTTAGTTACTTACACCATAAGTATGATGTATCAAGCAGATTTATTTGCATTATTTGGTTATAAGTGCAATGTACAGTTGTATGTGGCAGTAGTAATTAGTAAGACATGTATTTAAAACATCATAGACAAATGAGAATCTATTCCATAAATAAAAGGATAGTTTACAATTCTTCGGATAAAACAAAAGAAAGCACAGGTGCAAAAGTGAAAGCCCTATACATCTATTCTTTTGCTGGAGGGGGCACGGGGTCCGCAGCCTGGCCTATCCGAGCAGTTGCTTCAGGGGCTTGGTCCTTGGGCTCAGAAGGAATTTTCTCTTCGCCTGACCCTTGGCCTTTCTCTTTGGCTGGCTCAACTGGCTTATCCTTGCCGCCTGGCTGACCAGTTTCCTCGCTTGCACCAAGAGTGAGTGGAGGAGCATGGCTGACCAAGATTGGCTCCGAAGCCTCTGGAAGCTGTGGAACAGGAGGGAGATCAGTTCCTGGGAGCTCTCGGATATCAGGATCATAGTATACGCTCCCAGGCAGCCTCAGCTCCGAGTCGGCAGGGACTCCAGCTGCATCCAGGGCTTTGCCCCAGCTTATGTCGCAGTAATCTCGGCTGACCGAGGCGAACTGCTCTAGAAGCTGGGACGTGGCCGTCTCTACCCCCAGCTGGTAAGCTGCCTTCTTTTCAGCCTCAACCGCCTCCTGGGCCAACTGGGCTTTCTCCTCGGCATATCGGACGCTGTCTTTGGCTTTTCGGAGTTCATCCCTTAGCCCGTTTACCAGCTCCCTCTCGGTCTTCAGATTGGCCTCTGCCGCCCTTAGCAACTTACGCTGATCCTCAGCCTGCTTTTCAGCATTCTTTATCCCAGCGTCAAGGCTTTTCTTCTGGCTTGTCATCTCCGCGAGTTCCCCGGACAGACGGGCATAATCGTCCTTCATCTGGCCCAGAGATTTCTCCGCCTCGTCTCGGGAGCAGAACGCCGCCTGGGTTTCAAGGCGGTTCTTCTTGTCCCACTCCTCGGCTACGTAAATCTGCTGAGTGACCTGCATGATGGAAACTCTGAATGTCAAACACAGAAGAATAGGAAAAACAAAAATCAGTGATTCAACTAATCGGACTGAGGTTACTTACGATGGCTAAATCCCTCTTGAGGGATCGAAAGAGCTCCGGCTGATTGAAACGCCTGAAGGACCCCATGTCATGAGGGAGGAGAAGTGGTTGCTGCAGGGCCTCAGCAACGTAGCCGGCCCTCCCTCCATCATAATTCCTGAGGGAGGTCTCCCAGAGGATTGGAGCGCCCTCCAATTCCAATTTTGGAGACCAAATCCGCGGTCCCCCTCCTCCTCGGCGCACATCTGCCACTGTGCCCTCATCTCGGCTTTCAGTAGACGGAGCCCTGCGAGTTCGGTTGTCCTGTGCCACTTTTTGCTGCTTGGCCCCCTTGGTTGGTGGCACCTGTTTTTCCCCAACCTCAGTGTGGGGTCTCTTCTTCTGCAGGTTTGGCATGGGTTTCAAGTTTGGGTCAGGGACCTGGATAGGCGCTGGAGGAAGTGTCACCCCTGTTTTAGATGTCCCAGCATCTTTCGGGTCGGACTTTTTGCCCCTACCCTTCATCAAATTCCTCAGATCCATATCGTCGTCCGAGGGGTCTTCTAAATGAGTGGCTAACAAATTAAGAGGGACGCCTGACTGCTCGTAGGCTTCTTCCTCGGCGTCTGAGACCTCTACTACCTGGTTTACTCTTGAAGCTTCCCCCGCAAACTGAAATCCGTCTATTTGTTCTTCTAGCGAGGAAGTGGAAGAGCCAGCCCCCTCACCTTCAATCTCTTGTCCGAGGGGAACTTGCTGGAGTGGTTGGATAAGGGGAGGTATAGCCCGAGGGTTTGGATGGGGTGCCGGTGGAAGATCGTCTGGGGCCAAGAAACCTTTCCGACCGACGTCTATACGTGCAAGGCGATTATCTCCCTGGACAATTGCGTTGCCGACCGGTTGAAAACCCTTTGGCTTCCCTGTGTATCCCAGGATGAGGGGAGCAGATCGTAGTTGCCCGTCCTCACTCACGAAGATCTCTGACCTCAAAAGGTGATTGAGAGCGGCAATGTTCGTAAGGCTGAGCTGAGGAGAAACGTATCTCTTATCTGTTGCAAGTCTCAAAAAAAAGTGGTTAGAAACTCAGAAATAGTGACCGAAGAGAAATAAAAAACAGTTAAAAGACGAGAACCCTAAGCCTATGGTCAGTGTGCCTAAATCTACAGGTCCCACCTGGCTTCCCATGCTTGGTGGGGCAACCATAGCCGTCATGCCATGCGCCCGAGACGATCACATAGTCGTCATTCATCCCTTTGTTGGATTTGGGAAGGCAGGAAATGAGCCTGACAACATCCGACCGGGATTTTAAGTAATACCCAGCGTCTTGCTGGCTGTGGCATTCGTACATATGTACTACGTCGAGCCAAGTGAGTCCCAATCCCATGTGAAGGTTAAGGTCCTCAATCGCTCCTAGGATCCTAAACATATTGGGCGCGCATTGCCAGGGAGTAAGTCTATGGTTCCGAAGGTAGGTAGTGGTGATGGGACCCATGGGGATTGTCATTCCCCCTTCTTTGAAGGCAATGAGGGGGATAACCACCTCTCCCACCTTCGGGTCTGTTAGTACCTTTTCTGGGGGGCAATACCTCACACCCACGTTAGGGGGTATGCGATACGCGGTCCTAAACGCTTCTAGTTGCTCAGGGCTATCCACCATATACTCGAGTTTTCCCATGGTGCTCAAGCGAAACGGCTGGCCGAAGAGAGAACTAAGTGTTACGGTGAACGATGACTCACCAGGACTGAATCGGAGAGAAGGTTTCGGGCTCGTAGGAGGGAACGTGATGGTTTTAGGGAGTCTGAGATCGGCGACGGAGAGATTTGGACGGAGTGGCACGTCTGTTCTTGCTGGAGCGTCTGAAGATTTGCAAAGTGAGGAAGAAGTAACTTCCTCAGAAGCTTTATACGGGGTCAAGCGAAGGGTCAGGGGCACTCCCGCCCAAATCCTGAAGAAAAAACTACAGCCGTTGGATCAATCAGCCACCGTTGGATACGAAGGACAAAACGCCACCTGGTGCAGTTAATGCAGCGCCTTGGGAATAAGGAAACCGCAGCGGCATTAATGAGGCGTCTGTTCCCACGTCTTCACACGTGCCAGCTCGGTTGTGCGTGTTCCCAAGCTCTTGCTCCGTGGCAAGTCAAAATCCTACTTTTTCTCCTCGGATGCGAGAGAAAAACTACAATTTCGAGGGGCTATTGTGGGGGGAGAAAAAGCCCAACCCAACGTATTGGGCCCAAGGCCCTATATGAGGAATACTGTTCGTCCGAGGAGATCAAGACACTCAGTCAGAGGCCCATGTAAAAGGAGAATGTCTGGAGATGAATACGTGCGCCATCCGAGGAGATGTTCATATGTCCGAGGAGTCCGTTACCCTCGGATCCGACGAGGTTTTTGCCCGACACGTGTATGGGAGGTGCAAGTGATCTGTTTGACAAGTGTTAAGGGAGAAAGGGGCCTCGGACACGCAATAAGGTAACAGGAACAGAGAAATATCAAAGAGACAGACTTCAACCACCGCATTTAATGCACTGCACCTACCCTCCTGGCCGCATTTATGTGGAGAAGACCCATGAACAGTGAATCCTCAGCTACCGCCACTCCGACAGGGCTAAAGGGGGAGTGTGATGGGACATGCACTCAAGTGGGCGCCTAGATGATGAACAAGTGGACGGTGAAGATGGAGAAAGGCAGTACTATATAAGAGAGAGGGGTCTCTGATAGAAGGGGATCGAAATAGAAGAGAGAGAAAAGAGTGTATTATTTTACTGTAGCTCCAACAATTGTAACCTAAGTTCATCAAGGAAAATCGCCTCCTCGGACGAGACATTCACACCTGTCCGAGCACGTACTAATACAAATTCTCCCCTTAGTACTGCTGTTTAAGACCGTTGTTTCATCTTTAGCCTAGCTCTTTCACCCATTCTCTACAAATTTATTGTTTTGGGTTCAGTGGGCTCAAGATCCATACCTTCTTGGGCTTGGGCTGCAAAAATTGACCCTACACTATGTATTAAACATGGATCACAAGATAATTTTTTCATAATATTTCAAAATACATTGTGCAATGCAAGCACAACAAATAATCCCGTTACCATTGTGCTATCATTCGTTCACTTATAATATTTTCTAATTTATTCATAAATCACTATTATTATTATTATTATTATTATTATTATTATTATTTGGTTCCTTAATTATACTGTCTCACTTAAATTATTGGTAATCGGGAATAGAAAATTATTAATTTATTGAAAATAGTACTTTATTAAATTCTTCAATGATTTTTATAGTTGATTTTTTTTTTTTTTTGAAAAAATAATTTGATAGTTAGGGAGGAGGATTTGAATAATAAACATCAAACTCGAAAATATCAAAATGTGCGAATTGAACAACAATGTCAACAAATAAAATAAAATAAAAACCCACCATATATATATATATATGTATGTATATATATTTTCAGAAGACAAAACACACGTTACTTTCATGGCAAAGCTACTCAGAGGTGTAGGAAAAATGGTATCAAACGCCTAAGAAACTCTAGTGGGGTGTGGTTTGAAGGGGATGATCAAGTTGCACAGTTGTTTATAGAATATTACAATGAGCTCTTCTCAACCTCAAATCCGAATCAATTGGAGGAAGTGTTGGCCACAATATATCGGGTAGTACCTGATTCAGTGAATGCAGATTTGGTGAAACCTTTCTTGAAGCAAGAAGTAGATGCGGCCTTAAAACAAATGGCGCCTTTGAAATCGTCGGGCCTGGATGGCATGCCCCCTATTTTCTACCAACATTATTGGGATTCCATTGGTGATGATGTGTCTTGTGTAGTACTCTCTTGCCTAAATTCAAGTACTATTCCCGCCAATCTAAACCATACTTATATCACCCTTATCCCAAAATTAAAAAACTCGGAAAGAGTTTCTGATTTTAGGCCCATATCTTTGTGTAATATTCTGTGTAAGCTAATTTCTAAAGTGTTAGCTAACGATATGAAAAGTCTCTTGCCTTATGTCGTATCAGAATCCCAGAGTGCTTTTCAATCTAACAAAGCCATCTCGGATAACATCTTGGTGGCTTTTGAAATGTTGCACCATATGAAGATAAAAAAAAAAAAGGGGGTAAGGAGGGGTATATGGCAATGAAACTGGATATGAGTAAGGCTTACGACAAAGTAGAATGGATTTTTTTTGGAGAGCTTAATGCGGAAGATGGGTTTTCATGGTAGATGGGTAGAGTTGGTGATGGTAACAATCAAATCTATCTCATATTCCATTTTAATCAATGGAGTACCTCGGGGTTTCATCAAGCCAACTAGAGGGATTCACCAAGGCGATCCTCTATCTCCCTGCCTATTTTTGTTGTGCTCGGAAGGTTTAAATGGACTACTTAAAAAAGTCGTGGCAGCGGGTGATCTAAGGGGTTTCTCTCTTTGTAAGAATGGTCCACAAATTTCTCATCTATTCTTCACCAATGATAGTTTGATTTTTTGTCATGCGAAGATGGGTGATGTGCAAGCAATTCAATTTGCCATAGCCCAATATGAGAGAGCATTCGGTCAAAAAATAAATGGCACCAAGGCAAACCTCTTCTTTGAGAAATCGGTCCTTGACAGCACCAAGACTAAATTGAAGAATTTCCTAGGTGTACCGGAAATTAAGGAGTATGAAAAGTACCTAGGACTGCCGGCGATGGTGGGGAGAAAAAAAAAGGAAAGCTTTATTTATATAAAAGAGAGGATTTGGGGGAAACTCCAAGGGTGGAAGGAGAAACTCTTGTCACAAGCCGGAAGGGAGGTGTTATTGAAAGCGTCGTCCAAGCAATCCCCACTTTTACTATGAGTTGTTTTCAACTCCCTATGAGTCTTTACCATGAGATTGAGGTTATGATCAAGAATTTCTTTTGGGGTCAACGTGGTGAGAGGCGAAAGATTCATTAGAAAAAATGAGTCTTTGTGCTTGCCAAAAATTAAAGGTGGGATGGGTTTTAAAGAGCTTCGAAAATTCAATAATGCCATGTTAGCCAAGCAAGTGTGGTGGCTGGTCCATGACAAGGAATCCCTATTCTACAGGGTTTTCAAGGCTAAGTTCTTCCCATCGGGTGATATTTTTTCAGCTCAAGTAAAATCCGATTCCTATGCTTGGCGGAGTATCCTTAAGGCATGATATGCAATTGTTGATGGTGCTAGATTCAGAGTGGGCAATGGCAAAACAGCTTGGATCTATCAGGATTGCTGGCTGCCAAGGGAAGGGTCAGGCAAGGTCATCTCACCCCCCTCTCTGCTATTTGTTGATGTGAAGGTAGCAGACCTCATAGATGCTGATTCAGGCTGGTGGAATGTTTATCTGTTGGAGAGGTGTTTTCTGCCGTTTGAGGCACAAAAAATAAAGTCCATCCCCCTCTGTTTGACACCTCAGGAAGACATTTTGATTTGGCCAAAATCCAAGGATGGCCAGTACTCTGTGAAGCTCGGTTACCAACTATTGTGTGCTAGGGAAAGCAGTGGTTCAGCTTTGGGATCAACCAATGAGGTGAACAGAAAAATGTGGTCAGGCCTTTGGAGGATGAAAGTGCCAAACAAAGTTAAGACCTTTGCGTGGCGAGCTTGTACTGAGTCACTCCCTACTCTGGAGAACTTGGCTAGGAGGAAGGTGGTGCTCTCAAACAGCTGTACAAGCTGTAAAAGAGAGTCTAAGACTGTGATTTATGCATTATGGGGCTGTGAAAAGGTTAAGGCAGCCTGGGGTACTAACTTTGATGAGTTGCGTAATGCAACAAATCAAGCTTTATCTTTTGTTGATCTTTTCAGGTTGGTGCTGCAAAATCCTCGAGGAGCTGAAGGCTTTATTATGGTCTGCTGGTTCATCTGGAATCGGCATAATAAAATTAGAACAAATGAGGTAGTCACACCCTGATCTTGCGTAGCAGTACCTTGCGGACTTTCAGCAGCAACGGGTGAAGCCTACATTAAAGAAGCTGCCAAGAAAAGTCATTTGGAAGCCACCTGATGCAAGTCTATTGAAAACAAATTTTGATGGATCGGTTTTTGAAGACTTGGGAGCAGCAGGAATTGGTGTCGTGGTTCGCAACTCCTCCGGTGAAGTCCTAGCAGCCTTGTCTGAGATTATTCCCCTGCCCTCATCTATAGTAGCACTGGAAACAATTGCAGCTAGACGGGCAGCCCTTTTAGTCCGTGAGCTTGGTTTTAGTGGTTCAATTCTGGAAGGGGATTCAGAAGAAGCTATCTTGGCAATCAAGAATCAGCGTTTTCAGCATCCGCTGGTGGCTCATTTAGTTAAAGACATGTGTCTTCAGTCAGTACTTTGCAATACTCATCTTTCTCTCACACACGTCGGCAAGGAAATGTATTAGCACATGCTCTAGCACGATGAGCGAGATTTCCTTTTCCTGCTTTAGTTTGGATGAACTCGATTCCTTCGGATATTAATAGGTTTTTTGTATTTGATCTTCCAGTAATAAAATGATTTTCGGCCTATTCTGTCAGGCCTGATTCTTAAAAAAAAAAAAAAAAAAAAAAAACTTTGAAATAAGTATAACAATATAACATGCCAAAAAAAAAACAAAAAATCAAGGGTAAATTCTTTTAATTTATCTTGAGGTTCGACTAATGTCAACTAAATCTGAAATATTTCAAAATTGACAAATAGTTCTTAAAGCTAATTTAGCCCCTAAGATAAAGAAGAGAATGATTAACTGGTCTAATAGTATTTATAAATTAAATTGTTTTTAAGTACCAAATTGATTAATTTTGAAATATTCTTGTTTGAAATTGGAAGTTTATGTAATTTAACAAAACAAAACAAAACAAAACAAAAAAAAACCAAAAAAAAAGAAAGAAAAGGAAAGAGATTTGAGAGAGGGAGAGAGCACCCCAGGTCCTCCCCCGCAGAGCCACCGTCGCCATCACGTTTTCAGGCCAGCAACCCAAAAACCCGCGACCCGACCCAGCAACAATTATAATTGTAAAAGAAAAAAAGCTTTTACAAATGAGTGCAGGTAATCTCTCTCTCTCTCTGTATTGCACTTTGGTTGCTTAGCAAAATGAAGGTTAAGGAAAAAGAAAAGAACATGAAATATTCAACTCTACAGTCTACACCTTTGTTTCTTAATTCTCAGATTTAAAAAGAAAAGAAAAGGAAATTTAAGAGCTCATTATAGTATATTCTAAACACTCGTAATAAGTTCAGTTGAGTGGGGAAAAAAAATTGAAAAATTTCAATGATTTGGGTGTTTCTAATGGGATTTGGAGGTGAAAGGAAAAATGGGTTCTCTGAGATATTGCTTATATTGGCTGATATTGTGGGATTTTGATGGGAAAAATAATTAAACTTTTGGATATATTAAGATTTATTATGTGCCTTTGTGAGCCAGTGTTTGCCTAGAGTTTGTGGTGTTGATCCTCATTTGGATTGGAAATTTTTTTTTTTTTTTTTGGCTTTCATGGCTGGAAAAGAGTATTTTTGGGTTTCACTCATTGTTCTTCTATTTTAGAATTTCAAGTTTCTCTTGGGTTTTCCTTTTGAGGT
This sequence comes from Quercus aquifolioides, assembly GCA_019022515.1. Taxonomy (NCBI): domain Eukaryota; kingdom Viridiplantae; phylum Streptophyta; class Magnoliopsida; order Fagales; family Fagaceae; genus Quercus; species Quercus aquifolioides. Next base: position 21,080,944 of record CM032328.1, on the reverse strand, counting down.
TTTGTACTTTATTTTTGACATTTTGTGTTCATCATCGTGAACACAATGTATATTTGATTTTTAATAGAAACTCATTACTTATAATAATAATAATAATAATGTGATGGAGGGTGAGGTTTTTGCTATGATTATTGTGGGCGGTTCTGCTACTCTTCGTGGCAGGAGGTTTTGGCCATTGCATTTCCTACTTATATGAGCTTTTTGGTTTCATTATGGTAGGTTTGTTCTAGTAATTAGTGGACCTGGCAAAGGTGCTCTAACCATTAATTTATCGGAATGGAAAATTACTCTTTCTTATCTTCATATTTGTCTCTAATTCTTTTTGTGTTTCAGAGAATAAAGTTTCATAGTGTTAGAAAACATGCACCTTTGTTACCAATCTGGACAAAAGAAGTTTCAATTTCTTTGAATGTTAACTTATGGGAGCATTTGAAGTCCTTGAGATGCATGCTATGAGAATCCATCTTTTCCTTGTTTGTTATTCATTCTTGATTGAGTTCCTAGAGAAGGTTTTGAATTTATCTAATTTGTAGCACTTCTTGCACATCTCTTGACTATTCATAAAAACAATTACTGATTGGCTGTTATGCAAAACAATTTTGTTTGTGTGTTCAAAAAACACGTAATGCTGTGTTGGTTACATCAGTTTGCCAAAATATGAAAATAAATCACATTATACATATGTGTGTGTGTGTGTGTGTGAAAATAAAAAAGCAGATAAATAATTCTAAACAGTCATAAACACATTGAGTATCGTTGTGATTGTAGCCTTGCTGCATCTTTCGTCAGTGATTATTTGTAGCTGGGATATGGTTAATATCAAACTTGACTTCTTACTGGCATGGTTATCATGGCAGTGAGAATGCTCTATTGATGGAGAAATTATACAGTCTTCTGGTAGACCACGTCACTTGTCCACTATTCCACTAAAAGTTTTCCACTTGTTTAAAATTTTTGAGTCAGTAATCAATTTCTGTTTAAAAAAAATTTATAACTCAACAATTTTAAACAAGTAGGAGTCTTTTAGTAGAATGGTGGACCACATCACTTGTCCACCATCCACCATGAGGACCTTATAATTTCTCCTATTGATGACAAGTTTGATCTGATGGGGATTTCCAAACTTATAATAACTATTATTAAAGCAGTTAAACTTTTTCCATCCTAACTGATAACTGATAAAGTAGATACTGTGTGTCTACTGAAGTACATTTATTTGCATTACTCAACTTCTTTCTTTTGAATCTGATTGATAGTTTGGTTAAAAATTAGAAGATTATAATTGATTTCAATGTAATATACTATTACATTCTGGATTGAAGTACAAAGGATTTTTATTTCTAGCAATTACTGACTCTTGGTGAGGCCTAACCTGTGAAAAGCCTCCCAGTAACTGCCGTAGGATGTGTGTTCTTTTAATTTTTTTTTTTTTTGACAAATTTTCTTTAAAAGTTTGAGATTTTTTTGAAGGTGGAGCATTTGGCGGCAATAGGGGACTGAGACCAGTACCTCCAGAAAAAGGAATCTTCCCTTTGGACCACATGCATTTATGTGACCTGGTAGGGTAGTTTCCATTACCAAACTGATTCTTGATCTGTTTTTGTGTTGAAGAATTAAGCTCTTATAAGTTTTACATGTTGGAGAATGTCCATGTGATAATTCTGAGCTTCTCTCTCTTGATTTTAATTTTAATAATTTTCTTATTTTATAGATGGGCTTTTATTTCAGGAAAAGAAAGAATACCTCAGCTGTCTAAAATCTTCTGGCCATACTTCTGAAAAATGTAGGCACTTGTCAAAGAAATATCTGCAATGTCGTATGGAAAAGTGAGTTTTTAATTTTCTTTATTATAGATCATACTTGTTTTTGTCCAAATGGCAGTCCAGTTTTATTATAGTTTGCATGCCTTCTGAAAATCAGTACATTTCTTCCAGAGGTAGAAATATGGAGGTTCCAAATTTTTAATACAATTTAATGAAAGATCATATAGTGCTTTATTAGAATATACACTCTCGCTTTAATTTTTCTTTACCAAGGTTAATACAGAAATGAAATGTGGTTCAAGATTTCTTAATGGATATAGAGCATAAATGGTTTATGGTTCATAGGTTATTGAAGGCAAAGATTTCCCCTCCCAAGCCTCAGCTGTTGCTACTTAGCCTAGCATTAGCTGCATCAGGGTAATATTGTGAATTGCATGTCTTGGTTCAATCAATCAAAAACACTCTATTACCTGCTTACCAATTGCTTACAATCCATTTGGAATCTTTGTAAGGATTATCAAAGCTGTTAACAGACTAACAGACTACTCACTTAAATACTGCCTTTAAGGAGCTTCTCGTTGGCAATATGTAAAAGTTAAAAATTAATTCTTAGTTTGAAAAGAATAAGGAAAATTGTGTGCTGCAGTATTGTTATAGTTAATATGTTGCTGTGTTTGTGCTTATTTTCTAGAAAGTAGTCCTGACACCTGAGTGGACTAGTGATTTTACATACTTCAGCTTCCAGTAGCCAATTACAGTTCCAGTGTCTGTTAGGGATTCTTTTTTATAACTAAATGAAATATATTAGAAAAGCACAAAAAGCGTCACAACCTAATACACGGGAAGTATACAAAGGCAAACCCAGAAAAACAAAAAAAATAGCTTTAAAAAATTACAAAAAATCAGTTGGAATAAGAGGACTGGCAGCCTGGTCCCATGTGCATAGAGTCTGTAAAAACAAGTACTTCAAAAGTACTACCGAGAGCTCAATTCCTTCAAATGTGGGCATGTTCCTCTCCCTCCAAATAATCCATATTAAGCATAATGGGATAACCTTCCATATTCCAGGTTTAATGTTATTTCCAACAAGTTAAAAATTCCATCACATACTTTGGCTGACCAGCTTATGCTGAACAACCATAAGTCTCTAGCAGGCTTAAAACAACATCAACAAAGCCTTAGTCCCAAATTTTGGGGTCATCTCTCAATGAAGAAAAAATGGTAATTTGATGCCCCATTAGATTCACCAATCAGAAATAATAATGACCCATTTCCTCAGTTGGTTTGTACTGAGAAAGTGAGAATTCATCCATTCACAGCTGTCCAAGAAAAGAAGGCTACATGGTGGAGCTCTGTTACACCAATTATATCTCCATGGGAAGCTGCTGTCACCCCTTTTCCTCAAAAGCCTTGTTATAATCATTAACACAAAAACCATGACTCTTGTGTCACCTCCTTTCCTCAAAGCGTTGTAATAATTATTGACACAAAAACTATGACTCTTGGAGAAATACCAAACCAGCCTGAAAGTATCATTACCACACCAAAGGCCATGCCAAAACCAAATTCTTTTACCATTCCCTACCCCATAACGAACAAATCAGTTATTCCACCCATTCCGGGTGTACTTCCAAAGGCTCACACCATAAAGACTCCTACTTTTTTTTCTATTACCTCCTTCATAAAGAATGTGTGTCCTCCACATAGCACCATAACCATTTGACTACAAGGGCTTGATTAGAAAGTGTTTTCATTAAAAACCATTAATTCCTAACCCACAAACCTCCAAGTTGAACAGGAGTGCAAAGAGTATTCCCATTAAGTAAATGGAATTTACATTCCTCTACCAAACCTTCCTATAGAAATTATTGCATTTTCTCCATTCTATTTGCCACTCCAATCAGTAATGGGAACAAAGACATAAAGTAAGTGGGAAGACTAGAAAGCTTACTCTATATTAGTGTGAGCTGTCCTCCCTTCGATAAATGAATTTTATTCCAACTCACCAGCCTTTGCTTCATTCTCTCTAAAATGCCATCCCAGATAATTTTGGACTTAAACTGAGCACCTAGAAATAACACCAAGCATTTCAAGGGAAGGTGAGCTACGTTGCAACCAAGAATACCGGACAACTCCAAATTCAGAACACCTCCTCCAGGAACTATCTCTGACTTGCTCAAATTGATTTTCAATCTTAATACTGCTTCAAAGCATAAAAGAATACATCTCAAGATATGAAGCTGAGTAGGGTCTGCTTCACAAATAGTGTATCATGTGCAAATAGTGAGAGATCTTCAGTGTATCAGTACACACAATATTCTCAACAAAAAAAAAAAACCAGAAAGATTCCTCCTTCCACTGCCTTGTTTTTCTTTTTATAATTAAGATAACTTGCTAAGGCCTCCATGACAAAACGAACAGGAGTGGAGATAAACGGACTCCTTGACACAAACCCCTGGTACTCTCAAAAAAGCCACTAGCAGTACCATTTTCCATTACTGAGAAACAAATCATGGATATGCAGAAAATAACGCACTTCCTCTATTTCTCACCAAAACCGCATCTTTGCAGCATGTACAGAAGAAATTTCCAATTCACTTTGTCACAGGTTTTTTTTCCAAGTCTAGTTTACCACTCCTGGCTCCCTTCCCTCAACCTACTGTCATAACACCCATTTGCAATTAGAACAGGCTAATATTTGTCTCCCATGAATGAAGGCATTCTGAGTATTAGATAGTAATTTTCCCATCACATGCTTCAATATGTTTGAGAGATCCTTGGCTAGGGTTCTGTGGACACTTCCTACAAGGCTAATAGGATTAAAATTCTTAGCATTTACAGCCCCTAGTTTCTTCAGGATGAGTGCAATAGAAGTAGCATTTAAGAATCTCTCAAATGAACCATTGTCATGGAAGTATAGAAAAAACTTTGTGATGTCTTCTTTCACCACACTCCAGCATCATTGGAATAAAGCTATCAAGAATTCGTTGGGCCCTAGAGCTTTATCACCTTTCATACCATGCAAAGCTTGTTATGTCTCTTCTTCCTCAAATAGTCATTCAAGTTGTTCCACTTCCACTGCATTAGCTTCAATAGAATTAAACTGTTGGGATTATGTTTTTTGCTTGAGGTTATTATCTACATGGCACATAAGTTCAATAGTTACACCCATGCATGATGAAGTAGAGTCTCACATGAAACCTACAAGTTGACTTGACCAAATAAATCGGTTTTAGTTGAAAAACCAGAAAACTGACCTCTCCAAAATTGTGTCTAATCAATGGGTCCCCCCATTTGGTGATTCCTGAGTACATGGTAAAAGGTTGCAGGTTAAAAAAAAATGACTCCTCCCCTTATGAGCAGGGGGGGGATGAGATTATGGGTTCAAGACCCGCTGATTGCATATGTAACTTACCAACCAAAAAAGTCAATGATGAAGAAAAAGTTATAAAAGAATCCGATGGATAGCGCCGTAGTGGAAATTAGGTAAGTATTATATATCTTTTTTTTCCACTCATGTCATGCCATCATGGATGTTGAGTACGGACTTTGTCAGATCTCTTTCTATGTAAGAGTTGTTACATGCTCTTTCATTGGCATATTGCAGGAACTTGATGGCAAAGCAAGACATGTCAGAACTAGGATTTGGGAAGGAAAGCAACATGGAAGCTTCTGGACAGAAAGTTAATGAGAGAATTGATAACCAAAGCTGAAAATAAATTGAGAGTAAGACTGTGTTATGTGAAGTTGGAAGAGCTTTTTTCTCTTCGGATAAGATTCTCTGTGAATGCCTTTTCCATATGAATGGTATATACTATTGCAGGGAAAATTGGAAATACATGTAAAACAATCAAAATTGAGAGGGAGGATGGGTGGGGAGGGAATTTTGCTTCTGTTATTGAAGTCAGTGAAGGTTGAGTAAAGATGTTTAATAGGTAATTGGACATGAAAGAGGTGGAAGCAAGAGTTAAATTCGGTACTCTTACATGGCTTTCACAGGAGGAAAAACAAAAACAAAAAGAAGAAAAGAATTTACATTCCTCCAAACTTTAAATAATGTTCTTTGGGTGTTGTATCTTAAGTTCCCTAATTAAATTTAACTATGTGGTTGCATTGACCAATGAATTACATATTGAATTTATTATCTTTGGAAGAATGTAACATTGTTTGTGCTCATTAGTAAAAAAAAAAATCATGTGATTGAATTTAATTGAAGAAACATCTAAAAATAATTTAGCTAATTTTTAACATCCGTTATTGTTGAATTGCAAATTGCACCAATAAAATTTGGGGTCATTTTGTTTTGATTATCTATTTAAAAATTTAGATCCATAATCCAAATATTACAGAGTTTAGAAGGGGAACCATGGGACAAAGAAGCTTTTGTTGAGCACGAAAGAGAGACGTGCATATCTTCTTGTCAAGTAAATTTTCCTCTTGATTTGAATGTTTTATATTCTTTAAGTGTAATTTACTTTTATTAGTTTGCTTGTTGGCGAATGAATGAAACTTTTTCATTTAAAGTTGGATACAAATCCTGTTTGGTAAGAGTATTGTAGTTTTGGTTTTCAAAACAATATGAAAATTTTAATTTAAAAAGTGTACTAGACTACGTTTTTTGAGTACTCATAATACTAAAAAAAAAAGTGTTTGGTAGCATATTTTTGTAACATTTGTTTAAAACTGAAAACACAAAGTTAGGTGTTTAGTATTGGTATTTATTTATTTTTAGAAAAAAATTGTGTATTACTCTCACTTGAATAGTGTAAAATAATTTATTTTATTGAAGAGAGCTAAAGAGGGAGAGATAGGAGCATTGGTGGGGACTCACGTTTTTCACAATATCTACCACAATGCTACTGAATATTGCTACTTGAGTTCTAAAAACTGCTTTGAAGAGTTCTCTAAATACATTCTTTAAATCACTTAAAGTAAGGAGTGTTGTCTAATTATCCTAACAAGAGTTTCCTTACCAAACACAAAACTTAAAAGTGGGACCCGTAGTTTAAGCATTTAAATTACACAGAAACAGTCTTTAAGTTTTGCTACCGAACGGGCCCTCCCTTTACGGATATCTTTTTTTTTTTGATGGTGAACTGGAAGAGATTATCATTCCACAGTGAAATTGAAATTACAACAGAGCCTTGAAAGGAAAGGATTACATCATATCATCTCCTAGAATGTTCAGAATACAAGGGGGAGGAATTCCTTTCCAAATGTTTGATTGGCCAGAAGATTTTGCTTCTTTTGCCAATGAATGGGCTGCTCTGTTGCTGTCCCTTTTCAGGTGATGGAAGGAGCAGTGACTAAAGGTGCTAGACGCCTCTCTGATGTCATCAAGGATATGACCAATGTCGCTGCCAGTTGCCCCTGAATTTAAGGCCAAGATGATAGAAAGAGCATCGGATTCAAACAATGCCTGGCTGACCTGCATCTCCACAGCAAAGAGGACTCCAAGGTGAAGCGCAATTGCTTCTGTAGTTTCAGCAGAGAAGCATGAAGGGAGGACCAAGCTGAGGGCGCCAAGTGGAAAACCAGAGGAGTCCCTAATGACCACGCCAATACAGGAGTTGCCACCCCCTGGATCTGTCGCTCCATCAACGTTGATCTTAAAGAAACCAGGAGGTGGAGCAGTCCAGCGGTTGCAAGCAATTGGAGGGGAAGGCATGGGGCTGAGCCGAGCTTCATTGAAATCTAGGGAGGCTCTTTTTGCTGATTCCCAAGTCTGGAATGGCGAGGTTGCAGTGTCATTGTGGATAGCTTGGTTTCGGTTGCCCCATATTGACCAAAGGACCCAGAAAAATAAGTCCAATTCCCTTAACCTGCCTAAACCAATAAACTTGGAGGCAAGGTCCAAGATGTCAGCGTTAGAAGTAGAGAGGTTTACAGGACAGTCAATCCAAAAAGACCAAGTTTGTTTAGCATGGGGGCAGTGGAGCAGAGCATGTTCAATGGACTCCAATTCCTTATCACAGAGAGGACAGAAACCAGAGGTGTTTAACCCTCTACAACGAAGATTTAGCATAGAAGGAAGGCCATTCCGGCACACTCGCCACGCAAAGATCCGAACCTTAGGGGGAACATTCAGTCTCCAGATTTTTTTCCAAAAGGAGGATTGATTAAACTCAGATGTGCTCACTTCGGTTTCAAAATTATCAACCACACGCAAAGCAATATAGTACGCGCTCTTCACAGTAAAGGAACCGCTTTTGTTTCCCATCCAAATGAGCTGGTCTTCAGGGAGGCTGTAACAGATCGGAATTTTGAGAATGGAGTCAGCTTCGAAAGGCAAAAAGATAGCGCGCACCAAATCAGTTTTCCACCACTTTGAGTCCTCGTCAATGAGAGAGGAGACCATTGGGAAGTTACCAAAATCTGCTTGAGGCGAAATTACCTTGTAGGTAGTTGGTGTTGGGAGCCATCTATCATCCCAAATGTGAATCCTTTTGCCATTCCCCACCCTCCAACGAGTGCCCTCTTTAAGAACCCGTAGGCTATTATGAATGCTCCTCCAAGCGTAGCTCGGATTACTTCCAACCTTAGAATTTAGAACATCTTCGTAGGGAAAGTATTTAGCTTTATAGACTCGAGCAATCAAGGAAGTGGGGTTTGTGAGAATCCGCCACCCTTGTTTTGCTAGCAAAGCAAGGTTGAATGCTTGGAGATTTCGAAAACCCATGCCCCCATATAATTTGGACTTACACAACTTTTTCCAACTAACCCAAGCAATTTTTGACTCTTGGTTCCTTTGGCCCCACCAAAAGTTTCTCATCATTCTTTCCAAGTCGTCGCATAGGGTTTTTGGAAGAAGGAAGCAGCTCATGGCATACGTGGGGACCGCTTGCGCCACGGCTTTGATAAGGACTTCACGGCCCCCAGTAGAGAGAAGTTTCTCTTTCCACCCCGCCAACTTCTTGCCCACTTTTTCCTTGATCTCGGCAAAGACTTGAGTTTTTGATTTTCCAATTAACGATGGAAGACCGAGATACTTCTTATGACGAGAGTCCTGCATCGGGCCAAGAATATTAAAGATCACATCTCTAGAGGAAGAGGGAGTGTTAGGGCTGAAAAAGACCGAAGACTTGTCTGGATTAATTTTTTGGCCAGAGGCTGATTCATAAGCGCTAAGGATGCTCATAAGCTCATTGCACTCTTGGGCATTTGCCTTACAAAAAAGGAGGCTGTCGTCCGCAAAGAAAAGGTGCGTGATAGAAGGGCAGCCCCTGCAGATGGAGATCCCATTGAGAGCTTGGTTTCTCGCAGCATGGTGGAGGAGTGCAGAAAGGCCTTCGGCACAAAGGAGGAAAAGGCCCGGCGATAGTGGGTCACCTTGTCTAAGGCCCCTAGAGGGAGTAATGCAGCCGTAGGCTTCCCCATTGATGATAACAGAGTATGAAACAGTTGTAATGCATTGCATGATGAGAGAAATCCAATTATTATGAAAACCCAATTTTTCCATGACTCTCTTGATGAAACCCCATTCAACACGATCAAACGCCTTGCTCATATCAAGCTTGATGGACATAAAACTATCTTTGCCCTCTGTTTTATGGTTTAGATAATGCATGAGTTCAAATGCCACAAGGACATTATCAGTTATGAGTCTATCGGCTGTGAAGGCACTCTGATTTTCGGCTATCACAAGAGGGAGGACAGCTTTTAATCTATTTGCAAGGACCTTCGAAATGAGCTTGTACGTGACATTGCATAAGCTGATAGGACGGAACTCAGTCATCTTAGTGGGAAGCTTTGTTTTTGGGATAAGAGATATATTAGTTTTGTTAATTTCAGACATTGGCAAATTTGAATTTAACACATTTAAGACCATATTTGTGATATCTCTACCCACAATATTCCAGTATTTTTGAAAGAAAATGGCTGACATACCGTCGGGGCCCGGAGATTTGGTTGGATGGATTTGGTGGAGGGCCCTCAGAACTTCTTCACTGGTGAAAGTTTTGGTGAGCTCGGCATTCATATCATCTGAAACTCGAGTTGGAATGGTGCAAATGACATCCTCAATACTGCTTGGGGAGCAAGTGGTGTAGATTTTTGTGAAATAGTCCACCGCTGTGCATGCAATGCTGTCTCTGTCATCACACCAGATGCCATCATCATTCCATAAACCCAAAATGGTGTTCTTCTTTTTTCTCTCGGAAGCTCTAGAGTGGAAGAACTTTGTATTTCTATCACCTTCTTTATACCAGTGAATTTTGCTCCTCTGGTGCCAAAGAATCTCCTCACTATCTAAGAGGCCATTTAACTCTTTTCTCAATTCATTGATTGCTGCGCCATGAGAGCCATCCCTGTCTTGTTCAGTTAGTGTGCTTAACAGTTTCCTTTTCTCCTGGATCTTCCTTGGGATATTGCCGATAACTTCCTTACTCCAGCTGGATAATTCAGAAGCGCAAAGACTAAGATTTGCATCGATGCCTTCCGGAGTGTTTAAAAGACTACCACTGTTCCAAGCAGCCTCAATAATGCCATGACAATCGTCTCTTTTGGCCCACAGAGCTTCAAAGTGGAAGCGGCGCTTCCGAGGGGGAGGAGGAGCCCTTGAGTCAGAGATTCGCAGGATGCAATGATCCGATGTGGAGTCGGTAACATGAAGAACTTTACAGTTACTAAATTTATTGAACCAATCCATGTTTGCAAAGGCACGGTCCAGGCGAAGATAAATGCGGTCACTGCCTTCACGCATATTGCACCAGGTAAACTGGGGCCCCGAGAAGCCTAAATCCTGAAAACCACAATTGTTCACCGCCTCCCGAAAGCCATCCATTTGACGCTGAGGTCTTTGAGGGCCACCTGATTTTTCAGAGAAGGACAGAATTTCGTTAAAATCGCCACAACAGAACCAAGGAAGAGAAAATTGGTTGTTAAGATAAGAAAGGAGTTTCCAGGAATCATTTCTTAGATGAGCTTCCGGATGACCATAAAACCCTGTGAATCTCCAAGAGAAGTCGCTGTCCTGCTCTGAAATAAAAGCATCAATGTGGTTCTGAGAATATGATTTGATCTCAAGCTTTACTTCTTTTGACCAAAAAAGAGCAAGACCCCCACTTTTCCCCCGGCTGGGAACAATAAGGCCATTAGAGAAGCCAAGCGAAAGTTTTATTTTCTCCATGCGTTTGTATTTTGCTTTGGTCTCCATTAAGAAGACTATATAGGGAGTCCACCGTCGCACAAGATCGCGCAACGCATAAACTGTCCGGGGGTTCCCAATTCCCCGGCAGTTCCAAGATAAGGTATTCATTGTGCCCGGCGGTGCTGCTTAGCAGCCACCGCCGATAATGCAAGGGGGGATTCAGTGCTTTGAAGGTGTGTTTCACACAACCTTTTGTGAGGGAGGGCTCCTTCAGTTTCATCAGGAAAGACTAACTTACCAGGCCTTTTTGAACCAGAGAGGCTAGCTTTTTGTTCACCTTGGGCCTGTTTTCCTTTTTCCCGGGCCACTCTCTTTAGGTTTCCTCTTCCTTTCGAATAAGTGATATTTGGTGGGGGAGTGGGCTTTTTCATGAGAGTGGGTTCTTTAAAGGTGGGTTTTGATGGGCTTGTGACTTCTTGGGCTTCAGAATGTGTCTGGGTTGTTAAGCCCACTTGAGAAGCTGCATCCTTAGTCCCATTGTCTGAGGCTTCGGTCCTGTCTCTGTCACGTGGAGGACAGACTGAAATGGGAGGTTTGAAAATTGTACTTTGCCTGTTGCTTTCCTGAAAAACCGCCGCTTGTGAGATTGCTTTTTCTCTTTTGTCAGGTTTCTCGAGTTCCGCAGCCTCTCTGGTTTGAAAATTTTCTTGGAATTCCGAACGTGCCCCTGGGTTGGAGCCTGAGTCAGATGGGTTCTTTGTTACTTGTTCGGATCTCGCACTTGAATGGCCTGAGCGTTCAGCATCGGAGCCCCAGCTGTGCGAAGACTTTGGTCTGTCAGCGTTAAATTTCTGGTTGCCGTTTGCCCTCAGCCAATCCCCGTACTGCTTTGGAGAGGCGAGATTAACCAGGGAGTGTGGGCAGTGCTTTTCATCATGACCCAGGAAGCCGCACACAAAACAGAATGAAGGTAGTCTTTCATATTTAAAATTTACCCAAGTTTTTTCTCCATCATGGTTGAGTATGTTGCCACCTCTACGGAGAGGTTTGTTGAGAGGGATGTCCACTCGGATTCTCAGAAATCTTGCTTGCTCTGTGAGCCACATACGTTTATCCGTTTCAAGGTATTTCCCCAAGCTGTTACCCAGATCTTTCCCAACATCCTCGGAGAAATTCTCAAAAGGGAGGCCCCAAATTTGTACCCAAAACGGAGCGTGAGTAAAGTTTATGTTTGAGGCTGAGAGGCCCCTTTTCCATCTACAGAGGAGCAGTAGATTGTTATCAAAGTTCCAAGGGCCATTTCTTTCAACCCATTCCAACTGAAACTCAGATGAGAACTTGAATTGGTAAATGTTTTTTCCTACATCTACAATTCTCAGATCCGAGCCCATTTTCCAAGCGTTTCTAAGGGTGCTTTTTAAGGCGCGTTGGTTCTGTTGTCTGTCAGTGAGAAGCTTACCAAAAAGGCTCAAAACGCACTCCTCGATGAGATCTGAGCTGTGCATTGAGGAGATCTGGATTTCTTCTTCTTCGTCTTTAGTGAGGCAAAGGTGTTGTAGATCTTCTAACACGGATATATCCATGGACGCGTGGGTTAAGGGGAAACAGAAGTGGTTGGGTGGGGAGGGTGTTGTGTGGGTAGAGAGGAGTATTTGGGTGGAGGGAGAACCCCTAACAGAGGGAGATGGTCTCGGGTATGGCCGAGAGGAAGAGCTCCTGTGGAGAGAGAGAACTCCTACTGAGGGAGAGGAAATTTTTCCCTTTAGGGATATCTAGATGGTGATCAATGGATTTGAAAAATGTGCCCTAAACTTGAAGAATCCAAATTTCTTCCATCACACTACAAATTTATGGGTTTCAAGGGTGTCTCATGGGTAGAGAGTGGAATGGTTTAGTCAAAGGCTAGGATTCCACTTTCTTATATACATGTACATGCACACACAACACCAGCCATTGTTTAGCTTCTTAATCTTGGTAATTATGTAATGGATGCTTATTATAGTTCTCTTCAAGATGAGATTTATGGGGATGGAAGCTTAGACTGGGTCCCTGCAACAAGAAAGGGAGAGGCTTAGGGCCTTTTTGGTATGCAAGCTTAAATAACAGTTTTCTTTTCATATCATTTTGAAAAACAATACTTGAACATCACTACCAAACAAGCCCTTAGAGTATGAGTTTGAGACTGGCATAGTAAAGTCATGGGAGGGGAAGAAATTTATGAGGTGAAAGTGGATGATATGGAGCTTACACCAAAGTAGTCAATTGAATAGTTCTAACTTTTAGTTTCCTTTTCTTTTCTTCTTTTTATTTCATCTCTATTTATAATTTTTTTTCTTAAATACACTAGAATTTAAATAGATGATTCCATTTTATAATGATTTCTTTTTATAATAATTTGACCAAGATACTAATAGATTCTTCTGGTGTAGGGGCAATTCGAACCTAAATTCATTATTTGAAGATAAAGGATTCTAGAAAACTGAGGTTGATTTTCATTGAACTCTTAAAAAGTTGTTCCTAATATCTGTTATGTTCTGTACAAAACAAATGAACAAAAAGGAAATGTTGATTTAGATAGAGAATTTCATATCCCTTACCAATGCATATTCATGAACCAAAAACATCAAATTAAGTGTAAAAAAATTTATTAAAACAGAAAAAGCAAAATTCTTAGAATGTTAGAATAGACTTTAAAGTTCATTTTGATTTAAGAATTTTTAATCCTACGAGAAAGGTATTTATAATAGAATTTTGTTAACATATACTCTAAGGATATTCGTTAAAAAATATTTTTAGAGACTTTTATGGGAAAAGAAAAAAATAACATATTTTTTAATAGTTTCTTATATTTCCTATAAAAGTGGAATAAAAAATTTTCTAAAATAGTTTATTAACAAATAACTTAAGAGTACCTGTTAACTGGATTCTTCATTATATTATAAATCTTGTTTCCCTCTTGTGTTTCTTCCATTGCAGCTTGAGGTATTACTCCTTGGCTCGTGTGTCTTGTTTGGATTTCTCTTTGTAATTTGTCCTTTCATTTTATAAATCCCATGGACAAAATCCATATAAAAAAAAAAATTTGAAACTTCCATCAAATTTTTTAGTATGGTGAAATCATGCCAATCTTCTTAGGTTTTATAAATGATACTATATATGTCCAAACTTTGGAAAAAATACACTTACCCTAGTTTATGACACCTCACACTTTCACTTCATAACAAAATATTTCATTTTATTTAAAAAGAAAGAAAAAGGCAAAGTGTCATTTCATTCATAATGTTAAAGGAAAGAGTGTTATTTCATTCATAAACAAACTTAAATGTTGTGTTTATACAAAGTTACAATTCTCGAGGATAAGGATGTAAGTGGCACAATGCGATCAAAGTAACGGGAATTTCGGACCCGTTTGGATAGGTTGTTCACAAAGGTGCGTTTTAAAAACAAACGTTTTTAAAACGTGCATTTTGAAAACATCATTTAAAAAAAACAAACAAGCGTTTGGTAAAAATATGAAAATATGCGTTTTTTAGTTTTCAAACTACATTAAGTGTTTGGATGAGCTGTTTTACAAATGGCTGTTTGGAGTCTAAATTTCGAAAAAGGACTTAACTATTTTGTTAATGTTATTTCGTCATTTTTCCTTTAATCAGTGTCTTTTTAATTACACAATCTAATAAAATATACATGGAGGCAATGGCAGCTCTAGGAATTTTTTTTCAGAATGTCCCTCAACAAGCATAAATTACACAATCTAATAAAAAGAAAATTTTGTTCCTCACAGTGGTCGAACCGTGATGATGTCATAATTAATTAATATGAAAATAAATAAAATAATTACGTAAATTTTAACAATCTTAACAAAAACAGTATTTAAAGATGTTAAAAATATATCTTGATTAAAGATTAGAAGATATTTCTCATAATTTACTACAAAGATTAATAAATATCCTCTAATTATTTAAGATATTCTGTTAAATTTGTAATTTACTAATATAATTAGCCAAACTATTAATATATTAACCAAACTACTAATATATAAGATATTCTATTCATCCGTAGCACAGAGTTGAAACTATTAATAACATTACACGTATTGTATTTATATACATTCAAAGGCCTTCAAAAAGTAAAGTTTATTTCATTAAAAAAAAAAAAAAAAAACTACATATATTAAAGTTTGAAATTGTAGTAGGTATTCAACTTTTTTTTGAGAAAGTAGCAAGTATTCAACTAGTCTGAAACACATTTTTCAAAGCTAAAATACATGTCAAAGTAACATGAAAACAGGTGTGTGGCTGTGGAATTTTTTTGTTTAAAAAATATAAAAGATCTCATCTCTATCTCATCCCCACACAATAAGAAACACAAACACGTTGATCTCTTCTCAACTTATCTTTCTCCCGTCCTCTCTGTCTCTGTTTCTTTTCTCTTTTTTTGAGAATCTCACCTCGTCTCTCATACATCAAGTAGATCAAAGCACACGTCTCTTCCTCTATAACCTTTCTTCCTAAGCAAACTGATCTATCAATGGTAGATCTAACATCTATCTAAGGTTTGAGCTTTTGGTGAAGATGAACGAGCCCAGCCACCGGCCATTTTTAGTGAAGATTTTTGTGGGAGGAACCATGAGAACCGTGAGGTTTGATCTTTTTTATTTTTTATTTTTTATTTGAGGGTGAGGGTGATCCTAATTTTGGTTGAGGGTGTTCCTAATTTTTTTTTTAAGGGTAAACAAATAAAAATTTTATCACATAGACTGACTGAGAAAATAGAGGAGGAGATATACATGGGGGAAGGGATAAAGCTGGTATTTCTTATCGTATTGGCGCTATTTTGATTTTCTGAAGAAAAAAATAGCGGTTAGCCCATCTGCGTTTCTGAAAAAGCAAAGCTTCGCAGTGTTTTGTAAACGTGAAAAATCTGGATTTTGAAAACGCAAACGTGCTGATTTTGTGGAGCCAAATGATTTGGCAAATCACGTTTTTTCTAAAACGCGCGTTAAGGTTTTATAAACAGCCTATCCAAACGGGCTTTTCATATTGCATTGCAAGGTTTGGTTTCTAAAAAATCCCCATCGTGCCACACTATGGAAGGGTGGTTGGTTGATTGGACAAGGATTAGGTTTTTTTTTTTTTTTTTTCTCTCTCAGTGTGGTTTGCCTTGTTGTAGCTAATTGATTCAAATGACAAGGTTGACTTGAGGGGTGACCAAAGGAGGGATTAGGAGTGTGCAACATGATGAAACTAGCATTGACCGAGATAAGGAGAGTAGGGGTAAAAGCATAAATTTTTCTTTGGAGGGCCGAGACTCGTCACCATATTAATTCACAATTCAAAAAGAGAAGTGTGTACATATATAAATATATATATATATATATATATATATATATATATATATAGAGAGAGAGAGAGAGAGTTTGATTCAGGTTACACCTGGTGTAACTTTAAGTAATGTTACACCATCCAATATTTTTTAATTGAAAGCGAATATTGACAAATTCATTGTTAAATTACATTATCTTCATATATTTTTCACGCTTGCTAAATTTTAAGGTGATCAAAGATTAATAGTCATGTCATCAATCAATTGTTAAAATTTAAGTTTTTGTAATTTAAAATAATACATAAAAGATGAGTTTATGGATCAAATAGTAAATAACATTCGATTGATATGATTGCCATGCATATTAAGAACATATAGAACATGTAATTCAATGATTGGATTTTCAAATTATTAATTCAATAACAAGTAATTGGGTGGTGGAATATTGCTTAGAGTTACGCCAAGGGTAACTTTAACCCAACCCATATATAAAAGTTCTGTAATTTTGCATGAGCATGATATATCGAATATCTAAACAATGATTTAACATCTTCTTTGAAAGTTATGCTTAATGATGGTCTTTTATAGAATACAATTCATCATGGTGAAAATTTTAGCAATTTCTTTTCTTCCTTTTTTTTTTCAAGGAAGATAAATTTGCAGTGGAAAAAAGCAAGTGTAAATGCAAGTTAATAAACTGTAATGACTAAATGGTGTAACATAGAAGAGTATTAAAAAAAAATTGTAGAGGCTGTGGCCCCCACCTATCAATGTAGTTCCGCCGTGAAGGAGAGGGAGAGAGACATGTTGAGCAACATGAGGGGAAGAAACAACAATGAAATTGGTGGTGCAAGTGGTGACTGGTGACACAATCAAGAAGAGACAGGGGCGTAGCCAGGATTTTTTACATGGGGGGGCCGATTTTCGACGACGATGATTATCATCGTTGTATGGATAGTCTATATATTTAGGTTGATATGGACCTTCTTTGAGATAAGCTCGTCGGATTTTATCTTGTTTGTTGATAGGAAATTCACATATTTGTTTACGTGATCCTGGATCACGATCTATCTCTTCAGATTGAATTCTTGAATATTTGGAGGGGTGTTCATCAGGCATTGAAGTATCAACATTTATTTCTACAGCCACATTTGTTTCTACAGCCACAGGTGTCCTAAATTTTGAATTGCTAACATCTTTTTTCTTTAAGAATGCATCAATTGTTTTTCGTTTGCTCATAATTCTTTTAGCTTTAAGAATATGACTCAAAAATTAACCTAAAAAGAACTTAAAAAAATAAAATCTTAATTAGAAATTTTTACTCAATTATATGGATGTTATTCATACTCAAGAAAAAAATAAAATTTCCACTATAGTTTAAACAGTCAACCCATCATCATTCCTATTATTCAAATTTTCCTTTATTTTAATTTTTTTTAATTAAGAATAGCCCCTCAGACAAAAGCAAAAATTAAACACACAAGTACACAATATAAACCAAACAATTTAACAACACTCGCTGTCACATGATATCTAACTAATCAAAAATAGTTAATAAATCAAAAAAAATTTACCTAAGAAACTTTATCTTCACAAAGTGCATACTTTATCTTCCCTTCAAGACTCATCACAAACAACCTCCCCATGCTCATGCCTTCAGCCATATATTTCTCTAAAAATCTATGAAAAATTAAAGAGCATGTAAATATTTAAGTGTAGATAGTTGAGAAAAAAAAAAACACTAAAAAGAGATGAAGCGGAAACTGAAAACTTACCCGCTGGCTACGCCCCTGCTCTGAATGATTTATTTTAAGAAAGCGAGAAAAAAGAAAATAATGGTCAGTTTTTCTTTTAGGATCGTGAGGACTGAGTTTGAGAGGAGGACTGAGTTGAGCAGTAAAAAGAGTCTAAATAGATGATGGTCTTGTGCTTAAATAAGAGAAGAAAACTCACCAGGCAGTCACCAAGTTCCAAATCCTCAAATTTGACAATAAAATATGCTAAGTGATTTGTTTTAGAAAGCTAGAAGAAAGAAAAAATAGGTTAGGAATTTTTTTTTTTTTTTTTTTTTCTAGACTGGAGGATTGATGCTGAGTTTTGGGGCTGGTAGGTCGTACCAGTGGGAGTGAAAGTGTATCAAAAAAAAATGGAGAATAGGGATTCCGTGGGTGGGTTTTTGAGAGGGAGAAAGTGAAATTTTATTGTTTTAGTGTTTGGATTTTGAGTATTTAAATGTAAGTGGGTTAGCTTTTTGTTTTATTTGGAGTATAAGAGGCCTAAAACTAAAGGCTTTTAGCTGGGAGAATAGAGGCCTAAAACTAAAGCTGTGAGAGTAGAGGCCTAAAACTAAAGGCTTTTAGTGAGAGTAGAGGCCTAAAACTAAAGGGAGAATAAAGGAGATATGGGGAGGCCAATCAATTTTTTTACATAGTCTAATGGATTTTTTTTTTTTTTTTTTTTTTTTTTGCAGGGGCCACGGTCCCCCAAGGGACAATGTGGCTCCGCCCCTGAGAAGAGAGGCTGAGGGAGTCACACGTATGGAAAGGATGTCATTTAATGTCATTTTTGTAACTTTAAATAAGTAAATATTTAATATTTTTATATTAAATGCAAATCATGATAAATCCACAATTGGATTCAATTTTTTTCTTATACCTTCAATACTTGTAAATAGGGGTGTTCATCAAACCGCATAAACCGCAAAAACTGCACCAAAACCGCTCGCAAAATAGCATAACCGCATGGTGCAGTGCGGTTTGCGGTTTTATAATAAGAAAACCGCACAAACCGCACCGCACCGCACCCTCTTTATATATTAATATATTTAATTATTTTTAATATTAAATATATTATTAATAGTTTAATAACCCTAGCTTTCAAAAAAAAAAAAAGTTTGATAACCCTAACAAGTGTTGATTAAGAAAATCAGCCCAAAATAAAGAAAAACTAGCTCAATAGTTTAAATTTGGACCAAAACAGAGGGAAAAATTAGTTTTGTGCTGGGTAGAAAAAGCCCAAAATTTGAAATATATACCAGTTTCAAATCATTCAAACCGCATCTTATATACCACACCGCATATGTGACCGCAAAAATGAGGTGCGGTGCAGTTATGATTTTAGCTAAACTTTAAACTGCATTGCACCATACTGCACTGCACATGTGACCGCAAAAATAAGGTGCAGTGTAGTTATGGTTTTTGTTAAACTGCACCGCAAAATACGGTGCTAAAAATGACCCAAAACATCACCACACCGCACCGCGAACACCCCTATTTGTAAACTTCAAAACTGTGGGGGGGATTTTTGTCCCAGACTCGTAGTCTCTTTGTCCGCTTTGGATCCGAGGACCTCACGGCTTTATCCTCTTTGCGAGTGTGGGAGGCATACTTAGGCACTTTGTGCTTTGCAACTTCCGTCCCACATCGCTTAGAGAAGCGCCACTTGAGCTCTTGCTTATAAGGCATAGGTGGGGCGCTTCTCTAAGCGATGTGGGACGGAAGTTGTAAAGCACAAAGTGCCTTAGTATGCCTCCCACACTCGCAAAGAGGATAAAGCCGTGGGGTCCTCGGATCCAAAGCGGACAAAGAGACTGCGAGTCTGGGACAAAAATCCCCCCCCCCCCCCACAAAAACAATCAGAGATCAATAATTATCTCATCTACAAATTGCCACATCAAGTTTAAGATGATTGAAATTTATGGTCAAATTTGTTATGTAGTTAAATTTTCTATTAAATTCCCAATCTCCTATTGTATTATTGAATTAAAAAATAATAATAATAACAAATGAATAACACAAAAAATGCTTTTTTTTTTTTTTTTTGCCAAATGTTCACTTTTGTAAATTATATTATTGAAAAGTCTGTATAGCAAATTATTTAGTTATATAGAAATGGATTTTACAAACTTGATTTACCAAATTCGAGTTCTATGTGAATATTACGAGATTCAAAATCAAGTTAAAATCAAGGTTTTTTTTTCAAAATTTTAATTTTAATTAAAAAAAAAACAAAATTACACACGCTTGGAATTTGATTTTGGAAAATTTGAGTTAAAAAAAAATGCTACTTAGTTAAATAACTTTCCTTTTAATAAGTAATAAAATTCACAAGAAGTATGTATTTGGTAAAAAAAAAAAAAAAACGTGTTATTAAGCCAAAAAGTCAGAATCAGAAAGAGTTCCCTGATTCCCTCAACTCAATCCTCAATCCTCATCCTTCGACTCCCTCTGTCTCCATGTCCATGGCTACCAAAAATCTGCTCTTGCCTTATGTCATGTTCCTCACATTGCTCCACCTGGTAATTATACAGTAAAAACATAGTCTTTTCAGTTTCACTGCCTTATGCATTTGCTCTCTGTTTGGTTTCTGAGAATATGCGTAAAAATAAAACAGAAATTGGAATGTTTCAACTTTCAACACCCAATTCAACCCTGAATCTGTTAGCAAAATCCTATGTCGTTTTTATGGTTTTGGGTTGTTCCTGCTTTCCCAGTATCTTTTCCCCTTTACACTGTTTGGTTGCTGAGAATTTGAAGGAAAATGGGATAGGGGAAAGAAAGAAAAGATAGTATTTTGATCTTATGTTGTGTATAAAATGAATAATCAAACATATCCAGCTAGTTGGGTTTAGAATTCTTCTAAACGGGTATCTGAAATTGGATAATTCCTTTTGTTCTCCTACATCAACCCAAACAATTCTTATTCGAAATTCGGTAGTAAGAGTATGAGACCCATATTTTATTTTTATTTTTTAATTCAAGTTACTCAAACTAATTTGTATTTGTTCATTGTTTGATCAGGTACTAGGAAATGAAGCTGTGAATTCAGGCCAGTACCCTTTGGTTGTGAGCACATGGCCCTTCTTAGATGCTGTTAGAGCTGGTTGGAGGGCTGTTGATAGTGGCCTTTCAGCCGTGGATGCTGTCGTGGAGGGTTGTACAGCCTGCGAGGAACTTAGGTGTGATGGAACAGGTTGGATCTTAAATTTGATTATGTTAAATTAAGTGAAAGGCTGTATTGTTATAAATTTACATGCCCTGATGATCTAGTTTGCTTTTCCCAGCATATGATTCTTTATCATGTTTTAATTTGTTGATTGTGGTTTATTTGTGATTGTGCTTGATTTGATGGTCAAGGTATATGGGTATTCCAAGTGTGATCAATTTAATAGTTCATTTCATGTTTCTGAGTTTATGGTTTATCAACACACTATTCGTTAAATTTAGAGTATGTTGGATGCTTGAAGCCAAAAAAAAAGAGAGACTACCGGTGGACAATAGAGTACTGACTGTATCTGGTGTTTTTTTTTTTTTTTTTCAGTTGTCACTATTGAGCACACAATGGATGAATTTATTTGACCATCCATTATACTTTTATGATTTTTCTCTGAAACAGTTGGGCCAGGTGGAAGTCCAGATGAAAATGGGGAAACTACTATTGATGCTCTGGTCATGGATGGGGTAACCACCACTCACATATTTCATTTTCTTTTTTACCATCCATTGTTGTTCTCTTTATTGTGGCTTGTTTCTCTGTGCACATTGAAAATGACTATCTATTATGTGCTTGCTAAGGACATGCACAGGTGACAATGGAGGTTGGAGCTGTCGCTGCTATGAGGTATGTGAAGGATGGCATCAGAGCTGCAAGATTAGTAATGGAGCATACAAAACACACTTTGCTTGTTGGAGAGCAGGCCTCGGCATTTGCCATTTCAATGGGTCTTCCAGGACCCACAAACCTTAGTTCATCTGAGTCAATCGCAAAGTGGAGTAAATGGAAGGAAAATAGCTGCCAACCGAATTTTTGGAAAAATGTTGTACCTGCCAATGGTTGTGGCCCATATCATCCAAGGGATTCTCTTGACCTTATGGAAGGGACATGTTCCAAAGACATGGAAACTGTTGAACCAAGATCTTCTCTTGTTGGTCTTCACAGCCACGACACTATAGCAATGGCTGCTATTGATAAAGTAAGTTGGTGTACCATCAGAGTTCCTTTCATTATTTTCATTGCATTCAACTGAAATTATTTTTCTTGCATAGATGGGGCACATCGCTGTTGGTACATCAACTAATGGAGCAACATTTAAGATCCCTGGCAGGTAAGGTTAACATGAGGCCTCCCCACCATCAGTGGTGATTATAAAATTGAAACAAATTGAGTCAGTAATTTTGTTGATACTTTTTTTTTTGTGATCGTTGTTTGGCAATTTTTCCTATTTCAAGTCAGTCTTTTTTTTTTTGGATAGGTAATAAGACTTTTATTGAGAGAAAAAATTGAACATCATGTTCACGATGGTGATCACTTTGAACAAGTCACTGTCTTTTACCCTTTATGGATCATGTTTTTAATCTCAAACATTTGGCATGGGGGCAAAGCCAAATGGTTCTTTCTATACTGAATATGCTTCCTTGACCATATGTTTATTGGTGGTAACCAAAAAATTTGACAATATGACTAATGAAAATCAGTTTATTAGAAATTAGTTTGGTTCAGAAATGAATTAAAGATCAATAGTATATGATAGATAAGCTGCTGTAGTGGGACAAATTTTCTTGAGTACTAGGTCTGGCATTGCAAGATCCTGTGTGCCAGTATGATTGCAGCACTCGTAATTTACGTACCAGTGTGATTGCAACAAATCACCTGTCATCATTTCCTTTAGAAACCCTGAATGCGAGAAAAAAATGAAAGGGAGCTGTCAACATAGTGACAGGAAAGGACCTAATGGTAGAATCAGAGACTTATCCATAGTAGGAACTGCTGTTTTTTACAATTAAAAGGTAAATGAATATTAAATGATGTTGATATAAATAACTATGTGGTTAAGTGGTTTGGTAGCTTGCTGACATATAGTATCTCACATTGGGATGATTGAAAGAATAATCACAACACTGACAACATAGATATTCTGACTGCAATGTGGAATTGCAATGGTTGATGATCTGTTTCAGTTTGACAATTTATTTGGAAGGTTTAGTTTTTGCATCTTTTCTACTCTCCCTTTCTGTCCAAAAAAGACAGATTATAAAAAATTTCCCAGGTTAGAGACTCTATCCCCACTGTCCGTTCAGCTGGGTCTTTTGATGAATAAATAACAGAAAAGAAGGGAACAAGCCATGAATAATGAACATTTTACTGTCAAACTACCAGAAAATGTAAAGGATAGCTGATAGATCTAAGGCTTAGAGTATGGAGAAAATCATCTATATCTCTACATTGTTAACCTCGGTCTTCTCTGAGAGGACTAATGAGCGAGTAAAATTAAAATATCAGGTAAAACTCCATCTTCTAAAGATCATAGTCTGATAAACAACTAGTTAGAAGATATGAGATCTTGAAGGCTAAGGCTTGTGGACTTTTTAGTTGATTATATCGTATTGTTATTCTTCAACGAGTGATATCTTATGTCTGTCCATATTGCATGAGGAATTGTAGTGTAACCATTGTCAGAAATTTTGTCTATCATGTAAAGAATCACGTGCATCACGGAAATGATGAGGAAATGAGATTCAAGCTCCACTATAAAGAACCGTTGTTGTTACTATTTTTTTGTTTGGCATTTTGTGCAGTACATGAATCAGAATTCAGAAGAGATAATGGAGTATATATATATATATATTTTTTTTTGGGTCACTTTTTCTTCTATAACTTTTTAGGTCAATGGTAATTTGAACTTATAAAGTTCAATAAAACAGATGTTTCATATCATGAAAGTAGAGCAAGTCTATGCTAATTAGTGAGGATGTGCTGTATAAGCCTTTTTATGAAATCACTGAATGGAACTTATCAAAAAAAGAAATCACTTAATGGAAGTTTTTCCTTGACTGCAGGGTAGGCGATGGACCCATCACAGGATCTTCTGCATATGCTGATGATGAAATTGGTGCATGTGGTGCAACTGGGGATGGTGACATTATGATGCGTTTCCTTCCATGGTAATGCAATTTTTTTTTTTTTTTTTAACCTATAAAAAAAAGAAAAAAAAGAAGAAGAAGCTTTTAACTTTCAGTTTTGGGATCATTTGTGTTACACTGTTACTGGTTGTCTTTTATCATTCAGAAGCAAAATTCCAAAAGTTCTTTGAATATCTGGGAAGCTCTGGAATAAATAGTGAAAAGTGAAAACCATCAACATCAACATCAATTTCTTTCTCTTTTTTACCTGACAAACTTAATATTAATTAAGAATTTGAGTTACTCAAATTTCTTAATGGGTTTGCTTCAAGATATGTCTATAAGCTTCATCATAATCAACACTTATGTATATTTACAAAAAGTAATCAAGATTTATGTATGATGCTAAATAAGTCAGGCGACTTAAGCTTTACTAGGCTTGTTTTTGTCTCTTTACAGAGTAGGAAATCAGAACAAAATTGGATTGGCTTAATTTATTTCACTAAGCATGGTAGCCTTTTTGGATGGGGTAAACTATAAACCCTCCAAACATGCCAACCCAATCATGCTTGCCTCTGAGCTTGATTGCACCTCCAACTGCTGATGCTTTGGAAACTTTGTGCACACAATTTATGACCATGTTTCTGGCCTGCACTCTTACCTTGTGTATATAGTATATCCAAATATAGTGTGTTATCATGCTTGAAACAATCCATGTTTTAGCTACAGTGATATGCCTATAATAATAATAAAAAAATAAAAAAATCTTATTTTCTGGTCTGTGTTTTGAATCTTAAGACAATCTCCCATGTGATTTCAGTTATCAGGTTGTGGAGAGCATGAGATTGGGAATGGAACCTAAACTTGCTGCTAAGGATGCAATATCACGAATAGGTAGAAAATTTCCTGATTTTGTGGGGGCTGTTTTTGCCATTAATAAGAATGGGGTGCATGCTGGTGCTTGCCATGGATGGACGTTTCAATACTCAGTGAGAAGTTCAGAAATGAATGATGTGGAGGTTTTCACTGTACTGCCCTAAATTAGGAACTCTCTTATATTGACTGCTAGCTTGATACTTCATGTGTAGTATTATTGTGGATGGTTTTTTCGATTTATTGCTAAAATTTAAGTGATATGGAATTATTGTACTTGGATGATATTAATATGGCTAGACTTACCGCAGAAAATTTTTATGACTCTTTCACACATATCTTTGAATTAGAGTGTTGAACCTTTTATGATAAGAATGTGTTAGCTTGAAAGGGATGTACTGCTAAAGAGTAAAGAGTAAAGAGAGGATGGGGGGGTGGGTGGGGGGAGGAAAAAAACAAAAGAAAATAGAAAACAGAAAAAAGAAAATATTTTCCCCTCGTGTTAAAAGTTAAAAGTTAAAAACTATGCATTTAATAGGGCAAAATTTACTTAATAGTACTTTTTTAGAAAATTGGGTGAATAGCATATGTTTGAAGTTTTTTAGTTAGACTGTTTTTGGAAGTCGAGTTTGGCAAACTCGAGTTTGGGCTAGAAGTTGAGTTTGTCAAACTCGACTTCCAGCCCAAACTTGCAAACTCGACTTCCAAAAACAGTCTAACTAATTAAATAACTTCTTTCGTGTGCTACTTTCCTAAAATTTTTCTAAAAACATACTATTTGGCAAATTTTGCCATTTAATAGACATGTCAACAACGGATATAGACATAAGGGTTTGTTTTAAGGGCAAAGCTTCCATCCAGTGCATTGGATAGTACACAATGTAGACATGTGACAAAATTTGAACACTGTGTCCGCATCTGCATCATGTCGGGTCCAAAGCACTAGACTTAAGCTTAAAACAACATAAAATGCAACTTGTTCTCCAAACCTTCCCGGTGATGACTCATCAGATACACCTGCCGGCTGTCCCCATATGGGAAATCGATTAAAGTTCATAAAATAGAAAGAGGCCTTGACTGGATACGAGGTCTAAGATGTATGTAAGCGTGGATGTGTGTGTTCTCTCATCTCTGGCATGCATACTGATGAGCTTACAGAACAGAAGTGACTCATTCTCTAAACAAACTAAAGTTTAAAAGAAACGACAAATACTGGCAAGAAAAGTAGCTTTGCTAGGTAAAGTTATGGTGTCACAAAGCTCATCATCGCCATGTGTCTTATTGGCCCAATGGACACTGCACTTGTGTATAGTTTAGTTAGTTACGGCTTCCAAAACCATATGATTGGATTTGATTAAGAAATCTAAAACACAACAGTTAAAGAATTGCATTTTATCTTTGTTGAATTGGAGTTCTTACCCCATAGTATTCTCAAAAAAAAAAAAAAAAAAAAAAGGATTCTCTATCATTAATTTTTTGTACATCGAGGCTAAGGCCCTTTTATAATTGTTTATTTTTAATAAAAGTAGTCATTACTATTTGAAATTAAGAATGATGGATTAAAAATATTTAGAATGGGAATCAAAATCTTTTAAAGTTTTAGGTGACTTCATTGTAAAATTTTTAAGATTTTATCTATTTATTTTAAAATGAATGAATTGGATGTTATTTTAAGAACAAAGAGTTATCAAAGTCCTGTTGATATCAGAAACCAAATGCATGCATGATGATGAATAATAGAAAACTGTGCAGTCCCACCCTGCATTTAGAGTTAAGACAACAATATTTATTTCTTCAACTGTATTATAGAGTAGACGTTACAACCCATAGTTTGCAACGGTCCAAAAGCTTCGAAAATAAAACGGCTGGCGGGAGATAAACCCAATGACAAAAGATACATACACTATATATCCATATCCATCTCATCTTCCTCCTTTTGTTGTTTTTTGTTTTTAAAGAAAGCTTATTTCTCTCACTACCTCGATGGCTACACTCCAAACCTCTCCATTTGAACGTTCACTTGCTAAGCTCACATTTCCTTCTCTTTTCTCTTTCTTCTTTTTCCATGGCTTCCCAGTTGTCTTTGCAACTTCCACAATTCTTTTACTACTCGTAAGCTCTTTCTCTCTCTCTCTGTACTTTTTACTTTATCAAAACAATATCTATGCATTCATTAACTATTTTCATAT
This sequence comes from Quercus aquifolioides, assembly GCA_019022515.1. Classification (NCBI taxonomy): domain Eukaryota; kingdom Viridiplantae; phylum Streptophyta; class Magnoliopsida; order Fagales; family Fagaceae; genus Quercus; species Quercus aquifolioides. Next base: position 21,053,808 of record CM032328.1, on the reverse strand, counting down.
CAGGGTTATGTTTTTATAGCTAAAAATTTTAATGAGCTGTATGTGATTTGAGCTTTTGTTTGTGGAAAATGTAAAGTTTTAAGATTAATTTTTTTTTTAATATCTAACCTTTTTGCTTCAATTTTTTTTTTGTTACCTTTATTTTTTTTCTAAAAATGGTTGGTATTATCTATGAGTTTTATTTTTTTTTTTTTTATTTTTTTTTTTCAACAAGTGGGAGGGGATTACCCATATTTTCCTCTCAGAGAATTGGCCAATACCACTGAGCCACAAAGCTCTTGGGATATATTTCTATGGAGATTTTAGGCCCTGAAGCAATGGTAAATTTAATTACTAATGTTGTATTATGTAGGGGGAAGTTATTGAAAGGAAAGAGAATCGGAACTGAATGAGAAACAAAAACCTTTACTAAATGCAATTGTTTAACATGAGTTAGCTTTTCATGTTTTTGAAAGCAAAATTATAAGACCTCTGGTTTGTCAATCATTTTCCTCCATTTTCTAAGTATCCAGATTTTCGACTAGAGATAAATAAGAAGCCCCATTAACTTAATAATGAAAATGTTGCAAACAATTTCTCCGTAACTCCACCTATGATATTATTAGTAAATAATGTCCTTCTCTTTGTGCGTCAAAAAATCTGTTGGACTTGACAATAGAGGAAAGGCCATAGCAAATGCACCTCACTCATTGAATTTCAAACCCAAGGAGCAAGGAACATGTGACCTTTCAAAGAAAAACTACTCACGATGGCTTTCTTCGTGGATGTTATTGTCAACGGCTTCTTCTCATTCTAATCAAACCAATAGTGAGAATGGTGTTCCTGTGGCTAACCATCAAAGTCCTGAGTTGGGATTTAATCGGGTGAATTGTCTTGTGTGGGCATTGCATGAATCTGCTAGGAGTTTTTCCTGTGCAGTTGAATCACTTCAGTTGTCAGGAACGGGTCCAGCACTAGCAATGGCCTGGATTGGGAAGGATGTCCATGACTGGCATAAACGTATTGCTTATCAGGTATATACAGAAGTACATTGTTTTATATTTACTTCAAACTATGAAATACACATTTTGAAACGGTCCCAAAGTTATTATGTTAGATTCATCTACCAATATCATACTTATACTGTTAGTTATATAAGTTTGGTATATATATACTTTGATAAAGGAGTGAACATTTGTGTGTTTTTTGCATTTGGTTGTTGTCCTGTGCCTTGAGCAGCAATCATTGAGAATTCTTAGTCGATTGTAAGTGAAACATTACTGTTAAGTTAAAAGATTTATTTGAAACTGGAACCAGAATTATTAACTGGCATAGCTGCACAGGTTGTAGTTTATGTTTTGATGAAAATGGCGATTGAAGTGGAGATCTTGCTTTCTCAAGAACGTCACAATGGTCCTTCTCCAGTTAGAGAGATGTAAGTATACAATGTCTTTTGCTAGAGACTTGATGAACTGTGGTAGCTATAGTACTTTCACAGATGAAAATAGAATTTACTAATCAATTATCAAATGATTTAAGATCTCAAGTAATAGAGTGACTTGCATAGTACCTGTACTCAATGTCTTGGATTTAAACTTCAATAAACATGCTAAATTTACAGTCTCTTGGATTCACGTCAAATGAATTATTTAAACCTTGCTCAAGAATCCAGCTGTGTATATATATATATATATTGTGGTTTCTTTCTCTGTTTTTTTTTTAACAGATGTATATTTATGACATAAGTGTTTCCTAGATCTTACTTTTTGTTTCTTCATTTGGTCAGCATTTCCCCCAAGGTAAAATTGTTTGGGGTGTATATTGAAAGTGAACTGAACATGAGGCACACAGGATTGGTAGAATGGTTTAAAGAGGTTGAGCTTCCACGTATAGCAGGATTTTTTCTTCCTTTGTTAAAGAACTGGTCTATGGAATATGCAGGAAGGTTTGCTCAAAGGATCCTCTTCTTTTAGCATAATGTTTCACCTCTTGATAATCATCTACGCCTGTCAATTACCTATATTTACCTATTCTGATTAATTTCATATGCATTTTTTTGTTCCTTCCAGTTCAATTCACTCATTCTTCTTCATTTACGAATCTAGCCTGAGCACAAAAATATTCAGTGGTGTTGCAGGGATCATTGTGGCTCTAAGCTGCTGTACTGCAGCAGGAAAATTGTGTTATAGGTGCACTTGTTGTCCCCTTACATTGTCGATTGAGGATGCACTGGTAGAGCTCATGGATCATTCACACAGTCTTGTGCCAGTGGACAAATTACATCAGTTAGCCACTGAAGCAGGATTCGAAATGGACCTGCTGGCCCATTTTGGTACAAAGGTTTTCTCCAGCAAGAGAAGTGAAGAGCTAGAATTTTGGATTGGGTTGGCTCAGAAAAAACTTTCAGTAGCATTCCAGGAAGAAAATATATTTTCAGGCAGACAAATCTGCTACAATGTCCATTCATGAAATAATTTCCTTATCTTTTCTATAGAAATGACAGGTCTTAAGGAATTACACATATCATTTCACGTGACTCTAGACATAAGCAAAAATACTTCTATCGTTCCAATTCCTAATTTCCTGAAGGAAGCTTTGTTTATATAATCGAAAAGTATACATTTTTTTATATAATACACCAAAAAGAATTCTTTGTCAAGTTCCAAAAATTCAAGGACCTTGCTTGATGGTTGATTTGGTCAGAGATTTGATAAGCTTATAGTTTCTTTCGGGTTTTATTGCTTATCAAAAAATAAAAGGAATTTCTTTCTGGCTTAGCTACTGTACCTTTAGGATCAAATAGTTTTTCTCTGTTGCAAAATTTGACAGGTTCAAGCAGATAGTTTCGCTACTTTAGGAATTTTTGCATATCTTGGAAAGAGTACTAGATTGTTCTTGTCAAGAATGGGCATAAAGGATCTGGATGAACATGTTAAAGACTTCCTTAGGTAGATTACTTCACATTTTGGTTACATTCTCAACATTTCAGGCCTTAAATAAGGATACTTTAGGAGGTCCAATACTTTTCCTGCAGCTACTTGGAATGTGGTAGCCTTTTCATTTACCCAGAGCTTTCTTCCATATCAGTGTATCAACTCTTCATGGAGGTCAGTGTTTCTTCTACTTTTATTGATGGCTTGATTTCTACTTTGCATTTTTTACGTATGCAATCAAGAGAGAAGAAGATCCAAACAGTATCCTATCCAAGCAGAGAAAGAGATAATTTTAACTACAGTTTTTACTGTATGCTATGATGTTTTCTCTGGGTTTGCTCACTTCAGCTGTTCGACTCTATTGCCAATAGACACAAATTTGCTAGAATTCTTGCTACGGAGGTAGCCTACATTATCTGATCTTTCATTCAGAGCTTTATTTGTTAGAATTTCTTAATCTACTAAAGTGGTTTAGGCTCCTAAGGTATCTTGCTGTCAACTTTTCAGTCAGAGCCTGTTAACTGTCTGTTTGGAAGACTACTGGGCAGCTTACGATAAACCATGGTATGTTGTTTAGCACTGTCTGCTATTGATGACACTACTTTAGAGAGGAACGAAATAATAGTTCTCATGTTGATTTTCCCTAGCAGTGAACCCCTAAAGTTTTCAGAAACAGGTTCCTCTGATGCCAGTTCATTTTTACGATCTAGGGGAACAATTAAGTCATCTGTAGTCTTGGAAGCACAACGAAATCTAAATGACTTAAGGGCACGGGGATGCACAAAGAATGACACTCAACATGGATCTAAACTGAAAAAGGTATGGCTATCAGATGATAACATCTATATGTAATATTTTCATGATGATGGATGTAGAAAAATGGACAAAAGACTCTCCACATTGATCTAAACTGGAAAGGGTTTTGGTGTCAGATGATAACAACTGTTGTTAACATCTTCATGATGATAAAGGGAAAAGAATTGGTAATAACTCATGGCATTGATCTAAATGTAATAACTCTACTTTTATTTGCATGAATAATTAGCAGACTGCTTCATCCCCTACCCCCACACACACACAAAAAAGAAAAAGAAATTGTGTATGCAAATGCATGTATGTGTTTCTTGTTGTAAACATTGCAATTATTTTCCTGTAATAGCTGGATACCATATCAGCTGGGTATGTGGAGGGAGCCTGTGCTGCTAAGTCAATTCCTCAGCATGAGAGTTTAATTAGGAAATACAGTATCAAGTTGGCATCTACAAGCTCTGTAAGGGTGATACTTCCCATCTAGTAAATGGGCAGATTTATTTTAAACTTTAGATGCTAATAGCCTAGTATTGGAAATTAATTTGTTTTAAAGGATATCTGGATGGGTACACAATTGCTTTTCACAGACATCAGGGTTGCTGCAGAGCTTCTTGTAAATCAATTACGTGGTAACCAGGTTGCAGAAAGGGAAAGAAAGAAGTTAAAAAGAACTTTAAACGACATTTCTTCACTTATCCCAGTGACAATTCTAATGCTTCTCTCTGTAAGCACTTATTGGATCACTTTTCTTTCAATAGTTTTTTTTTTTTTTTTTATCACTGACTCAAGAACATACCTACTTATGTATAAGTATGACCTTTAATGAGTTTAGCATTCTGAAATTGGACCAACCAATAAATATAGCAACTTTATTCCGATGTAATAGTTTGTGAACTCAGACTAACAATTACAAAGTTTAAACAAGCTTCACCAAAGTCACAAGAGTAGGAAACTTTTTCAAAGAACCTGATTTAAGGATGACAGACTTTCATCTGTCTTTACATGCCAAATTTTCTTGTTTCGCATTGTTTAGCTTTTATCCAGTTAAATGCATCAAGACCAATTACAATATTCCTTATGGTACAAAGAGTGAAAGCATTGTCTATCCAGATAAATGTTTATTAAATTAGTTTATTCTTTTAATGTAGCCCTTATAAATGATGAAGGTACCCCTTGTTCACAATGAGGTACAGCTGTAAGTCTCTAACCAAAGACAGTAAGCTGAATAAAAAGTTCAATAATTGAAACATAATTAGGTTTATTAACTTGTTCAACGTGCTACAATTTGTTTTGTTTTGTTTTGTTTTTTGTTTTTTGTTTTTTTTTGTTTTTTCTGTATCTCTTTTGTTAATCATTTATAGTTCTTTATAGAAGCTAACTCTTTTTTTCTCTCATGTATAATATACACTTGGGTGTCAAGGTGACCTATTAATAGGTTTACACAAGAGCAGAGTTTATGTAAGAAACTCTAACAGATTCATAACGAAGTTGACAAATTTTCTCTCCCTGTTCTACAAGCAGGTATCTGCTATAGGTCACACAGCCATTCTAGCAGCAATCAAAAAGTACATACCATTCTTGGTAATTGCCTTCCCATTGTGTTTATAATTTATTCAAGTACTTCTGGTTAATCATGCTTTCATATACTGCATCCAGATTCCTTCTCCATATTCTTCTGAGCAATTGGATGTTGTGAAACAACTAAAAAGAACTAAGAAGATGGAAGTTCAGTCATGGAGCAACCTTGAAGATCCATCCTCTAGAATACTGTAGTAATTATTTCATGGGAGTTTGTTGTCTAAATGTTGCTTAACAGCTCCTTATACTAACCTTGTTGCACAATCAGTACATTGATGGATGCATACATACATATGTTGAGACAGAATGTATAGGTAGACAAACTATTTACTTATCAAAGAACCAAAGTAGTTTGACAAACACATTTTCTATTGATTTATGGTTGGGTGCAAATGCAAATTTGGGGATGCAAAAGATTCAGGTTCCAAATCAGAAACCACCTGAGGTTATATATTTTCACTGGCACCTCTATAATGATGTCAATGTTACTTGGTCCAAAGCTTTTCCTCAGAATTTGACAATCAACTAAAACAGATTAACCATTGTAATAGTAACTGTATAGATTTTATCTTTCTTCCTATCTTAGCATTCATTCTTTGGGCAAGTTCCCAGCTACCCTCTATAGCATCTCATTGCACCCAAAGCATCATGCATTACCTTCCTTCTCTTTTATACTAACCATATATGTGTATTTTAATTACTGGTTTTAGGATCACCTCTAATCCACTATAAGAAAATAAACTCCTATAAAAGTTACAGCTATGAATGGCTGGAATTAAGGATGTCAATGAGGAGAACAAGAATTTGAATAGAGCTGAACTGAGGCCTTGATTTGTCATCTAACATCCCCTGGAAAACTGTTGAGGTGAGTCTGCATCATCAGTTTGTGTCAAAGAGATAGTGAAACCGAGAACTAGCCAACCCTATTGTAAAGATATCAGCATTTTGGTTATTTGTACAAACAAACAAACTGTACTTTTTGAGTTGAGAAGCTCACGAATGAAGTGGTATAATAAACTTCAGTATGTTTTGTTTGAACCTGAAAAACCGGTGGCAAGGTAAAGATGGTGGGATGTGAAGTTCATACAGTATAGAGGAATACATATTTGTACATGCAAGTGCATGAATTTCGGCGTTTACTTGACGTGGCTACAATGGGTTGTTTCTTGCAAGACCATGAAATGAGATTAGCCCCAAGATATCTACAGAATCCAAATGAAGGGAGCTACTGAAGAGCTTGTTGAATGGCATGGTAAGTGTATCTTTGATATATCTAAGGATTCATTTCATGGCCTATAAGTTAATAGTTGTTGGAGAGAGAGCATAAACTGACGGGTTTAGTTGAGAACGTAAGTAAGATCAAACCTAGTCATCGTATGATATGGGCAAATTTACTTCAACTGAAAATGAATACAGATGCAGGGAGCATCACTTTCGAATGGACCTAAAATTAACATAACTTTTATCATGTGCCAACTGCAATAACTCACATTAATAATTGTGAAAAAAAAATTTTGTGTCTTTATTTATTGTTTTAAAATTGTCCCACTTGTTAATAAAAAGAAGATTGTTCACATTGAAGTTTCATAAAAAGTTGAGGGCTGTTCGGAAATTGCCAAAATTTTGTTAAAAGTATAAACGATGAAGTACTCCACTAAAGAAGAATAACAAGATTCAAAACGAATATTCCTCTCTCTTGTGTGTGTGTGTTTGTTTCTCAAAAAAAGATTCAAAACGAATATTTATAATATATGACGTAGTAGTACTCGTCTTTTTTAATATGATCAACTATTAGTTTAATGTTTTACTTCTAGTTTTAATTAATTAAGATTAATATGTTTGTTATAATTAATGATTTGGTAGAGAAGTAGAAATTTACTTGCTATAGTTTAATACAAAGTTTCACAGTTAGTATCAATATGGTTATAAAGTAATAGTAATAATAACCATATTATGTGCTTAATTGGATTTATTTTATTTTATTTTATTTTATTTTATTCTATTGAATTAGTATCTTGTAATTACTCATTTCCTCTATTGAGATATTGAGAAATCCAGTGTATAAAACAAATCAAAAACTAAAAGAGGTGGGCTAAACTTACGGATTTAGGTGAACATGTTTAGGGAAGTTGATAATGAGGCATTAGAGTTTTAAACCAGATCTTAAACATTGAAAACAATGTCTCCTTTAAAGAGTCCTAGGATACTAGCTATCTTGGCATGAAGCGCATTAAGGGTTTAGCCTTTGGCTCCTAATGCAAAAAAAGCAGTCAACTATACTTGGTCGATAAGAGGCATGGAGTGGATCTAGTCCAATAATGAATAGACAGAGTTATTATGAATATAAATTGGCAATGTCTACTATGCATCCTTCTGCAAGAACATGATCCAGAATAAATGACTTGTATAGTATATTATCAAAACAAGTGTTCCAATCAAATAATTTTGCTAGTGAAATTGCTCGTGTGGATATATGATGAAAGGGACATCTAACCTATCAATGCGGCAATGGGTATTTCTTGATCTCAAAACTTTAAATTTTTAATTATCTTTTTTAATTTTATTCTTTTCTCTTTTTCTTAACTATAGTTTGACATTCCTTCTTTAATTTGGAATTATTAAACGAATCTAACGTACCACTTTCTCTATACCATTTTATGTACCACAAATCAAAATATGTCATGTGTCTGTTAATTCCTAAATTTAAGTTTTTTGTTTCACTCCTCTCCAAAAAAAGAAAAAGAGAAATGATATGTCTACAACATTTTTACAACAAATCCTAAGTGGCAGGTTGTTACTAGTTGTTATTGTTGGGGCAAAAAAGTAATCTTAGTGTTTTTGTTTCACTTTTCTAAAATAAAAGATTAAAAAATAAAAACCTTCTCATCCCCGCTAGGGCCACCACCACTAACCTCCAACCTCATAGGCGCTGCCACCAATCCTGACGTTTCTCTAGCGCCCATCTTCCCCATCCTCCTCGTGACCCTCATCATCGAGATGGACAGCAGCCAGCACGAGCTACACCAGGCCAGCCTCCTCGACACCCCCACACTCGTCTTCACTTCAGTTTCTTGAGAGAATCTTATTTTATAGGATTATGTACTTTTGGTTTTGGGTTTCCAATTTTGCAATAAATTTAGCCTTTGATTGTATAGGAAAACACGTTAAACATCTTTAAATTCAACAAAGCAAAATCCATCTTCCTAGTTCCTCTATCCCTTTCCCTTAACTTTTAAGAAAAGCAAACACCATTATTACCCCCAGAGACCCCAAAGCCAAAACTGACCCAAATTTGCTACCGATCGATCCCACTTTATGATTCAATATTGTCTGTGGCAATGAGGTTTTGTTGGTTGGAAGTTTGAATGAAAGTCATTTTTTAATTTGTTGAATGGACCCATTCGGCCTTTTTCATGGGCATTCCACAGTGCCTGGGAGATTGGGGTGGTGGTCTCTAGTTAGTGACGGCGGAGGAAGTTTTTTTTTCTTTCTTAATATATTTTATTTTGAGAAAGTGAAACAAAAAGTCAAAAACTTAAATTTAAGAATTAATAAACACGACAGATTGTGATTTGTGGTTCATAGAGTGGTACAGAAGATTTTGATTCCAAGCGTAGGAGGTGAATTTACTTAGAGGACTATGTATTTAGAGCCTAATGAAGTTTTTGTTTATCTAACAGGAAAGTCTAATTTATTAAGAACTTCATTTAGGGGGACCCAAAAAAAAAAAAAATACCCCTATTTTATAATCTTGATACTATGAAAAACTCTCTTCCAACTTTGTTAGAAATTGCATATCAGAACAAAGTTGCCAATAATGAGCTTTCACAATAAGACTCACCATCTATGGAGGAAAGAGCAAAAACATAAAATAAAAATGAAACTGATAACATGAATATTTGCATTTTTGAATAGGCATCAAACATGCCTATCTACATTTATTACTATATCATGTAATATTCAAATATGTAAATGCATAGAGTATGATCAAATTAATACATCACTCTTATTATTTTTCTATTTAATTTGTGTATAAAATAGAATAAATTAAAGATTATAATTTTTTTACATTGAAAATTAGAGATATTGGAGGAAACCAATAACAAACATAAGGAGTGTTGAAAAATTTTGTTCGCCAGCCTAGAAAAATGCAATCCATATTAGATAGTTCACTGTAAATTTGAGTTTTAAGAGATGTGTCAGTGCTCAAAATCAACCTCCTACACAGCATGATAAAACCAACTCTGAACTATAGTTCCATAAAATTTATGCAATCCTATCCCTGATGAATATTAACTAGAGTTTTTCTTGGTACTGATTTTTAGTCACAGCTTGAACAACTTCATTAAAAATGATGGTGTCCATGTGTTTGATGTCAATATTGTACTCTACTGCAGATGATCCAATTTGTTCTGGAAGATAAATATTTTGACGTTCAACTCAAAGTCAAACTTAATCAAGTTGCTCTAAAACTTGAGGGCATCATGAAACTTGCCAAAAAAAAGGTGGAAATATGCAACTTCCTTGATAGCGTTAATGAGCAAACATGTGTATTGTTAACCTTCTTGATGTATGAAACTAAATTAACTAATTATTTGTTAATGAGCAAATATGTGTATTGTTAACCTGCTTGATGTATAAAACTAAATTAACTAATAATTTGTTGATGACATCGCAAAAATAGATAAATATGCATTGTTGAATTATTAACCATATAAATAATTTTCAAATGCTTTTTTTAGTTGTTTGCGTATAATCTAAATCTATCTACCTGCTTCACGTTAAGACACTAATTACTCATCTAAAAGAACAAAATAAAAAATCCAATCAAATCAGTATTACATAAATAAATTTTTTTTTTATTTTGTTCAAACTTGTAGTAACACAAAATCTTCTAACAATGCACTGTCATAGAAGGATCCATAAATTTTTTTAATTAGGTATATAAATAAGAATATCAATGGTTGAAATAATATATAGTTTGAAATGAGAGAGAGAGATTAGCCAAAGCAATGAGTTTTATCTGTCTTATTTTGATTTCTAAGGCACAACTAGTTCATGCATCTTAATTTTAAGAAAAAGAAGAATGAATTGAAATATTGTTGCTAGTAGAACATTAAAAATTTGTCCTTATGCCAAAAAAAAAAAAAAATGGTTTGTCTGTAAGGCAAACTATGTAGAAAAAATTTATAAAAAAAAAATTAGAGTGGGAAAAAAAGGAAATGATTAGATATCATTAAATTAGTAATTATACCCCTATCTTGTTCAATTTGAAAATTTAAAAAAAAAAAATTTATATCATTGAGTTCCATGAAAATAAATCCATTTCTTTTTTATCACCTTTGGTCAAAAAAAAAAATCAATTTCTTTTAAGGAATTGAACTCTTTTCAATGCAAAATAAAGTGAACTTGCATTTAAATACCCAATGATAAGACTATTTGCTTCCCAAAAAAAAAAAAAAAACTCATCTCAAGTCAAGAGCCACGGTGTATTCATGACATCCAAATCCCCTCTCATTTGTTATAACTATTGAATTAAAAAATAAATGAAATAAAAAATCTTAAGTTTAATTGCAACTGCATCAAATTGAACTTCAACAAGTGCTCCTTGTTTTGCTTTTGGGCTTTGTTGTTTCTTTTAATTGGCTCTAATGGAAATTAGTAATTAATTGATGTTGATTCATATTTTGATTTGGAAAAAATAAATTTGGTTGTAGTTGTTACGTCAACTCTCCTTATATGAAAGGGACTAATTTGTATAAGTGGCAGTGAGTAACCTGTTGTAGTTGTGCTCTCTAGAAGCATGGAATTTTTTTTTCCTGCGCAACTTTGATTTAACAAGTGCTTTATGTACAGAACCTCTATTTTGATCCAATACATCAACTTATATTTGTTCTATATATTGCCTTTTAATAAAGAGAATCAAATAGCAACATTAGTAAAAAGATGTTAAAAATTACAGAATTATCTTGTTACTTATGAAGATAAAGTAGCTTTTAAAATTTTAAGAATGGTATAGTTCGGGTGTTAATATTAAAAATCTAATTGTTGAATTTCATACTCCTTATATTCTTAACATAAGTATCAAATTTTGTTCAAATCAGATGTTATTTACTATTCGATTATTAAACTTATTTTTTATACACAATTTTAGATCACAAAAACTTGAAATTTTAACATTTGTTTAATGACATAGCAATTGATCTTTGATCTTTTTAATTTTTTCAAGAATGAAAGATGTAATAAGAACATGCAATCCAACTATTAGATTTTCAAAATTCACACTTAATATAAAGATATATAAGAAGTTTATAAGGTTTCTCTCCAAGTATTAAGGATGTAATAAGAATATGCAATTTAACGGCTAGATTTTTAGAATTCACACTTAATATAGAAAAGTATAAGAAGTTTGGAGAGGAACTTTGTTCATTTTACTAATCTAGTCATCAAAATTGGAAATTTGGATATCCAACCAAAAATTCAAGTATTTGCTACTTCCAATTGGAGTAGGAAAATATGAGGAAGATATAACTGAATGTTTCTTTTTCCATTAAGGATTTGATTGGATTAATTTAGATGAAATTTTTTTTTTAGAAAACTAAATATTTTTAACACACACATGAGAGAAGATAAAGTTTTAAAAAAACTTAAAGTGGTGTATATCCAAAATAGCTTTAATTTAGATGAAATTGATGCCACATTCAAATAGTGCAATGGTAGACTCACCAAAAACAAAAATAAACTTAAAAGCGTCAGTGAAAACATTCTTGTTTCAAATTTATAATCCTGGCAGTCTTATTGCCAATATCCAAACACATATAATCTTTTATTTTGCCTTTGAAAATTTTCAAATCGACAAGCTAGCGGAAAATCATTGCTTTTAGAAAACATATAGCGAAAAAAAAAAAAAAAAAGACATTATGTTCAGAGAGAGAGAAACAATTACAAACCTGTAGATCTAGACATGGGTTCTGATGAAAGCGACGGAACAATGAGATAGAGCTATGAAAAATAATATTTTGGTGAGTAGGGTATTTTTTGATAAGCCCTTTTTTTGTTTTGTAGTAGAAATTAGAAAACACGTTTTAGAGTAGGGGTGGCAAAATTTGACACGACCCGCGAACCCAACACGACTAACCTGTTTATAAACAGGTCATGGGTTGAGGCTAAATGGGTTCGGGTCATATTCGGGTCGACACGGCTGACCCGTTTAATAAACGGGTCGTGTTCGTGTTTAACATGTGAACCCGTTTGACCTGTTTGACCCGTTTAGGTAATAAAGGTATTAAATTTTGTTATTATTACTTAATTTTTGTTGTTGTAATTATATGTTTATTATTATATTTATAGTTGTAATTGTATTTTAATTTTAGATATATAGAAATTAATAATAGATTATTTAGATCATGTATGACCTATTAATCAAACAGGTTATTAGTATTAATTTTTACATGACTTATTAATTAAACAGGTTAAATGTGTCGGGTTGGGTCAACCTGTTTAATAAACAGGTCGGGTTAGGGTTGAGGATTCTTGACACGTTTACTAAACAGGTTGGGTTCGGGTCAACCCATATAGCAGAGTACTTATGGCTCGACACGACACGAACCCGACCCGCGAACACGAATTGACACCCCTATTTTAGAGAGAACATTTTATTTATAACTCTAAAAATCAAATACAAATTATAAATTAAAATGATGATGTTAATATTAAATAATGTGAATTTTTAAAAACTTAGGTGGCAATATTAAAGAAGTCAACAAATAATCGAAATTTATCTTTATCTATTATTATAAGTAGTATGCCCGTTTGATACATGAATTAATTAAAAATCATATGTAAGTTGATTTTTAAGAATACCCGCTAATATAACTGACATCCTATTTTATTTATATATATATATATATATATATATATATATCCTAAGTTCCTAACTTTTGGTTATGGAAACACTACCAAGTTTCATTCAAGCAAAATACTATCGTAACTAATTAAAATACTTTAAATAAATAATGAATTTGCTTTTAAATTCCTAAAATTTTTTGGGCGATAGAATGTTAATTGAAACCACTTTAAGGTTTGATCATATGGAGGTAATAGGTCAACTAACGTGGCATAAAGAATAGTATAGGTTTAATTACCATTTTAGTCCATTACATTTTCCACCTTTTTTTTTTTTTAGGAAGAATTACATTTTCCACCTTATATGTCAAAATAGTCCTCGTTTTTTTTTTTTTTACAAGATAAAAATTCTACTTTAGTCTAATCTAAATATATATGTGTGTAAAGCTTTTTCTTAGAGACTTAAACCTCAGCATTTACCCCTCACACCTCATAAGCACTTATACTTATTAAGTAACCATCATATCAAATATATGCGGTAGTAAAATAATCCTCATTGTTTAGGTGATGAAAAAAATAATTGTTATAACTAACATTAATATTAAAATATAAATAATAAAGCCACCTAGGATGCCATGTCGGTTGCCATGTGGCCTTAATTTTAAATTTTAATTTAATTAAAAACCAATTTTCTCGTCATCCTCCAACTCTCCGTTCTCTAATTATACGTAGGAAATTCGAAAGTTGGATTCTCGCTGTAGAAGAAGGACTCGCTTGCTCCCTGCCATGTCAACGTCTCCTTAGGAGACTTTCCAATCATTTTTTTTTTTTTTTTTTTTTTTTGAGAAACCTTTACCAATCAAAATTGAAAACAATTTTTTGGATTTTGTAAAACCTTAAGGCTATGGTCGGCCCAAGGAATTTTGGGTATTAATGCGACATTTAAATACTTTTAAATTTAATTAAATAATATTTTTTTATTTAAAATACACTCTTCTTTTTTCTTTTCTTTTTTGAGGAAAAACTTGATGCATTATTATCAAGGTAGTCTGGCTAAATCAGTCTAAAAAATAAAAGCAAACTATGGTGAAACATCCTCCAATCCACACAATAAAATTTAAAACAACTTAAAATATATTCTTCTAATTTGTTTAATTAGATGCATTTCTTTAACTTTTTTTTTAATGAATTTCTTGTTCATTTGTGAGTTGTTTATTTAAATTTTTTTTATAACTGTTTTTGAAAATTTTCTTTTTCGTTTCTTAGATTTTCAACTAATTTTTTTAATCATATTGTGTTCTAGTAAGAAATGATCTAAAGAACCTTTTTCGGGCTCGATTAATTTTTCACAATTTTTTTTTTTTTTTTTGGTTTACAATTAGTGTGACACACACACACAGATACTAGTTGTAAATCTACAAAGACAAAATAAAATTCTATTTAAAAAAACACAAAGAAATGAGTGGATAATGATCTACCTACACTTTGCTAATTTTTTTTTCACAACATTCCTATATTAGTATGGGGAAAAAAAATTAAATTAGAGATTGTGGTGGGCTCATGTGCGAGTTGCCATGTTAATTTAGAAATGTTGTGAAATTATTGTGATATTTTGTTGTATCCATAGCATTACTATTTGTTTTTTATATTTATCGATTGGCAAATATTTTAGGTTGAATTAATACTCTTATAGTAATAAAAATATTCTCATTGGTTAAAATTTGGGGGCCTTATTTCACTTCGGGGCTTTAAATAACTGTCTAATAGGCCTTGTAGTAGGGCCGACCTTGCTTAAGGCTATATTATATACCATGTCATATTCTAGCATCCGTACGAAAACACAAAAATATATGTGCATAACTAAATAGCCAATGAGTAATGTTATAGACAACAACTTTCAAAATATTTTTATAATAATTAAGTTGACAAGTATTAGTTCTCATTTGGGCCAATCATTAACATTTAAATTATTACTACTTTATTTACTGATAACAACCTACTACATCAACACTTTTTTTTTTTTTTTTTTTGTCTCTAGACACATGATGGCAAATTGAACATTTTCCTTAATGATGTTGCGGAAATAAAATCTTGGGGAGCCACTTTGAGTAGTTAATATAATATATATAGACATTCTTAACCCAAAAGGCATAAGTCCAACGGGTATAAACTCAACTATATTATATTAATCACTCACTCTTTTCATTATATCCAATGTGAGGCTTCACTCACACCTGAATACCCAACAATCTCACATTCACATTTGAGTCTCTGCCTCTCTTGTGGGCTTCAAGAGCTCTTCGTGAGGCATGAACAAGTCCTATTCACTCACCCTTACCTTATGGACTTGCCTAGTGCAATATATTTCCCACTCCAATTAAGAAAGAGACTTGTCCCTAATTCATCTGCGAAAAGGCTCCAAGTATAGACACCTCGTCGTTGCTCCAACTGTGAGAGGGACCTATATAACCTTAACATTGCCATCTTTGCCACACACTATCATGAGCATTGATACTATTTGTTAGAGAGATAATATTTTGGGAAGACTCCTTGAGTAGTTACTATAACATATAGAAATACACTTATACCAAAAGGCTTAAACCCAATAGATATAAACTCAAATATGTTATATTAATTATTCATTTTTTTCATCATTATTTAATGTAGGATTTCACTCAAACTTATATACCCATCAATTACTTACTGGGTAAGATAACATATTAAGAAGACTCATTGAGTAGTTACTATAACATATAAAAATACACTTATTCCAAAAGGCTTAAACCCGATAGATATAAACTCAAATATGTTATATTAATTATTTATTTTTTTATCATTATTTAATGTAGGATTTCACTCAAACTTATATACCCATCAATTACTTATTGGGTAAGATAACATATTAAGAAGGCTCATTGAATAGTTACTTTTTACTACTTATTGCAACATGTAAAGATGCACTTCACCCAAAAAGCATAAAATCCGCCACTTTGTTTGGTGTGCATGTCGGGATGCTTTGCTGACAAAGCAAAATCTGTTGAAACGGAAGATAATCCAAGAGGAAGTCTGTGAAGGGTGCAAGGAGGCTCCGGAGACTGTGGGTCATGTTCTATGGGAGTGTCCGAGAGCTAGAGAGGCGTGGGAATGTTCTAAACTGGTGTTTCGGCCAACTGGTGGAGTGAACCCATCCTTCCAAGACATCATGTGGTCTATGTTGATGTGCGATGACGTTGGAGATGACCACGTTGCACTGACAGCAACCACTGCATGGGCTTTGTGGCATAATCGGAATGAAATCAGATATGGTGGAGTTCGAAAGTCTGGACAAACACTTTCACGTTAGGCATCAGATTACCTGTTGGAGTACAGGATGGTGGTAGCGCAAAATATTTCAACTCCGCCTTTGCCTCTGCATGGTGTCGCATGGTCTCCTCCAAGGGATGGCCACTTTAAAATCAACGTGGATGGGGCTGTTTTCTTGAAGCAGAAATCAGTGGGAGTTGGAGTGGTGATCCGAGACGAGGAAGGGAGACTTGAAGCTGCGCTGAGTAAAAAGATCAGTGCACCTTTAGGTGCTATGGAGGTGGAGGCCAAGGCTTTTGAGATGGGTTTGCTATTTGCCAAGGATATTGGAGTGCGTGATGTTGTGTTGGAGGGAGATTCACTGGTCGTGTATAATGCTCTGTGCAACATCTCCTCACCCCCATCCTCTATTGATACGGTGGTCCAAGGTATAAAGGAACTATGTGGAGACTTTAGGACTGTTGGATTTTCACATGTCAGAAGACAAGGAAATGTTCCAGCTCATTTACTAGCAAAGCATGCGTTTAGCATCAATGACTATGTAGTTTGGATTGAAGAGGACCCTTGCTGTATTATGCAAGCTCTTGTCCATGATGTAACTTCTTTTTCTCATTTGCAATAAAACAATTTCTATCTTTCCCATCAAAAAAAAAAAAAAAAAACCATAAGCCTGATTGTCTAACCTTGTCAGATACCCATGTTTGACACGTATTCATTCCCAACACTTTTGGAATATATTTGCATGTGTCTCCCACTCTTTTTAAATAAAATAAAATATAAAAAAAAGTGCTGATAAACATTCGAGATACACTTTTAATACGCCCCGATACAATCGTAACTCAAACACTTGAGGATTTTAATACAGCCTTGACAGTGAGAGTCTGAGAGATAACCCAACCACTTGAGGATTTTTATTTTTATTTTTATATATTGGGTTGATTTTTTTTAATATATATTGGTTAAATGTTGAATACTAACCTAGTTCTCTTTTATTTATTGTTTAGTTTTTGGTTTGTATTCTAAACATCATTTAAGTGGTCATTAAATTATTTTTATTATCTATTATAACTCTTAGTTATATTGATATATGCTCAATAAAATATTAAAAGAATGCTTAATAATATATAAAAATATATTTAATAATTAATTAATATACATATCCATATAATATCATATTTAAAATTTTCAAAAATTATTATATCCCATATTATTATATATGCAATATTTCATATTTGCATCAATAAATCGGACATGATTTATTATTAATTGTCACATGCAAGTCACTTAATTGGTTTTGATACTGGAGGATCTTAGCAATATATCGAAAATTAAAGTATATATTATTGCTTTGAAAAGTTAACAGATACATGATCTGAAATGGAGCTATAAAACCGAGTGCCTAAGGTAAAGCCAAAACTAGGCCACGTTCCCAACATATTTACCTTATAACTAATAACCCCAACCTTCTTCCCTGCTTGCCTCTCTTTTTGTCTTTCTCAATTGAACATGAGTTCCCAAAATAATGAAATTCAGCTTCCAGGTAAAACATTAACAGTTTATTTAACTTTTTTCTTTGTTTACATTTTTTAAGTCTAAACATTCTGTTATATTATTTTAGTTAATATATGTTTTTTATTGGTTTAAATTCAATATTTTTTCTTTTCGAAAAATTATTGGTACTCTGGGAGCAATGCTCCTCTCTCTCACATAAGGGGTGGACTCCTTCCTTTATCTTATTATGTCAGAACTCATTAACAAACCTCTTGGTTAAATCACATTTTCATTTATATTTTGGTGGTGTGTAATAGAATTTCACCATTCCATTTTATATGTTGTATTATTTACTATTGCGAATGTTTGAGTTGGTATAGTGGCAAACCCTGGTCCTTCTGTTGCTGCTCCACCAGCTCCTTTAAAAGCGAACTCCAATAAAAAACCAATAATAAAACAAGGACATGTTTGGGTATGGTAAGTTAAAAACTCTCTCTCTCTCTCTCTGATATATGTATGTATTTTGCTTGATATAATTTGCAGTGGTTGTATAAAGGCCGAAGAGATCAAAGACTCCGAGAAGAATTGATATTCAATTAAAGTAACTTTGTTTAATAAAATTGTATGGTGTTATAATAAAGATTAGGCACCATGTCTAATCGAAGTTTTAGAGAATGATTGATGATTATCTCATGTAAACACCTCAATGATTGTTATATAATATTCACTTTGGTCTTATTCACTAGACCTTTTGATTGTTGATATAAGTAGTGGATATTTTTTTTTTTTTTTTTTTTTTATGAAAATGGATTTAGTATTTGATTCTTGTATCGTATAATATGTATATATACTAGTACAATATAAATCAACAAGATTAACACTATAATAATGATGTAAATTAGCCCTCACCACCGCAACCTCTTCATTCTCTTTAGGGCAAATTATAGGGACAAAATTGGGAAATGCCCCGTTTGAGCAAAAAAAAGTAGCATTATGCCCTCTTTTCCAAACTAAATAGGGAAATGCTCCTTTTTTGAAAATCGAGTTTCTCAAAATCGATTTAGGCCCTATAGCGGCGTTTTTTAGGAGCCTATAGTGACGTTTTTAGGACCTATAGTGGCGTTTTTTAACTCGATTTATATGAAATCGAGTTATAGGTAAAAAAAATTAAAAAAAATTGCATATAACTCTATTTTATGGAAGTCGAGTTACAAAACGTCACTATAGGTCCTGAAAATGTCACTATAGGTCCTTAAAAACGCCGCTATAGGGCTCCAGAATTTTTTTTTTTTATAACTCGATTTTGAGAAAATCGAGTTACAAAAGAAGGGCATTTCCCTATTTAGTTTGAAAAAAAGGACATAATGCTGCTTTTTTTGCTCAAACGGGGCATTTCCCAATTTTGTCCATAATTATAGTAAACCCTCTTGTAGTTTGGTCCATTTGCAATTTATCTACCCGTGGTTTAAAACTTAACACTTTGTCCACGTGTGTTTAACTTCGTTAGGGTTCCATAACCCACCTCTATTAAAATCAAGGGTAAAAATGTATATTATCTTCCATTTTATGTCTCTCTCCTCCAAAAAACAAAAAAAAAAAAAAAACAAAAAAAAAAACTCAAACGAACAAGATCAAAGAGGGGATTTTTGTAGAGAAACAAGATGTGTGTCAAAACAAGATCAAATAGACAGGCCAACACATTTGGTTCATCATTTCTCTGTCTCACTCCCATCGTCTCCCTTTCTCTCTCTCAAACTCAAGTTTCTTTCTCTGTCTCACCCTCATCGGTGATCTATCTCTATCTCTCATCCCTTCTCTCTCTGATGATAGCGTTGAGGAGGCCGATTAGCCACCACAGTGAAAACTCAAATCAAAAACCTAGCAAAACCCAATTAACTACCCAGATCGAAAACCTAGGAGCAAAACCCAAGAAGATGTATCCCTCTTTTTTGTTGTTGTTGTTGTTGTTGTTGTTGTTGCGGGTTTGATACTATCTGATTATGGTGGTGTTGTGGGTTGTGGCTTGCAATTTTTGTTGTGGATTGTGAGCGTGGTGGTGCTAGGTTGTAGGTTCTAATAGTTGTTGTGGTGGCTGTGGGTGGACTTCATGGGGGCGGACTTTCACGATAAAGGTGGGTATGGTGGGTTTTGATTTCAGACAGTGAGAATAGAGTTTGTTTGTTTATTGGTTGTTGTGTTTGTGTTCGTTTGTGGGTTTCTTTATGTTTTTGTTGGTGGGTGTTGCTACTCTATTCACTACCACCATTGACGATGATCTCTTTGGCGTTTGCTGGAACTCCATGGTTGCAAGAAAATTTGATTTTCCATTGCTACCTTCAATCCAAGAAGGAGGCTGGGGTTTATGTTGAGTTTGGTATTTTGGGTTTGAAAAATGAGAAGGATTTTCGGTATGGAGTCAAGGGGTTTGGGTTAGTTTTTAAAAGGGTTTTGGATGTGTATAACTGAAAATTTTGAACTATATTTACAAATGTTGTGCTCTTGTGTTCTGGGTTTGAAAAAAAATTGATTTGAGCCATGTTCTAAGAGATGCATATTCCTGGGTTTGAAATAGCCCATTTTGATCATGTTTTCCTTTCTTTCTTTTGTTTTTCTTGTTTTGGGAGGATAGAGATATAAAATGGGAACAAAAAGACCTGTTTACCCCTGTTTTTAACCAAGGTGGGTAACATAGACTAAATAGAGTTAAATACAAGTAGACAAAGTGTTAAGTTTTAAACTATTAGTAGGCAAAGTAAAAACGAGCCAAACCATAAGTGGGTTTACTACAATTTGTCCTTCTCTTTATTTATCATTTTTTCACATTTTTCAGCTCTAGGGACAAATGATAATTTTACATTTTAAAATTCTGTCATAGCCATAAATTCAAAGTCTCAATTGGTCACCGTGCAATTTCAAAAAAACTGGTTACTTTCAATTTTATAATAATGTTCATAGCACTATTTCATTAATATTCAAACTTGATTAGTCAATCCATGATCTTTTACCATAGACATGCATGCATAGAACAATCTCAAATTAATTTTAATTGGTCTATAAAATAGACAAATTAAATTTTATTTGAAAGATAAAATCTCATTGGTTGTTATTGTTTAATTCTGGTAGACATGCAAGCATACAATGATTCAAAGTGCTAATCAACAATTGGGTCACTGACTCACTGTATACCAATTTTTTTTAAAAACCAAAATTGAAAATCCAATTTCCCCTTTGATCTAGAGTTGTAAGAAGAATTAAACTCTTGTTTCTACATCAATTGCACAACTTTTGGTGCCTAAAAATTGAAAATACCTCTTTATAAATAGGAGAGGTACTAATACTATCACAAATTCAAAAAACCAAAATTATGTTAAACTGAATCTAGAGTCCTTTAGAGCATTGTTTTTAGCCCCCATCCTCCATAGCACAATTTTTTTTTCTTTCTTTTTTTGCATTATTTCTATACACACTACTTACTATTCACTGGTCACACAAGTTCATACTCATCATTCTCTATTTCAAGCATCATCAAAGATAAGTGAAGACCCATCATAACTACCAGCATCTATGCGTAACATTACCAAACACTTGTTTGAGCCTATGTTTACAAAAATAAGAAAATGGAATACGTTTTTTTTTTTTTGGGGTTTTTTTTTTCCCCTGCACCACAACAAAATATACAAATATTAATATTAATTTCAAGATGAAAATAACCAAAAGGCTGAAAACAACATGAAAAAAAAAAGAGGAAGAAGAAGAAGAAGAACAAAGAAAAAAAGAAAGAAGAAGAAGAAAAAGAAGAAGGAACGTATATATTATTATGTTTTCCTCGAATTAAACTTCAACACTAAACAAGGAAAAAAAGTGTGGAAGGTAAGACTTTTTGGGTTGTATGAGAAATATGGTTACAAAGGCATATAGTTATTTGTTGATGGACACGGCGTCGTTTCACAACAAAACATTCTCTTGATACGGTAGCGTTTCAATTAAAAGTGATAAACTCACATTAGTAACATGGCGTCGTTCTACCAATTAGTCATCTCAAGCTTTTTATATACGATGTCGTTTTGTTCACAGTGCTGACTTTTTTAAAAATTATGTTAGAGCTATTAGTAGCCGTTAGAGAGTTGGGAAGTAATGAAAAATTAAAATTATTTCACTATTCAGCTTATTTTTGCTACTATTTATGGGTCTCACTGCACTTTTTGGTGCTATTCATAAAACCCACTATACTATTTCAACTAATTTTTATCTTTATCTATAGTACTTTCAGCAATAAGTTTTAATTTTTAGTAAAATAAGCAATATCTAAACAAATCCTTATAAAAACAAAAATAACAAAAATGATAGTATTATTTTCAGGCTAAACATTAATTATTCATGTTATAGGTTTTTAAACTAGTCCTTTTGGAATAAGGCATCTCTAGGGATGGAAATTTCTGCCCAACCCACAGGTACCCGGCCTGGCCCAACCCTAATGGGTCGGATTTTACTTGGTCCGATAAAGAATATGGTCGGGTTTGGGTTTTTTTTTTTTAAAAACCTTGAATTGGGTCTGGGTTTTGGTAAAAACCTACCTATATATATATATATATATATATATCACAACTCTAACCCTAAAACTCATTTCTCTCTCAACTCAGCCGCCTCTCTCACCCCACCCTCACTGACTCAGACCCTCACTCTCACACTCACACTCACTCACATCTCATCCTCCCCTCACTGACTCTCACTCTCACTCACATCTCATCCCCACCTTCACTCTCATTCACTCACCAACCCACCCTCACCCTCGTGGAGGAGCACAGATCTCATGGTGGTCGTTGTTTGTCACGGAGGAGCACGAAATCCATAGATCGGAGCATGGGAGTGTTAGATCGGAAAGAGATGTGGTCATGTTGTTAGATCGGAGCACCGCCGATGGAGCTTTAGCGATCTGAGTTCTTCAATTTTTTTTTTGTTTCATTTTTTTTTTTGGTTCATTTCCTCTCTTAGTAGTTTCTGTTTTTTGGGTATTTGTTTGAGGATTCAATCTGTATAGAATGTAATGTATGTCTATATTTTGTGTTGGTTTAGTTGACTATAGCGCCTGAAATAACTTCAAAGAATGTGAATCAGAGTTGATGTTTGTGTTAATGTAAAAATCGATCCATAAATGGAGTTTTATTTCTTCTATTTTTTGTGGTTATTTACTATTTATTTTCGGTCTAGGAATCTCATTTCAGCAAGACTAATAACAATGTTGATTCAGATTGATTTGTGTTGCTGTTTGTGTTTGTGTTTGGGTTATATATATATATATATATAAGTTTGGGCCGGATTAGGCCATGGATTAGGCCCAGAAGTGGCTGGATAAGGCCCGCGGAGACCCGACAGGCTGGGTTTGGGGCCAAAAAAAAGACCATTTTATTAAACGGGCTAGGTCCGAGTAACAAGGGAGGACCCGCGGGTTGGGTTCGGGCCGGGTTTTTTGATACCCAAACCCAAACCCGACCCGTTTCCATTTCTAGGCATCTCACTCTTACTATCCAAGAAATAAAATAAAACCCTTTTGAAGTAGAAGTATAAGTATTTATATGTACCGTCGAAGTCGAGTTCGAAGCAGAAGGAGTTGAAAACCGAGAGCGAGAATTCACCAGAAGGAAGACGACGTGCTCCCTCTGGTTTCTCACATTGTCTTTCTAGAACCCAAAATGGACTCCCAAAAAGTCCAAACAATTTCTGATTGCTGCATGCTTAGGCCAGAATTTAATTGGTGGAGCTGTGTCCACTATTAACGCCAATGCGACGCTGAGCTCTTCAAGCTCAGCCTCTGGTTCTTTAGAAACAGAACACTCACCCACTCCCATGGAAAATTCAAACAGAGATCAAAGAGAGGAAGAGAAGAGAAAGAGTATTGAGAGAGAGACAGAGACAGAGATTAGAGAGAGGAAGAGAAGAGAGAGAGAGAGAGATTGGAGAACCCAAATGAGAGAAAGAGAGAAAGACAGGGATATTTTGCTTGAGTGAAATAACTTCAAAAATATTTCTCATGATTTATTTAGCTGTGACAAGTGAGACCTTTTCCCATTTTTGGCAAAAGGAATCAAAGTCATGAAGAGAAGAATTGTAGAGCTTAAGTCTTAAGACGGGGAGAAGAGAAGTCATGCATGGCATGCATGCATGTATACAATATTTTAATTTTATGCCCCTTCTTCTAACAGTAACAATATCAAAGACATTAAGACACAGTTTTCTCTCTTTCAGGCTCTAAATTGTGAGTCTTCTTGTGTTTGACTAAAGGGTCATATTCGGTATTTAGCTAGTGATTTGGTGGGGACTAGAGGATCCGATTTTGCTAATGGTAGTAGTCTCTCTTATTCTATTTTTTTGCTTAATATAGTTACCCCTTATTACAAGAAAAAGACTTAATATAACAAAAAAAGTAGTTGCAATAACAACTAATGTCATTGTAATAGGTGTTATTGCAACACTAGATTTTCGTTGCAATAAATTTCATATATTGCAAAAATTTATATATTACAACGATTTACTTCGAAAATCTCGTTGCAATAGGTTTTTTTTTTATTATTAAAAAAAAGCAATAAGTTTATGCAACGCTAGATTTTCGTTGCAATAAATTCCATATATTGCAACGATTTACATTAAAAATCTCATTGCAATAGGCTATTTTTTTTTATTAAAAAATGCAATAGGTTTATGTAATACTAGATTTTCGTTGCAATAAATTTTATATATTGCTTTGAAAATCTCATTGCAATAGGCCCCACTGTACTATTTCAACTAACTTTTACCTTTGTCTACAGTACTTTCAGCAATAAGTTTTCAGTTTCAGCAAAATAAGCGGTATCCAAACAGATCCTAAGTGTAAAATATTTTGCAATTGGTTAGCCTGATTTTCCACTTTGACTGGAAAATATTTTACAATTGACCATATTTTACATTAAAACAACCACAGTAAAATGTGTAAAATATTTTACTTCAAAACAAACAGAGCATTATAAAAACAAAAATAACAAAAATGATAGTATTATTTTCAAGCTAAACATTAATTATTCATGGTATAGGTTTTTAAACTAGTCCCTTTGGAACAAGGCATCTCACTCTTACTATCCAAGAAATAAAATAAAACCCTTTTGAAGTAGAAGTATAAGTATTTATACGTACCGTCAGAGTCGAGTTCGAAGCGGAAGGAGTTGAAAATCGAGAGTGAGAGTTTGCCAGAAGGAAGACAACGTGCTCCCTCTAGTTTCTCACTTTGTGTTTCTGGAACCCAAAATGGACTCCCAGAAAGTCCAAACAATCTCCGATTGCTGCATGCTTAGGTTAGAATTCTATTGGTGGAGCTATGTCCACTATAAACGTCAATGCGGCACTGAGCTCTTCAAGTTCAGCCTCTGGTTCTTTAGAACCAAAACACTCGCCCACTTCCATGGAAAATTCAAACAGAGATCAGAGAGAGGAAGAGAAGAGAAAGAGTATTGAGACAGAGAGACAGAGATCAAAGAGAGGAAGAGAAGAGAGAGAGAGAGAGAGAGAGAGGGATATTATGCTTGAGTGAAATAATTTCAAAAATATTTCTCATGATTTCTTTAGCTGTGATGAGTGAGACCTTTTCCCATTTTTGGCAAAAGAAGTCAAAGTCATGAAGAGAAGAATTGCAGAGCTTAAGTCTTAAGACGGGAAGAAGAGAAGTCATGCATGGCATGCATGTATGTATACAGTATTTTACTTTTATGCCCCTTCTTCTAACAGTAACAATATCAAAGACATTAGGACACAATTTTTTGTCTTTCAGGCTCTAAATTGTGAATCTTCTTATGTTTGACTAAAGGCTCATATTTGGTATTTAGCTGGTGATTTGGTGGGGACAGGAGGATCCAATTTTGCTAATGGTAGTAGTCGCTCTTATTCTACTTTAGATTAATATAGTTACCCCTCACTACAAGATAAAAGACTTAATATAATGAAAAAAGTCGTTGCAATAACAACTAACGTTGTTGTAATAGGTGTTATTGCAACAATAAAAAAGTCGATGCAACCCGTTGTAATAAACTCCAAGGCAATAGGTTTATGCAATACTAGATTTTTTGTTGCAATAAATTTCATATATTGTAATTGTGGGGGGTGAAAAGCCCAACCTAACGTATTGGACCCAAGGCCCTATTTGAAGACTACTGTTTGTCCGAAGAGATGAAAGTACTTGAGAAGAAGCCCATATAAGAGAAGCATGTCTGGGGATGAGTGTGGGGCACAGTCCGAGGAGGTGTTCAATTGTCCGAAGAGGACATTATCCTCGGATCCGAAGAAGCGTGGTCAAACAAACGTCTGGGAAGTTCAGGTGAACCTCCTGACAAGTCTAATGATGGGGATGAACCTCAGGCACGCATGAGGATAGCAGGAACGGAGAAATATCTAGAAGACAAACTTCACCCACCACATTAAATGCACTGCACCTACTTTCCTAGCCGCATTAATGTGGAGAAGACCCCTGAACAGTGCACTCTCAGCTACCGCCACTCACACAAGGCTAAAGAGGGTACATGATGGGACATGCACTCAAGTGGGCATCTGGATGGTGAACAAATGGACGGTGAAGATGAAAAAAGAGGGTACTATATAAGAGGGAGAGCCCTCTAATAGAAGGCATCGAAAAAAGAAAGTTAGAAAGGAGAAAACTCCATTACTGTAGCTCTAAGAATTGTAACCCACGTTCATTCAATACAAATTCCTCTTCAGACGTCTATGTTTGCATTTGTCCGAGCACGATTGAATGCCAATTTATTCACAAGCACTGCAGTCCAATACTGTTTAATTCATTACTAGCCTAGCTCTTTCACCCACTCTCTACAAATTTATTGTATTGGGTTCATTGGGCTCACAATCCATACCTTTTGGGCTTGGGCTACGAAAATTGACCCTACAATTGGCGCCGTCTGTGGGGAGAGCTTGTGCAAGGGTGAAAACAACAGTTGACGATGGCAGGATGAGGTCAACAACAAGCAGAATCTAGGGCATCCCAACACGTGGACCCTTTTGTTAACTTAGAAAGGAGACAAGATCGTGAGGGCAGTGTACACACTGTGCGTATTGGCCAAAGCCAGTCACAGGGCGAAAGTCACATGTCCCATGCAGAGAAGAACCGGGATTTGCAGCTGGAAGTAGAAAAACTAAAAAGGGAGTTGCGCCATGCAAAGAGGAAACGGGCTTCCTCGTATTCCGATGAGGACCTTGATGACGAGCAGGATGTCACTTATCAACATAAATCTAGGACACCAGCCAGCGAGTCCTACACCTATGAAGAGGAGTCCCATCGCAAGAGGCAACGCAGAAGCCCATTACGTGGGGACATGGGAAACGATGCCATGAGCAGGGCTCTGAATCAAATTTCTAGGTCACCCTTCACGCGCAGGATTAGGGAGGCGAGACTTCCCCGGTGCTTTAACCAACCAACGTTCACCATCTACAATGGTAAAACAGACCCCGTGGAGCACGTGAGTCATTTTAACCAAAGGATGGCTGTCTACTCCAGAGATGACGCTCTGATGTGTAAGGTTCTCCCTTCCAGTCTTGGGCCGGTTGCCATGAGGTGGTTTGACGGTCTGAAGGCAGACTCCATCAACTCCTTCAAAGAGCTCACTTAAGCATTCGGCTCCCGTTTTGTCACTTGCCGAAGAGTGGCCAGACCCTTCTCATCACTGCTATCCTTGACCATGCAGGAGGGTGAGTCCTTGAAGGCATATTCAGATAGATACTGGGAGATGTTCAATGATATGGAGGGCAACTCTGATGCAATGGCCCTCAGCACATTCAAGCTCGGCCTCCCTACTGACCACGGTTTGAGGACGTCCTTATCTGGCAAACCGGTCACAAACATGCGTCAACTTATGGACCGCATAGAAAAGTACAAAAGAGTTGAAGAGGATCAGCAGCAAGGGAAGGGTAAGGACAAGGTTATCCCCTAAGAGAGGAGGGATTTCAGGTCGGACCGCTATAACCACAGTAAACCGCGAAGGGATTTTGCTGGCCAATCAGGATCGACAACTCCTCAAGCGGTCAACACTGTGTTCAAAGAGCCAGTGCACCAAGTCTTGGAAAAAATCAAGAATGAATCATTCTTCAGGTGGCCGAACAAGATGGTAGGAAACCCCGAGAGGCGCAACCATAATCTCTATTGCCAGTACCATCAAGACAATGGGCATACCATAGAGGATTGTAGGAGCCTGTGGGATCACTTGGACCAACTGGTTCGTGATGGTAGACTAAGACACCTCTTACACCCCTCCAGCGGCCGAGGAGGGCAGATGGGCTCAGGGCCACGAAAAGATGACCCTTCAAAGCCGCCACTAGGGACTACTAACATCGTCTTCGCCGCGTCGGGGAGAACAGGATCCTGGCCATTGAAAGTTATGTCGGTAGGCCGACCATCAGCAGGGAAGTCAAGCCGAGGTTCGAAGAGAGTTAAGTCTGGTGCCCCGCTGGTGATAGCGTTCTCGGACGAAGACATGATTGGCATCATCCAACCCCATGATGATGCATTAGTCATCACCCTCAGAATAGGAGGGTACGATGTGAAGAGGGTGATGGTGGACCAGGGTAGTGCTGTGGAGATAATGTACCCGGATCTCTACAAGGGGCTAGGCCTAAAACCCCAAGACCTGACACCATACAATTCCCCCCTTATAAGCTTTGAAGGAAGGGCTGTCACCCCGAAAGGCCGGATACGTTTAACTGTGCAGGCCGGCTCCGAAGTGGTAGAGGTGGACTTTATAGTTGTGGACGTATATTCACCCTACACGGCACTCGTAGCCAGACCTTGGCTTCATGCACTTGAGGCTGTTCCCTCTACTTTGCATCAGAAGGTCAAATACCCATCTGAAGGGCAAATTCATGAGATCCAATGAGACCAGTCCGTAGCCCGACAGTGCCTAGTGGCTGCCATTCAACATGAGCCCGAAGCTCAGTCCTCGCCCAGGGCCGAAAGGGGATTATAGCAGTTACAGTCTCGGGAATTGCCCGTCGAAGGTTCAGACGAAGGCACTCGATGTGAAGATTTAACAAAAGTGGTTATTGGAGATGATCCTGATAGGTTCTTCCAAGTTGGATCTCAGCTACCTCTTCAAGAGAGGGAAGAGCTAATAGAGTTCCTCAAGCGAAATCTTGATGTATTTGCCTGGAGTGCTTACGAAGCCCCAGGGGTAGACCCAGAGTTCATATGTCACCACTTGAAGGTAAATCCACTGATCACCCCTAAGAAACAGCCTCATCGGGGCCCGTCCAAGGAACATGCTGATGCAGTAAGAGAAGAGGTAGCGAAACTCAAACAAGCTGGAGCTATTAAAAAAGTTTTTTATCCTGAATGGCTGACAAATACCGTGGTGGTAAAGAAGAAGAGTGGGAAATAGCGAGTGTGCGTGGACTTCACTGATTTGAATAGGGCTTGCCCCAAAGATCCATTCCCTATGCCGAAAATTGATCAGCTGGTGAATGCCACTGTCGGCCATCCTCGGATGAGCTTCCTAGACGCCTTCCAAGGCTACCACCAGATACCATTAGCCCTGGATAATCAGGAGAAAACTGCTTTTGTCACCCCTATTGGTAACTACCACTATAAAGTGATGCCATTTGGCTTGAAGAACGCAGGGTCTACCTACCAGAGGATGATGACGAGGATAAGCTACAGCTGGGCAAAAATATCGAGGTCTACATAGATGACATGGTGGTAAAGAGCAAGGTTGTCGCCGAGCATGTGAAGGACCTTGAAAGTGCCTTTGAGGTTCTAAGAAAGTACAAACTGCGACTAAATGCTTCTAAGTGCTCATTTGGGGTGGGGTCCGGCAAGTTTTTGGGATACATGGTAACTCACAAGGGGATTGAGGTTAACCCCGACCAGATAAAGGCCATCAATGATTTACGAGCTCCTCGGAATCCCAAGGAGGTTCAGAAACTGACCGGAATGACTGCTGCCCTCAATCGGTTCATCTCTAGATCAGCAGATTGGTGTCGGCCCTTCTTCTCTCTGCTCAACAAGTGGAAAGGATTCGAATGGACTGAAGAATGCGCTTTGGCCTTTCAGCAACTCAAAGATTATCTAGCTCGGCCACCAATCATGTCCAGTCCTGAGCCGGATGAGGTATTGTTCGCCTACATCGCTGTAGCTCCCTGTGTGGTGAGCCTAGTGTTGACACGATCAGACTGTGGTGTGCAAATACCAGTTTATTACGTAAGCAAGTCGCTGCATGAGGCCGAGATCCGTTACTTGCCTCTGGAGAAGGCTATCCTAGCAGTGGTGCTCGGTACACGGAAGCTACCTCACTACTTCCAGGCCCATACGGTCATTGTCCTCACTCAACTCCCACTCAAGGCTATACTCCGAAGCGCTGATTACACTGGGCGGATTGCCAAATGGGGTACGATCTTAGGGGCTTTCGATATAAGATATATGCCCCGCACATCGGTCAAGGGTCAGGTCCTTGCGGATTTGGTGGCTGAGTTCACGGAGCCCCAGCTAGAAGAAGTAAAGCCCACGTCAGACATGGATGAAAAATCAATTGGCATGATCTTCCAACAGAGTCCCTCCCATTGGGAAGTGTACGTTGATGGCGCGGCAAACCAAAGAGGTTCTGGAGTTGGGCTAGTGTTGATATCCCCCGAAAGGATCATTATCGAGAAGTCGTTAAGGCTAGACTTCTCGGCAACGAATAATGAGGCGAAGTATGAGGCCCTACTGATGGGAATGGCTATGGTCCGAAGAATGGGAGGAAAGTCCGTGGAGTTGTTCTCGGACTCAAGGTTAATCGTAGGTTAAGTACAAGGCGAGTTTGAGGCGAAGGACGAAAGAATGCAGGGGTACTTGAGCCGAGTTAAATGTCTGCAATCGTAGTTCAACTCTTTCAGTCTGCTACACATCCCCAGAAGTGGTAACTCACATGCTGATTCCTTGGCCACGCTTGCTACCTCCTCGGCGCAAAACCTGCCGAGAACCATCCTCGTCGAGGACTTGCATGGGCCTACAGAGGCAAAAAGTGAGGTAATCCAGGTTCACCAAGTCAAGGCCGGGCCCTGCTGGATGGACCTTATAATTAAATTCCTAAAAGAAGATATATTGCCAGAAGAGAAGGGGGAAGCTGACAAAGTTCGGAGGAAGGCGACCAGGTTCTGGTTATCCGAGGACCAGAAATTATACAGACGCTTCTATTCGGGACCATACTTGTTATGCATGCATCCTGAAACATCTGGGCTATTACTAGAAGAGCTACACGAAGGAATTTGTGGGAGCCACACTGGAGGCAGATCCTTGGCTCACCGAGCCCTCACCCAAGGTTATTAGTGGCCTAACATGCAAAAGAAAGCCCACGAGTATGTCAAAAAGTGTGATCAATGTCAGCGCTTCGCCCCAAACATTCACTAGCCAGGGGGAACTCTTAATCCGCTATCTAGCCCATGGCCTTTCGCTCAATGGGGCTTAGATATCGTGGGACCCTTCCCTAAAGCTGCAGGAAACAAGAAGTGCCTTCTGGTCGGCACAGACTATTTCACAAAGTGGGTCGAAGTTGAGCCGCTAGCCAATATCAGAGACGTTGATGTGCAAAAGTTTGTGTGGAAGAATATTGTCACTCGGTTTGGAGTTCCTCACACTCTCATCTCGGACAATGGCCTACAGTTCGATAGCAAGGCATTCAGGAATTATTGCGGCGAGCTAGGAATTATAAATAGATACTCCACTCCTGCCTATCCCCAGGGTAATGGACAAGCAGAAGCTGTCAACAAGGTCATACTGAATGGCTTGAAGAAGAGGCTAGATGACGCAAAGGGGAAATGGGTAGAAGAATTGCCACATGTACTTTGGGCTTACAGAACTACGCCTCGCAGGTCTACTGGAGAGACCCCCTTCTCAATGACCTATGGGGCTGAAGTTGTCATTCCTTTAGAAACCGAGTTCCCAACATTAAGAACTAACTCGTTTAGTCCGACCGGCAACAATGAGCAGCTAGAGAAGACTTTGGATCTGATTGAGGAAAGGAGGGAGAGTGCAATGGTTCGGCTGGCACATTACCAACAAAAGCTCAAACAGGGCTACGATGCTAACGTAAAGCTAAGGCCCCTAGAGCCTGGTGATCTGGTGCTGAGGAAAGTTGTGGGCACTGCAAAGAACCCAGCTTGGGAAAAATTAGGACCCAATTGGGAAGGGCCATATCGTATCACTTCGGGAGCTGGCATTGGGGCATATTTCTTAGAAGACCTGGATGGTCATGTAATACCACGTCCTTGGAATGTAAATAACCTCAAGAGGTACTTTTATTAATCGAATCTTTTCTTCAGCCGATATGCCAGTTCGCTACGTAAAGTTTCCTCTCAAGTGTTTAAACTTAAATCCAATCACGCCTGTAGTCCTCGGACCAGATGATTCGGGTTAGTTAACACTCATTCACCGTTTTCTCAAGTGTTTAAACTTAAATCCAATCATGCCTGTAGTCCTCGGACCAGATGATTTGGGTTAGTTAACACTCCGTTACAGTTCTCTAAGTGTTTAAACTTAAATCCAATCATGCCTGTAGTCCTCGGACCAGATGATTAGGGTTAGTTAACACGTTCACAGTTCTCTTAAGTGTTTAAACTTAAATCCAATCATGCCTGTAGTCCTCGGACCAGATGATTTGGGTTAGTTAACACTCCTTTACGGTTCTCTAAGTGTTTAAACTTAAATCCAATCATGCCTGCAGTCCTCGGACCAGATGATTAGGGTTAGTTAACACGTTCATAGTTCTCTTAAGTGTTTAAACTTAAATCCAATCATGCCTGTAGTCCTCGGACCAGATGATTTGGGTTAGTTAACACTCCGTTACAGTTCTCTAAGTGTTTAAACTTAAATCCAATCATGCCTGTAGTCCTCGGACCAGATGATTAGGGTTAGTTAACACGTTCACAATTCTCTTAAGTGTTTAAACTTAAATCCAATCATGCCTGTAGTCCTCGGACCAGATGATTAGGGTTAGTTAACACGTTCACAGTTCTCCAAGTGTTTAAACTTAAATCCAATCATGCCTGTAGTCCTCAGACCAGATGATTAGGGTTAGTTAACACTCCGTCACAATCCAAGTGTTTAAACTTAAATCCAATCATGTCTGTAGTCCTCGGACCAGATGATTAGGGTTAGTTAACACTCCGTAGCAGTTCTCTAAGTGTTTAAACTTAAATCCAGTCATGCCTGTAGTCCTCGGACCAGAAGATTTGGGTTAGTTAACACTCGAATACGTTCGTTCCCTATGGTCCTTGAACCAAATGACACAGGTTAGTCAACACTCCCACACAGCTATTGTCACTGGGGCTTAGTGCTAAAATTCTTGATTATGCTTAAATTGATTCTAATTTATGATTGGCTTCCTTAGTTATGTTTAATTCAAAGCCGAGGGGTAATAACACTCTTTGTATATTTGGAAAGACATGTGAAACTTCCATAATTACTTGCTGCAATCATTACTTATTAATAACTCTTACACGAACTGTTCTTTTCAGTACCAACTTCGATTATTCATACCATCAGTATAATATAGTGATCAAGTTTGTTCGCATTATTATGTTATAATTGCAATGTACAGTTATATGCAGCAATAATAAGTCATAAGGCATGTAACGAAAACACTAGAGACGAAAGGAAAACTGTTTCACTGATCAAAAGAAAAGGGGTTTACAATTCCTTGCATAAAAACAAAATAAATACAAATGCAAAACAAAAGCCCCTATGTCTAAGTCTTCGGTTGAGGGACCACAGGGTCGGCAGCCTGATCTGTTCGAGTAGCAACCACTTCTGGAGCCTGGTCCTTGGGCGCAGAAGAGGTCTTCCCCTTTTCCAACCCCTTGCCCTTGTCCTTGGGTGGCTCAGCTTGTTTGCCCTTATCACCTGACTGGTCAGACTCCTTGGGGGCCTCAAGGTTGGCAGGAGGGACTTGGCTGGCCAAGGGTTGGTCTGAGGCCTCTGGGAGCTGTGTAGGAGGAAGATCATCCACCGGGATCTCTCGGATCTCAGGATCATAGTATATGCTCCTAGGCAGTCTCAGCTCCGAGTCAGCAGGGACTCCAGCGGCGTCCAGTGCCTTGTTCCAGGTTATGTCGCAATAGTCCCGGCTAACCGAGGCAAATTGCTCCGTAAGCTGGGACCCGGTCTCATCCACCCCCAGCTGTTATGCTGCTTTTCTCTCAGCCTCGATTGCCTCCTTGGCCAGTTGAGCATTCTGCTCGGCTAATCGGGCGCTCTCCTTGGCTTTTCTAAGTTCATCTTTAAGCCCTTTCACCAGCTCCCTCTCGGTTGCCAAGTTGATCTCGGCCATATTCAACAGCTTACGTTGCTCTTCGGCCTGTTTTTCAACATTTTTAATACCAGCATCGAGGCTTTTCTTCTGGTTGGTCATCTCTTTGAACTGCTCGGATAAATGGGCATATTCCTCCTTCAGCTGGCCCAGAGATTTCTCCGCCTCGTTCTGAGAGTAGACCGCTGCCTGGGCCTCAAGATGGTTCTTCTTATTCCACTCCTCGGCCACAAAGATCTGCTGGGTGACCTACATAATGGAAATTCCGAATATAACGCACAGAAAAAGGGAAAAAGCAAAAGTGTCAGTGATTCAACTAATCGGACTGAGCTCGCTTACCATGGCCATATCCCTCTTAAGGGATTGAAAGAGATCATGTTGGTTGAAATGCTTGTAGGAGTCCATGTCATGAGGAAGGAGGAGTGGCTGCTGCAAGGCCTCAGCAACATAACATGCCCTTCCTCCATCATAATTCCTGAGGGAGGTGTCCCAGGAGATTGGAGCGCCATCCAACTCCAACCTTGGAGACCAGATGCGAGGTCCTCCTCCTCGACGGACATCTGCCACTAAGACCTCATCTCGGCTTTCAGTGGATGAGGCCCTCTGGTTCCGGTGGTCTTTCACCACCTTCTGCTGCTTGGTCCCTTTAGATGGCAGCGCTTGCCTTTCTTCAGTATCAAGGAGAGGCCTCTTCTTCCTCAGGTCTGGAATGGGCTTTAAGCCGGGGTCGGGAACCTGGGGTGGCACTGGAGGCAGATTCACCACTGGTTGGGAAGTCCCAGTGCCTTTCTGCTCGGCCTTTTTGCCCCTACCCTTCATTAAACTCCTCAAATCCATGTCGTCGCCCGAGGAGTCTTCAGGATGAGCAGCTAGCAAAATATGGCGAATGCTTGACTGCCTATCGGTCTCTTCCTCGGCGTCTGAGACCTCTATCACTCGATCTCCTCCTGAAGCCTCTCCCCCGAACTTGAATTTGTCTATTTGCTCCTCTAGCGAGGAGGTGGAAGAGCCGACCCCCTCACCCTCAACCACCTGTTCGAGGGGAACTTGCTGGAGCGGCTGGACGAGAGGGGGTATACCCCGAGGGTTTGGATGGGGTACGGGTGCAAGCTCGTGCGGCGCCAAAAAACCCTTCCAAGCAACGTCAATGCGATTAAGGCGACGATCTCCCTGGGTTATCGCGTTGCCGACTGGTTGGAAATTCTTTGGCTTTGCTGTGTATCCTTGAATAAGGGGAGCCGATCGGAGCTGCCCGTCCTCGCTTACAAAAATCTCTGATCTTAATAAAAAATTAAGGGCGGCGGTGTTTGTAAGGCTGAGCCGAGGAGAAACGCGGTTTTTATCTGTTACAAGTCACAGCAGAACTTTGTTAGAGACGAGGATCCTAGGCCTATGGTTAGTGTGCCTAAATCTAACATGTCCCAGCTGGCTCTCCATGCTTGGTTGGGCAATGAGGGCCGTCATACCATGCGCCCGAGACGATCACATAGTCGTCTTTCATCCCTTTGTTGGATTTAGGGAGGCAGGAAATGAGCCTAACAACGTCGGACCGGGATTTTAAATAATATCCCGCCCCTTGCTGGCTGTGGCACTCGTACATATGTACCACGTCGAGCCAGGTGAGTCCCAATCCTAGGTGACGGTTAAGGTCCTCAATTGCTCCTAAGATCCTAAACATGTTAGGCGCGCACTGCCAGGGAGTAAGCCTATGGTTTCGAAGGTAGCTAGTGGTGATGGGACCCATGGGGATTGTCATCCCCCCTTCTAGGAAGGCGATGACGGGGATCACGACTTCTCCCGTTTTTCGATCAGTCAGTATTTTCTCTAGAGGGCAATACCTCACCCCCACGTTTGGAGGTATGCGATATGTGGCCCTAAATTCCTCCAACTGGGTAGAACTGTCCACCCGATACTGGAGTTTACCCATTACGCTTAAACGGAAAAATGGAAGCACTGAGTGTAGCAACCAGGGAGTGACCGTTCAAAGGGCGAGAAAGTTGGCCGAAGAGAGGACTGAAGGCTCAAGAAGATGAAAACTTACAGGAACTGAACTGGAGATCGATCTTCGAACTCGCAGAAGGATTCCTGATGACTTTGGGAAAGATTGAAATCGGCGACTGAAAGAGCTCGGAGCAGTTGTGTGCTTGTTCTTGTTGGATGGTCTGGGAGTTGCAAAGTAAGGAAGGAATGACTTCCTCTGAGATTTTATACGAGGTCAAACGAAGGGGCAGAAGTTACTTCGCCCAAATCCCGAGGAAGAACTACGTCCGTTGGATCAATAGCCCACCGTTGGATGTAAATGACAAAACGCCGCCTGGAGTAATTAATATGGCGCTTTGGGGATACGAAAAACAACAGTGGCATTAATGAAGCGCCTACTTCTATGCCCACACGCGTGTAAGTTCCGATATTTTTGTCATTTCAAACTTCCATTTCGTGACAAGTCAAAATCCTATTTTTTCTCCTCGGATGCGAGGGAAAAACTAAAATTTTGAGGGGCTATTGTGGGGGGTGAAAAGCCCAACCTAACGTATTGGGCCCAAGGCCCTATTTGAAGACTACTGTTTGTCCGAAGAGATGAAAGTACTTGAAAAGAAGCCCATATAAGAGAAGCATCTCTGAGGATGAGTGTGGGGCACAGTCCGAGGAGGTGTTCAATTGTCCGAAGAGGCCATTATCCTCGGATCCGAAGAAGCGTGGTCAAACAGACGTCTGGGAAGTTCAGGTGAACCTTCTGACAAGTCTAATGATGGGGATGAACCTCAGGCACGCATGAGGATAGCAGGAACGAAGAAATATCTAGAAGACAAACTTCACCCACCACATTAAATGCACTGCACCTACTTTCCTGTCCGCATTAATATGGAGAAGACCCCTGAACAGTGCACTCTCAGCTACCGCCACTCACACAAGGCTAAAGAGGGTACATGATGGGACATGCACTCAAGTGGGCGTCTGGATGGTGAACAAGTGGACGGTGAAGATGAAGGAAGAGGGTACTATATAAGAGGGAGAGGCCTCTGATAGAAGGCATCGAAAAAAGAAAGTTAGAAAGGAGAAAACTCCATTACTGTAGCTCTAAGAATTGTAACCCACGTTTATTCAATACAAATTCCTCTTCGGACGTCTATGTTTGCATTTGTCCGAGCACGATTGAATGCTAATTTATTCACAAGCACTGCAGTCCAATACTGTTTAATTCATTACTAGTCTAGCTCTTTCACCCACTCTCTACAAATTTATTGTATTGGGTTCATTGGTCTCACAATCCATACCTTTTGGGCTTGGGCTACGAAAATTGACCCTACAGTAAGGATTTACTTTGAAAATCTTGTTGCAATAGGCTATTTTTTTATTAAACAAAAAGCAATAAGTTTATGCAACACTAGATTTTCGTTGCAATAAATTCCATACATTGCAACGATTTACTTTGAAAATCTCGTTGCAATAGGCTATTTTTTATTTAAAAAAGTAATAGGTTTGTGCAACACTAGATTTTCGTTGCAATAAATTCCATATATTGCAACGATTTACTTTGAAAATCTAGTTGCAATAGGCCCCACTTTTTGGTACTATTCATAGGTCCCACTGTACTATTTCAACTAACTTTTATATTTATCTATAGTACTTTCAGTAATGAGTTTTTTGTTTCAGCAAAATAAGCGGTATCCAAACATACCTAAGTGTAAAATATTTTACAGTTGGTTAGCCTGATTTTCCACTTTGACTGGAAAATATTTTACAATTGACCATATTTTACATTAAAACAACCACAGTAAAATGTGTAAAATATTTTCCTGAAAATATTTTATTTCAAAACAAACGGAGCGTTATAAAAACAAAAATAACAAAAATGATAGTTTTATTTTCAAGCTAAACATTAATTATTCATGGTATAGGTTTTTAAACTAGTCCCTTTGGAACAAGGCATCTCACTCTTACTATCCAAGAAATAAAATAAAACCCTTTTGAAGTAGAAGTATAAGTATTTATACGTACCGTCGGAGTCGAGTTTGAAGCAAAAGGAGTTGAAAACCGAGAGTGAGAGTTCACCAGAAGGAAGACAACGTGCTCCCTCTGGTTTCTCACATTGTCTTTCTGGAACCCAAAATGGACTCCCAGAAAGTCCAAACAATCTCCGATTGCTGCATGCTCAGGCCAGAATTCTATTGGTGGAGCTGTGTCCACTATAAACGCCAATGCGACACTAAGCTCTTCAAGCTCAGCCTCTGGTTCTTTAGAACCAGAATACTCGCCCACTTCCATGGCAGATTCAAATAGAGATCAGGGAGAGGAAGAAAAGAGAAAGAGTATTGAGACAGAGATCAGAGAGAGGGATATTATGCTTGAGTGAAATAATTTCAAAAATATTTCTCATGATTTCTTTAGCTGTGACGAGTGAGACCTTTTGCCATTTTTGGCAAAAGGAATCAAAGTCATGAAGAGAAGAGAAGTTATGCATGGCATGTATGTATACAGTATTTTACTTTTATGCCCCTTCTTCTAACGGTAACAATATCAAAGACATCAAGACACAATTTTCTGTCTTTCAGGCTCTAAATTGTGAGTCTTCTTATGTTTGACTAAAGGGTCATATTCGGTATTTAGCTGGTGATTTGGTGGGGACTGGAGGATCCGATTTTGCTAATGGTAGTAGTCTCTCTTATTCTATTTTTTGCTTAATATAGTTACCCCTCACTACAAGATAAAAGACTTATAATGAAAAAAGTCATTGCAATAACAACTAACGTTGTTGTAATAAGTGTTATTGCAACGATAAAAAAGTCAATGCAAGCCGTTGTAATAAACTCCAAGGCAATAGGTTTATGCAACACTAGATTTTTGCTGCAATAAATTTCATATATTGCAACGATTTACTTTGAAAATCTCGTTGCAATAGGTTATTTTTTTATCAAACAAAAAGCAATAAGTTTATGCAACACTAGATTTTCGTTGCAATAAATTCCATACATTGCAACGATTTACTTTGAAAATCTCATTACAATAGGTTATTTTTTATTAAAAAAAGCAATAGGTTTATGCAACACTAGATTTTCTTTGCAATAAATTTCATATATTGCAACGATTTACTTTGAAAATCTAGTTGCAATAGGTTATTTTTTATTAATTTTTTAAAAAAATTTTAAAAATAAATAAATCATTTTTTTAAATAATAATTTTTTCATTAACCTGTTTGCAATTCAAAAACCATATCTAGGTACTATAATACAAATTAAAGATACGCATAAAATATGAAAAATTCAAAATACTTCATTTCAATACATAGGTCAAAAAACACAAATATATACACAACTTGTTGAATTTACATTCAAAAACATAGTTTCAAAAAGTATGCAAAAATCAATACAACATGCAAGAAAAGTTTCTTCCCGCAGGTGTTATCCAAGCATGCTTAATGACCATTTCATTGACTTGCCACCTGTGGGGGGTGAAAAGCCCAACCTAACGTATTGGGCCCAAGGCCCTATTTGAAGACCAATGTTCGTCCGAAGAGATGAAAACACTCAAGTAGAGGCCCATGTAAAAGAAGCACGTCTGGAGAGGAGCATGGTCATAATCCGAGGAGACATTCAATGATCCGAGGAGTCCATTACCTTCGGATCCGAAGAAACTAGGTCCGACAGGCGTCTGGGAAGCTCAAATGATCCTCCTGACAAGTGTAAGGATAGAGATGAACCTCAGGCACGCATGAAGATAGCAGGAACGGAGAAATATCTAGAAGACAAACTTCAACCACCACATTAAATGCACTGCACCTACTTTCCTGGCCGCATTAATATGGAGAAGACCCCTGAACAGTGCACTCTCAGCTACCGCCACCCACACAAGGCTAAATAGGATACATGATGGGACATGCACTCAAGTGGGCGTCTAGATGATGAACAAGTGGACGATAAAGATGAAGGGAGGGGGTACTATATAAGAGGGAAAGCCCTCTGATAATAGGGGATCGAAAATCGAAAGGGAGAAAGGAGAGAACTTCATTACTGTAGCTTTAAGAATTGTAACCCAAGTTCATTCAATACAAATTCCTCTTCGGACGTTTATGTTTGCACTTGTCCGAGCACGATTGAATGCCAATTTATTCACAAACACTGCAATCCAATACTGTTTAATTCATTACTAGCCTAGCTCTTTCACCCACTCTCTACAAATTTATTGTCTTGGGTTCATTGGGCTCACAATCCTTACCTTTTTGGGCTTGGGCCACAAAAATTGACCCTACAATTGGCGCCGTCTGTGGGAAGAGCTTGTGTAAGGGTGAAAACAACAGTTGATGATGGCAGGACAAGGTCAACAGCAAGCAGAATCTAGGGCATCCCAACACGTGGACCCTTTTGTTAACTTCGAGGGGAGACAAGATCGTGAGGGCAGTGTACACATTGTGCGCGTTAGCCAAAGCCAGTCACAGGGCGGAAGTCACATGTCCCATGCAGAGAAGAACCGGGACTTGCAACTGGAAGTAGAAAAACTAAAAAGGGAGTTGCGTCATGCAAAGAGGAAACGGGCTTCCTCGTATTCTGATGAGGACCTTGATGACGAGCGGGATGTCACTTATCAACATAAATCTA
This sequence comes from Quercus aquifolioides, assembly GCA_019022515.1. Taxonomy (NCBI): domain Eukaryota; kingdom Viridiplantae; phylum Streptophyta; class Magnoliopsida; order Fagales; family Fagaceae; genus Quercus; species Quercus aquifolioides. The sequence continues at coordinate 21,012,972 of CM032328.1, read as the reverse complement.
GGACACCAGCCAGCGAGTCTTACACCTATGAAGAGGAGTCCCATCGTAAGAGGCAACGCAGAAGCCCATCACGTGGGGACATGGGAAACGATGCCATGAGCAGGGCTCTGAATCAGATTTCTAGGTCACCCTTCACGCGCAGGATTGAGGAGGCGAGACTTCCTCGGCGATTTAACCAACCAACGTTCACCATCTACAATGGTAAAACAGACCCCGTGGAGCACATGAGTCATTTTAACCAAATGATAGTTGTCTACTCCAGAGATGAAGCTCTGATGTGTAAGGTTTTCCCTTCCAGTCTTTGGCCAGTTGCCATGAGGTGGTTTGATGGTCTGAAGGCAGACTCCATCAACTCCTTCAAAGAGCTCACTCAAGCATTCGGCTCCCGTTTTGTCACATGCCGAAGAGTGGCCAGACCCTTCTCTTCACTGCTGTCCTTGACCATGCAGGAGGGTGAGTCCTTGAAGGCGTATTCAGATAGATACTGGGAGATGTTCAATGATATGGAGGGCAACTCTGATGCAATAGCCCTCAGCACATTCAAGCTCGGCCTCCCTACTGACCACGGTTTGAGGACGTCCTTATCTGGCAAACCGGTCACAAACATGCGTCAACTTATGGACCGCATAGAAAAGTATAAGAGAGTTGAAGAAGACCAGCAGCAAGGCAAGGGTAAGGACAAGGTTATCCCCCAGGAGAGGAGGGATTTCAGGTCGGACCGCTATAACCACAGTAAACCGCGAAGGGATTTTGCTGGGCAATCAGGATCGACAAATCCTCAAGCGGTCAACACTGTGTTCAAAGAGCCAGTGCACCAGGTCTTGGAAAAAATCAAGAATGAATCATTCTTCAGGTGGCCGAACAAGATGGTAGGAAACCCCGAGAGGCGCAACCATAATCTCTACTGCCAGTACTATCAAGACCATGGGCATACCACGGAGGATTGTAGGAGCCTGTGGGATCACTTGGACCAACTGGTTCGTGATGGTAGACTAAGACACCTCTTACACCCCTCTAGCGGCCGAGGAGGGCAGATGGGCTCAGGGCCACGAAAAGATGACCCTTCAAAGCCGCCACTAGGGACTACTAACGTCGTTTTCGCCGCGTCGGGGAGAACAGGATCCTGGCCATTGAAGGTTATGTCGGTAGGCCGACCATCAGCAGGGGAGTCAAACCGAGGTTCGAAGAGAGTTAAGTCTGGTGCCCCGCTGGTGATAGGGTTCTCGGACGAAGACATGATTGGCACCATCCAACCCCATGATGATGCATTAGTCATCACCCTCAGGATAGGAGGGTACGATGTGAAGAGGGTGATGGTGGACCAGGGTAGTGCTGTGGAGATAATGTACCCAGATCTCTACAAGGGGCTAGGCCTAAAACCCCAAGACCTGACACCATACAATTCCTCCCTCATAAGCTTTGAAGGAAGGGCTGTCACCCCGAAAGGCCGGATACGTTTATCTGTGCAGGCCGGCTCCGAAGTGGTAGAGGTGGACTTTATAGTTATGGACGTATATTCACCCTACACGGCACTCGTAGCCAGACCTTGGCTTTATGCACTTGGGGCTGTCCCCTCTACTTTGCATCAGAAGGTCAAATACCCATCTAAAGGGCAAATTCATGAGATCCGAGGAGACCAGTCCGTGGCCCGACAGTGCCTAGTGGCTGCCATTCAACATGAGCCCCAAGCCGAGTCCTCGTCCAAAGCCGAAAGGGGTTTATAGCAGTTACAGTCTCGGGAATTGCCCGTCGAAGGTTCAGTCGAAGGCACTCGATGTGAAGATTTAACGAAAGTGGTTATTGAAGATGATCCTGATAGGTTCTTCCAAGTCGGATCTCAGCTACCTCTTCAAGAGAGGGAAGAGCTAATAGAGTTCCTCAAGCAAAATCTTGATGTATTTGCCTGGAGTGCTTACGAAGCCCCAGGGGTAGACCCGGAGTTCATATGTCACCACTTGAGGGTAAATCCACTGATCACCCCCAAGAAACAGCCTCCTCGGCGCCCGTCCAAGGAACATGCTGATGCAGTAAAAGAAGAGGTAGCGAAACTCAAACAAGCTGGGGCTATTAAGGACGTTTTTTATCCTGAATGGCTGGCAAATACCGTAGTGGTAAAGAAGAAGAGTGGGAAATGGCGAGTGTGCGTGGACTTCACTGATTTGAATAGGGCTTGCCCCAAAGATCCATTCCCTATGCCGAAAATTGATCAGCTAGTGGATGCCACTGTCGGCCATCCTCGGATGAGCTTCCTAGACGCCTTCCAAGGCTACCACCAGATACCATTAGCCCTGGATGATTAGGAGAAAACTGCTTTTTTCACCCCTATTGGTAACTACCACTACAAAGTAATGTCATTTGGCTTGAAGAATGCGGGGTCTACCTACCAGAGGATGATGACGAGGATGTTCGAGCCACAGCTGGGCAAAAATATCGAGGTCTACATAGATGACATGGTGGTAAAGAGTAAGGTTGTCGCCGAGCATGTGAAGGACCTTGAAAGTACCTTTGAGGTTCTAAGAAAGTACAAACTGCGACTAAATGCTTCTAAGTGCTCATTTGGGGTGGAGTCCGGCAAGTTTTTGGGATACATGGTGACTCACAGGGGGATTGAGGATAACCCCGACCAGATAAAGGTCATCAACGATCTACAAGCTCCTCGGAATCCCAAGGAGGTTCAAAAGCTAACCAGAATAACTACTGCCCTGAATCGACTCATCTCTAGATCAGTAGACAGGTGTCGGCCCTTCTTCTCTCTGCTCAACAAGTGGAAGGGATTCGAATGGACTGAAGAATGTGCTTTGGCCTTTCAGCAAATCAAGGATTATCTAGCTCGGCCACCAATCATGTCCAGTCCTGAGCCAGATGAGGTACTGTTCGCCTACATCGCTGTAGCTCCCTGTGCGGTGAGCCTGGTGTTGATACGATCAGACTGTGGTGTACAAAGACCAGTTTATTACATAAGCAAGTCGCTGCATGAGGCCGAGATCCGTTACTTGCCTCTGGAGAAGGCTATCCTAGCAGTAGTGCTCAGTACACGGAAGCTACCTCACTACTTCCAGGCCCACACGGTCATTGTCCTCACTCAACTCCCACTCAAGGTTATACTCCGAAGCGCTTACTACACTGGGCAGATTGCCAAATGGGGTACGATCTTAGGGGCTTTCGATATAAGATATTTGCCCCGCACATCGGTCAAGGGTCAGGTCCTTGCGGATTTGGTGGCTGAGTTCACGGAGCCCCAACTAGAAGAAGTAAAGCCCACGTCAGACATGGATGAAAAATTAGTTGGCATGATCTCCCAACAGAGTCCCTCCCATTGGTAAGTGTACGTTGATGGCGCGGCAAACCAAAGAGGTTCTGGAGTTGGGCTAGTGTTGATATCCCCCGAAAGGATCATTATCGAGAAGTCGTTAAGGCTGGACTTCTCGGCAACGAATAATGAAGCGGAGTATGAGGCCCTACTTATGGGAATGGCTATGGTCTGAAGAATGGGAGGAAAGTCTGTGGAGTTGTTCTCGGACTCAAGGTTAGTCGTAGGTCAAGTACAAGGCGAGTTTGAGGCAAAGGACGAAAGAATGCAGGGGTACTTGAGCCGAGTTAAATGTCTGCAATCGGAGTTCGATTCTTTCAGCTTGCTACACATCCCCAGAAGTGGTAACTCACATGCTGACTCCTTGGCCACGCTTGCAACCTCCTCGACACAAAACTTGCCGAGAATCATCCTCGTCGAGGACTTGCACAGGCCTACAGAGGCGAAAGGAGAGGCAATCCGGGTTCACCAAGTCAGGGCCGGGCCCTGCTGGATGGACCTTATAATTAAATTCCTCAAAGAAGATACATTGCCAGAAGAGAAGGGGGAAGCTGACAAAGTTCGGAGGAAGGCGACCAGGTTCTGGTTATCCGAGGACCAGAAATTATACAGACGCTCCTATTCGGGACCATACTTGTTATGCATACATCCTAAAGCGTCCGAGCTATTACTAGAAGAGCTGCACGAAGGAATTTGTGGGAGCCACACTAGAGGCAGATCCTTGGCTCACCGAGCCCTCACCCAAGGTTATTGGTGGCCTAACATGCAAAAGGAAGCCCACGAGTATGTCAAAAAGTGTGATCAATGTCAGCGCTTCGCTCCAAACATTCACCAGCCAGGGGGGAACTCTTAATCCGCTATCTAGCCCATGGCCCTTCGCCCAATGGGGCTTGGATATCATGGGACCCTTCCCTAAAACTGCAGGAAACAAGAAGTGTCTTCTGGTCGGCACAGACTATTTCACCAAGTGGGTTGAAGTCGAGTCGCTAGCCAATATCAGAGACGTTGATGTGCAAAAGTTTGTGTGGAAGAATATTGTCACTCGGTTTGGAGTTCCTCACACTCTCATCTCGGACAATGGCCTACAGTTCGATAGCAAGGCATTCAGGAATTATTGCAGCGAGCTGGGAATTATAAACAGATACTCCACTCCCGCCTATCCCCAGGGTAATGGACAAGCAGAAGCTGTCAACAAGGTCATACTGAATGGCTTGAAGAAGAGGCTGGATGATGCAAAGGGCAAATGGGTAGAAGAGTTGCCACATGTGCTTTGGGCTTACAGAACTACACCTCGCAAGTCTACTGGAGAGACCCCCTTCTCAATGACCTATGGGGCCGAAGCTGTCATCCCTTTGGAAACCGGGTTCCCAACATTAAGAACTAGCTCGTTTAGTCTGACCGGCAACAATGAGCAACTAGAGAAGAGTTTAGACTTGATTGAGGAAAGGAGGGAGAATGCAATGGTTAGGCTGGCACATTACCAACAAAAGCTCAGACAGGGCTATGATGCTAACGTGAAGCTAAGGCCTCTAGAGCCTGGTGATCTGGTGCTGAGAAAAGTTGTGGGCACTGCGAAGAACCCGACTTGAGGAAAATTAGGACCCAATTGGGAAGGGCCATATCGCATCACTTCAGGAGCTGGCATTGGGGCATATTTCTTGAAGGACCTGGATGGTCATGTAATACCACGTCCTTGGAATGTAAATAACCTCAAGAGGTACTTTTATTAATCGAATCTTTTCTTCAGCCGATATGCCAGTTCGCTACGTAAAGTTTCCTCTCAAGTGTTTAAACTTAAATCCAATCATGCCTGTAGTCCTCGGACCAGATGATTCAGATTAGTTAACACTCATTCACCGTTTTCTCAAGTGTTTAAACTTAAATCCAATCATGCCTGTAGTCCTCGGACCAGATGATTAGGGTTATTTAACACTCCGTTACAGTTCTCCAGTGTTTAAACTTAAATCCAATCATGCATGTAGTCCCCGGACCAGATGATTAGGGTTAGTTAACACGTTTACAGTTGTCTTTAGTGTTTAAACTTAAATCCAATCATGCCTGTAGTCCTCGAACCAGATGATTAGGGTTAGTTAACACGTTCACAGTTCTCCAGTGTTTAAACTTAAATCCAATCATGCCTGTAGTCCCCGGACCAGATGATTAGGGTTAGTTAACACGTTTTCAGTTTTCTTTAGTGTTTAAACTTAAATCCAATCATGCCTGTAGTCCTCGGACCAGATGATTAGGTTTAGTTAACACGTTCCCAGTTCTCCAATATTTAAACTTAAATCCAATCATGCATGTAGTCCCCGGACCAGATGATTAGGGTTAGTTAACACGTTCACAGTTCTCTTTAGTGTTAAACTTAAATCCAATCATGCCTGTAGTCCTCGGACCAGATGATTTGGGTTAGTTAACACTCCGTTGCAGTTGCCCAAGTGTTTAAACTTAAATTCAATCATGTCTGTAGTAATCGGACCAAATGATTAGGGTTAGTTAACACTCCGTGGCAGTTCTCTAAGTGTTTAAACTTAAATCCAGTCATGCCTGTAGTCCTCGGACCAAATGATTTGGGTTAGTTAACACTCGAATACGTTCGTTCCCCATGGTCCTTGAACCAAATGACACAGGTTAGTCAATGCCCCCACACAGCTATTGTCACTGGGGCTTAACACTAAATTCTAACTGATGACTATCTTCCTTAGTTATGTTTAATTCAAAGCCGAGGGGTAGTAACACTCTTTGTATATGTGGAAAGACATGCGAAACTTACATAATTACTCGCTGCAATCATTACTTATTAATAACTCTTATACGGACTGTTCTTTTCAGTATCAATTTCAATTACTCATACCATCAATATGATATACTAATCAAGTTTATTCGCATTATTATGTTATAATTGCAATGTACAGTAATAAGTTAAGACATGTATCGAAAACACTAGAAATAAAAGGGAAGCCATTTCATTAATAAAAAGAGAGGGGTTTACAGTTCCTTAGATAAAAACAAAAATAAGTACAAGTGCAAAATAAAAGCCCCTATATCTAAGTCTTCGGTTGATGGGCCACAGGGTCGGCAGCCTGTCCTATCCGAGCAGCAGCAGCTTTTGGGGCCTGGTCCTTGGGCTCAGAGGAGGTCTTCCCCTTTTCCAGCCCTGTGCCTTTATCCTTGGTTGGCTCAGCTGGTTTGCCCTTGTCACCTGACTGGTCAGACTCCTTGGAGGCCTTAAGGTTGGCAGGAGGGACTTGGCTGGCCAGGGGTTGGTCCGAGGCCTTTGGGAGCTGTGTAGGAGGATCATCCACTAGGAACTCTCGGATCTCTGGATCGTAGTATATGCTCCCGGGCAGTCTCAGCTCTGAGTCAGCAGGGACTCCAGCAGCGTCCAGTGCCTTACTCCAAGTTATGTCGCAATAATCTCGACTAACCGAGGCAAATTGCTCCATAAGCTGGGACGAGGTCTCATCCACCCCCAGCTGGTATGTCGCTTTTCTCTCAGCCTCGAATGCCTCCTTGGCCAGTTTGGCATTCTGCTCGGCTAGTCGGGCGCTCTCCTTGGCTTTCTTAAGCTCAGCCGTGAGCCCTTTCACCAACTCCCTCTCGGTTGCCAAGTTGATCTCGGCCATATGCAGCTGCTTGCGTTGCTCTTCAGCCTATTTTTCAACATTTTTGATACCCGCATCGAGGCTTTTCTTCTGATTGGTCATCTCTTTAAAGTCCTCGGACAGATGGGCATATTCCTCCTTCAGCTGGCCGAGAGATTTCTCCGCCTCGTTTCGAGAGCAGATCGCTGCCTGGGCCTCAAGATGGTTCTTCTTATTCCACTCCTCGGCCACATAGATCTGCTGGGTGACCTACATAATGGAAATTCCGAATATAACGCACAGAAAAAAGGAAAAAGCAAAAGTGTCAGTGATTCAACTAATCAAATTGAGCTCGCTTACCATGGCCATATCCCTCTTAAGGGATTGAAAGAGCTCCTGTTGGTTGAAACTCCTGTAAGAGTCCATGTCGTGGGGAAGGAGAAGTGGCTGCTGCAGAGCCTCAGCAACATAACCTGCCCTTCCTCCATCGTAATTCCTGAGGGAGGTCTCCCAAGAGATTGGAGCGCCATTCAACTCCAACCTTGGAGACCAGATTCGTGGTCCTCCTCCTCGGCGGACATCTGCCACTAAGACCTCATCTCGGCTTTCAGTGGACGAGGCCCACTGGTTTCGGTGGTCTTTCACCGCCTTCTGCTGCTTGGTCCCTTTGGATGGCTGCACTTGCCTCTCCTCAGCATCAATGAGGGGCCTCTTCTTCCTCAGGTCAAGAACGGGCTTTAAGCCGGGGTCAGGAACCTGGGATGGCACTGGAGGCAGATTCACCACCGGTTGGGAAGTCTCAGCACCTTTCTGCTCGGCTTTTTTGCCCCTACCCTTCATTAAACTCCTCAAATCCATATCGTCGTCCGAGGAGTCTTCAGAATGAGCAACTAGCAAAGTATGGAGAATTCCTGACTGTCTGTCGGTCTCTTCCTCGGCGTCTGAGACCTCTATCACTCGATTTCCTCCTGAAGCCTCTCCTCCGAACTGGAATTTGTCTATTTGCTCCTCTAGCGAGGAGGTGGAAGAGCCGACCCTCTCACCCTCAACCACCTGTTTGAGGGGAACTTGCTGGAGCAGCTGGACAATAGGGGGTATAGCCTGAGGGTTTGGATGGGGTACGGGTGCAAGCTCGTATGGCGCCAAAAAACCCTTCCGAGCAACGTCAACGCGTTTAAGGCGATGATCTCCCTGGGTAATCGCGTTGCCGACTGGTTGGAAATTCTTTGGCTTTCCTGTGTATCCCAGAATAAGGGGAGCCGATCTGAGCTGCCCGTCCTCGCTCACAAAAATCTCTGATCTTAATAGAAAATTAAGGGCGGTGGTGTTCGTAAGGCTGAGCCGAGGAGAAACGCGGTCTTTATCTGTTACAAATCACAGCAGAACTTTGTTAAACTCAAAAATAGCAACACAAGAAGAATTAAAAACCATTAAAAGACGAGGATCCTAAGCCTGTGGTTAGTGTGCCTAAATCTAACATATCCCACCTGGCTCTCCATGCTTGGTTGGGCAGTGAGTGCCGTCATACTATGCGCCCGAGACGATCACATAGTCGTCTTTCATCCCTTTGTTGGATTTAGGGAGGCAGGAAATGAGCCTAACAATGTCGGACCGGGATTTTAAATAATACCTCGCCCCTTGCTGGCTGTGGCACTCGTACATATGCACCACGTCGAGCCAGGTGAGTCCCAATCCTAGGTGATGGTTAAGGTCCTCGATTGCTCCTAAGATCCTAAACATGTTAGGCGCGCACTGCCAAGGAATAAGCCTATGGTTTCGAAGATAGCTAGTGGTGATGGGACCCATGGGGATTGTCATCCCCCCTTCTAGGAAGGCGATGAGGGGGATCACGACTTCTCCCGTTTTCCGATCAGTCAGTATTTTCTCTGGAGGGCAATACCTTACCCCCACGTTTGGAGGTATGCGATATGTGGCCCTAAATTTCTCCAACTGGGCAGGACTGTCCACCCGATACTGGAGTTTACCCATTACGCTTAAACGGAAAAATGGAAGCATTGTGTAGCAACCAGGGAGTAACCGTTCAAAGGGCGAGAAAGTTGTCCGAAGAGAGGACTGAAGGCTCAAGAAGAGGAAAACTTACAAGAACTGAACTGGAAATCGATCTTCGAACGCGCAGAAGGATTCTTGATGACTTTGGGAAAGATTGAAATCGGCGACTGAAAGAGCTCGGAGCAGTTACGTGCTTGTTCTTGTTGGAGGGTCTGGGAGTTGCAAAGTAAGGAGGGAATGACTTCCTCTGAGGTTTTATACGAGGTCAAACGAAGGGTCAGGGGCCATCTCGCCCAAATTCTGAAGAAAAAACCACATCCGTTGGATCTACAGCCCACTGTTGGATGCCAAGGACAAAACGCCGCCTGAAGTAAATGACAGCGCCTCGGGGAGACTGAAACGACAGCAGCATTAATGAAACGCCTACTTCTATGCCCACACACGTGCCAGTTCAAATTTTTGTCTGTTCTCAAGCTTTTACTCCGTGACAAGTCAAAATCCTACTTTTTCTCTTCGGATGCAAGGGAAAAACTACAATTTTGAGGGGCTATTGTGGGGGGTGAAAAGCCCAACCTAACGTATTGGGCCTAAGGCCCTATTTGAAGACCACTGTTCGTCCGAAGAGATGAAAACACTCGAGTAGAGGCCCATGTAAAAGAAGCACGTCTGGAAAGGAGCATGGTCATAATCCGAGGAGACATTCAATGATCCGAGGAGTCCATTACCCTCGGATCCGAAGAAACTGGGTCCGACAGGCGTCTGGGAAGCTCAAATGATCCTCCTGACAGGTGTAAGGATAGAGATAAACCTCAGGCACGCATGCAGATAGCAGGAACGGAGAAATATCTAGAAGACAAACTTCGACCACCACATTAAATGCACTGCACCTACTTTCCTGGCCGCATTAATGTGGAGAAGACTCCTGAACAGTGCACTCTCAGCTACCGCCACCCACACAAGGCTAAATAGGGTACATGATGGGACATGCACTCAAGTGGGCGTCTAGATGATGAACAAGTGGACGATGAAGATGAAGGGAGGGGGTACTATATAAGAGGGAAAGCCCTCTGATAATAGGGGATCGAAAATCGAAATGGAGTGATTCCCCAGCACCCTCCACCTCTATCTCTCCATCAGCACCTGCTTCGATCGGACCGCCTCTGGAAAAACCGTCACAACATGATTCAAAATCCCCATCTCTGCCTGGTTGGTTCTCACAAGCACGGTTCCCCTCACCGTTGGCATCATGAGTTGGATGAGCTTCACTCTGTGAACATGCCCCATCACCACACACTCCACCGGAGTATTGCTGAGAACTTTCCTCTCCGATAACACCGGAACGACGTCCTGAATTTCGAGCTCTGTCAGAGATTTTTTCAAGAGGTAAGGACTTAAGACTGGCTCGGACTGAGTCGATATGTTGAAAGGAGGGGTCGGTCTATCCATTAGGAACCTCCACCATGGATTTGGTGTCAAGCTCCATGCTTCTTCCGTGACGGGGAGGAATCCTGTCCTGCGACTCAGCTCGATCAGAGGGAAAATGTTCCTCCAGGCTTGCATCAACTCCCATTCGAACCACCCCATGATTTCCGTTGGATCCCTCTTGATCATGGTGATCGTTGTGTCCCCGATTGGGATGATTCTCCCTTTGTAAAATATCGCCCACCTCTCTTGTGTTTGTTCCATGATCCTGACAAGTTGTGGAACTACCAAATCTGAAGACAGGAGTTTCCCCTAATGCGCCAATCTCCTTGTTAGGTGTTATTGGGCCAGCTTGCCCTTCCTTAGACTCAACCCCAAGCCCACTACTAGACCCAAATTTAAAGATCCTCAAAACTGCCTTTTTTCCCCCTGCACCAACAGTGCTACGACCCGGCCCATTTGATTTCCTTCCTTGGTTAAATTCCCTCCCTTTGGCGCTCTGCCTTTCTGGAATGGACGTTGAGATCTTATCAGCCGCCCCTAATTTCGGGTTGTCAGCGTACACACTAGCCTTACGCTTGCTGTCCCTTCTGTCTCGGGCTTCCAACTCCCCGCCCGAGGTAGCAGACCCTTCCCCAAGCTCGGCCAACCTTGGTTTCTGAGCTTTCTTCTTCCTCGTGACCACCATCCACTGTCCATAACCATCAAGCTCGTTTTTTTTAATCTTCTCTTGACCCTCATCATTGCTCATTTGAAGTTCTTCCGAACGGTTGGGCTTATCATGAGTTGCCTGAGGATTATCAGGCTGAGGACCTTTGATGACATGAGGACAAGCCTCCTTTTTATGCCCGATCCTTCCACACTCGAAACACAGGGCGCTAAGACCCTCATATAAAACTATTTGAATGAGCCGCCCAATCTTCACCGTTTTAATAAGTGGTTTATCAAGGTTCACCTGGACACACAGCCTTGCGAATCGTCCTCGGGCACCATTGGCAGTTTGGGCATCTATCTTGAGGACAGGGCCTATTGCTTCACCTATCTTTCTAAGAACAACAGGATCATAGTATTCGATGGGCAACTCGGGAAGTCTAATCCACACTGCCACACTTGAGAATGAAGCTTTGAATTCCAGTTCCCAAAGTCAAACAGTGAGAAACTGTTGGCCAATGAACCAAGGACCTCCCTTAAGGACCTTATCAATATCCTCCTTGCATTCAAATTTGATAAGAAAAAAATCATGTCCCAGATCAATGCAGTCCAAGCGCGCAGAAGGTTTCTAAAGCTCCCTGATTTTAGACGAAAGAAACATATACCCCAGAGACCTCCCAAAGGATTTCACAATCAGGGAAGAAGTCCAAGGAGCTCTAATTCTTTCCTTATCCTCCTTGGAGAGAGCAACCGCTGCAAAACCATCGCAGAGACTGTCCTCCTCCACATCGGACTCAGCCTCATTCCCCTCAGTTTGTCCAAGACCGAAGGCCTGTTCAAATGCTCCTGGAATAGCACCGACCAACCTATCTCTATAAGACCCAAATCCCCCCGAAGAGAGATTAGGTTTGCTATGGGTGAAGCCCCATTCCGAGTGATGATCTTTCAGTTTCTTATTACTTCTGGCTAGCGAGTCAACTTCATCTGGCGAGCGTTGTCTGTCTCCCATTTTTTCCCCAAGGTCGGTGAGCACAGAGCGAACTATCAAGAATTGAGTAAATTACTATTGTTATTTAGTCATTAGTGTTGTTTGCCTTTAAGGAGTCACATTGATACTAATCTTTGGGTTTTTTTAATATATTTATATTTTTTTTCTACTCAATTTAATAATAATAATAAAAAAAAATTTGTCCAACCCATGTGGGTTGGGTTGGACTTATGTGATGAGTTAAATTTTTTTTGACCCACCATGGTGGGTTGGGTCAAAAAATTCCCTTAACCCGACCTAACCTGATCCAACCCAACCCATGCACACCCTAGAGGACACTTCCGCTCCTATTTCTTCCTGAATTCTTTTCATTTTATTTTCAAGTTTTAGGTTGGAAAATTTGAATATATGTCTATCCCTATTGCTTGCAAAAACTAATGATACAATTAATTTTTTATTATTATTATTTTTTTTTTTCGTTAATGGATCAAATGCTACTATATTTTAAAGAACGGAATACGTATAGAATAAAATATACGTGATATAATATGAAGTGCAAGTATAGTTTTTCTTAATCTCAAGGGATAAAACAAACATATGCGAATTGGTTCCTTGGTGGAATCAAGATAATTCAATTTACTAAATATGTGCTTTGATTGTTTTTTAGCATCTTTTTCACCACAGTTGGCACAAGTGGCTATGAAGTTTGAAGCCAAGCATTATCATATTCAATTGATAGAAGTATTATTTGCATGGTATGTTTGCAGTGGTTGTATAAAGGCTAAAGAGATCAAAGACTCCGAAAAGAGTTGATATTCAATTAAAGTAACTTTGTTTAATAAAATTGTAAGGTGTTATAATAAAGATAAGGCATCATGTCTAATCGAAGTTTTAGAGAATGATTGATGATTATCTCATGTAAATACCTCAATGATAGTTGTAATTTAATATTCGTCTTGGTCAATTCACTAGACCTCTGGATTGTTGATATATAAATAGTGGATTTAGTTTTTTTTTTATGGAAGTGGATTTAGTATTTGATTCTTATATCATATAATATATATATATATATACACACACACTAGTACAATATAAATCAACAAGATTAACACTATGATTATGATGTAAATGAGCCCTCACCACCGCAACCTCTTCATTTTCTTTATTTATCATTTCTTTTCACATTATTAAGCTCCAGGGGCAAATGATAATTTTACATTTTAAAATTTTCATAAATGTCAGCCATAAATTCAAAGTCTCAATCGGTCACTGTGCAATTTCAGGAAAATTGGTTTCTTTGTTTTTAAAATAATGTTCATATCACTGTTTCATTAATATTCAAACTTGATTAGTCAATCCAGGATTTTTTTACCATAGACATGCATGCATAGAACAATCTCAAATTAATTTTAATTGATCTATAGAAAAGATTAGTTAAATTTTATTTGAAAGATAAAATCTCATTGGTTGTTTTGTTTAATTATGATAGACATGCAAGCATACAATGATTCGAAGTGCTAATCAACAATTGGGTCACTTATATCAATTTGATACTATCAAATTGATATAAGTGACCCAATTGTTGATTAGCACTTCGAATCATTGTATGCTTGCATGACCCAATTTGATAATATCATTTTATTTATTTATTGAAAATCCAATTTCCTTCCCCTCTGATCTAGAGTTGTAAGAAGAATTAAACTCTTGTTTCTACATCAATTGCACAATTTTTGGTGCCTAAAAAGTGAAAACACATCTTTATAAATAGGAGAGGTACTATCGCAACTTCAAAAAACCAGAATTATGTTAAACCGATACTGATACTCCTCTAAAACATACCGAAAAAAATACCGAGTTGTACCGGCCTACTTCAAATGTACCAGCCTATATCAGCCCGTACTAGCCAGTATTGGCATTTTGGTTGGTACAAAAAATCAAATATTAAAAAAACATTTTATTTAATTTAATATATTGGTTAATGTACTTAAGCTAATACGTAGGCTTGTAAAATATATGAATTTTAAATTTTATGTTGATAAACATAAAAATTCATAAATTCATATTTACATAAATAATAAAATTATATATATATATATATATGTATAGAAATATATAAATAACAGTAATTTTGAAACGGTATATCAGTATCAACTGATACCAAAATATTTCGTTCTCTAGGCCAAACCGAAATTGACTCCCTTAATCAAGCATCATCAAAGATAAGTGAAGACCCATTGTAAGTACCATCATCTATGCATAACATCACCAAACACTTGTTTGGGCCTACGTTTACAAAAATAAGAAAATGGAAAACGTTTTTGTTTTTGGGTTTTTTTTTTTTTTTTTTTTTTTTTTTTTTTTGCACCAACACCAAAGTATACAAATATTAATATTAATTTCAGGATGAAAAAAACCAGAAGGCTGAAAACAATATGAAAATAAAATTAAAAGAAAGAAAGTAAAAAATTAAGGAAAGTATATATTATTATGTTTGCCTTGAGTTAAACTTTAACACTAAACGAGGAAAAAAAAGGTTATTCCATGGGAAGTGTCGTCATTCTGTGGACAGTAGGCAATCTAAAATCTCATTCCAACTCCATATACCTTTGGTAGCAATTCATAAATCCAATGTACTAAAGAAGTAAAGAGATACAAGGAAAGAATAGCCATTTCAAAACCCCAGGTTAGGAATTGGCTTTCATTTTTCCAATAAAATTGGTAGAATCAATGAAAGTAATTTTCATGTATTATCAGAACGAAGAAGAAACAAGAGCAGCTGGGCTCGACAGAAGTGTACAAAGAAAGCAAGAGAACCTACAGAATTGAAATAGAGAAAAACGACAGTAGTCATTAAAATGTAGTCTAAACGACTTGTAGCTTGTATGGTGTTTTAGTTTTTCTTCTTTCTCTGTATAGCTTATATATAAGCTTTTGTACACTCTTTTCTAATTAATCCAATTATTCATTTTACCAAATCTTTGATATATATTTGCAAATGAACAAATGAAAAGATGTAATCCAATTAGCCTTAGTCACTAATACAAGAACTTATGATCTCAGATGTGAATAAAAATATATAATATACAGGTTTATCTAGCTATATGGGCCAATTAATCTTTTATAGAGACCAACAAATAATATTGTTACAAAAGTGAATATCTTACTCTTTATTCACAATCCATTTGTAGCACCAAATCAGCTCTCTTAGAAACTTGAACTTCGGTCCTTACTCCCCACACTCCACAAACATTTGTAGGGTGATCATCGTGCCAAGGGTGTACAATAGTAAATCTGACTTTATTAACATCCTTTATGTGGAGCTATTTTTATTTATTATTATTATTTTTTTGGTTATAAAATTAAAATATGAATTGCCACTACTTTATTCATATTTTTAATTTTTATTTTCAGAAAACGTTTACACTAAAATAATAAGTCTTAGAAGAAAAAAAAAAACAATGAACAAATAAAAGAGAAAATTCAGTCAACTAGTAATAAATCACGGATAAGAATTTAGGCAAAATTTGTAATAGGTACCCAATTTTTTCTACCGATAGAGTTATTAGTTTTGGTGCCTACTTTCATTGCTGCTCAGGATTTCAACATAGTTATATGTTCCTCAATGTTCATCCTGGTCGCTTCATGGTTGTACATCCGTTTCATTTTTAATCCTTTGGGATTTTCTTGAAAGAAGATAGTGGAGGATTGGGAGGACAGGATAAAATGGCTATATACAGTCCAATAAAGCTTGGTATTTCGGCAACTGACAGTTGGAAAATTTGGTGGTATGAAGGACAAGAGCACTTGAAGTCCATTAACATTGTGAGACGTGTTGCTAGAATTATTCTTGCTTTGTGCTTCTTTGCCATCCAATATGGCTTTGCAGAACTTGTCACATGAGACAAGAAAATGGTGGTACGATTAAATCAATTCTTTTTTGCCTTTAAATGTCTTGTTTCCTTTTATGAAGTTTAATTTGCTCTCTAATAAAAAAAATCAAGCGCGTATGCAAAAAATATTCATATCTAAATATTCATATCTCGTTTGCAACGCTAATACTAGGTTTATGGCCTATCCTGGCTATGTTTTGCCACTCTTCTGATCTACCCAACGATGAGCCTTCAAATTTCAAACACTTCAACTTTCTATCTGGTCATGAATCTTGAAATTGTGTTATTAATTAGTAGCCTTTTAAACTGCAGGTTCAGAGAATAGAAAGAAAACCGTATTGCACAAATTTCGTATTGGGGTTCAGACTATTGAATTTCTTCATGATTATGGCCTTTTTATTTATTTCTTCATACTTTATTAGTCATTTTGGTCTCACAGTTCAGGACATTTGCATGACTGTATGTGCCTTCATTTCAGCACCATATTTGAAAATTTCAAATATGACTCCTATTTGAAAAAAATTTTAGGAATCAAGTTAATATGAAAGTTTCACTCATATACCTGTAGAATTTCCCATAATGCCGAAATGAAGGCACATACAGCCACACAAATGTACTAAAATGTGAGACCAAAATAGCTAATAAAGTATGAAGAAGTAAATAAAAATGCCATAATAATGAAGAAATTCAATAGTCTAAACCCCAATACGAAATTTGCAAAATACGGTTTTCTTTCTATTCTCTGAACTTGTAGTTTAAAATGGCACTAATTAATAATACAATTTCAAGATTCATGACCAGATGGAAACATTTTTCAATAAGTGTTTGAAATTTGAAGGCTAACCATTGTGTAGATCAGAAGAGCAGCAAACACATAGCCAGGATAGGCCATAAACCTAGTATTAGCATAGCAAACTAGATTTGAATATTTTTGGCGTAAATGCACTTATAGTCCCTATATTTTGGCTTTTTTTTTCATTTTAGTCCCTACATTTTAATTTTATCATTTTTAGTCTCTAAATCAATTAACGCGTTCTATTTTGGTCCTTTCCGTTAACCCACCAACGGAAATTTCTTAGGTGGCAAATTGATGCTAACGTGGCCAATTAAAAAATAATAAAAAAATTTAATTAGCATTTAAAAAAATGCCATGTCAACTTCTAAATATAAAAAAATTTATTAATCAATTTTAACGAAATTAAAAAATTAAAAACAAAATTAAAAATAATAAAACAAATCAATTCAGATCTAATTCATTTTGAACAAGAACACAATTACAGATTTAAACATCAACACAAGAACATAAAGCACAGACCCAGAACCAAACACAAAAAACACAAACTCAAATTTAAACATTAATATAAGATCACAAACACAAATAACACAATAACAAACATAAACCAATTTAAAAGAGTAATTAAAATTTTTTTTTCTTTTCATTATTTTCGAAAGAACAAAGTAACATGTTCTTGATGTTCTTCCTGAAAGAACATGAAGGTTGCCCAGAAAATTAAAATAATCAATATTTTCTTTTCTTTTATTACATTTTCTCAACAAATAAATATGCAAAAATTCATTCAAAATCTCTTTTCCCCCACCAAATCCTCCAACAAATCAAACCCATAAACCCAGAAAAATAATAAAATCCACATGAAAAAAAAAAACTCAAAAATTTAAAATAAACATAGCAGCAACCTGAAACCTAGCCCGACATTGTTATGCTCAGCGTTTTTGGTCAATCACCTCACCGAAACCCAGAAAATACCTTGCAATCCAAAACCCAACCAACAACAAACCCAACCAACAATCACCAATCTAACCAACCAACCAACTACTCACGCAATCTGAAACCCACGTGAACAAATCAAACTACCACTCACCTCCACTGTCACCGATCAGTCCATCAAGCCACTGCAACCCACACCAACGTCAAACCCATCCAACGATCCACCCCCAACGACCACCGGACCAACCACCACTTCACAACCATTGATTCGAGAAAGAGATTTAGAGATTTTCCTAAATCCACAATCTGAGAGAGAGACTTTAGAGTTTTAGAAAGATGAAAGAGAGAGAGAGAGAGAGAGAGAGAGAGGGAGATTTTGATCTGAGAAAGAGAGCTTTAGAGATTTTCGTTTGGGTAAGCAAACCTAGATCTACGATCTCTCTCTCTTCACCCAACCTCCAACCCAATCGGTCCCTTCAACCATTTCTTGGGAGTAAATGGTTTATGTTTGTTATTGTGTTCTTTGTGTTTATGATTTTGTGTTAATGTTTAAAATTGAATTTGTGTTTTTTTTGTTTGGTTCTGGATTTGTGCTTTATGTTTTTGTGTTCTTGTTCAAAATGAATTAGATTTGAATTGATGTATTTTATTTTTTTTAATTTTGTTTTTTCTTTTTTAATTTCGTTAAAATTGATTAATAAATTTTTTTCATATTTAGAAGCTGACATGGCTTTTTTTTAAATGTTAATTAAATTTTTTTTTTTTTTTAATTGGCCATGTCAACATCAGTTTGCCACCTTAGCAATTTCCATTGGTGGGCTAACGGAAATGACCAAAATAGAACACGTTAATTGATTTAGGGACTAAAAGTGTATTTACGCCAATATTTTTTGCACACACTTGATATTTTTTTATCAGAAAGCAAATAAAGACAAAAAAGAATTGATTTAAACGTACCACCATTTTCTTGTCTCATGCGACAAGTTCTACAAAGCCATACTAGATGGTAAAGAAGCGCAAAGCAAGAATAATTCTAGTAACACGTCTCATAATGTTAATGGACCTCAAATGCTCTTGCTCTTCATACCACCAAATTTTCCAACTGTCAGTTGCCGAAATACCAAGCTTTATTAGGCTGTATAGCCATTTTATCCCGTCCTCCCAATCCTCCACTATCTTGTTCCAAGAAAAACCAAAAGTATTAAAGATGAAAGGGATGTACAACCTTGAAGCTACCAGGATTAAAATTGAGGACGATACAACTATGTTGAAATCTTGAGCAACAAGTTTAAAGTAAATCAATATTATGATTATCTCCATCGCTTTCCCATGGCGGATTACAAAACCATGCCCCACCATGCAAGATTGTATGCCCAAAATAATGGGCCTTCATCCTAAGTGAAAAAAGGAAAAATCCACCTGATAATTGTATTTGCATGGTGATTATCTCAAATAACGCCTTCAGAAACCCGCTCTCTATTCCAATCTCAATGAGATTAGGCACCAAAACTAATAACCCTATCGGTAGGAAAAAATTAAGTACCTATTACTTGCACCAAATTTTCTCCTCCAAGCTCACTTCCACTTCTAGGCTTCACCAAAAATAGTTTTGGACTTCCTCCAAATCTTCTTTTGGTCTGTATTAAGAACCAAAAAAGGTTGTTGTACAGGTAAACATATATTACCATGATTGCCATCTACAGAAGAAAGAAAATAATCCTTATAACTAAAAAGACAAAAAGTTGAGAGAAACACAAAGAAAATTAGTAAACAAAATCCTCATGAGCATTTTTTTCATATTGAACAAGCACCGGAAAGTTTTGACTAAAATTCATGAAAATGAAAATTTCAATTTAGCTTGTGTCAAGTTGATGGCTTGCCTGTCAAAACAATTGACCTAGTCTTATTAATATCGGACTCTATTAGCCACCTAGTTCTTTCATTGTATGTTGTGCAGCCAAACACCTAATACATACCCAAGCCGACTTTTATGTCTATTATATATAAATAGCTTTTCTGTAAGCTATCTCAACAAACTTATTAATAATAGTTATTCAACTTTCTTTCAATTTAAACTTTTTTGGGTAATAGATTACCATGGAACTGAAATAGAACCCCACTGTAGAAAAGTAGCAGGACAACATTCGAAAAAAGTCGAAAGAACCAGCTAATCTGTAGATGTCCCAACTCCCGACTAAGCATCTACTCTCCACTGCCACAAGCCACCTTTGCTTCATAGAGGCAAATTTGCTTCAACCCAACATGGTTACCCTTAGCATCTTGGATGTGCTCATGATGAGTTATGTTTCCATTTCTTAATGTTGAGTTGAAACGTGCATGTAAAAATTATGTGTCAAGGAAACTAAATTTTATGAATCCATACAACATAGAAGTTCCATGATGATACCAGCATAAATGTCCTCGCTTATGTCCTCTCTTAGATTGATGCCCCAGGAAGCCTTGCTTATGCCACCATGGGTAATGCGGAATATTCTATCAAATACATCTGGATGACCATAGTGGAATCGAACCCTAAAACAACCCAAAACAATTTTGAGATGTAATAAAAATACTTTATTGTATCATAGCTCTATGCCTTACAATCAGGTTCTTATGTAAGGATTGGTGTCCAAACAACAACATTGCCTAAGCAAGACAAGAATAAAATAAAACAAAAAAGCAAACTAAAAGATGGAAATAAGTTATAGAATTTGCTACCATACTGAAATCAAAGCATCTATGTTCAAACACCATGACAAACAACATTAATGATTCATAAACATCCTTATTTTTCCAATCCAATCTAAAAGTAAAATATGCCACCAATTAATTCATTATGGTCTCTTTATCTTAATTATGAGGTCTGCCAAATACTTGCTACTCATTCAAGAATATATTACATAAGGAAACACGAAAAAGAAGGAAAATAGACGAGAGCACATACTTCAAAAGTCTTGCAAGAACTCTTTAGACAATGGAAACAAAGTTCCTATCTTGAACTGACATGAACCAAGCCAAAGAAGATATGTTGCAGTGCCAATGTAACAACAATAAACTGTTAGATATAATTCAATATTTAAAAGCACATTCTAAATGTAAAACAGGTTGTAGTTCTTAATAAACAAACCTTTCAGTAAAGATATGCTCCCTAACACCTAAAATTGCATGTAGACGAACTCCATGATCCTTCTTAAATTCTTCCAAAAGGTTGCGCATTTTAAGAGCTTCTTCCAAATAATTGTCCAACAAGATATTGGCAAAGTAAACAATCACAATTGGCCCAAAAGATTCAGTTGAACTGTTATGACTCCAAATTTCTAATGGATTACCTCATTCACGTCAATGGCCTGCAGCTTCCCCTCTAGTGTAAATTATACCATGATTTTGACTCTCAGGCTTCCTTTCCCCTTATCATTACTGGTCCTGGCAACTTTATGCGAAATATTTCCTTCGAAGAAGAATAAAAAGGCAGTTAGTTTGTTTTACTAAGCAAACATGATGATTCCAAAGGTGAAATACCTGGTCAACATTGCCAACTGCCTTGACCAATACTGAATAGTAAATTTTCTTGCCATGTCTTCCCTCTCCCTCTAAAACTTCATCTATGTAAGCCACACAAAGAGAGGGATTTTTGTACAAAAAACACCAGGAATTAAGAATTCTTAATTGAAACAAATAAAACAAATTTTTTTTTTCAACTTTTCAAATGGACGACGTACTTGACCATCATATTGAGGATGTGACTTGCACGATAATCTCAAATTAGTCACATATGTGGTCTCTTGTCAAAATTACATACAGAAGTCATAAGCGTATTCGAGATCATCGTGCAAGTCACATCCTCAATATGATGGTCAAGTACGTCGTCCATTTGAAAAGTTGAAAAAAAAAATTTGTTTTATTTGTTTCAATTAAGAATCTAATTCCTGGAGCTTTTTGTACAAAAATCCCTCTCTTTGTGTGGCTTACATAGACGAAGTTTTAGAGGGAGAGGGAAGACATGGCAAGAACATTTACTATTCAGTATTGGTCAAGGCAGTTGGCAATGTTGACCAGGTATTTCACCTTTGGAATCATCATGTTTGCTTAGTAAAACAAACTAACTACCTTTTTATTTTTCTCTAAAGGAAATATATCGCATAAAGTTGCCAGGACCAGTGATGATAGGGGAAGGGAAGCCTGAGAATCAAAATCACAGTATAATTTACAACAGAGGGGAAGCTGCAGGCCATTGACATGAACCAAGTAATCTATTAGAAATTTGGAGTCATCGTTCAACTTAATCTTTTGGGCCAATTGTGTTTGTTTACTTTGCCAATATCTTGTTGGACAATTATTTGGAAGAAGCTCTTAATATGCGCAACCTTTTGGAAGAATTTAAGAAGGATCATGGGGTTCGTCTACATACAATTTTAGGTGTTAGGGAGCATATCTTTACTGAAAGGTTTGTTTATTAAGAACTACAACCTATTTTACATTTAGAATGTGCTTTTAAATATAACAATTTATTGTTGTTACATTGGCACTGCAACTAGGGGTGTCCAAACCCAACTCAGACCCATCGGCTCGAAGAACACGCCCGATCCCCACCTAATTTCAGCCCGAATCGACGCCGGTAGGTCGAGTGGCGGGTTTTCTTCTCCAAAACCCAAGCCACCCGACCCAACCAATGATCTATACAAATCTGGCTAACTCCGACAAGATCAAGCTCAGATTCGAGGAGATCCGACAAGATAACGACCATATTTGGTGAGATCCAGTGAGATTCGAGGAGATCCAAGCTGATTTCAGCGAGATCTTGACCATATTTGGTGAGATCCAAGCTGATTTCGACCATATTTGGTGAGATCGGGCGAGATTCGAGGAGATCCAAGCTGATTTCGGCGATTTTCGGTGCAAATGGAGAGTTTTTGCCACTTCCGGCGAAGTATTTGACGATTCCGGCGACGTTTGCAGGATCCAGCGACTCTCTCCACCAACCGAACCGACCCGAACATCACCCGAAACCGACTCGACTAATTGACGTCAGTAGTTAGTTTCAAGGTCCCTCCACCTTCCACCTGACACCGGCAGGTCATGTCCAGCTTGGGTCCAAAACCGACCTGGCCCAACCCGTGGACAACCCTAACTGCAACATATCTTCTTTGGCTTGGTTCATATCAGTTCAAGATAGGAACTTTGTTTCCATTGTCCAAAGAGTTCTTGCAAGACTTTTGAAGTATGTGTTCTCTCGTCTATTTTCCTTCTTTTCTATGTTTCCTTATGTAATATATTCTTGAATGAGTAGCAAGTATTTGGCAAACCTCATAGTTAAGATAAAGAGACTATAATAAATTAATTGGTGGCATATTTTACTTTCAGATTGGATCGGAAAAATAAGGATGTTTATAAATCATTAATGTTGTTTTTCATGATGTTTGAACATGGATGTTTTGATTTCAGTATGGTAGCAGTTTTATAACTTATTTCCATCTTTTAGTTTGCTTTTTTGTTTTATTTTATTCTTGTCTTGCTTAGGCAATGTTGTTGTTTGGACACCAATTCTTACATAAGCACCTGATTGTAAGGCATAGAGCTATGATACAATAAAGTATTTTTATTACATCTCAAAATTGTTTTGGGTTGTTTCAGGGTTCGGTTCCACTATGGTCATCCAAATGTATTTGGCAGAATATTCCACATTACCCATGGTGGCATAAGCAAGGCTTCCCGGGGCATCAATCTAAGAGAGGACATAAGCAAGGACATTTATGCTGGTATCATCATGGAACTTCTACATTGTATGGATTCATAAAATTTAGTTTACTTGACACATAATTTTTACATGCAGGTTTCAACTCAACATTAAGAAATGGAAACATAACTCATCATGAGTACATCCAAGTTGCTAAGGGTAACAATGTTGGGCTGAAGCAAATTTGCCTCTATGAAGCAAAGGTGGCTTGTGGCAGTGGAGAGTAGATGCTTAGTCGAGAGTCGGGACATCTACAGATTAGCCAATTCTTTCAACTTTTTTCGAATGTTGTCCTGCTACTTTTCTACAGTGGGTTTCTATTTCAATTCCATGGTAACCTATTACCCAAAAAGAGTTTAAATTGAAAGAAAGTTGAATAACTATTATTAATAAGTCTGTTGAGAAAGCTTACAGAAAAGCTATATATATATTAGACATAAAAGTCGGCTTGGAACGTATTAGGTATACGGCTACACAACATATAATGAAAGAACTAGGTGGCTAATAGAGTCTGATATTGATAAGACTAGGTCAATTGTTTTGACAAACAAGCCACCAACTTAACACAAGCTAAATTGAAATTTTCATTTTCATGAATTTTAGTCAAAACTTTCCAGTGCTTGTTCATTATGAAAAAATGAGCAATGAGGATTTTGTTTACTAATTTTCTTTGTGTTTCTCTCAACTTTTTTTCTTTTTAGCTAAAAGGATTTTTTCTTTCTTCTGCAGATGGCAATCATGGTAATATATGTTTACCTGTACAGCAACCTTTTTAGGTTCTTACTACAAGCCAAAAGAAGATTTGAAGGAAGTCCAAAACTGTTTTCAGTGAAGCCTAGAAGTAGAAGTGAGCTTGGAGGAGAAAATTTGGTGCATGTAATAGGTACTTAATTTTTTCTACAGGTAGTGTTATTAGTTTTGGTGCCTAATCTCATTGAGATGGGAATATAGAGTGGGTTTCTAAAGGCATTATTTGAGATAATCACCATGCAATACAACTTTCAGATGAATTTTTCCTTTTTTCACTTAGGACGAAGGCCCATTATTTTGGGCATACAATCCTGCATGGTGGGGCAAAGTATTGAGCAACAAGGCGTGGTTTTGTAATCCTCCATGAAAGGTTTGCTAAGAATTATTGAATGTATTCAAGGAGTCATTATGTGAAAGTGATGGAGATCATCATAATACTGATTTACTTTAAACTTGCTGCTCAAGATTTCAACATAGTTGTATCGTCCTCAATTTTCATCCTAGTAGCTCCATGGTTGTACATCCCTTTCATTTTTAATCCTTTGGGATTTTCTTGGAACAAGATAGTGGAGGATTGGGAGGACCGGATAAAATGGCTATACAACCCAATAAAGCTTGGTATTTCGGCAACTGATAGTTGGAAAATTTAGTGGTGTGAAGAGCAAGAGTATTTGAGGTCCATTAACATGATGAGACGTGTTACTAGAATTATTCTTGCTTTGCGCTTCCTTGCCATCCAGTATGGCTTTGCGGAAACTGTCGCATGAGACAAGAAAATTGATACACATCTTCATTCTCATGTCAATTTCAGTCCCGGAATACACTGCCTCCTCATTACATGTGAAGCCAATCTATCAAAACTTCGAAAAGTAATTTGTTTTTATCTTAACTGATATAATTACATTAAGTTCTGAAATCATTTGAAATTTCATTGAACATGGCAAGGAAAACATAATCTACCAAATAGTTCAAACTATAAAAGTAGATATATTAACAAGAGCATGATACAAGATTTTTCATTAGTAGTTTGTAACATCTTACTACTCGTATTTATGAAGGAAATAGTATACTATTAAGTGTTTTAAGTCTAACAATTGAACCTACCCTAATTCTACAAAGACATGGCATCTCTATGAGCAGTAAGTGTTATTTCCAGAAATGTATTTTCCGAAATATTTCTTTCAATTCCATCAATCAAAAAGTTGATAAACGTAATACATCACAATTGAAAACATAAACTCTACCAATAATACAAAATAGGATAAAAATTATTGAGCTTTTAGAAAATTCCATGCTTATTCACAAAAACTAAAGAAAAGCAACACTTTTGCTGAAGTTACAATGCTGCTACGTGGAATATGAATATTCAATTTATATGGTTCAAGCAAAAAAGAAATGATTTTCCATGTCTTTTGTATGGTGGCTTGGGATAAGGTGTGTTTACCCGTTGAGATGGGTGGTTTGGGTATAAGAAATGTGGTGCCGTTTAATCAAGCTCTATTAGGGAAATGGCTGTGGAGATATGGTCATGAAGTTACCCATCTATGGCGGCGTGTTATCTCCTCAAAATATGGCGAGGGTCAAGGGGGGTGGAGTACTAATGTTTGTAGGAGGTCTCATGGGTGTGGCCTATGGAGAAGCATTTTTGAAGGATAGGAGAGCTTTTCTAAGCATCTGTCTTTTGTAGTGGGTGAAGGCACTCGTATCCGCTTTTGGCATGATAGGTGGATTGGTGACACTACTCTAAAAGATCTCTATCCTGAGTTCTATGTGTGTTCAGCGGTCAAGGATGCTTGTATCTTTGAGGTTTTGTGGACTCTAGAAGGGGGTACTATTAGAGTGTGGAATTTAACGTTTTATAGAGTTTTTGAAGATTGGGAGTTGGCTGCATCGTATTCTCTTCTTCAGCTTATCCAAACTCGTACTCCTCAGGGTACTAGGAGAGATACCCTTTACTGGCGGCTCAAAGGGAATGGTAAGTTTGACACTCGATCTTACTACCTTGAGATCCAGGGTGCTTCGAATTCTTTGTTTCCTTGGAAGGGGGTTTGGAAACCAAAGATTCCTAAGCGCGTGGCATTCTTTCTGTGGATTGCTGCACATGGTCGGATCCTCACTTTGGATAATCTAATGCTTAAGGATCGCCCTTTGGCTAATAGGTGTTGTATGTGTTGCTGTGATGGGGAGTCGGTTAACCACCTTCTTCTTCATTGTCCTATGACCCATTCTCTTTGGACTTTTATGCTTCAGGCCTTTGGTATTCTTTGGGTTATGCCAGGATCAGTGGCGGGTTTGTTATCTTGTTTGTATCAATGGCATGGGAAGCATAACTCGGACATTTGGAACTTAGTTCCAGGGTGCTTAATGTGGATTGTGTGGTTGGAACGAAATCGTCGTTCCTTTGAGGACAAAGAGAAGACGTTGGATGAGTTAAAGCTTTTATGTCATCGTAGTCTATGAGAGTGGTCTCGTTGTTGGGGTTTTTCTGATTGTTCTTCTCTCTCTGAGTTTTTGTCCTCCCTTAGCTTAGTTTCCTGATTACCCTCTGTTTATTGTACTGTTTGTTCCTTTTATTTCTTGTTGTTCATCATCATGAACTTCTTGTATTTCTCTTTTTTCTATCATTTATACAAGTTTTCTAATTACCTATAAAAAAAATAGACGGAAAATTTGCATGAGTTGATGCGGTTGCTCTAAGTGTTAGGCGTGTATCGTGTATCAGACTGTGAGCTTTGATGAAAACATCAAGTTATTTTACAACCAAACCAAAATGCGTTTTAAGGTTTATCTCTATGTAATTATTCCAATCTTACATTCTAAATAACAAGTCAAGGATTTAGCCGTTAAATTTGTCTGAAAAGGGAAAAAGCATTTAGAGAGAGAGAGAGAGAGAGCGAGAGCATAATCTCTTACACAGAGATGGTTGCATTTAGAGAATAGCACAAGAGTGCAATTGCTATAGTAATCTATTCTCAAAAGTCAATAAAATGCAAAGCAGCAAAATATTATTGCATATATACCTGATATAAGCTCCTTTTTGCCACCTTCTGATGATACACGATACCACTGAATCGATCATTTAGAAAGTTCTGGAGCATTGTCAGAGCAAGGTTGAATCCGCAAGTATGAACCTAAAGCTTCATGCCCATCTAATTCAAATGACTGGGAACCGTTCTCCACGACCCTCTTGCTCTTTGCCAGCTGAACAGATATGAGGGATGGAAATTAAAGAGCATAAAAAATTAGGAACAAAATGCTACATTTCCATGCAATATACAATTATTTATATAGCACACCACATAAAGTAAGTAAAGCAAAGCAAAGGTTACACCAGAAAGCCACATACACATTCACCACAAAGATTAAATATAAATAGTAACAAAAACAATTCACCAGCAAATCCCTACAAACAACAATTATATTCTGTCATTTCTTGCCGTGTGAAACCCAATGACACATCAAATACTAATAAATTGTCGCCTGTGTCACAATTATAAAATCCCAATGTCAGTAACTTTTTTCCATTTTTGGGAATTAATGCCTGATTGCATGCCCTTGTTGCAAAGGCAAATAGTAAAGCCTTAAGAAATAGGAAAAGTACTAAGAACACCTAGGCTAGAGATTTCACTATCATGCCCTTTTGTTGTTTTGAAGAATTTATAGAGAGTAGAAAAAAAAAAAAAAACAATCATGAAGAAACTCCACTACATGAATCATGACATCACAAAGGAAGTCTAGCATCAATAAAATGATAGATACAGATGCATATAAATGATCGTGTGTTGTTCAAGTACAATACTACCCTGCGGGGATATTTAAGAGGGACTGGTGCACACCCTATACGCATATGTCACCCTCGTCTTTTTTTTATTTTACTTTTTGACAGGTAAGAAAACTTGTATTAAGAGAAGACTACTTCATTAGAAAAATGAAGCAGCCAGAAAAAAAATATATGTACAAACAAATGTCACCCTTGTCTTCAAAACTGGACTAAAAGCATTTAAAATAATATAAAATTCTGGCATGCCTATTTACCGTATATGCTTCTCCATGTGTGAGAAAAGGAGAGACACAGAGAGGGAAAAAAATGTCATTTGCTCAGATTGAATAATTAACATCCATTAGCATAAATGGTTAATGAGTGCGAGAGCATGAGAAACAGGAATCATATATGCCACCACAATCTTCCATAAGGATAAATGAATGTTCCTATTAACAAAAATTGCAACTCCTTATGCAAAAACATAGATTTTTTTTTATTGGTAATTTATGCACACACCCAGTGGGTCTCAAACCCACGACCACACCCTCCATCCCATTATAATAATTAAAAAAAAACTTAAAAGGATAAATGGATTGCTTCAAGCTTTTAACTTAAGAACCCAATTAACTGCAGACTACCGTATGCTCATGCTAAAAGATCAACTAGCTTATAACTCGTTGCTTTCAGAGATGCACGCACTTGGCTCCCTCAAAAAATTCAAACAACGTCCCAAAACAAATTATTCAAAACCCCTATAGAATAGATATGCTAAACAATACAACACTCTAATAAATTTTTTATAAGTTACAGAACACTCTAAATACAGACATAATAGAAAACTTAAGGCAATAAAAAAATTGATGGAGGAAAACTACAAAGGTAAAACCGTGACTACTTCACACATGGATAATGCAGAAAAATAATATGCCACCAATAGATTAGGCATATATTAACACGTTATTGAGCCAAGAAAACATGGGAAGTCCATGAAAGTTATACAAAATCCTGCAAACATGGTGTAAAATAATAAACAAACCTCTTTCTGAAGCCTCAGAGAATGCTTTGACTTCTCTGCAAGCTGTGTCCTCAGTGCTCGAAGCTCAAGTTCCATGTCCATAACCTATAGAATAATGTTGATTCACTCGTTAATAAATAAATAAAAAAAATAGCATCCAATCAATACATTTTAAATCAAAACAGAAGTATGAAAGTAAAATAGAAATAAAAGTAATCTAATTCACATGGCTTGAAATGTGACCACTTATATTTACAATGCAACAAATTAAACATACTCAGGAGAGTTCAACTTTAATGGATACCTATATATAAGAACAATTTGTCGTCTGATAGTTGAATAGCTGGTCTTTGTCTGGAACGTTATATCCTTAACACCAGATATAAGATCAGCTACTCAACTCTCAGATGACAAATTTGCTGGAAAATCTATGACCAGACTCTTGGCAGGGTTGATGTCTAATACGGTTCTAATGACAACAGGAAATGAATTTCATGCAGATCTCCCAAAAACTAAAGCTCTTAGCAATGAGTTCAACTTAGTTGCTAGTACAAAGCACACAGAGGGAATAATTCAAAAGGGAATTCTTGAGTTTCTAATAAGCAACAGATTTAAGACCATTGGCTAAGAGTTTATAATAAGAGATGTTGGCTGCCTTGTAAGAGTAAGGGGTTCACGGTTAGTGCTTACTACCATCTTCTAGTTGGCCATAGTGAGCAGTTTTTCCCTTGGAAAAGCATTTGGAAGCTGAAGATCCCCTCTAGAGTGGCTTTCTTTGTATGGACCACAGCCTTCGGGAAATGTCTGACAATTGACAACTTAAGGAAAAGAAAGGTTTGCATTTTGGATTGGTGTTACATGTGCAAGTGTAATAGTGAAACTACTGACCATCTTTTCCTTCATTGCCCGGTTGCTTTGGAGTTGTGGGATATGGTTTTCGGGTTATTTGGAGTTTGTTGGGTTATGTCATTCTCTGTTGTTGGGCTTTTGGCTTGCTAGCAAGGTTGTTTTGGTCGCCATCGTAATGGAGATTTATGGATGGTTGTTCCTCGTTGTTTGATGTGGTGTATTTGGAAGGAGAGAAATAGTAGGTGTTTTGAAGACAAGGAGCATTCCATGCCTGATCTCAAGCATCTTTTTTTTAGAACCTTACTTGATTGGTTCTCTGTGTGGAGAAACCATCCTTTCTCTTCTTTTTGATTTCAATGAATCTTTATTACCTATCAAAAAAAAAAAACAAATACCTTGCTTGGCTGATGCAGCATGATAATTCGTCTAGCCTCTTGAACCTCCTTCATCAGTTCTTCCACATCCTAAAAGAACCAAATAAAAGATATTTGCTTAAAAAGTACAGAATAGAGAATAAAGATAGTGTTTTGTATTAAAGATGCACTGATTATTATGCATACAATAATCAAACACTAGAAACCAGTATCAAGACATTAACCACAATGCATCTATCTTCCTAAATCCTCTGACAAATCAATTTAATCAACCATCCAGATCCAAACATAAAAAAGTATTGCAATAGCTTACGCAACAAAGGACACATGCATATACACTGTAAAACTGGGTGCATCCGAACATTTTCAAATTAAAAAAAGGCTTGAATACTGCATCATTACTGTCATGATCAAGGGCTCTTAAAAATACAGTAATAACACAAACCTACCAAAGAAAAAAAAAAGTAATAACACATACCTGCTTCCCAGAGGCCCTAGATGTTCGTTCATGTTCCTGAAGGGCCTCTTCCACTCTCTGAACTGCTGCTCTGGCATTTTCTATTTCAGCACAAGCAAAAGCTCTTTCCTCATCAACAAGTTTCTTAGCATCTTCTGATGCCTACAAATGAATCCAAACAGTTAAAGTGGGGAAATGTGAAAAGGTAGAGGACTATAAACATTTCTCTTCAGATAAAATATAAATGTAGAAGAGCAAACATTTCAAGTAACACAAAACCAGCGCAAATTACAAAATAATTTACGTAAGCAAGATAGAGCAGGAGTTTGGAAGTGAATCAAGGAGCTCAAGGCTAGACTGAAGTCACCAAACGGGATTAAATAGTTCAAAAGAGGGTGGGGGAGTTCTAAAGAAAGCCTTGTGAGGTGTATATGTTAAAAGCAATAATGAAACAGAAATGGTTTGTGTTTGTGAGATAGTAATTTTTGAAAAAAGCACAATAACATCAACTATACAATTGTTTAATTTGTACATAATTGAATATTAAGCGAAACCCACAGAGTGCAAATATAATTTTATTTGGGCATTTTACGAAATTTGAATTGGAATATGATACTATTCCATCATCTTCTCATGTTGTACTAAATTGTGAAATAAAGATTCAAGGTTCTGTTCCAGTATAATCACCAACCAGATAAGAGCATTCCCATTAACAATTCTAAAAAATTTAGCATTTACCATCTCAAAACCTATTTTTATAACATATAACACACCACTTTACAATCTTCTTTACATCAAAACTTCTAATTTTTTTAACACTTCATTTAAATATTATTTCTTTATCATTTTTTATTCATCCTCTCTCTTTCTCTGTCTCTCTCTCTCCTCTGTGTCTCTCTTTCACAACCCAGCGCCGCCGGCCACCATATCCACCTACCCATATCACAACCACCCACCATCGCCGCAACCACAAACAACAGCAAAAAAAAAAAAACTCCACATCCAAAGCCACAAAATCAAAAAACCATCCAAATCAAAGAATCACAACATCACAACAAAGACCCAAAACCACCCCGATCAACCCACACCCATCTCTGAACCACCCCGATCAACCCACAAACCCAGCCACCGAAATCAAGAATCCACCAAAATCAATCAAAACTACTGAAATTAAAACTCACCAATATCAAATTGCAAAATCCACTCACCGAACCACCGCAGAGACCCACCACGAACCACCGTAGAGACCCACGATCCACGAAAAACCACCGCAGCCCAACCACACCCAGCCACACCCAAGACCCACGAACTCGAGATGCAGAGAGAAAATGAAAGAAAGAGTAAGAAGGAGTGGACGGAGAGCACGAGATCGGCGGCGGCATGTGGGTATGGAGATAGCGCAGAGATCGGAGGGTAATCGGATCGGACAGTGGGGATGGAGATAACGGCGATGATGATGACGAGGAGAGAGCATGTGGGTTTGGAGAATAACGGCGGCGGCATGTTTTGGCGAGCTATGGAGGGCTTGCCTGAGAGAGAGACACCAGAAGGAGAGAGGGACGTAGAGCACGAGAGAGAGTGACAGAGGAGAAGTGAGAGAGGAGGGAGAATAGACGTGGAAGGAGACAACACGGAAGAGAGAGAGAAAGAAATTAATAAAAAATTATAGCATAGTGCTACAGTGCGGTCTAAAAAATGAGACCGCACTGTAACAGTATTGCAAAATTTTTGGCATATATCTCTTTAAACTTAAACCTCTTTGGCGGTCCCCACGTGTTGTTCTGTCCTTTTTTTATTCTTTCCCGTATTTGTGTTTATGTTTTTTTTTTTCTTTCTCCTGCAGTTTTGTTTTAATAATATTAGAAACTCATCTTTTGTCACAATTTTTGTTACAACTTTGCTAGCATACTGAGTTGCAAGCAGTGAAGTTGTGTACTCGCTATTTTTACTTCACCACTCACGACTTGTCACATAAACAAGTTACGGTAAAAATTGTGCTCTTAATATTTTTCATTTTGTTTTGGATTGACTAGATTGCCCTCGATTTGTGGTTGACTAAAACTTTTGGGCTTAATTTCTTCCTAGTATTTGGTGGAAATTATGGTTGACCAAAGTCGT
Organism: Quercus aquifolioides; assembly: GCA_019022515.1. Taxonomy (NCBI): domain Eukaryota; kingdom Viridiplantae; phylum Streptophyta; class Magnoliopsida; order Fagales; family Fagaceae; genus Quercus; species Quercus aquifolioides. The sequence goes on along the minus strand of CM032328.1, from coordinate 20,980,331 downwards.
TATTTAGGCTGTGTTTGGTTCATATAAAATATTTTCCAGAAAATAAATATTTTTCCAAAATACTATTTTCGAGAAAGGAAAATATTTTCAAGTGTTTGATTGCATTTCAAAAAATGCTTTGAAAAATATTTTCTAATATTTGGCTGTATTCTTGAAAATACTATAGAAAACACATTTTCTACTTATTGCTCAAATTTTCTCACATTTTCTCAACTTCCAAACAAATATATAATATCATTTCTCAGTCCACAAACACAAAAGAAACAAAACCAAAGAAAAAAAATCATCAAATCCGGTCAGATCGTTGCGGTGAGGCGACTAGGTTTGAAGGTGAAGGCGAAGGCGAAGGCGTGTGAGGCGAAGGTGATCGGCGCAGTTCGACTCACCGGTGGACAGATTGGCTCAAGGGTGGGTCAGCAGAGTGGGATGAGTCGTCGGAGTGGGATGGGTCAGTGAGGATGAGGGATGGGTCGATCAGTTCGTGGGTTCGTGGCGCGATCTCGCCGGTGGACAAGGTGGGTCGATCGGTTCGAGGGTTCATGGCGCGATCTCACCGTCGCGTGGAGGGGACGAGGACGGCGATCTGATTTTCTGGCGCGATCTCTCTCTCTCTCTCTGTTTGCACGCCTGAGTCCTTTCTCTCTCTCTTTCTCTCTTTACGCGTATGGTCATTCTTTCTCTCTCTCTTTCTCTCTTTCCGGAAGTGATTTGAAGGTAAAATACAAACGAAAATGGTTTTACAGGTCAGAGGGCAAATTTTCCGATCAATGGAAATGATTTTCCGTTTGACCCAATTTTCCTTGCGCACTCAAACACCCTCATTTATGGAAAAACATTTCCGAAAATGATTTGAAGCCAAAACAAACACAACCTTGGCTGGAAGTTTGACACGGACGGGTGCTGAAACTAGCCTTGTTTGGGTCAGAAGAAAATTGGACCCCCAACCTTCCCATGTGACCAAATCGCAACTCCAAAATAATTAAGGGTAAAGGGTGTCAAGACTCAAAATCACAATAGAAACCGCAGGCACCTTGTTATGGCATACAATGAGTTGTTCAACTTTTTTTGCGAGACGTTTGACAGTTTGACTCTGCCTTTTAATTAACGTAGTGCCCAAGGAAGACAAAAATAGCAATTTGCTATAAAGAAATTTATTCTTTGTTGTACTACTTGTCAGTGTGAACTCTCTTGCAGTCTTGTCCAACAATAAGGAATACAGCGAACACACTGACTTACACTACCACACCCTTATTTCTTCCTGAATTCTTTTCGGATAAGTCTCGTGTCACCTAAAGTGGCACAATAAATGCCATAACTTGCTCCTGTGATGAGTTGTAGTTGGTGAAAAATTGTTCCAACTTGAACCTACTACCAACCTTCCACCAACTCCAACCCACCACATAGACGAGTTGTGACATTTGTTGTGCCACAAGACTTATTTATCTTTTTCATTTTATTTTCAAGTTTTTAGATTGGAAAATTTTAATATATGGGTCTGTTTATGATTTATTTATTTTATTAAAATTAAAAATTTTTTGTTAAAAATATTGTAGATAAAAATAAAAGTTAACTAAAATAATACCATAGAATTCATAAATAATATCAAAAAGTAAAATAAAACTCATAAATAGTACCAAAAACAAACTAAATAGTAAAATAAATGTCAAAAAACGTGCACTGCCTATCCCTGCATTGCTCACGAAAACTAATGATATTGTTAATTTATTTTTACTTTTGTTTTTGTGGTTTATAGATCAAATGCTACTATATTTAAAAGAACGGACATATATATAGAATAATAAAATAAATAAATAATCTACAAGATTTGTTACAAAAGTAACAAAGCAACAATGATAATTAATTGTTATTTATTTTTTTATTATAAAAACAATGATAATTAGACTACCACAATATATTGTTATAAAATTATTAAGGTGTAATTTTTAAATGATGCAAATTAACCAAAAAAAGGTATAATTAATCTCTATATAATAATTTTATGCTGTAATATTAGAAAATAAATAAATAGAGAAGATTCAAATGCTATAAATTTGATGCTTTTCAAACGCCCCCAGCCGAACGCCAGTTTAACACGCAGATATGCTTTTCTCATGGTCTGGGATTTTCTACTTTTCATTTTCGAGCTCAATAGTATGTACTGTAGACTCTGTACGTATACAGTAGTATAGGACGTTAACCTCTTTTTTTTTGGCTGTCATTAACAACTTAACATTGAACTTGCACAATAAGAAAATTGACATACTGTAATATACTGTAAAAATTATAACTTATGGGATTTGACACGAGATGTAACGTCAAAAAAAAAAAAATAATATGAAAGAGAAAGTTTTAATTACTTTAAGTACCATATTTTTTTAGTTTCTCAAAAAAAAAATTAAAGAACAACTTTAAACACCATTGAACATAAATATTGAAATCCTATGGAAAAAAATATATTGTAATAAGCTAGTCACTTATTGCAATTACACAATTCTCTCAATTTTCAATTCCTTTTCTGGTTGTTATTTTGTTAACATGTTTATGAGGAAACAATGAGGTGACATTTTAATGGTTTAACAACTATCACAACCAAAGAAACATAACTAAGAGCTAGATGGAGTGCGAGTTTTCGGCAATCGAGAAGACAAGGGAAGAAGCAGCGGAACTACAGAGGTGTACAAAGAAGGTCAAAGAGGACCACCCCACTGGTTCCACAATAGCAAGCGAAGATGGCCTTGTGAGAGAACCTCTGTCCTACAAGGCAAAGCTCGTTGGAGAGCTACCTGGGGCATATGCCCAAGCTTTTGAAGTACACGCTGACTCTGAGATAGATGCCTATTCTGATGATGAAAAAGAGGACCTTTCGGAAGGGGAGGTTGCCATTAAGCTCTCTAGAGAGATGAAGCAGCATATCAGGGGAAGATGGGCTCACTCCCTCATTGTTAAGGTTCACGGAAGGACTGTGGGTTTCCACTTTTTGCATTCCAAAATCATGCAGCTATGGAAACCTACGGGACGACTCGATTGTATTGATTTGGGGGAGGATTTTTTCCTAATAAAATTTGGTTTGGTTGAAGATTATGATTTGGTTTTGAAAGGGGGGCCGTGGTTTGTTGGGGAGCATTATTTGGCCATACGCGCATGGGAACCGTATTTCAAACCCAACGTCACTGCATGTTCCAAAGTGGCTGTGTGGGCACGCCTTCCACGGCTACCCATTGAGTTTTATGATTTGGGTGTTTTGAAGGAGATAGGGAATGCTATAGGCCCAGTGTTACGGATCGATGCTATAACAGCTTCCGGTACTCGCGGGAGATATGCAAGGATTTGTGTCCAAGTGGACCTCGCAAAACCGCTGGTGAGGAAGGTCTTTATCGGACGTTTTGGGCAAGAGGTCCTGTATAAGGGTATTAGTTCCCTCTGTTTCGCCTGCGGTAGGTTGGGACACCGTAGAGAAGCTTGTCCGTACCTTGTTAAGGAGGCAATGGTGACGCAGACAGAATTAAGGGAACCTGAAGGAACAAAACTGGATGACGTGGAGAATCCCAAAGATGCACCGTCTGAGGAAGCAAGTAACGTGAAGGAAGAGTATGGGCCTTGGATGCTAGTGGAAAGGAGAAAACAAGGCCCGAGGCAGGGGCATTACTGTCCAAATTACTCAAAGCCTAGTGTTACACAAGCTGGAGCATCTAATGCAAAAGATTTGGGCCATCAAATAAGGTCTCAGCCAGCTATTGTGCCACCTTTTAGCTCTCCAAGCTACTCACCAGAGGGTAAGCGTAAGTCAGTGGGATTGGACACTTCCAATGCTGCCAGTCAATCCACACCACTAAAGAAGGAACATGACGTCTCCCTCACTCCTTCTCCTAGTGGTGCTGGTTTGTCTCAGTCCAATTTCAATTAGAACCGTCCCAAGCACAAAGGAAAAAATGGGTCCAAAGGGAAAGGGAAAGGAAAGCAGCAGCAGGAGGTCCAGGGAGAGCAGAAATCGGCAACCTTGGGCAATGAAAATCAACGGGAAGATCCTGAGTTTAGGCATGTCTACGCTGGAGCAGATCCGGTCAAGCCCCACCATGATCTGGGGTTGGTTCGATCCGAATCAAATGGTGGCATGGAGCCATATTTTCCCATTAACTCCCAAGAGCAAGAAAATGGGGTTCCTACACATGACAGACCCGGCTTGGCTGGAGTGGGAAAACCCCTGGTGGAGATTTCCAACGGATATACCATCAAGGGAGGAAGGAAGAATCCTGGGGTGGAGAGCGCTGTCTCCAAATTCGCTGGAGCAAATCTTGCCAAAATCAAACCTTTTGGGGGAAATACAAATAAAGAAAATGTTAGGATGTCCGGTGTCAGCAACAAGTTTGATGGGGTGTTTGGAAGCCATCAAGCTAATTCAAATGTGTGGGGAAAATATCCAAACCAGTCTCCTAGTAATGTCCAGGGAAGTACCGATAGGGATATTAGAGCATGCGATATGCTTGTCGAAGATCGAGGGAATGGCCAAGGCCAATATGAGGAATCTGAGTTGGAAGTTGCTGAATCAAGCAAGGAACCAACTCCAAGGTACTAAGGAGCCTACCTCTTTTCCTCCAGTATTAATGAATATTATATGCTGGAATTGTAGAGGGGCGATGAACTCTCGATTCAAAACTACGCTGAACAATCTTATTAGTAAGCACAACCCACCCATGGTTATTGTTACTGAAACTCGGGTTGGAGGCAACCGAGCAAAAGACATCATTAACACGTTGCCTTTTGATGGAGCAATACACACAGACACTATTGGTTACGCTGGCGGTCTGTGGCTCTTGTGGAAGTCAGATGAGGTGGAAGTCACTCTATTGGCTAAAACTGAGCAAGAAATCCACGTCGTTATTAAGGTACTTGCTTCTGACCTTTCCTGGGTTTTAACTTGTATTTATGCTAGTCCTAGATATGCTGAGCGTAAATTGCTTTGGGGTAATCTTTCTTATGTTGCTTTACTTCATAACCTACCTTGGGTGATGATGGGAGATTTTAATGAGTTACTCTAAAATGAGGATAAGTGTGGTGGTAATCCAGTAAATATGAGCAGAGCTCTCCGTTTCAAAGAGTGTTTGGATTCTTGTGATATGATAGATTTGGGGTTTCATGGAGCCAGATATACTTGGGTCAATAAACAGGATGATGGCTGGTTTATTCAGGAACGGTTGGATAGAGCTTTTGCTAATTGTGCTTGGTCCAATCTCTATCCTGAAGCCACTGTGAGACATTTAACCAGGATTCACTCTGATCACTGTCCAATCCTTTTGACCTTAGAGAACCCCCCGGAGTTACACCTTCCCAGACCTTTCAGATTTCAACCGGTGTGGATGTCTCACCCTTTATTTGGGAAGTTATTGTCAGATAACTGGTCGGACAATCATGAGCTGGAAGGCAACCTGCAAAATTTCACTGTTGCAGTGAAGATTTGGAATAAGGAGGTCTTTGGGAATATTATCCAGAGAAAATCAAGAATTGAAGCAAGGCTTAAGGGTATCCAGAAAGCTTTAGCGAATGGCCCCAGTAGCTTCCTTATTAGGTTAGAAAAGCAGCTAAGTGAGGAGTATTGGGAAGTCAGTTAGCAAGAAGAAGATTTTTGGTCTGTCAAGTCCCAGTATAACTGGCTTATACAAGGTGATAGGAACACTGCTTTTTTTCCATACGTCCACTCTGATTAGAAGAAAAAGAAATAGAATTTCTTGCCTTAAAGATAGGATGGGGAATCTTGTGCATAGTAAGGAGGAGATTGTTGGATTATTAAGAGAAGGTTTCCTTGCCCTCTTTGAAACTGGTCAGTGCATGGCTCAGAGGGTTCCTTGGGACATTCCAAGTTGGTCTAGGAATCTGTCGGAGGAAGAGAGAGTGGTGCTTGACGAAGAGGTGACAAGGAAGGAGATTAAGGTCAGTTTGTGGAGTATGAAGCCTTTCAAAGCTCCAGGTCTTGATGGGTACCATGCTGGGTTTTATCAGAGGAATTGGAAGATTGTTCAAGATTCGGTTGTAAAACTAGTTGCAGATATTTTTGACAGTGGGTCAATGCCTAGCCATTTAAATAAAACCCTCATTACGTTGATTCCCAAATGCCCTGGAGCTGACTGTTTGGGGTTATTTAGGCCCATCAGCCTATGTAATACTATATATAAACTTGTTACTAAAGTCCTGGTCAACAGATTAAGGCCCATGTTGAATAACCTTGTCTCTCCTCTCCAGACTGCTTTTGTTTCGGGTAGGAAAGGTATGGATAATATGATTATTGTCCAAGAGCTCATCCACACCTTGAAACAGAAGAAAGGAAAGCAAGGGTACATGGCTATCAAGGTGGACCTCGAAAAGGCGTACGATAGGATGGAATGGCACTTCATCCGTGATATGCTAAACATGTACAAGTTTCCTCCAAAAATGATTAGTCTCATCATGAGCTGTATTTCAGGTTCCTCCATATCCGTGCTATTCAATGGAGGATGCCTTGAGCCGTTTAATCCTTCTCGGGGTATCAGACAGGGAGACCCTTTCTCCCCGTATCTGTTCATTTTGTGTATGGAGCTACTGGGTTTCTTGATTGATGATATGTGTGAAAATAACCTTTGGAACCCCTTTAAGGCATCCCAATCTGGGCCTGCTTTCTCTCATCTCTTCTTCGCAGATGATCTTGTCCTCTTTGCGAAGGCTGATAGAAAGAATTGCCAAAGTGTGAAGGATGTTTTGGATACCTTCTGTAACCTTTCGGGACAAAAAGTCAATTTGAGCAAGTCTAAGGTCCTCTTTTCTGCCAATGTTGACCCGGATTCCTGTGAAACTTTTAGCAATCTTCTGGGAATCTCCTCTACCCACAACTTTGGGAAGTATCTGGGATTCCCTATTAAGTTCAGTAACTCCTCCACACATGATTTTGATTACATTCTTGAAAAAGTTCAGGCAAAACTCCAAGGTTGGAAAGCCAATCTGCTCTCCATGGCAGGGAGGATAACTTTAACTAAAGCTGTCCTTTCAGCCATCCCCTCTTATGCTATGCAAGGGTGCTACTTGCCAGAGAGAATTCACACAAGTCTTGATAGGATCAGTAGAAATTTCTTATGGGGATCCACTGAAGAAAAAAGGAAGATTCATATGGTGGGTTGGAGCAAAGTAACTAAACCAAAAGATAGAGGGGGTCTTGGTCTTCATGCAGCCAAGGAAAGGAACATCACTTTAGCTGCAAAGTTGTGTTGGAGAATGAAGAATGAGGGGGGAAATCTTTGGGCTAAAGTTCTAAGGCATAAATATTGCAGGAGAGTGGTTACAAGCAAAGCGCCAAAGTTGAGAACTTGGGCTGCGATCACTAAGGGTGCCAATCTGTGTGAGAAAGGTTCTAAATGGGTGACTGGCCATAATAGTCAACTTTCTTTTTGGACAGATAAGTGGCTGGACTGTGGGTCTTTGAGGAGCTGTGTGGAAGGACCCTTAAATAAGGGAGAGGAAGGCCTGCGGGTCTCTGATGTCCAAAATGATGGTCTCTGGAACCTGAATAGTGTTTCTTTTGTTTTGCCCCCCTTTCTGGTTCATTCTATCAGAGCCATTCCCATTCAGGCTGCTCCGGGCAGGGAAGATCACATCAGTTGGATTTCTAGTTCGAAAGGAGAGTTTGAGTCTAAGAATGCGTATATGTTAGCTACAGGTTTAAACCCAAGTGAGCCCAAATTTGCTGGTAACTGGGTCTGGAAGCTAAAAATTTTGCCCAAAATCCAACTGTTTGTTTGGAAATGTCTCTTAAAAAGCATTCCCACGAAATCCATTTTAGCTCTGAGGGGCTTTAATGGAGGCACATCCTGTGACTGGTGTCATGAGGAACAAGAAACCATCACCCACATTCTTAGAGAGTGTCCTTTTGCATCCAGGTTCTGGGCAGAGGCTGACTGTCCCGCTCATCTTCAGTGTTCTTTTGATCTTGATTTTGCTGAGTGGTTGAAGCATAATGCCTGCCCTTCCTCCCACCTGCTTGGCAAGGATCAACAGTGGGCCACCTTTTTTCTCTTTGGAATTTGGAATCTCTGGCTATTTCGAAACAAGAGATTATTTGCCAAACCATCCCCTTTTAACCTCCGTAAGACAGTGGATAACCAAGTTGCGGAGTTTTTTTACTGTGTGTTGGACCAAGCCACAGTCACAAGAGCTGTGCGGGTTGCTGTGGGATGGACTAAACCACAGGTTGCTTGGACAAAGCTGAACACCGATGGGTCTGTGCTGGGAAGCTCTGGTCTTGCTGGTGGAGGAGGCATTATCAGAGACTGCCATGGAGAATGGATTAGTGGTTTCACTAGATCAATCGGAATTACTTCCAGTTTTGCTGCTGAGTTTTGGGCACTGAGGGACGGTCTAAGGCTTTGTCTGAGCCTTGGGATTACTGCTGTGGAAGTGGAAGTGGAAGTGGATGCCTCTTCTGTTGTGTCTTTACTTGCCAATGCAGCTGGAACTAATAGTGAGATTGATTCTCTTGTTGATGAATGCAGGGACATGTTGGAGAGAATCCCTCAAGCTCGGTTAAAGCATTGCTACAGGGAGAGCAACAAGTGTGCTGACAGACTTGCACGTCTTGGAACTGAAATGGAGGAGAATTTTTTTGTTTTTGATGCACCTCCCCCTGTTATTGTACCCCTGTTATTTTTGGACAAAATGGGCACGACCCAGGATCGTATTTGTAATGAAGTGGGCTCATCCACTTAAGTTTTAATGCAAGCTCCAGTTTACCAAAAAAAAAAATGAGGTGACATTTTTTTTATAGACATGACAGCTAATTTTTTAATAAAAAATTTAAATGACACTGCATTGAAAATCTTAGACCCATTCTACAAGGACCATATCACCTACAATGTGTAAATGTACAATTCTTGTAATGTGAATTAACTGGCCTAGCTAGCTAATCCATACTAGAATATATATGACAATCTTAGACTTAAGGTCCGTTTGGATACAGCTGAAAACTGAAAACTGAAAACTGAAAAACACTGTAGCAAAATAATTTTTAAATGTGTGAATAATATCGTGGGACCCATTTTTAATGAAAAAGTTGTTGAAAAATGAAATTTGTGGGTCCCATAACTGAAAAGTTGCTCAAAATTACTGAAAAGTTGCTGAACAGTTGCTGCAAATGTTACTGTGTGAACACTGTTCACACCACCGAAGTCAACAATCACGGTTTTTGAAAAAAAAAAAACGCAAAACGTCAAACGCTCACAGTAAACGCACACCCCAAACGGTCTCTTATTATACTAGGACTATTATCTATATGATATCACTCACTTTTCTCTCGTCTCCGTAAATATGTTTAGGTGGACATTACACATGCACACATAGAGAAAGGTGATAGAGAGAAGGATAGATTTTTGGCTTCCGATAGGTTTTCTCTGAGTTTTTTTTTTTTTTTTTGATGAGCGGTTTTCTCTGAGTTGAGTTGGAGATTACTTGGATTATTAAATGAGGTGGCAAGTTTTGATTAGGCCATCAAATTCACACTACAACAATATTGTACTTTTTACCCAACCCATACCGTATCACTCTCATAAGCCATATTACCATGCATTGATGCATATGCATGATATATATAACCAACATAAATATAACCATGTTCATAAAAATAAAATAAAATATAACATAAATATAACCATAAAACCAACTAATGTTAACATATCATAAAACACAAAGGCATAATATTCATGACAGGAAAAGCATTACGAAAACGTTGGGCATAATCAGCAATAATGGATAGGTATTGTTAGGTTCTAAAAGTTTAGAACAATTGGCAAATCGTGAACACAAACTTGTCTAGATATAGATCCTAGAGTCTATAGGTATTATTAGACAATACTCAAGGTGATACAAGTCAAGATCCAATAACAAACAAGCTGCAGAAAAGATAACTCAGAATTTGTCTAGTTCGATTGATCGAAAGACATGCTTAACCGATCGAAACACGTATCTGCAGAATTTTATTTCAGCCCAAACTCTAGTTAAATGTATTGAATTTCAAGTAAAACACTACTAGTACATAAAAGAAACCCTAAGCATGTTTTTATAAATGCTTTTCAGAGAGAGAAGAGTGTGCCTCTTTTGTATCTAGGGTTTTGTACTCAAAAAGTTCTCTCATATCTTCTACCGGTGTTATTCCTTGAAAAATCTCAAAATCCGGTGTTGTAGAAGTTGTTGTCTTCTCTAGTCATCAAAGGTGCTAATGATCTAAACCTTCAAGGGTGGTCTTGGAGTCACGAACAGGAGAGTTTGTGTTTTTTTATCACAAGTGTGGATGCTTGTATTGCAAAGGTTAAGAAAAGAAGTAGTCCATGGACTCGAAGCTATCATGGGGTCGTGGTAGTAAGTTTTCTACTCGAGGTAGCAATAGGATGTTAGTAGTCTAAAAACTATTGTACAAACTTCAATTCTTTCTAGTGGATTTGTTTTTTTTACCTTGAGGATAGTTAGGTAAAATCCTCCCCAGGTTTTTTACCGGTTTGGTTTTCCTAGATTATCATATCGTTGTATTATTTAATTTTCCGTTGCTTTACATGATATAATTATTTTGTTTTAACATAGATCTGAATAATAAACCTAAGTATTCACTTGGTTAATTAATTAGGTTAAACAATTTAGTTTACAGGGGTCTAAAAACATACAGTGGTATCAAAGCGGGTTAGCTCTTGATTTAGGTTATTATACTTAGAGTTGATCATTGATCCCTGTTATCATGGATAATTTTAAGTGTCTTACTGTTTTCGATTGTGATGTTTTGAATAAAAAGAACACTATTGTTTCAGTTGATCTTTTTGAGGCTTGTGAAAGGAATTTGCAGGATTTCAGTCTTTCTCAAAAGATTGGTGTAATCCCTTAAATACACTCTGCTTCTCATAAACTTTTACCTACAAAGCCGAAGACTCATGCTATATGGGTGAGAAAATACTTGCTAAGATGAGTGTTGTTTACTTGTCCCTGATTTAATTCTTTCAATTATTTGTGGACATGTTTTCTTTTAGTTTTTTGTTGTTTTATTTTTTTAGATTGTTTTGATTTTTCAAAAATCCAAAAACATTGAAAAATTTTCAAAAAGACAAAAATATTTAATTTTGTGATTAGTTTTATTTTTCTTAAGGATTACATAAATTATGATATCTCTCTCTTGATTTAGAACATGCTTGACATTGTGGAAAAACTTGAATAGTATGTGTTATATAAGTGCTAAGCTAATTCTGATTTTGTGTGAGTATATACTAGTTTGTACATGTACTCATGAGTTAATTAAGAAATTGGTATTTCTTGTTTTTGTACTCTCTATAGCTTAATTGAGCACTATCATGCATAGCTTTGCATTGTTCATTTAGCATAATGTGTGCTTTTTTGTTTTGGGCCATAAATTTTTTTAAACCAAAAAGATTTTTATTTGTTTTGTATTACACATCATGAATATGTAATTGAGGTTGGCCTATTATCTTTACATAACTTGCTTGTGTACCTTGTTTAGCTTAGATGGACTTATTTTACAGCACTTTGCTAGTTTTAGCTATGTAGTGCATGTTGTGTGGGAGTTGATTATAATTTTTGATCACATGATCTTGATTTTGAAGTTACATGCTTTTGGTTGTTAGGACTAGAACTTAATGAGAAATGAATAAATAACCATCTCACCACTGTTTACTAGCCAATCATGAACACTTTAGTGCATATTATAAGATTTTGTGCTCGAGAAAGTGTAGCACGTGCACAAAAAGAACATAAGGTGTAGCCTCGGATTAATAATAAAATTGGTATATTATTGGGCTATAATAAAAATGACATAAAGAAATAAAATTGGTGTGTACATTATCTGGATTAAATAACAATTTCACAATGAAATAAAAATTGTGTGTACATTATGAGGCAAAAAAAAATACATGATTGCAAGCTTGTTTTCTAGAAGATATGAGAGTTATATGATGTAACTCCTTAGGTGATAGTCTCTTTCAAACTTATGTGATCAATAATGTAGAAATTGTGATTAATTACTATCTACATATCACCTCACATGTATCTCATGCTATTACTAGTTGCACACGCTACACAAGTTATTCTTTGCTAAACTTAGTACATGATATTGTGTGTGAATTTGTTTTGGCCATCCAAGATTATATATTCCTTGATTTTGATGCAAAATATGTTTAATGTTTGAAAATTTGGGGATAAAAAGTGTGAAAATCTTGGTTTTGAAGTTCTGGGTTGAAAACTTATGTTTTTGAAAAACATTTAAACTCATTCTCATGCATTTCATTCATGAAAGTACTTGGGTTGAGTTGTTTTCTGCATAATCTTTTGCAGTTTTTCAAAAAATTCAAATTTCTAGAATTTCGATCGATCAAATGTGTTTTTCGATTGATTGAAAATCCCTTGATTTTCAATCATTGCTCTCTGCCTGACTCGATTGATATTCGATCGATGCTTGATTGATCGAAACTGAAAATTTTTCAATTTCTAAGTTTTTGACCAAATTTTTTTTTCATGCATCATTTATGTTTAGGATTCACATGCATAACATTTTTTTTGTATCTATATTGCAGTTTTGCACTCATATCTCTCATTGTTTTCACACATACCATGCATACACTTTGCTAAATAGGGTACTCAACTTGATTTAAAAGTTGATTGATTAATTTTTGAGTTATGTACTTTTTAGTATATGTTATTTTTATGTATGAACTACAAAAAATATTTTTCTTAAGAGATATGATGGATAATAATGTGCAAATATTTTCTTTACTTGATTTGAGTTCAAACACCATCTGTTTATGGGTCACATAGTGTCAAGTTTGCATTTATTGAAAGAGAGAATATTTGTGTTCATATGTAACCTCAATTTTTTTTGGTTAGGTTTGTGTCTCTTTAGTTTTCCCCACCTCCCAAATTTTCCCCAAAACTTGTTTTGTTTTTCCTATTTTTATTTTTATAGGGGGAGAAGCTTGTTTTTATCCTTTATTATTCATAGGGGGAGTTGCATCTATTCTTTATAGAGCTGGATTCATTTGTTTCCTAGATCCTATATTTTCTCTTGACTTTTGTTGTGTATGTTTTCTATTTACTCTTTGTTTGAGTTGTCTTTGTCAATACATGACAAAAAGGGGGAGAAAAAAAAATTGAATCAAATATGGGAATCCTGTTTGTTTAGGGAGAGATGAAATTGTTTTTGAAAGGTGGAGAATTTTTTATTTTTTTTTATTTTTTTTTATGTATCTAACTTAGGGGGAGTTTACACTTTTGTTTTTATATTTGTGTTTCATATTGTTTATATGTCTTTCTTTCCACACATGAGATGATGTGTACTTTTGAGTGTTTCAGGAAAGACAGGTACATTCTGATCAAGACCTTCTACCTCTTATTGCAACTTATAGGTTAGAGTCTTAAATTGGGATTTGTGATGAAATTGGGCATTTTATTGTATTGGGTTGTTCTTGTATTTGAGCATTTCATATTGTATGTAAGTTTTGTCACAAATTGCCAAAATGGGAGATTGTTAGGTTCTAAAAGTTTAAAACAATTGTCAAATCGTGAATACAAACTTATCTAGATATAGATCCTAGAGTCTGTAGGTATTATTAGACAATGCTCAAGGTGATACAAGTCAAGGTTCAAGAACAAGCACTTTTTTATAAAGGCTTTTCAAAGAGAGAAAAGTGTGCCTCTTTTGTATCTAGGGATTTGTACCCAAAAAGCTCTCTCATATCTTCTACCGATGTTATTCCTTGAAAAATCTCAAGATTCGGTGTTATAGAAGTTGCTGCATTCTCTAGTCATTAAAGGTGTTGATGATCTAAACCTTCAAGGGTGGTCTTGGAGTCACAAACAGGAGAGTTTGTGTTTTTTTATCACAAATGTGGGTGCTTGTGTTGCAAAGGCCAAGGAAAAAAGTAGTCCGTGGACTCAGAACTATCATAGGATCGTGGTAGTAAGCCCAAACTCTACTTAAACGTATTGGGTTTCAAGTAAAACACTACTAGTATATAAAGGAAACCCTAAGCACGTTTTATAAAAGCTTTTCAGAGAGAGAAGAGTGTGCCTCTTTTGTATCTAGGGATTTGTACCCAAAAAACTCTCTCATATCTTCTACCGGTGTTATTCCTTGAAAAATCTCAAGATTCGGTGTTGTAGAAGTTGCTGCCTTCTCTAGTCATCAAAGGTGTTGATGATCTAAACCTTCAAGGGTGGTCTTGGAGTCACAAACAGGAGAGTTTGTGTTTTTTTTATCACAAGTGTGGGTGCTTGTGTTGCAAAGGCCAAGAAAACAAGTAGTCCGTAGACTCGGAGCTATCATAGGATCGTGGTAGTAAGTTTTCTACTCGAGATAGTAATAGGATGTTAGTGGTCTAAGTTCTATTTTACAAACTTCAATTCAATCTAGTGGATTTGTTTTTTTTACCTTAAGGATAGCTAGATTAAATTCTCCCTAAGTTTTTTACCGGTTTGGTTTTTCTGGATCATCATATCGTTGTGTTATTTAATTTTCCACTACTTTACATGATATAATTGTTTTGTTATAACCTAGATCTGAATAATAAACCTAAGTATTCATTTGGTTAATTAATTAAGTTAAACAATCTAGTTTACAGGGATCTAAAAACGCACAGGTATCTTCATGGCTAGAGGAAAAAAAAAAGTTTTCAGAGTCATTCCAAGCTGTCTAAGATATTGAAGATCTCCCATCATTGTCTTTTCCTGCCTGTTGGAAATTTAGACCCCTTAAAACACAACCAGATTGGTTAGCCTAGTTAATTAGCCAAGTTGTTATTTAGTCAAATTAAGCAATTCTAGGCTAAAGCAATCAAATAATCATATCAAAAGTATAAAGCAGCGGAAAAATAAAAGACACAATGATATGATCACCCAGGAAACCATACTGTAAAAACCTGGGGAAGATTTGACCCACCGATCCTCAAGGCAAAACAGAATTCACTATGAAAGAATCGAAGTTCATACAAAAGGACTTACAAGCTCCCCGCTCGACTTCCTAATGCTACCTACCAGTAGAACTTACTGACACGACCCCGTGCAAGCTCCGAATCCACGGACTCCTTCTTTCTTGAATTCTTCAATTAGCTACAAGCACCCACGCTTGATATTCTTTAAGCTTCAATGGCAGCAACTTTGTTGATCATCAAGATGTAGATAATCTCTACCTTGAAAACCCTAAGTTTATGTGAAGGAAAGCTCCTCAAAGATCTCACAAGAGATTCACATAAACTGCAAATATGAGCAACAAAGACTTAGAGAGGTTTGGGTACAAAACCCTAAAATACCAAAGAGGCACTCTCTTCTCTCTCATCAAAAGTCCCAAAAACGTTCTAGGGTTTTCCTTATATATAGGAGTGTTTTACTTGAACCCCAAGACGTTTAAATAGAGTTTGGGCTGAACTGGAACTCTGCAGAAAAATAAATCTGTACGTGGTTCGATCGATCGAGTCTAATTTTCGATCGATCGAGCCTTACAAATTTAGTCCAATAAATCTGCAATCACTCGATTCTAGTTTTACAAATAAACATACTTTGAGCAAACCTAAACAAGACTAAACATATTGTTTTGATCATGGTTTGCCAACATTACACATTAGAATTCTAAATACATAAAATCCTAAATCTTTAGAACCTAACACTGTCAACCGTTGCAGACTTGCTCAAATCTTCTGCTCACAATAACTTGTCTAAAGCCAACCTTTAACATGGACTCCACCAATTAATGCTTATAGGTCATTTGGATCTGTCAATTTAAATTCAAGGCCTCCTCCTTTATCCTATTGGGTTAAAACTCATTATTAATTAAGAAAACCCCAACACAAAGGCCAGAGGTGTTGAAATTTGTGGAATAAGGTAATTAAATTAAATAAAAAACTTACTCAAATCTCTCTCTCTCATGACTAATATTTTTTTAACAGTAATAGCAAGTGACAACTTGTCACTTAATATTTGTTTTAAGTGGATTTTAGTTAACTCAACTGATAAAGTTTTTTATGGTTATATAATAGATTTGAGATTCAATCTCCGCATTTACCAAAAACTGATTGGTGTCTTAGTTTGATGATAAAAAATTATCATCAAAAATCGACGTCATAGATTGAACCTCTCTCAAAAAAATAATATTTGTTTTGAAAGTGTTGTGAATAATGTTGTGAACATAGTATTTCTCAAATTAATTATACTTTATTTGCAAGATTAGATTGTTAAAAAAAACCATATTCAAACTTATATCAGTTGGATTTAAAAAAAAAAAAAAATTAGGGTGGTTTTCAAATTTTTAATTTTAAGGGTCAAAAGAATATTTTATATATATCACTACTATATGATTGTGTTATCATCTTCACCATTAAGCAATGCAAGACTCGAATGTAACTCTAGAGTTTGGATTAGAATTTGGATAAACTCATCATTATTGTTGTCTTCGCTTTCTGAATCCTTTTTGAAAATGATTTTTTTTTTCTTTTTAGGAAAAAAAGGTAGCTTTCACTCCTATATTAAAGAAAACTTGTCCTTATAATACAGTATATATACATATATGACATTTAAAAGTGATATCTTCAATATTGCAATATGCCAATATACCTAGCTCATTTTAGGGCGAAAACGAGCATCAGAAATACTCTGAACTTGAATCTAATCATATTTTTTGTCCAACAGCAATATAGAGGAGAATGATTTGGTCATAAATTGCCATAAAATTAATGCTCTATGTTCTGTCTACAGAATTTGGACGTGATGGTGCTATTTATGTGTTCACTAATCTTGCTAGATAATTGATATTTGGAAATGAGCCTTCATACAGTACCACCACCTCTAACTTTATCCAACTACAAACTTAAACTTGAAACAATTTATTAAAAGCACTAGCTTAAAAGAGCCTTCCTACATGCATTTGATGATTCTCTCTCTTTTTTTTTCTTTTTTTTTATTAGTCACATATTTTATGGTAACTACGTCACATTGGACTATTTGGACTATTAAATTTAAGACTTTATTCTCATAATTTACATGTTATTGGCACTCATCAGGGTTTTGCAAAATTAAGAAACAAGAAGAACCAAATTGATACTGACCTCTTTGTATACAAAAACCAAATTAGCAAAAAATTACTTTCGCTCATCAGGAACCACCTTAACCAAATCTATGCACAATAAGCTTAGGAAATTAACATTATAAAACAACAATAGAAATTACTTATGAAACCAGAAATGATTTTTGATATTTACAAAACATAGTAATAAAAGTAATTTGTTGTAATGAAATGGTGCCTCAATAAAATAAAAGTGAATTCAAAGTAAGCAAAAATTAAGAGAAAAACAGAAAATCACCATTATATTGGAGAATTGCTCTATCACATATCTATATCAAAAGAAACCATTACTTTTAATTTGAACAAACTAAAACTTAATCAAGAACCATAACACACAATCAAACCCCTTTGCATTGAATAACCAAGAATCAAACAAATCAAACACTGCATTCATTTTCTTTTTCCAGTTTTGAAGAAAGTGATATTACGTTTCTTTGGCTTAGGTTTCAAGGCCACTGCCCACTGGCTTAGGTTTCAGTAATTTTTGGTTGTAGATGCTTATGGTAATCAGGACTTTAAACAGTGTGCCTCTTTTTTTTTTTTCCTTCTTTATACTTGACTTTTTGAAATATTCCTTCTTTGCAAATTCTATATAGACTTATGAACTTGTTACTTCCCAATTGTTGGTCAACGAATTTTTGTACAGGCCATATAATGTTTCTTATAATTTATTTCATTGAAATTTTTTTCCCCCTGGAAACTTTGTATAGCTTGTTTTTGCTATTGATATTTGTATATTTCAACAATTTTTTTCACCTTTGTAATTGTCTCCACCCATTTTAACCGTCTTAAAATTTTCAAAATTCTCCCAAAAGACCAAGACACCTTTTTAAAACCAATCTCAAAATTAACTCTAGACTATATTTTGTGTCGATTGAATGAAGGAAATGTATTTTGAATTAAAACTACAGTCAACCAAGGTCAAATACCCATTCATTTTTGTAAAGAACACTTAAAAATGGTAAAATTGATCAATTTAAGGCTAAATCCTACAGTTGACCTAGCTTTAACTAAAATTCTAGTCGTTCGATCGAAGCAAATTTGTCATCATTGCAAAGAGTACGAAAAAAACTTTTAATCAACAACTAATAAACTAAAATTGGACCAATGACGAGCAAAATATCATAGAAACAGTACAAAAATGGAAAAAAAATAAATAATAATACTTGGCATATTTTGCCTCTTGAATTTTGGAAGAAAATGATGTTTGAGGCTTTGCTCCACATTGCAAAATATGGACCCAAAAAGCTAGAACTTTCTCGAAGTAGAGCTACTTTTCTACGACTTTGTTGAATCAGAGAACCAAGAGTTACTCTCTTTTTCAATTCTTTGACCGATTTGATTTTTTAAACCATGCTCTGGCCTTTCTAGGGTAGTGAGATCTAAAATATGGTCAAACAAAAACAAACCCTAATTCACTAATTCAAGTGGGCAATGTTTGAATTTTTTTTTTTTTTTTTTCAGTGCATTTCACCACTGTCCCACTAGAAACCCTAAAAGATATATCCAGATAATAAAAAGATAAATGCCTGAAAATATGTTTTCCAAACAAAACCAATGGCTGAAACCAACTTATATCATTCTTTGATACATGTTTCATAAGTTAATAAGCGCAATTTTCAAAATATATGAAAGATCATCAAAGAAAACCAAAAGTGACCCTCACATAAGTAACCCGATTTTATAATTTACTCTCTCGTTATGCTTTTCGTTCCATGAGTTTGAGTAATGAATATTCTGTAATTTTGCATTTTATTTTGGTGTTGTCGTGGTTTCTGTGATGCTAGTTTGAAGGTGCTATAACAGGGATTTGGGGCAGCACAGTCTGCATTTTGTTGTCCACGGCTGAGGGCATTTTTCTCCATATATATAATTATAAACACATACACAATACCAAAAAATATAAAAAATCTACTGCGTTTTATTGACTCTCTGGGTTCAAAAGCATGCACTATAAGTAGTCCTCTTGGGAAAAAAAAAAAAGTTAAAAGAGAAAAAAAGGAACGCGCCGGGGTACACTCTACATATGCATTACAAAAGAGAAAGACATCCAACAAGTGCTGGCAATACAGATTCAAATAATTAATCGAACTAACTACACAGCATTCTCTCATTCTTCCATGTTGAATACAACAATCCCATAAGCATTTCCACTCTCTTTTCTTCTTAGTTCCAGGATTTCACATCGACTCGCTTGCAATGCAATTATCATGGAAACATGTCTTGGTAGTATTTGCAAATGTTCCATTATTGCAAAAAGAATGCCTTCTTTGATGTAACTGTATAACCTGCTTCAATCTACACGCTGTAAAGCCATAACCAAAGTCCTAAAGCAGTCTCTGAAGATGCATAAGCTCAAAGATTCAAACCACCCTCTTTGGGTCACGAGCTGCATTAAGATGGTCCTACAAAACAGACAAAATACAAAGCTTAATGGAGGAGGCAAGATCTAAAAATGATCCATTAGATAACACCAGGATGGAAGAACCAAAAGACATTATCTCATTTTAACTCCATATCACCTTTGGTAGTAATTCATAAATCCAATGTGCTAAAGAGATTACTACGTAACTAGGGATGATAAGAATAGCCAATTGAAGACCCCATATAATGAATAGATTTTCATTTTCCAATAAAATAGGTAGAATCAATGAAAGTACCTATCCATATATATGCGCAAATGAAAAAATGAAAAGATGTAATCCAATTAGCCCAAGTCACTAATACAAGAACTTATGATCTCTGTGAATAAACATACAAAATACAGTTTTTTCTATATGGGCCAATTAATCTTTTATAGAGACTCCCCCACTTTCAAGCCCCGATGATGACATATTCAATCATATGTCATGCATCCAATGAGGACCAATTGTCACAACAAAAGCAACACAAGTTCCACCATAAATTATCTCCCCTCTTATTCAATATCACCAACCAATCTAGTTATGTATAATGAAAAAGGAGTTTCCACCGCATGTCATAGCATTAAATTAGATTTTATTTTTTTATTTTATAAGATCACTTCCACTTCTTTATTTGAAAATATTTTATTAAAAATCATTAAGACTTTACAATACCACTTACATCAATGTAAATAAACCAGCAATCTTTCAATAACTTATTGTAAAATATTATTTTTCTTTTTATGTAAGTTTTTTTTTTTTAAATTATTAAATTAAATACTTTCAGTTATTTAACTTGGCGATGAATGGGAATTCTGCTCATTTATACAATGAATCATAATGGGTAATGGGTTGAATAGGATCCACCCAGGAAGGCCTTGTCATTGACCAGAAAAAAAAAAGGGGGGGGGGGGGGGTGGTTTGGTTAAGTGCCATCAAAAACCATTTCAGAAATCTTAAGATCTTTTCAACAAAAGCCATACTCCAAGTGAGACTACAGTTAACAACTTAAGAACAAGAAATCTGAACATAAATCCATAAATTTATAACAAATATATATCATGAAGAAAAAAAATAACAGTCAAACCTCAAGTATCTGAACTTAAGCTTACCGAGATAAAGTCAAATGCTCTGGTTTCCTCTTTCTTTGAACTGTTCATCATTGTACTGGTAGCTTGTTGAGTTGGAAAGTTTGATTGGAATATGTCAGGAAGGGGGGGCACATACGCTCCATTAGTTCCCCCAACATGACTGACACCAGCATTTTGGGTGTTCATGTTCCCAAGGTGTTGGAGGTTAGACATTGTTGCAAGGAGTTGCTGCTGAGCAAGGAGACTCCCCATGGCAGCATAATTTAAAGGTTGAGAAGAAAAGGTGGGATTCATCATCAAGCCAGGAGATATATTATATGGCATGGCACCAGGGGGAAACATGACATTTGCATTCGTCATAGCCGTTTGAGAATTGAACATGCCACTCAATGCATCATTAGGTACCTGATGGCTGGGATGACTATTTGAATCTGAGAACAGACTTTGAGGAAAACCTACTGGAGAGGTTTCTTTCTGCTTCATGTTAGAGGTATTTTCATTAATGGACAAACCATCCATCAAATCGTTAAGATCTTTTTTATGAGTTTCTTGCTCCTGAGGAAGTTCATGATTGGACCCAAAAATATCAAAAAGTTCAGGTCCATTTTTCTTCTCTGCCATATGATTTTCATTAGCACTCTGTTTATCATCAACAATCATCCCAGAAAAGAGATCATCTGCATGTTCTACGCTATCACTAGCATGAAATGACACATCTGCAAAGGGGTCATCATCATTTTTCGATTCAGAAGCGCTTACACCAGTGCCTGGACCATCTCCAAATAAATCATCAATCAAAGGAGGTGGAGTTGACAGATTTGTGATATTTTGATCACTTTGACTATTTGTAAAATTTTCCTGGTAAGCATCTGGATCACCGGTGTCTATTAAGTCAGGCATTGGAACAACGGTAGTAGTATCAGCCTTCTTGGTTTTTTCTGTATAAGTTGCTGCACTGCCTGCCTGTTCTCCACCCAGAAGGTTTAAAACCTGTCCATTAAGAGCCAATTGTTTATTTCAACTACAGATCTACCCAAGTAATCAAAGAAGAAAGTTTCAGTCCAAGCTATAAATTGGCAGTTACTGTTTCTATACCAAAGTATCATCAGATGAAGAGAGATTTGGTTATTTATGTATGGACATAATTTTTAAGGACAAAAGTGAATATGAAAGGGAGATGAAGCATGAAGCAATATCTTGCCAGAACCATTCCATTCCATATATTTATCTCCAGATGGGAGAATTTGGTCAACAATCCCTAAATGGAGTAGACTCTATTTACCAATAAAAAGTGGGGATGCTCTCTTACAAGGAAGATACCATCTATAATTATTTAGCCATCTCAATTATATTGGTACAGATCAAATTTGAATTTGAATTTCAAGTAGAGTGAAGCAAAATTTAGCATTCATAATTGAGTTTATCAAAGGCACCTCCTCATAACCATCAGCAGAAGAAAATCAATTTATTCTGGTTTTATTTAACACACAAGAAAAATCTAATAATTCTTGAGGAGCAGCCTTTCATAACAGAGCAAAATGTTTCTGCCTCCTTGAAGTGAGTCACTTGTCCTCATGGATGGTCAACAATCATACCTCATTTTTGTTTGGTTTAATTCAAGGGGAAAGATAAAAATACACTTCAAAGTCAATTACTAACAGCAGGTGAAAGGATCACTTAGAATAATGCATATGATAAAAATTGCCTTGCAAGCAAATTAAGCAGAAAACAGTGAAGATAAAATACATTCGCCCAGGAAAAGTTAATAAAGAATAAATAAATGACAAAATTTTACCTTGTTGGCCTTTTCCTTCAAAGAAGCTTGAGGAGACTCGGAACATCTCACCACCACATCTTTATTTTCACTGAAGTAAGATTCCACAGTTGAAAAATGTTCATCATCCTTTTTTCTCAATAATGACTCAAGGACACAGATGGCTTTCATTCGAACCTGATGGACACCGATTTCATAAAACCATAAGATATTATGTCAATTAGTATAGAATAAGCATCCCAATTTTTTTTTTTTTTTTATAATAGAAAAAAAAGGTGATAGCGTACAGCAACCATGTCACATCTAAAGAAACCGAAATATATTATAGGAGAATAGGCATTGTATAGTAGCATAGAAAATCTTGACTTACATGAATAGACAAAGAAGATCAACATACCTGCCACTGAGGTGATTGAAGCTTTGACTCAAGGGCATAACTTAAAGCCAATGCATCCAACTTTGCAGCCTCCACAAGAAAAACCTGAATAGCATCTCGAGTGGGTTGTAGACGTACACCACCTGATGTTACAATGGTCTCCAACAATCTCTCTTCACGAGTCTTACTTTCTCTACAACTTCGACCAGACTCCCCATTAGTTATTTCAGTCTTAGTTACTCTTGAATCCTGGCTCCAAGATCCACTAGACGCATTCTTAGAAATCCCAAAACTACCCTGAGTCTCATTACGATAATCAACAGGTTCATATCTATCTCCATGCTCAGATTCAATAGTCAATGACCTCCGAAGAGTTGTTGGACTCTTGTAGCTTCCATTTTCATTCTTTTTTGATAGATGACCTTGTGCAAAAGTACTAAGTCCCTGCTTGATAGAGGCACTTCCAATACCAACTACCTCGCTAAGAAATGATTTCTTTTCTTCTGATGGCATTTCGTAGTTTGTATTTCCAAACCCCTGTATTCTTTTGTTAAGATCTTCAGCAGGAGATGGCTTATCATTTTCCCCAGCAAAAATAGCAGCAATAGTCTCATGAGCAGTGTCCCGCACAGCCTTATTAAGTGCATCCCCTTTCAAAGGATCCGGATGTCCCTTATAGTGAAATAGCGGGCGAACGGCTGCTGAATGTCTCTGCATTTCTCTCCTAAACTCCACACCAGATTTTCCCACTGCATATTTTATCAACCTCAGAGCCTGCACATAATTTGAGCATAAATGGGGTATCAACATCTCTTACAAAAATCATAATTTTCAGTAAAAATCCGAAACCATTATGATCAGACTCATCTTTCTATTTATTTATATAAGTAATGCAATTCTTATTGATATCAAAAGTAGTCACCCAAGTATACATGGAGTATACAATAGGGGACCTGGGACCATACAATCAATCATGCAAAGCATGTGAATCTATCAAATCAATAACAGAACATAAAGACAGACCATGCAAAACTAAACATCCAATCCAACAAAGTTTTAAGGAAAGTGAATTTGAGATCATACATAGTTCTCTCCATGTCCTCAAAATGCCAATTGTTCCTCTCCCTCCATATACACCACATCAAACAATGCGGGGCAGCGTTCCACAAATTACAATTCTGATGACAGCGGCGACTCATCCATCTATAATCCATATATCTTTCTATTTATCAAACCCTACTAAACTTCACAATGTATCCCCTAAAAGTTTATAGGTTCTAATTGCAAATTACTTAATATTTGAAACTATGAAACTAACAGCCGCTATTCAAAATAGGGTCACTAGTAAAATTGGAAACCTACTAACCACAAGCAATTTTCAAAGCCATAACTTAACAAGATTTCATTCACCATTAACACTTTAACATTCTACAATTGCTGCCTCATTCTTAAAAATACAATTACACGCACCAATTAAAACAACTCAATTCACACGATTCTTCACATCTTGAGCAGCATTAGATCATTACAAAAATTAAGAACAAGATTATTCATCAAACAAAGCTTAAAACAACAAAAAAAAAAATCTAAAACCTTATTTCCCAAAACCCAAATTCTTAATTCTCTATTTCCCCTCACTTTCCCAGCAAAGAAACAGAAAAACAAAAACAAAAATAAAAATTCCCCAAGATTTCAAGAATCCCCCAGATCTACTACCGAACCCAATCCCCAAATCCAAACACCGCCAGTTCATAATCACAATCATTACCTTTTGTTTGACAATGGGGCTCTTGTTTTCGAGGCGCTTGAGTATAAACTCCGAGACCTCCTTCACAATACTCACATGCGACGATCTGAGAAGCTCGCAGATCTCTTCGAGCTTGTACACCGGAGTCACCTTGTCCTCGTCCGACGTGGCACCGTCGATCATTCTAGACCTCCAGTACGACTCCACCGCTCTTCTACTCGAATCCATTTCGCCAAAAAATTTATAAAATAAAATAATAAAAAAAACCCTAATTTCTCAGAAATTTTCACCGAGCTCCAAAATCCGATCCAATCCAATTCAAACCCAAAATTTCAGAATCACAGCCCTAATCCAGAGCTTCACCGATCCACGAACCTCAATATGCAAAGATTTTAGATCGAATCAGAGCCGTTAATCAAATCAATACGCGACGATTTGATCAGTTTTTCAAGGCCGTTCGATTTTGTGAATGGGAGGATTGAAAAGGATTGGAATTTGGTTCGAGAATTAGGGGTTTTGACAGATAGAAAGAGAGAGAGGGTTATTAGTTTTGGGTAATGGAAGTAGAAGAAAAAGGAAGGAAAAGAAACGGAATTGAATGAATTGAAATGAGGGTGGTGACTCACCGACCCGTGTGGTTTACGTTGAAAGTTTGACGTATGCACAAGCGTTGTGTTGGTGTGCGCCACTAGCCAATCTTGCTAATTCCCGTAAGCACGTGTTGATATGTTGTGCCAATTTTATTTTATTTTTTAAATCTTTTTGTTTAATGATACACATTACATACAGTTCTTTTTTATTAAACTGCGAGTGTTTGTCTTGATTTTTGTGGCAACTTATCATTTTCTTTTTGGGATCATTCAGACACGAACTTCCACAATTACACCAAATTTTTGCCGCAGCTTGTTTAGATGACAAATTGTGGGTGATGAAATTATGACAAGTTATGATAAAAATTGTAATGAAAGTTCTGTGCTTAGTATTACTTCAAGCAATACTTTTTTTTTTTTTCTTTAAACTTTGAAAATACAATTGAAAATGTGAATCTTTACTCTTTTGTTTCGCATTATTTCGGGTGGCATGAGATAAGAATAAAATTTAGTGAAAAACAACCTGTAAAAAATAATTTTTATTTTTAGTAGAGTTTTTTATTGACTAAAGATAGTTTCTCTTTGACCATTTTTAATAAGTCATATATTCTTTTTCATGACTTTTACCACAATTGTGATTCAACAAGCTGTGTATGAGCGTTTTTTTTATTATCATTATCATATGAACCTATCACTTTTCCATTGTCATTAACAGTCTGTCATATCAAAAGTTGTGATATAAAAATTATGTCCACCTATTTTCTCTTACACAAAAGCCCATTTGTTTTTCTCTAAAACATGGGCTTTTTTCTCTCTCTCTCTCTCTCTCTCTCTCTCTTCGCAACTTATACACCCTAGATTAAGGATTTATTAATTCATATTGGGGGTGTAAAACCCCCCAAATTGCTTTTGTTTACTAGGAAGGGCTTGTGTCTAGTGGCAACTGCCACTGGACACAAGCCGCACCCTTGTTTACTACACATGGTCAAATTGAGCTTTGTTCAAGTGTACATTGCTTAATTGTTTAGTAATTGTGAACAGTAACTACTTATATTTACAAATTACTATGCATAGGTTATAAACTTAAAAATTTAAATTTTATTCACTTTCTTCCTCTCTCTTCTCTAACTTATCTCTCACTCTTAGGCTCCCCTCTTCTCTCTTCCTCTCACTCTCTAACTCTCTCTTCTCTCTCTCGCTCGTGATTTTGGGTGGCTATATATCGACATCAAGCTTTCGTGCTGGTTATTGGTTGTGGTTCGGTGTTTTCAGTGGTGGTTGTTAATTTTTGTTTTTCAATTTTTCGATTCAAAGGTGTTTTAATGTTGGTGGTGTTTTGTTTTTTTCCCAATCGGTGGTGTTTCAATAGTGGTGGTGATGGCTAGGTTTTGATGGTTAGGTTGAGTTTTGGTGGTAGGCATGCTATCCACTGGCCAGGCAAATCAGGTTTGGGGTCAACCTATCACTCGACCTGCTCAAGTCGGGTGAATAGATCTTTCACCCACTGTCGATCGAATGGTGATCAAAATCATTTGCCTCAATTCTTTGATCTGGTGAGTCAGCTTCATCGGGTTATCGGTTTAAGGAAAAATACTAAAAGAGAGAGAAATCAAACAAAGAAAGAGCATAAAATAGAGAAAGAGAGAGAAATCAAACATAACAAAAGCAAAAACCAAAGATCTATGAGCTTGGAATGGAGCTAAAGAGAGAAATGAGAGTCTGAAACTATAATTGAGAGAGAAGAGACCTAACATATGGTAACAAACATATGAAGCGATGAGTTGGTGCCTCAGCAATGGTGATAGTAAGGAAGAGTCAAGGCTACGGTTTGAAGTTTAAAGATAGATTCTGAGATTGGGACAAGGAATATTGGTGAGCCATTAATGTTATTGTTTTCTTTTTGGTTAAATGGTGAAATAGCATTGAGCCCAAAATCCATAGTAGGACAATGCCATTAATGCTCACATGAATAGCTACTGAAATTCATTCAAATAATCTACACCATCTCTAACATGATTCTCCCATTTGGACTAGATTTTTATGTGGTTCAAAAATACCCCTAGACACTACATTTGACCGGGACAAAACTTGGGGATAATCTGGTAAAAATATATCTCCAACTCCATTTAAAATTCCTACAAAATAGGACACTCTCCTACTAATCCATATTTTCAAAAAAAAAACTTATCAAAAAAAAAAAAAAAAATTTTCTCAATCCACTTTATATATTTTCTTCAAGACCACAATTTTTTTTTTTACTTTATCAAGACTCACCGGTTTCTTTTATTTAATATTTAGGTTGTGTCATAATTTAAAAATTGAGATGAATGGAAAATTATGACATTAGACCAAAAAAAGCCTCATCACATGCACTTTTTTTTTTTTTAATTATTATAATTAATTTGTTGTGTATGATATGACAAAGCCTATTCCATGAAAAGGAGAAACCTCCCCAGCCCACGTGAAAGAGAAATCAAATCAACCCATGCAAATGGAGAATAACTATATCTAAAACGAATTGAGAACAGAGCTATTGCACCATGCAATTTCTTTTTAATGACTGTGATTAAAAGTTAGGAATGTTAGTTTTACTATCAGTCATTGGATCAAAGTGGTTTAAAAAGTTTTTTTTTTAAAAAAAAAGAAAAAAAGAAGAAGAAGTTAAAAGTTAAAAGAGGTAAAAGATGAGTTGAAATTTTTTGTGAGGGATTTAGGGGTATTGCACGATGCAATAGCCCTAGCTATTGCACCGAATCCAAATCCATCTAAAACCTGAAGGAAAAAGTAGAGCTATGCAGTATTTTCGCCCGGGTGGGTTGCTACGGGTTTCAAACATTTGAACCCATCACTTGAACCAAAATTTCAGTTTTTGAAGTAGTCATATTTGTATTCAATTCACTTAACTATTTGGAGCCGACCGTTGGGCTTTGGGTCGGGTGGGTCCAGTTGGTTTAATTGGGTCATCCAACTAGTTGGACATCCCTAGTGGTAGGTAGTTGCTGGCGGTGGTAGGATTGTTGAATTTGGTGGTGGTTGTTGGTGTGTGGGTTTGACAGAAAGAGAGTGAAAGAGAGGGAAGAGAGAGATGAGAGAAAAGAGAGAGAAATGAGTTATTTATATTATTTGATGAGGTGGTTTATATTACTTTAATGAGTTGTATGTTAAAATAAAAACTAAGATATTGTATGAATTGTAAAATTGATTGTTAAAATAGATAAAATTACTTTTTTGTTGTAAAATAGATTTTTTTAAGAAACACGGATGTAAATGCTAAAAGGTCGTTTGGTGGTTACTAGTTAGCAACTTCAAAGTACAATATCTAGCTGAAAGGTTAAATTCATTCCATACCTCATTTTCCTCTCCGAATGAGAGGAAAAAAGTCTCAACACTTTAAGATCAAATTTTTTAATTTTTATTTTTTAAGTATTAATTTTAGATCATTGATAAATGATGGTTAGCAATTCTAGTGTATAATTTGTCTCTGAAAGGTTAAAGTTACGTTTTGTAATTCAACAACCTATATGAATGAAAAAAAAAATGCCACTATACTATAAAGTCATTGGTGATTAATAACTGTATAGTTATTCACTAATGTCTCTCTAAGTTAAATTGCTCCTTTTGATGGAGATAGGCTCAAATCAACTTACATGATTACTCTATAAGGCATTATTATAATCAAAATTGTATCTAACGCCTTTCAATGTTATTAATTTCGTTCTATTTTATCTGAAAATGGCTGGAATTTTTCATTCTGATTAGTTAACTGATATGAATCATTCCTCTATTTCATCTCATGCTAAATTCTAGCTCATTTCGATCAATTCCACCTGTTTCAATCAATTCCACTAAATTCTGTTTGGTATGGTGATTTTTGACTGGTATGTAAATAAATCATTATTTTTTTCATAACCCTTTTTTTTATTTTATTATACTCACATATGAAATTTTATTATTACTTTTTCACTAAAAATGTGTGTGTGTGTTTTTTTTTTTTTAAATAACAAAACTTTACTCACATTTGACATGGTTTTTTTTTTCTTCTTTAAGAATGTGTTTTTTTTTTTTTTTTTTTTTTTCATTTACTCATATATGACATGTTATATTATGTAATGATGATATTAATAATGCATATTGTTTTATTTTGAGTTAATAATTCGATATGGTACCACCGCGAACCCTTGGTGTGGTGATTACTCCACAAGTATAAATGGTTGTGGGGTGTGGGGGGCGAGGGCTGGGGTTCAAGTTTTCAGGAGGGAGCTTTACACACATATACACTTAGATTAGGCTAGAGTAAAAATTCTATCTTGTATCAAGAATAATAATAATAATAATTCGATATGGTATAATATTATGTGATGGAGACTTAAGTATATTTATTTTGTAGTATATACATACATACATACATACATACATATACATATATATATAGTATATAACATATATTATATAATAAAAGTTGGGTTTAGACGCCGTGATTGTGCCAAATGGTTTCACCAAATTGCATATTTTTTTTTTAAAATTTTTGAATATATATATAATTGTTGAGCCAAGTGGTTGCAATTTCCAAATTGTAGTAAGTTTTTAGATAAAAACAAAAAGTTTTTGATCTTATCAACTCATTTGGATAGAGTAACAATAAGTGTTTTATGAGCTTCTTTTTTACTTTTTAAATTTTAATAAGGTACAATTTTACTCTTAGCTTACATAAGTATTTTTATTTTTTTGGGATATTGATTAAATATAAAGAGGGTGTAAAACCTATTATATCCTCTAAATGCATACACTCGCAAACAAAATGCCAGAATAGACCGATAGTGTCCATTTCAGTGAATTACGCTTGGCCCATACTTTCAATCAGGCATTATCTTAACAAATTTGTAAGAACTGAAGAGATCATAGAATTCAAAGTCTAGGAAACTTCCTAAATTTAATAAGAAATTAGAAATGTATTTGATATAAAAGAAAGTATATAAAAGTATTTTGTCTCTTGCAAAACTTTAATTGGGCCAAGTTATGTTGTCTGCTTGAATTTCTTTGTTTTTTAGTTTGGGTCCGGCTCCTCGTCTCGTTTCAAACTCTCATGTTTTCTCCTGTTTTAATATAGATGAAGGACACTTGGCAGACCAACAATCCAAAGGCTAAAAACACCCCATGTCATTCTCTCTCAATTTTGGAACGAAATTGGGATTTAACCATAAAATCTCAACTATGTAGTTAATAGTCATTAGTTTCAAACTATATTTTTTACTAGCATCTCGAGTCTAAGAGGCTCGATTTAGGAGCTATAAATCGAGTTTTTGAGGGTCGATTTTTATGTTTAGATCGGGTCTGAGTTGGCACTTTTTCCACGTGGTGTCTACATGGAAATCGAGTTTTAAAAACTCGATTTATAGGGGCATATATAATTTCACCGCAGCACCAGCAAAGGAAGAAAGAAATCAAAAATCAGAGCCCAAAAGAAAAAAAAAAAAGCTGAAGAAGAAAAGAAAGCCCCAGGCAGCGGCGATCCAGCCCGGCGCCACCCAAGGCCAGGCCGGCGAGACCCAGGCGGCGCGACCTAGGGCCAGGCCGGCGAGACCCAGGCCGCGCGAGCCCCAGGCCGCGCGGCCTCTTTCTCTCTCCCTGACTGGGTCGCGTTGTGGTGGCTCCGATCTCGATCTTCACCCTTCTGTTTCTGGGTTTTTTTTTTCTCTCTGGGTTCTTCGTCTTCGCTGATGTTCTGGTGGTTTCTCTCTGACTGGGTCGGTAGCTCTGCGTTTCTTGGATTTCATTTTTTTTTTTTGTATTTATGGAACTGAGATCGTTGTGTCTCTGACTTGGATTTCATTTTTTTTTTTTGTATTTCTGGAACTGAGATCGTGGCGACTTCTTGGATTTCATTTTTTTTTCCTTTTTTTTTGTATTTCTGGAAATGGCTGAGAGTTAGACTAAAAATTTTCTTGGGTTAGTTTCTAAATCGAGTCTCTAAGACTCGATTTTCACGTAGTAACCACGTGGAAAAAATTGCCACATCAGATGTGAATTACTCATAAAAATCGAGTCTCAAAAACTCGATCTATAAACTATAAATCGAGTCTCTTAGACTCGAAATGCTAATAAAAAATATAGTTTCAAAATCTGAACTACTAACTAGATAGTTAGAAAAAAAAAATTAGTTACCTGGATTCCCCTCAATTTTGTCTCTCCTTCTCCCTCAATTACTCAGAAGTTTTCACGGCCCAAGCAAACCCACTAGGCACTATCATACATACACCCAACACCATTGGCAAAGGATGGCAAGGAGTTGTCGAAAATAATGCCGGAGACGCCATCTGAGATGCGTGGCCAGCACATCAAGATCGCTGCTGCAAATACTTAGAAGCTCAACAAATTTTTCTTTGATTTTATATTCCTAATTTCCAACGTCTATGTCTCTCCCTCTTGCTACAAATTTCATCACTGCTGCATGATTACTTTTCTCTCTTTGTTTCTAGCACTTCATTTTGTGATGTATTTGATGGATGGGTGATTGATTATGGGTACTGGTATGTGGCTTAAATTTCTTTGATTTTACTGTAATGGGTTTTGCAAGGTTATTCTTGGGGTTTCCTTTTGAGGGAGACAGAGAGACAAATTTTGAGAGAGTTCTTGCTTTACCTCTTCTGGGTTCTTTGAATTTGTCCAAAAAAATTTGTTCCCATTTGGGTGATGCTTTCTTCTCTAGCGAGATCTGGTCTTAGCTCTAATACCCGGTTGACAGTGATGATACTGGAGAGAGACTGAAGCAAGGAAAGGGAAAGAAAGACAAATTATAAAGAAGAAAAAATTGTATTTCATGTGTTGGGTGTATGAGTATGACAGTGGGTTTGCTTGGTCTATAATTGAGATAGAATGAGAGAGAGAGAGAATGACGTGGGTTTTTTTTAGCCTTTAGATTGTTGGTCTGCAAGGTGTCTTTCATCTATATTAAAACTAGAGAAAGCATGAATGACGTGGGTTTTTTTAGCCTTTAGATTGTTGGTCTACAAGGTGTCTTTCATCTATATTAAAACTAGAGAAAACATGAGAGTTTGAAACAGGAGGGCATTCTCAAAAAAAAAAAAAAACGGGAGGGGAGCCGGACCCTTTTAGTTTTTAATTTAGAATCAATGAGAGCCACGTAATTTTGATATTCTTTTAAACCTTTACTTTTTGTTTTTGTTTTTGTTTTACTTGAGATACTGTACACTATACAACTACGGTGGCAAAATTGGACACAATCACGAATTCATTACGACACAATACGACATGAAATTAACAAGTTATGGGTTGAGACTTAATGAGTCAGTGTCATATTCGGTTAACATGACTGACCCGCTTAATAAACAAGTTGGGTTAAAGCAACATCAAATAATCTAAAGTCTTCTAAAATAGAAAAAAGTACAAATTTTACACATTTTGAGCAAAAAAACACCCACATCGGTAGGTGTAAAAATGTGTAAAATTGTGTATATTTCCATGAGCTACAATACCCGTGTATATTTACACAGGTACTATAGCTCGTTTATACATTAAAATAATATTATCTTTGTACAGTATAAAAACTTCTTTTTCGCTCTTTTTTCTCTCTCTCCTTTCACTGAGCACACCAACGCCTCTCAGGTCTCAGCTTCTCTCTCATTGTTTCATTCCTGAGCCCTTCCTCTCATCTTCTCTCTTCGTCTACTTCTTATCAGCTTTTGCTTATTCTCATCACCACGGGAAATAATAATGTGATCGGTTTGGGGGTTTTGCAGGGTGGATCAATTGACAAACTCATCTTCTCTATTGACAGACTTTGGGGCTAATTTCTCTAAAAAGGTATGGGTTTTTCTCATTGAGATTTTAGGGTTTTTTTGCTTTTTGGTTTCAAGCAAGATTCTTGGGAGTTTCTCTAAACTATTTTTTTTAGGGTTTCTTGTTTCAAATTTTTTCTGGTTTGGGGTTTTTTTTTAGGGATTATTTAGAGCACACCCAAAGTTTATTTTTGGAATTTATTAGTATTTTAGATTTTGTGTGTATTTATATTTGATTATTTTAGAGTTCAGGTAAGGATTAAATTTTATGTCTTTTGATAGGGATTAGTTTCCCCGTGTGTAGGGAGTGTTTGAAGAATTTGGAGTTTTTTAAACTTGTATTAAATTTCTATTTCTCCCCCGTTTTTGGACTGATTGAACATGGTATATACTTAGTTATAAACTACTTAGTTATATACTTAGTTTTCGGACTGTTTTCCCTGTGCTGATTTGGTGGAGTCTCTTATTACTTAGTTATAAACTTCTTCAACCTGATGTTAAAGGTTTTACATTGATTTTGGATGTTTCTTTGGGATATACTTGAGAAACATATACTATTTGTTGGCCATGAAAGAACTGCCTAGTATGTCTCTGCCTGTGGAGCAATTTTAATCTAGGACTAATTTTTAATTTTTAATTTTTATTCTAGGACTAATCTTATAGGTTGCAAGCAGTATAGCTAACTGCTTGTCTTTCTGTCTCTCTTTTGCAAGCCAAATTTGATAAAATCAGAGTCTTTTTTTAGTTCTTCGTTTGAGAATAATTTGTGGGAAATCGGTTTAAATTTTGGTTTATTTTTTAATTATGTTGAATACTTATTATTTCTAAGGTTGAATTCCACGTGGGTTTTATCTTAGAGCTGAAGGATTGTGCTTGTAGTTGTCTTTTTGGTGTTTTGTTGGTGGGGTTGAAAGTGAGGGTTTTGATTTTGATTTTGATTTTTGTTGCTTTGAGGTTTGATTTTCTTGTGTTTGTACATGAATTGGTCAATGAATTAGCCCATAAGGGTGCTTGGTTGTGATTGTGGAATTTGATTAACTCTGTGCAGTTAAATGAATTTTGGTTGGTGTATTGCTTGTGAGTTTCCTTGATTCTGTGTTAATATAAGTACAAATGCATATGGGTTTTACTTGAGAGTTGAGAGTTCTGTTGATAATGTTAGTGTTTTAGACATGGATGGATCATGTGTCAATGGGGACGGTTGGTGTTCTTTGATCAAATTCTTGTGTTCATCTTCTTAGTTTGTGAGGTTTCTTTTAGTTTCTGAAGGATGGAGAAGCTCTATTATAGATCCCATACTGTTTACCTTTGTGTTTTCAGCGAGTGATACTCTTAAATCTATGTTAAACAATGCCTTTTCTTTTTTGTTTTCAATTTTGTTGCTTATTAGTGCTACTTTTGAATTACTTTGGTGTTTGTTAGGTGATGGACTCACAAAATCAAAATCCCTTCTTCCTTGACATTTTACAAGACAATGAACAAGGTTTTGAGTCTTTTGACAGTAGTATTTTGATATCCACTCCGCATTCAGACGTGAATGTCCATCAATCTCCACCCCAAGTTGAAATGGGATAATCTATACCCCCCATTGCAAAAAAAAATCAACTACTAAGAGAGGTCAATGGGGAATCAACTTCACCGTAGATGAAGACATTAAGCTAGTGTCGGCATGACTCAATATTAGCTTAGATGCCGTGACATCGACGGACCAAAAACACACAACATTTTGGAATAGAATTTGGTCCATCTTCCACAATGACAAGAAATTTAACCACACAAAGGATTCTTTAAATAGTCGGTGGTCAACAATTCAAAGGGAGACCAACAAGTTTTGTGGATGCTTGGCCCAAATTGAGAACCGGAATAAAAGTGGTAAAATTGAGCATGACAAGGTATTTCGACTCAACATCTAATATGTATTGTACATCAATACACTTTTAGTTTTATGATTCTCATTATTTACTTTTGTAGATTGAAGATGCAAAAGCTATGTATCAAAGTAATTGCAAAAATGCATTTCAATTGGAACATTGTTGGAGAATTTTGAGGAATGAAGCTAAATGGTTGATTCTAAGAGAGAATTTGAAAGCCCGCACAAGACAACTAGTCACACAATCTTGTCATACTTTTGCAAGCTCAATAAATCTAGATGAAGATAATGATGAGATGAACACCGACGAAACCTTGGAGAGACCCATAGGCAAGAAGGTCGAAAAGGAGAAATTAAAGAAAAAAAGAATTGTGATGACGTGGTCCCATTGGGTTTGAATTTAGCATTGGGTTTAAAGTTAAAAAAAATATGACTTTTAGGTTTGAATTTAGCATTGGGTTTAAAGTTAAAAAATATGACATTTAGGTTTGAATTTAGCATTGGGTTTAAAGTTAAAAAATATGACCTTTAGGTTTGAATTTACCATTGGGTTTAAAGTTAAAAAAAATATAACATTTAGGTCTGAATTTACCATTGGGTTTAAAGTTAAAAAAATATGACTTTTAGATTTGAATTTACCATTGGGTTTAAAGTTAAAAAAATATGATTTTAGGTTTGAATTTACCATTAGGTTTAAAGTTAAAAAAATATGACCTTTAGGTTTGAATTTACCATTGGGTTTAAAGTTAGGTTTGAATTACCGTTTGAATTTCAAAATTATGACTGGTGGATATAACAATAAAAAATTTGACCGTTGGGTCAAAAAAAAAAAAAATGACCGTTGGTTGGAGACATCGATTCGGTCACCGATTCTAGCAATACGGTGGTCGAAGACATCGATTCGACGGTGGTCGTCGGAGCCACTATTACAACAATCTGCCCATCAGTGATGGTGGTACAATGGTCGGAGACACCAATCCGGTGGGCAGTCACCAAAGCCACTATTTTGGTAGTTTGGGTATCGGCGACGTTCGTCAAAGCCACTATTTTAAAAATCCACCCACCGGTGGGTCACTATTCGGCGGTACAGTGGGCGGCGAGACCAATCCGACGACGTTCGCCAGAGCCACTATTTTGGAGTTCAGCCATCGGACCTCCACCACAAGCGGCTCCATTGGCCGAGCCACCGGTGTTGGTAGTTTACTTAAAATATAAGTTTAAATTAAAAAAGTATGACCATTAGGGAAAATAATAAAAAATTGATGAAGAATGAATATTTTATTGAAAAGTCTTGTAAAATAGATAAACTGATGTGGGTGTTTTGTAAAAGTGATGGTGTAAAATAAAAAAAGTAGGTTTTTTGTGTAAAATAGACGGAATCTTTTCCACGAGCTGATGTGGTTGCTCTTAGTGTCCAATCTATGGAATCCGTTTGACTTGTTTGCCCATTTAATTAAATAACAATTTACCAATATACCCTTCAAATCCTAGATATATAAACTTATTAGTTGTTGTGGTTTATTTTATTTGACATATTATGATTGATTATTTGTGATATTGAGATATACTTTAATTTTAAATGATTATTTGTGATGCAGTTACTCGTTAGTTCTAAATTTTATAAAATGGGTGATGTAAAAACAATGGATATTTAAGGTGATGTAAAATCTATATGACTTTGCCTACGTACCCCTTACTATCAAAGTTAATTCAATTTTCATGTGAGTGTCTTTACTTTAACTCTAATTCCAGTTTTTTATTTTTATTTATTTTTATTATTTTTTTTATGTTTAGAAATTTATATTTGTAATTATTGAATTCAGAGTTTCTTTGTATGTATATATTTATGTGTGTGTTGTAGTGAATTTTGCTTTCAATTTTTTTATTTATAAATTTGCATAGTTTTTAATTTGTAAATTCGAGATGATTGCTTGGGGTTAAAGTAAAAATATTAGGTCAATTTTAATTATAATTTGTGCAATAGTAAGGTGTTAGATGTTGATATTAATTTTATACTTATTTACATTAATTAACATAAACATCTTAGCATGTTTAGTGTTGATATTAATTTGACACTTTGAGATGCAAGCGCTTTATTATAATTAAAGAGAAATGTTATTATGCCGGTATGTTATAATAATTATTTGTTGTTCCCCACCCTACTTCACCTTAATTGTTATTTGAACAAGTAAAAGTTATGTCTTAGTCTGACTAGGTATAGCATTTCTCTCCAATCATTAATTAGTATCCCTCAAATAAAATTATTCATGTTATAATTTTATGACCAAAACTATGCACGTTTACTACTAAGAGCTTTTAGAAACTTAAAACTTGCCATAATCTATAAAATATTTTTACTAATTTATTTGTTATTAAATTTAATTATATTATCAAAAAATATATATAAATATATTCTTTTATTAAACTGTGCATCGCACGGACATAAAACAAGTATATTATAAATTTAGCAATAACCTCGAAACAAAATGCCAGAAAAGACTGATATTGTCCATTTCAATGAATTACGCTTGGCCCATACTTTCAATCTGGCATTATCTTAACAAATTTATAAGAACTGAAGAGATCATAGAATTCAAAGTCTAGGAAACTTCCTAAATTTAATAAGAAATTAGAAATGTATTTGATATAAAAGAAGGGAGAAAATGGGCAAATGCCCCTTTCAAAAAAAAATCTAGCATTTTGCCCCATTTCCCAAACTAATTAGGGAAATGCCATTCTTTTGAAACTCGATTTTCTTAAAATTGAGTTATAAAAAAAAAAAAATTTCTAAAGCCTTATAACGGCGTTTTTAAGGAGCCTATAGTGACGTTTTAAGAACCTATAGTGACGTTTTGTAACTCAATTTCCATAAAGTCGAGTTACATGCAAATTTTTTTCTTTTTTTTTTACCTATAACTCGACTTCATGGAGATTGAGTTACAAAACGCCACTATAGGTCCTTAAAACGTCACTATAGGCTCTTTAAAAACGCCGCTATAGGGCTTAACTCGATTTTGTGAAAATCGATTTTCAAAAGAGGGGCATTTCCCTAATTAGTTTGAGAAAGAGGGCAGAATGCTGGATTGTTTTTTTAAAAAGGGCAAAGGCCAATTTTTTCCATAAAAGAAGTATATAAAAGTATTTTGTCTCTTGCAAAACTTTAATTGGGCCAAGTTATGTTGTCTGCTAACATGTACAATTTCCATAGAATCCAATAACGAGCAATTTAATGGTAAAATGAAACTAAAAATTGGAAAGATTGTGTAGTTGGAGAGCAGTGAAAAGAAAACAAAATCTTTGTTGTGAGATGTGTCATTAATTGGACGGTGACAAAGGTCAAATAAGACGAAATTCACCATCGGCCAATCCTGTACCCACAGGATACATGTGCAACTTACCAACAAAAAATGGTTCATAAGTTGGTTTTGTAACTCTTGAGAGCAAAAGGGTCCATAAACTGTGCTAAACATGATGCTCTTTCAATAAGAGGCTAAGTGCAAAGATTTCAATATTTTTTCTTGATCCAAAAAGTGTCTAAAGATAACTTTGTTGATCTTTTGTAATAAAGGAATTTTAGACATGAAGGAAGTGATAAACCGTTTCCTTGTGATGGAATTCTGATTGAATTGCCGATTGTGAGTCTAGATTATGCATTTTGCTTCTCAAAAAAAAAAAAAAGATTATGCATTTATGCACTTTAAGTATTTGCACTCCCATGTCCTATAGTGAAGTTATCATCTTCTAGCAAGTTAATATGAGAGTCCTCTCTTCTCCTAATAAGATTTTATCCTATCATCTATTTGCTAAAGGAAAATTGACTTTTTTTGGGGGACAAATACTAAAGAGCATTTTGACATTAAAAAGGGGGAGAGCTTTTGACGATTTGATAAACATATGGATAGTTGCATGTAGTGCACTTATTAGACAATCCTTCGAGTCTTTGAAATACTACATGTAGCTCTGCTGATATGTGCCAGTTAATACAAAAGTTATAGCAATATCAATAGGCCAAGGTTTAGGAGGCTTTTGGTCAACTTGAGATTGAAAGTTAATAAAAATTTCCCTAATAGTCTTTATGAAAATATTAAACATATGCTTAAGAATATTAATGTGAATTTGTTTGTTTTGCTGGCACTTTTGAAACTAATAAAAAATACAAACCAACTCTGTTTGATAATTTGTTCTACATGGCATTGTGCATATCCTTATGCATTTTGTAATATATATATATAAAAAAAGAGGCATTGCCTATACTTGATTCGTTGATTTAAGTATTTGGTTGGTGATCCATCTTAACATCTTTTCACGTGTTATAGAGAGAACAAAGTTGTCAAAATGGGGAAGTTTCTTTATCCAAGGGGTTTGAATCAAAATAAAAGGATCTACGAGGTAAAAAGAATTATAAGAAGACGAGATGCTTTGTATGAGTTCCTATTGATTTTCTCATTTTGTATTATGTAGTTTTTATAATAAAAAAATTATGGATTCTCTGCACATTAGCTAGTTTTCTTGTTTGTAGCTGATTTTGTTTCTTTCTTTTTTTTTCTTTTCTACTCTTTAATTTGTTTCATTTCAGTACGTACCCTGTGTATTGGAATTGCAGTTTTATTTACCTATCAAAAAAAAGTTATGTAGATTTTATTATTGGGATATGTGTGGGATAGGATACTTTAAAAAAAAAATGGCGGATAGGATACCAAAGATTTGCTAAAATTATGATTGATCTGTCTTTAGAAATTTTTTTTTTTTTCCATTTTCATGTAGGGATTGCAATGCTAGATTTTCTCCCAATGTGTCTCTATATAGATTAAATCTTTGTATGTAGATTTTGTCGGAAAAGCCATCTTCTGAACTGCATGTTTGAAACTTTCTTAAATGGTTAAAAGCTAAATTATACACTATTTCACAAAATTATTCCTCACCAAATTATCTTTTAAGATTTTTGAAGTCTTGAACTGCCTTGTTATATTGATTGATGTACTCAGAATTTTTTTTTTTTTTTTTTTTCACTAGTTGCAAGTTGCAACTATGAGTTGAAAGAAATTCTAGTTTTTTATAACTTTTCTAATCTGATTAGATATGGCTAAACAATCTTGAACTGCCTTGTTCATACTGATGTTATACTCCGAAAATGTGGTATTAGGTCCCCCCACTATTTACCAGTATGAATTGAAAGTAATTGTCGTTTTTTTGGTTCAACGGGCAGTATTACAAAGTCACTCCTAAACATGTAATGGAATCAAAACATGCCAATTGCCAAGTTTACTCATATAACAAGTCTGAAT
Source organism: Quercus aquifolioides (assembly GCA_019022515.1). Taxonomy (NCBI): domain Eukaryota; kingdom Viridiplantae; phylum Streptophyta; class Magnoliopsida; order Fagales; family Fagaceae; genus Quercus; species Quercus aquifolioides. The sequence goes on along the minus strand of CM032328.1, from coordinate 20,940,287 downwards.
TTATTTATATGTATAAAATTATAGAGTTCGAGTTTGATTCTTACTTCCAATAAACAAAAAAGGTGCATGTGTGAGAGAAGATAAACTATATTTACATAAATACGTGTAAAATGAAAGTATTTTATTCAATAGCAAAATATGTAGAGATACATGATAAATGTTCTAGCACTCACAAATTGGATATGACTAGTAATAAATAAAATGTTGAGGTACTGTCGGGGGATGTTTTTGCGACAAGGGCTGAAATGCTGGTTCTTTAAAATGATTATTTTTGGAAAGCCAAACCCAAAATTTCTAATGTGTGATAAACAAAGGCTATTGGTGATTTAGAAAGAGAGAATCGAAATTAGAATAACAAAAATGTAGAAATAATGCTTAGAACATCAGGTATCTCCTAAGACAGCAATAGGAATTTGAGAGAGGTGGTGAGAGAGAGAGAGAAGACTTTTTGGTACCACTATTTTCACCCTTAGGCCTTAGAGTGTCGTTACTCTTTGCTGGCTGAATAAGTTATTGGTCTGAAGTTATGTTTTTTGAGCCAAACGTGGCTTGCTCATTTTGAATTAATGAGAGGGTTTTATGCCAGCCTTAAGGTGCTGCTAAGTACTAGTTTTTGGGTAATGGATGAGGCTTTTATCCCCCTAGGATGCTAATTTGGTGTTTTTGTTTGGATTGCTTTTGTTTAGGGAAGAGGTTGGTTTGCTTTTTGCATGATTTAGGAAATAATTTGACTAAAACCCATTGGTTGTTTTTCCCCAATTGTTTTAGGTCCTTGGGAGGTGCACTTAGTGGCAGTATGTAGCCAAGTTTAGCTAAGGGATCAGCCATGCTCTAGGGGCTAAAATTGGCTTGGTCAAAAAGTTCAGCTAGATAGCGAGAGCTAGAAGCCATTATTTGAAATAATTCTTAGGTACTCTCGGAGCACGGAGAATTGTGCTCCCTCTTCTCACATTCATGATGGGGTCTGCTTATTAAATTTATGGTGAGGTCCACTATGAATGTGAAAGGAAAGAATACAATTTCACTGGGTGAAAATTTTAGGTACTAGACTCTCTCCATGAGCTTTAGGTGCTGGCAGCATCCCCAGCCTACTAAGCAGCACCCATAGCTCGAAATCGTGCAAAAAGTCCAAAAAGAGTGGACTTATAGCCCTCAAACTGCATCTCTCAAATCCTTGTCACATGGGCTTGGGCAAGCCTTTTTTCCTTTTTTCTTTTGGATGATTAAAAGAGACTGCCATATTAGAAATGCCTACCCACTTTTTGAGGCCCATAAAGAGTTCAGACTGGTAGAAAATTTGTCATGAAAACGACCGTCTATAACTATTTAGAGTAAAAAATAGTGTTTATTACACACTACCCAAAACAATTGAAAAGGTAACTATAAGTCACGGTTTCGAAAGAGTACCATATGGTGGTAACACTTTATAATATCTAACAACTTGTTTCAGACAAATTGCAAGTTTAATGTAACAGAATCACTGATTTCTGGCCGTATATAAGGTAATTGTTGGATGGCCATGTTTATATTTGACATGCATGAACCAGGAAGGGAATAAGAAAGACTCAACACTGACCAGGAAGGGACTATGTAAAAATTTACCCTATAACACCCCCACCCCCACCCCCACCCCAAGAAAGAAAAAACAGGGGAAAAGGTTTGTAGAAAATGAGCATTTGGGCGAACCCATAAGAAAACCTTGAAGGGTTGTATGTAGCCTGTGTTTGATTAACTTGTTTTGAGAATTAATTCTCAAAATTGATTTTCTATGTTTTCCCAACCCAAGAAAATGATCCGAACTGTTTGGAAATTTGTTTCTAAAAAATTTCCCCCCATTTTTGAATAACCATCACAGCCAGAAACACTCTAGAGCCACCCATTCCGGACATTCTGGCCTTTTGCCCCTCTTGGGAAAAATAATTGGCCTTATGCCCCTGTTTGGAAACTAAATAGGGGCGTGTCCCTGTTTCAATACTCGATCACCCTAAGACCGAGTTACTTAAAATACTCGATCATTTCAGGGCCGAGTTATGTGCAGGTTCCTGCCACCCTGGTCATCCAGCGTGGATTTTGGGCAATAAAATATTCCCGCGTAACTGTTTAGAACTCGGCATTGGAGAAATCGAGTTATATGCAGAATATAGTCCCCTTTTGAATGTAACGTCTCCCAAACAGTTCGTCTTCCTCCTTCCTCAGTCCGTCTCCCAAACAGCTTGTCTCCCTCCTTCCTCAGTCCGATCAGTAGCCACCCTCAGTTCAACACATCTTCATCTTCAAGTTCTCTTATTTCTACCCGTACCCAAACCAAACCATTCAGTATACCCTTTCCGAACCTCAACCCAAACCCACATCCAAACCCACACCTTTCACTCTCACCATAACCCTCACCATCGGCGAAGCTGAACCCAAACCATCTTCAGAGTTAAAGGATTAGAAACATATTAAGGTAATTTGTAATTGCCGAGTTCAGTTTTTTTTCCCTTTGCATTTAATCTGAGTTATGTTTTGCTTGTGCATGTACTCTGATTTGAGTGTGGGTGTGGCTTATTAAGTTTTTCTCTGTTAGAGTTATCTCTATTCATTATTATTGTTGCTGTTTTAGCTTTGCTGGGTTTGGTTTTGAACTGGGTTTTGGGTACGGGTGTTCATTTGGCATGATAATGGTGTTCATTATTAGGGAAAATTGTTTTTTAATGCCCTGTATATCTACTGTCATTTCAGTCAGGTTTTGATGAATTATACTGACTTGTGAACGGAATTTTTGTATTATGTATCCAAAAGGTGTTTGTCATTGTAATTGATGTTTACTTTTCTCTTTTTCTGATTTTTGTTAAAGATAATATGGAAATTTGCTGGGTTCATTGGGATGTTCTGAGTAAGATTCACATTTACAGCCTTTCATGGGGTTTCAGATGTTGAACTGTTGTCCTTACTCTAATAATGCTAACTTTTAGCTGTCAAAAGAAAATATGAAATTATGCCAAGAGCCTTCTAGGTAAGGCATTGCCCGATTCTCCCAATGAATAGAACTTGGGCTCAAATTATTGGAAAAATTAATGTCAATTGTTTAAATTGTGCTTCTCTGCCATACTTTCAGTGAATGAATGCATATTAGACTTATGTGGTTGCATGTGTAAGAAATTTGCTGATTGGGAACATATGTTCAAAAGCTGAAATAGGACTTTTTAACATGTTTACAGAGATATTGAGTTGTAATCATAAGTCTGGAACTAGACTCTTACCTAAGCTTCTTTTCCCCCTTGGAACTAACCTAATTTATACATATTGTAAAACTCTACATTGGATTTAAATCATAGCTCTTTGTTTAATGTGTTTATCCATTGGTGATGTGATTATCCTGTGCTTAATTTTTTTAGTTTTCATAGAATTATTGTAATCCTACTCTATCATTTGGACTCATGAATTTCATAATATATTTAAGAAGGATTTGTTCCTAGTTATGTTTTATGTTATGGTTTTTTGCTAGTACTAGAATCTCAAATTTTGTTGTTATATGGAATATGTTTGTGAAACCTTATCGACTCCAATGTATTTCAGAACCTGGCATTCACGTAAGGCTACTACACTACAAAACAGACAGTATAGCCAACTATAGAATAGAGAAAATTATAAAAACTTGGAACAAATTAGATCGAACGAAGACTCTAAGCTGTGATTGCTATTTGGCTGTTAGATTTTTCTGTATTCAGATTTTTCTCTAAACTTGGAACAAAGTATATCGAACAAAGTATATGGAATATGTTGTATGAAAGGGGTCCCTCATTTTCCCCTTTCCCCTTTCCCCTTTCCCTTGGGACCAAAACTTAATAAATAAAAAAATAAAAGCGTGAATGCTTTACGTTCCCACCAGTTTGTAATTTTTTAAATATCCTTATCTTTTCAAATGTTGTTTTGTGCTGAAAGCTGCATTTTAGTTGTTTTGTTAGTTGTTTTGATACTTTCATAGTTAATATGTAATAAGGTTAACTTATACTTTGAAACAAGTTCTATGTTTTTCGCAAGTCCTAGCTGTATTGGAAATTACGAATGTTAATAATTGCAAGTCCAGCGAACTTTGTTAATGTCTGCTTGTGGTCAACGGTATATTAACATGATTGCATGCGTGTAAGATATGCAGCACCTGCAAAGTATGGAACCTGGACCCGCAAATGGTACACATTTGACGCGGCAGCCGGTGCATCGATCCACGGCACTGTGGGAGACACCTGTCGGTCAGGTACGTACTTGTTGTATAGAACTTTGGACGTGTCGAAATCATTTCATTTTCTTTTTGTAGGGTTCTTTGATTATTTGTAAATAGATGTTCGAAATGGTATCATGTCTGTTTTGGTTTAGGCAGTTTATTTAATCAAAAGAGAAAATGGTATGAAGCATAAATAAGCGTGAATTTAAAAACACTCTTTCATCAACAGCATCTAGTCTTATTTCCAGATAAATTGAAACTACTAATACTACAAAAAATATTAAACAATGAAAAGGTATATTCAAAGTCAGTAGATCTCATTTAAAAGTTATAGTAATCAATTAAAATCCGCTGCCTTTATTTTCCCAAAGGTGCGCACACAAACCCCACGTGGCTACACATAACATAAGACAACCGACTTTTGAATTCTAATTCTTATTATACTCCATTTGACATACTAAAGCACTGTGTTTATTCATTTCAAAACATAATGCCCATCACCTTATTGCTAATTTTAAACAATGTCATTGATCTTGAATTGATCCTATCTGCTATTGAGGTAGAGTGAATAACCAGTTAACATTGTAATTAACATATTGCAAAATTGATCATAATTAACCAGTTAGCATACTGTTTCTTGCATATTATTATTATGTACCATTCTTATAGTTATTTCATGTGCACTATCTTAAGACAACGCTCTTTTGTGTGCAGGTAGTGCCAGGCGTGCTAAAGTGTAGACGCCGATCTTGGGAGTTACCCCGGCATGGGCTAGGCCCACGGATTGCCCATTACATAGCTGAGGCAGGTTTTGAAGGGTTATCGAAGGTTCCAAACGTGGAAGTTGATCACGCATTGATCACAGCACTGGTTGAGCGTTGGCGTCCGGAGACGCATACCTTCCACTTACCGCATGGAGAGATGGGTATCACCTTACAAGACATTGAGGTGATGCTAGGGGTACCTGTTGATGGGTTGCCCATGACTGGGAGTGCCAAGGGGGATTGGCCTGCATTGTGTCGTGATTTACTGGGTCGTCGTCCTCCAGACCTAATACCGCATCCCCATGAAAACAAGTCTATCCTTGCTGGGGCGAGGGTAAGAGTCAGCTGGCTGAACGAACAGTTTAGAGCCCCCCTCGCTGTGGATGCTACTGACGAGGTAGTGCAGCAACACGCACGCTATCACATACTCGTGTTGTTGGGGTCCATTTTATTTATGGACAAGTCGGCAGATCGGGTGTCGGTGAGGCCTCTACTGTTCCTGAACCCGATCAGCAACGCGAAGAGGTACAGTTGGGGTAGTGGAGCATTAGCCTGGTTGTACAGGCACCTATGCAAGGCATCGGAGACGACGACGATGCAGATTGGAGGTGCGCTGATGTTGGTGCAGCTGTGGGCGTATTCAAGGTTCCCATTGATATGCCCTGTTACGAGGCCACCACAACTACCGATGGATGCAGGTCCCCTCGCCTGTCGGTATGTTATTTGATTAGTTTGATTCAATTGTCATGGCATTTGTCATTCACCGTGCATGTCTCTATAGTTGACTTTAATAATAAATCCATTTTGTGAAACATATATTATAATTTTTAATATAATACTAGTACTTTCTTTTATATACAAATTTAATACTAGTACTAAGATGTGGAAGTTGAAGAGAAAATATTGGTATCTATTCATTCTCTCTCTCTCTCTCTCTCGTATAAAAATTGGCACATAATCAGTAGATACAAAAAGAATCACCCATACCTATCGGAGTGCTTTAAAGGTCGTATTAAAATCTTCCAAATCACCCATTTATGCTCTGATCACCCATTTACATTCTGACCGTAACCAAGTAACCAAATAGATATACAATATGCTTTTTTCCCTTAATTTGCAATGGTTCCCACTAAGGCTAATGCCAATAACTTTATCCAAACACTCGTGTGTGCAAATGATGAAGTGAGATGAACCATATTGTAAGCACACTGTGCAACCTGAGCATAATTCACCTTCTACTTTTATTGACTAGTTACTAACACACACACTCAGCGGGTCTTAAACCCACAAACTTACCCTCCACCATGATCGTACAAGGGAAGGAGGTGTCATTTGGGTTAGAGTTCGTTGGGCCAAAAGAAATATGGCACCTACTTTTTTCAACTGACCTTCATATAGATGATCTAACAATAACAATAATAAGAATATCACAATTATAAGAACCCACTGGTTCTTTAGAGTTTAGACAATCTATGGTGATAATTGGCCTAACATTAATCAGAATTCCAGCACAACAAGAAACTGACCACACTATAAAAAGTATAGCTTTCACACACACACACACACACCCAGATTATATATTGATAAAGGAATGCCAAGATTCAAGAATCGATTTATCTCAGCAGTAATTTAATAATAAAAAATAAATAAACAAAACTTGGTATATATGATACCAATGACAAAAACAAAGAAACCCCATTTCCAAAAATCAAGAACCCATTGATCTGAGTAGTAACAAAAAACCAAAACCTGGAAAATAAATATGATACCAATGACAAAAACAATCAAACCCCATTTCCAAAAACCAATATTCTGATCAAAGAATCATAGATCAACCATTTCAACCAACTAACATATAAATGAGAGATCCAAATCCACATCTCAGTCTTTCTGATTAATATATACATCTAAAGGCCAAAAAAAGAACAACCCATCAAAGCAAAGTCAGATACATACCAGAAGCAAAGCCTCTCTAGAACACAGGGATCCTAAGGTATGAGGTAGCCCTTGAAGCCATGTTTGAATGAAACTTTGAACCCAAAAACCAAAAAGACCTTGCCATTTCTGATTCTCTCTCCTCAAAAGTCAATGCACACACTACACTATTTGGGTGGTTTAGCATTTTCTATAAGGAGAGGGAGCCCATCGCCATGGCCATCTTCAATTCTGAATCACACATATATTTACAAATAAGGTCATTGGTATGATTGTTTTGCTAATCCTCATATAGCTCCAAAGTTCAAGTCTTTTGCATCACAACGTCTATAATTTCATCCACAGCAAACTCATTGCCACTGTTATCACTCCTAAATGCAATATCACACACACTTTCCCATGCTCTATTTGCCAAGATTTTACATCAACTACTCACAAATGCAAATAAAGTCAAACAAAAAGCAAACTAAACCCTTCATACATTTCATGCAAAACCCACAAAAATTAACCAACCCACCACTCCTTTTACCCAACTAAATTGAATAAACAGTGCCACAACAACCATAACCCAGAAATTATTTCATACACATATACACCGAAAACCCAAAAAGATCAAAACTTTCATTTCATTTACACACACACACACACATTTATAGATAGAGACAGAGTCTTAGAGAGAACCTGAGGGACTTTTGATTAGTAAGAACAGATCTACAAGGGAGAGAAGAGGGCTTTGTTAGAGAGAAATACAATAGTGAATGACATGCAAATCAAATCTTTTACTGAGAAAAATGGTTTTTTGGTTCTGACTAACAAAAAAAACGAAGGGAATAATGTTGCTGGTAGAATCTTAGGAGAGTGTCTTTGATTTGCTTGTTGTGGATTTCTTAATCCGTGTATTAATTTGTTGGTTGATAAATAGATTTCTTCAAATTTGATGCTTTCTGAAGTGTCCTTTCTGCTACTGCTGGCTATCCAAGAGTAAGCTGTTAAAAATTTAAAATGCAAACTGAAATTGATAAATCGTTTTTGTGCTTCATGACTGTTGTATGGAGGAAAAAAAAACAAACCATATTTCCTTACTTATTTGTAATAAGTATTTTCCAACGAAAAAGTAAAAGCTAATTACTGGCTTCATTGTTGGTAAGCATTTTACTCTTATGGCAGCATGGTTGTTTGATATTAACTAATGACCATTTAACACAATTGTATGTTTATTAGATGGAAGGGGCTGAAGAGCACGACAGAGCATGCCACACATGTTCTAGCTGCGTATCGTGCGTCATTGTCGAGCATGCGGGCACACCAGGTATTCTACCGCTTCATGTCACGACAATATAATTCTCCCTAGTTTTCTTGTTTCACCTGGTGGGTTGTCAACTACTACATGTGTATAGTTAATAATGTAACGTTGGTCAAGTAGACCATATATATACAAGGAATTAGTTACGATCATTTCACAACTGTGGGCAGTCAATTTAAAGTACCTTGATTGGCCTTCTATTGAATTGATGTTTGTGGTTTTTATTCCACACATATTTAGCTGTGAACCCTTCAAATTTCTCCCTCGGTTTCAGCTAGTGCAACCAGTAGTATTCGGGTGCATCTTACCATGTAAAATCCAATAAGAGGGTCAATAATGACTTAGGATTTTTAGTGAAGTGATTCTTCAATGGTCTTTTACATTTTTGCTCAAATTGAGGATTGCCACAAATAAGTACATATTTTATTTGTTTTTTTGTTGAACATTTATTCAGGTTGTTTGGGAGCCGTATAGGGATGTCCTAGACTCACTGCCCCCATATTGCATTGCTGGCTGACATATATGGAGGGCCACAGTGCCGTTGATCTATTTTTGGATAGTAGAGGATCATCATCCCGAACGTGTCTTTCGTCAGTTTGGGATGAAGCAAGCGCCACCGGGTCTAGTGGATACCTCAGTTGAACTGCACAGAATCTCCCTCCAAGGTAAACTAGAGAGGGATTGGGTGCAACAACATGCTATCTACATTGACCGATGGGCCCATAGAGGGGAACGTGTTGCCAACGCACCCACTTTGGATGGGGACACGACGTACCTTGCTGCTTACATGGCCGAGTACCAAAGGTCGACCAGACGGTACATTACGCGAGAGTCGGCGTATTGGGAAATCCTGGTAAGGCAACCATTCAATGCTTCTTTTATGGATTGATATTATACGTGTGTTGCAAAGAGCATTATGAATATTAAGTTTTGTGGCGCCATTGATTCAATATTTTGACATTCATTGGGTTTTTACATTTCATTTGTTGCCACCAGGTATGCCATTTCAATGTTCATATATATATGAATAAGCTCATCATGCATAATCTGTTTCCAAATCAGACCTGAATTACCTGCCAAATCAGACCAAATATCATACGATTTGACCTGAAATCTTTATACTTTCTCAATGTTTAAAGGCACCAAAAAAGTTTTAATGCGACTCCTTTATTTCGTAGGTTGAGTCTAATGTGGAAATGCTATTGCAATGCCAACCAGGTTCTGAAATTTACAACCAGCTGACGAAGACGTTGGATCTTGTTGGGGAGTTGAACCAAGTGGCATTGGATAATGTGCGTGCCATGGCGAGTGAGGCGAGCACACAGGCCACAAGCCGTGGTGGGCGAGGTGGTGGGTCTAGAGGGCGTGGACGTAGTGGAGGCCGTGGAGGTCGTGGAGGTGGTCCTGATATTGACATCGATGACTTGGGTAACTGAAATACTCTAACACCTCCAATTCTTATTGACTTCCAATTCTAATACTTTAAGTTGTAATTTATTTAGAGGACGTATTATAGTAGCGAAGTATATTTTCATCACAGCCACACACGATATCCCATTCTTATGATTTCACAAATTTCAATGGCTCAAACTCCACTCTATTACCAAAATTGAAACGATTCTCACATATCTCGTTTATTCAGTGACTCAATTCCTCGTTGTCATCTTAATAAATACAATTGTCTTTGTACAGATGATCAGGCGTTGGAGGCCGATTGGGACACGTACATGGATGACGCCGGGTCATCGTGATGCACGTCTGACGCCACTGCCCAAGCATCCCATCCTGTTGGCCATGACGATAGTGCAGAACACACATCCTATGCTCAGGCTCGCCCTCGATCCCCACTACCCACTCCGCTGTCTCCCCCATTGTTCAGCGGCTCTGCTCATGAGGGTGGCTGTATATTTGTACCAACACCTGGTCTACCGACCCCACCTGTAGTTTAGGCTGAGCCCACCCAGGAACCTTCACTTCCTAACCCCGACGAATCGGCTGCACAGATTGAATAAATACGGAGTGAAAATATTGAGCCGGTCCATGGGTTGCGAAGATCACTCCGCACTGACATGCATCCCCCTGGTTGCGGGACCGGTGACGGTAAATACCATGCATTCCCCTGCTAACTTCCTCCAAAGTTATTTAATCAAACAATAAGATGAGAAGCACAACCAGTGAATGCATTTAATGTGAAAGGGAAGATGATGACCCAATGTACATGTACATATAGCGCAGTTGGATATTGTCTTCATGTAGACTTCCATCCCACCAAATGTTGCATTAACGCCGACCTAATAGTTCAAATAGATATGCCAATTGTCGTAGTTGCATATAATATTGCCAATAACTGTGAAATAATTGTGAATGACTACGGTTGTGTATATGGTTATTTAGTCAGAAATGTTACTCTGTACAAAGTACTTTTATTCCAAAACAATAATTAAACTCGGTTAAAAATATTAATAATAAGACACATACACGTACACAGTACAAAACATGGTCTATCCCTCTATTTAAACTCTATTTTGGCTGTCAGGGAATGTGTGCATTCAAGTAATGTGCTCTGCTTTCAATTTCAGGTAAGACGAGACCTGCCAAGGCAGCTGTGAGGAAACGAAAAGATCGCTGAAGCTCGGCATGATGTGGAGCATATGGGGGTAAAATTCCAACCAACACTGGTTTGGCTTATGTTTCTTTCTTACTTTGTTAGGAATTAACAACAACGACCACCAATTCAAACTTGTTTTGCTATTTTGAAGATGGTTTTTAGTAGGTGTTCAGAAGGGTTTTAAGGACCAATTCAGAATAGGATGAGGTCTATTTATGGGGGTGGCAGAATTTGTACTAGGTGAGTAGGTGTTATGGTGGGTTAAGAATTGATGTTGTGTCATTGGAACTAGAGTTTATAATTGTTGGACAAAGGGTTAGGGTCTTGCTTTACAAATTTTCTCTACTCATTGTGGAACTATAATTTTCTCTGTTCTTTGAATTGTGTAGCCCAATCTATTGCTGATATCATCCAAGCAACACCCCTCTACCCGATATAAGAAGCCATTAAATAAGACTACTTAGTGATGCTGTTCAATTTAAATATGAATTAGTGAGATGAGATGAGTTTTACTAATTTATCAACTCAAACTTTTGGGACAAAACTTGCACTTAGAAATTAGGTGATCTTTATGTCTCTTTGACATTCTCTTCATAAATTCTTCATGTTTGTATTTTTGCTAGGGTGAGGGAATCACAAATTTAATAGAGAATTTGTACATATATGTGGTTACTTCTTCTTCTTGTTTTTTAGAATCATACAAAAATTTTGGAATATTTTGGAAATCCTTTTCTATAGCTGCAATGTAGTTAGGCAAATTATATCATAGTTTCTATATGCATCTGTCTTCCAACATTAACATAGAAGGTTTTGTAACCTTTGAGCACTAATCATATTTTTGGAACAATAGAAGAACAAATAAGATAAAGCAATTGCTATGGATTTTGATTTTGAGGGTCGTTAGAAGGGGATGGAAGGGATCACTACAAACAACTTAAGCTTTTTCAACATGTTTTTATCTACGGTTATTAAAAACTGTTGATGAACACCTTAATTTTCTATAATTATATGCAACTGTGGAGTAAAAGCAAGATAATTAGCATATTTATTTCCACGGTTGACATAACTGTTGAAATAAGGGTTAGAAAAACAAAATTCAGCTTTTTCTTCAAGTTTCAACACCGTTGAAAAAAAAGGGTTCACAAAATTATATAGATAAAAAGTTTTTATCAACAGTCATTTTCAACACCGTGGAAAAAAAGGGTTCAAAAAATTATATAGATAAAAAGTTTTTATCATCAGTCATTTATCACTGTTGAAAATAAGTAACACCATATTATATAGAAGCTACAGTATCTCACAAGCCAAAATACGTTACTGCTCTCTTTCTCACTCTCGCTCTCGCTGTACCTCATGTCAGAAACCCAATCGGCTTGGTGGTCGCATTTTCTCACAGGTTCTCTCCCTCTCTCTCTCCATAAAAACCTAACTTTCAATCTTTGTATTTTTTTTTTCAATTCTTAAATTCGATTTTATACAGCCTGTATAATTAAACTGCAAATGTGGAATTATTGTTTAATTACTCTTAATTATCACAAAAATGGCTGAAATGCATTTTACCCCATTGAAGTTTACTTTCTTGACCAATGATAATGAAAATGCTAGTTAAAATTGAAATTGAGTCTTGATCATCAGGTAATGCTTGATTTTGCTTTGTCAGTACCTTCATTTGGGAACAAGACTTGAACAAAGATATAGACGTTATTCGTTTATTGTTTTTGCTGTTAATGTAATTTGGAAATTTAGAATTTGATGGAATATAAAAAAAAAAAAAAAAAAAAAAAAAAAAAATTATATAAAAATCATGATGCCAATCCATTTTGCAGTTCAGAATTTGAATCTTTCATCATTTATGTAATTTTTTTTTTTTAAAATTTTAAATCAAATTTTCCTTGGTTCCATTCAGTCTGTAAAGGTTTTTTTTTTTTGCCAATTTCTCAAAATTTTTGTTCAATTGTCTCTTATTATTGCTTTTTTTTTTAACCCCATTTGAGCTCTAGTGCTCAAATTTTATGGCAAAAGGCTCAGCTATAGGTATAAATTTGGGTTTGTAAAGCTTTTACATTTTCTAGGTAAAGTAGAAATCACTATCAAATGCTTTGTAATTTGATTAAAATAAAGTGTGTTTATGTGATTTTCCTATGTTGGTTTAGTCCTGGATGGATGGATGGATGGATGGATAGGATTAGTGAAAGTAACAAGTTAGCCTCTTTCTATGTGAATGCTTGAACTTAAGTATATGCCTCTATTCCTAGTACTATCTATGCTGTTGTAGAGTGTGGTTTGGTCTTTGGTGCTGAGAAAGTCCTCTTTTTAATTAAACTTGAAGATTATGAAATTTATTTTATGTTCTTAGGAACAACAGTTGGTGCTTTCAATGATTTTTCGTATATGGGTTGAATGCCAAATAGAATACTGTGACTAGCCCTGATTAGTCTGCAGAGGATTCAGTGTTGACCTCAAATTTTTGGTAGTAAGGTTTGGCTATTTGGTTAAATGCCAAATGATTGTTTCTTTGTTTAATGTTATTTGTTTTTGTTTTTTGGAGGTAATTTTCATTTTGGTATAAGCAGAAAATTAATAGGAGTTTATATGTTTGTTAATTTCAGTGGTTCATAGTTTTTATGGAAACTTGTATTGGTTGTTTTATGGATTTGACAGACTACTTCAAAGCGCCTTTCTGAAGTAGTCTGTCAACTTAAAAAGAGTGAAAAATAGAAGTTCATGTTCTGCAGAAACACACACACAGCAGCAAAGCAGAGCAAATGAGAGGAGGAATAGATAATTTTCAGATTCAATTGTTGCTATCCACTTTTTCAGTATTACATCTGCTCTATAGACTTCAATGTACAACCATTTTTGACCTTATAAAGGGCCATAAAATCCAAGATTTACAAGATATTACTCGAATAGAAACTAACCAAACTTTTAGCACTGTAGAACAATAACAGATTGCTGTAGTTATATTTTATAGCAAATTCTGCTTAACATTCTCCCATCTAATATGCTGTCCTAAAACTCCTAAGGCTTTTCAAAGTTGATGAAATTTCTTCCTTGGAAGTGCTTCTGTAATATATTATCCAATTGCTCCTCTTATACAAAACTTCAGCTCAACTTTTGGCCGGCTTCAATTGCATCTCTAATAAAGTGATGCTTAATGCCTTGGATTAACTATGGCAGATTAGGGTAGCTATTGCTAGTTTATTGTCATAATACATATCACAAGCTGCTTCTTGGCCATACAATTCAATTAACACTAACCGAGGTTTACAAGATATTACTTTAATTAAAAAAAACTACCCATAGAAACACAAATCTGTGAACAATAACAAGTTGGTTCAAAATGTTTACATAGGACATTACTATTAACATCTTCATTAGATTCCATTTTTCATTGCTGGGAATTAAAAATTTGATATAATCAGTTCAAATTTCATCTTATGTTTTATTGAAATTCTTATTGAACAATGGTTTTCTTGTTTTGTTCCAAATAACACAACGGTGATCATGACATGGTTATTCCATACATAGCTACGCATGCATGGATAGTATTGCTAAACCTTACTATTGCCCATGATTGGAGGCCATGGTTTGTTGATGGGCAAGTTGCAGGGTAAGTTTCCACCTCAACTTTCACGTTTCAGCAACCCTATTGCCTCTTCCACCATCCCCCTAACTTTTTAAATTTTAAATACAAGTTATATTCTAATATAAAGCTTATAATTATTTTATGGATTATTTTTAATTGTATTGTGCAGATTCACAATGCAGTATACATCTAAAAAGTACTGCTTGACATTTGCAACAGTAAAGGCAAGAATAAGTAACTAGTTAATTGTTCCATATAAAAATATTTTCCAAGTAATAGCCACAAGTTAACTCTAGCATTTGCTTCTTTCTAGGGAGGGGGCATACAGCTCCAGAGTACAAGCCCAATGAATGTCTTGCCATGATTGATAGGTGGCTATCTTACTATCCCCTCTAGTGAATAGTGGATTTTACCAATCCATTCAATTAAGTAGGCTTGTAGTGCATCTAACATTTCAAGTAATTTTAGTTGTCTTCTCAATATAAAATGATAAAAAACTTATTCACTTTTTTATTTCCATTCTTTGATTCTTGTTCATGAATAAATTTAAATATAAGTTCCTTCCGTTGAGCCTTTAAATATGATGTATGCAAATCTTCTTGCTATGATATACATTGTGTTCTTGATAGATTTATCCCCTAAACTCAAACAATATGCATGAGATGAGTATTGGAACCAACAAAGATAGAATGATATGCAAGCCAAGTTCAACATAGCTTGGTTGTTGGGCCTTAATTTTAAGTCTAACATCAATCATACATATAACTTTCAATTTTTTGGCTAATATCATATAACTTGTGTCATACAATTTATCATTTATGTTCACTATGCTTTGCTTTGCAGATGGGGAACCATGCACATGCAACATTATCTAATTCACCTTTCAAAGGACTAGTAATGACATCAGAGCGCCCCCCTTATGGAATGGTGTCTATCCTAATTTCATTCCCAATGAGGTGAATTGTTTTATTAAACCATTTATTTGTTTTTATTTTATTGTTTTCCTTTTGGACAAGGATTTCCTGCAAACATGTTTGCAGGAAATCCTACATACAAGGCAAGGTGGCAATTAGTAAGAGTGACAAGTGTCCTAGGTCATGTGCAATGCACACGACCAGTTAACTCAAATTTGATAACTAACGGTGTTAGAATTTTGCTTTAGAACCGTTTGCTCTCTCTCTCTCTAAATCAAACGTTCTCTATCTTCGTCCAAGATCTCTCTCTCATCCTTCCCACATCCACTCATTCCCTCTCCACCGGCCTCACTCCGCCGCGTTTCCACCTCTGTTTGCTGCCAAGAACCACCGCTTCATCACCTTCTTTCGCAGAAATCTCTTTGGTGAAGGCGAATACGACAACTCAAAATTTTTCAAGGTTTGTTACCTAATCAGCTTCCAAATCCCTCTCTCTTATTTATTTATTTTAATTTACAAAATCTCCTTAAATCCCCTAATATCTTTGAGGGTTTTAGGATTTTATGTGGGTAAATTGTACAGTTTTTTATATTTTTGAGATTTTGGGGTTTGCCATGCGTATAAAATTTCTCTTTGTTGGGGTGTGGGTGTTGATTTTGGGGCTTATTGGGTTTGAAAGATTTGAGTTGAAGAAGGGTGGGGTTGAAAGGGTGTGATAGATCATGGAGCACATAGAACTTTTATTCTAATGACCTTGGTTGTCAATGGCTATCAACAACCATTATTCTTCTCTGAAATTTAGTTGTGTGTAAATATTATATATCTATGTTTGACATCGATTATATTTTTTCTGAAATCTAGTAAAAAATGCATGGTACTAATTTTAATGCCACTTTTGTCAACATTGGTTACATTGATTCTTTTTTTTTTTTCTTGAGATCTTTTGTTGCTAAATTTGTTCTGTATTATGTGGGATAAAAGAAAAATAGACTAAACAATGATATTATTTTTGTACCTAGCTATAAGTACTGTAGCTCTCCCATATTTGCTGTTATGGCCCTTATGGGTACATAGCTATAGGTTTGTAAACTTGGGCTCTCTTCTTACTATCTTTGTTATACTTGATTGGCTTACTCAAAGAACTTGGGTATATTGAGAAAATGATTTACATATTTTGACAAAAGCAATTTAGCTTTTGAAGCTTTTGTACATTCACATTAAATTTTGAGTTGTATAATTTTTTCTTGGGGAAACATTGGCATCTTGAACTGGAGCAAAACATTGAATAAATTTGCTAGTGATTTTCAATAGAAAATAATGCATTGTGAGAACTCACACTAACTTCTTCTTTTTTCTCTTTTTGTTTCCGGTCCTTGCTAACCTAGTTCTTTATCTGGTTGAATTTATTTTTGGTAAAGATATTTTTCTTGCTTCTAATATTTTAAATTGTCGTCTATATAAGTCTGCCTTTTTGTTTAAAAAACTTTTTACCCCTAGGTGTCTTTGTTGACAGGTATCATAGAAATTCTTTATTCTTGGTTAATAACTTTGTTTTGTTTAATCTTGTTTTCTTTCACAATTTTTTGCAGATGTGTCAAGCCAATACCAGATAAGTAGTACAGATTTTGTGGCACTCCACTTTACAATGAAATATTTAGAGAGGTTAAAGAGCGCCTTCATGAATTTTTTGGAACAAGGTTTTTTTTGGGATCCAATTGAGCAGTCAACTCTCTTTTTCTGAATTGAATTGGTAGTGACGACAATGGAAGGGCTGCCACAGTTGCGCCACGTGAGATCATCATAGCATTTGGTCTTGAAACATACACTTTTTCCCTACCTTTTTTGCTAGAATCTTGAAACATACACCTTTTCCCTACAATTTTTGCTAGAATTATGTATTTTGGTGCTAGAATCTTGAAACATATACTTGTATCGAAGTCTTTATTTCAATAGAACCCTTGTTGTTGTGGTTTTGTAATCCAAGCATATATTTCAATAGAATTTGTACATTTTTAGATTAAATGCTTCTTCTTTCTTTTTTCTTGTTATTTTCTGTGTTGAGTTTTAAGATTGCAATTGTCACTAAAATTGGTTTGTTGTCTACTAGTTTTGATGAGGGAAAAAAAAAATACAAATTAAAGATGATAAAGTCTCTTACCATCTTTATGAAATCAAAACTGCCATAATTGGCTTGGTAACATTTCAAAAGATAAACCACAAGCATCATTATAGATATTAAAATATTTAGAAAAGAATAATGATATTTTATTCCATTCTCTTGGTTTGTACGGTATATAAAGGTTTTTTAATAAATGAATGAGAACACTTATGCGGCAAAATTGGACAATACAACAATACAATACATACTCTGCAAAGTCTTTCGCCTTATTACCTAAATTAAACTAGAAAGGAGGTAGCATATGTCAAATCTGAAACTTAACTAAAATTGAACGATAGCTCCCTTTATAACCTTCAAACAATAAGATCACCACAATGAAGAAAGGTAAAGAAAGGGTTTCAACTCCAATTTCTTTACAGACATATGTGACTTAATCCTGCCCAACCTCTAAAGAATGATGGTCTCCTTTACTGCATTCTGTGAATAAAAGAAAGGAGAATATAAGTTAGCCGAAGGTGAGATACTTGAATATGTTAAGAAAGTAGTTACTAAGCATTACCTTCAAAACTTCTAAGTTTTCACAAAGATTTTCGTAAATAAATTCCCTGCATATCCAAAATCAACAAAAGAAAAAGAGCTAAAAAGAACCAGACACTGCCAAATCCATACATGTTATGCATTTCTTGTTCACACAAAGCAATTACACCTATTACAAAATAGGTGAAACCAGCAAAAGAACTAAACATGCCTTTAACTTCAAAATCCCCACCATTAACTTATCCCAACTTACAATCATTCGTAGCCCACTAATCTACAACTAATTAATGGCACTGGTAGATTACTTAGCACATTAATTTAGCTCATGTAAAATATGAGACACATAATGCAATGTGTACTATAGCTTAACTAGATTTATAGCTATAGAGCATAAATATCAAACTACAACATTCTATAGCCACATCATAAGCAAGTCTTAAGGCATTGAATAGTTTTCAAGTCTTGGCAAAGTTCTCTATATTGTCCATATAACCAAAGGGGAGTGGCTACTATGTCTTCCAAAAGACCATAACTCTCTAGCAATCAAGCAATGAATTACCAGAAAATCATGCATGAAAGCTTATTTCAAGTTGCAGCCATGAATTTGGTGTCTACCAAACTTACATTAGGCATTCAAATCAGTCAAGGTTTCCCAATGATAGTTCACATAGATTTCATATTCTGAAACTAAAAGCATTTAAATTTTATTCAACAAAACAGATTAAGACTAAGGCCCAAAAAACCACACCCAGCGGATGATAAAAAAATAAAAATAAAAATAAAAATTCATCAACTCAGAAACAGTTTAGCAACGCAAAGTCGCGGACTACAACCCCTATTACAACAAGTCAGCACCTAACACCAGTAATCACTATCCAACCAAAACCAACAAAAAACATAAGCTCTTAAACACAATTCCAGCAGCACTCTACGCTATAGAACTCAACTAAGATCAGGCCAAGCTCCAATATTCAATCTTTAAAAATAAAAATTACAAATGGAAATTCTAATTTTTTTTTTTAAGGAAATGTGTTAGTTACCCACATAAAAGTTATAATGAATTCTATCATTTTTGATGGGTTGTTGGTATAAGCAGAAGTTTTAATTTACGAAATCTCCTAAAATCTCCAAAATATAAAAAATTGTATGATTTACCCACATAAAATCCTAAAACCCTCAAAGATATTAGGGGATGGAGGGATAGTTAAATAGTTAAATTTCTTGTAGTGGATGGAGGGATATATGTAAGAACCTATGGTGCTGGTTTTGTTATTATTGTAATTCAAATTCTCTTGGAATGGCAATTGTAAATGGGTTAACAGTTCTAACTACTACTTTTTCGTGTTTGTTTGCTTGGATTTTACTCACAGGCATATATGCTTTTCATGGGATCAACTGCCTGTTTATGCTGATTTGTGAGAGACTTGGGCCAAGCCTCAGCTTGGTTTCACAAGGCCATTAGCATTAGCCTTAGATTAATGGATAAAACTAGAAGCTAAAAAGCCTCCTTGTTAATGAGAGACAAATTCGATAACATGATTTTGTCCTCCGATCTTCTTCTTTTTTCTTTTTTTTTTCTTTTTTTTTTTTTCTTTTCTTAGGTGAAATATGAATAACTGTGTGAGAGGATGAGAGTGTGAGAGGCTGTGCAACATGAGAGCATATTAGGTAATGAAAGAGTTTGGCAAATGCGTTTTTTGTTTCGTTGCTAGGTGGTGTTCATTTCTGGATTTTCTGTTCCAAGATGGCTTCATTTCATGCTGCAAAATCATAATAGGCAGGAGGTATATATTACATAAGCATTATGACTTGTCAAATTGCCTATTATTTTCGCAACTTCTTCAGAACAAGTGTATTTTATTTTCTCTACGCACAAAGATATAGACAAAGTACTTATAGGCTATCCAAAGCCATGCACAATTACCAAAACAATCTAGCTACTGTTAACAATAAGTACAAGCAATTACAAGTCAATACAGATTCCAAAATAAACTTTGTGCTTAGAGAAACCAACAAGCTATTCAACAACTTCTACAGCCAATCTCAGGAGCCATAGTTTCGCCTTCATTTTGCGCTTCCTTGTTGTGTCGAATCATGAACTTCATCATCTCCCATAACATGGGCTACCACTTCACTCAGCATGTTAGTACTCAAGGTTGCAATCCTCCATGCATGGTCACGCTCCTCAATGGCAACGTCTAACTGATACCTCAACAATCTGTTCCTAACGTCTCCATCGCAATAGTTGGTTCCTTCGCTTTGAGACGTCCCCCCTGGGCTTGATGTCGACATGGTAGGAGATGTCCATGATGGGGAAGCATCATATTGCACATTCCTACCATTACGTTGCATGAACTCCATGTATGCAGATTCTGCTTCTCGTCGATCTTTGTATGACTTGTGTTCAGCATTTGCGAACTTATGAACTTGTCTACTTGCTTCTGCCCAATTGTCGTATATGCCAGGAGCACGACCAACAAAAACAACATAGTATTTGCCACCCTAAAAGAGGAACACAATAGCATTGTATGTTAAAACCGCATGAGCTGTGCTGGAGTTAGAACTTACCAAGTTTTGAATCTGAGCAGGTAAAACATGTACCATGTTGCTCTACCAACAGGTGCTAGTGGACTACAGCAACTAACATGCACGTTGCTTATTCCAAGATCTGACAAACAGTTGCATAATCTATAATTATATAGTGGTAAATAATTGTACAATTAAAACAGTAAAACATGTTGGCATGTTACCTTTAGAAGCAAAGGAGGCTTGTCTTCTCCATCCTTGACTGTTTCTCATCAACCCCCAACCTGAATGAGAGGAAGCTTTTTTTATATGATGCGTATAATACTCGACTATGCCTAAATCGAGGGTACAAATCACTGGATAACTCGATTTAAACAAAGACGAGTACGTATAAATATTTCCCAACCGTTTACTGGTGAAATAAATAATACTCGATATCCATATGACCGAGTTTTACTGCCAAATGTACGACGCCTTAATGGTACTCGGTCTCTTTATAACCGAGTTATAGAACTCGCTTATAGTAAAATCGAGTAATGTGGTAGATCTCCTCCTCCACTGAAAACAAAGTACGACGCCTTAATGGTACTCGGTCTCTGTATAACTGAGTTATAAAACTCGCTTGGTGTAAAATCGAGTACTGTCATTGTAGATTTTGTCATTTCCTCCCCCACCTTCTGGGACCACTGACCAGTTGCCATTACTTCTTCATGCTGCTGAACGTGGACCGGTCTGTGCCTTCGACCATTGTACACTGCTAATTTTAACTTCAACTG